>CM060955.1:151186265-151878765 GCA_030765055.1 Mantis religiosa | reverse complement strand
TCATCGTCCGATGTGACTTAACGTTGAAGGACGTAAATTAAAAAAACAGGTGACTTACTAAGCTGTAAGTGCTTTATGGTTTAGAACGGCTGGACGGAAACCAGAAGATCCGTGGTTCCAATCCCAGCTATGGCATTGAATTTTTCATTCTGGCTCTACCCTCTCATAGTGCGTCCTGCACATGGCTAGTGTGAAAGAACAATTAATTTCCATTAATTGTACCTAATACTGGTCCAAACTATAAAGCCCGGACCTTAAAGTATGACAAAAATTTTCACTTTAACAAAATTGACACTGAGAACTTGTTGATCTAACATCACTATTTTCTTTAGTTATATTATCGTCACTGCCCTTACACAATGGAGAAACCATTTTTTTTCCTTGAAGAACCAATTTTCAGTTCACATTTATCGCCAATATTTGAGGTTAGGTTTGACGAAGTCTATATATTGTCATGTGTTACTACACTTTATCCATTTTAGGGGTTGTAGCTCTTTAATTACGTAATCAGGATTACTTAAACTGTTTACACTGGTTCCCATGCCGATTTCTTACACCAAAATGATTGCTTCTTCCCATCTTGAAAACAGCACTAGTAATTCAAAACATACTAAACAAAGCATGGAAGAATTAACATCAGATGTACAGATTAATATTAATAGAAAAAACAAGGACTTCATTTCCTAATAAGTGTGTGCTCTTCAATAAGGTTACAACCAAGGAGAGAACACAGTTACAAATGGCTAATAGGAGGCGTGGTACACTGTGCAGCCTTTTCAAAATGAGTCCATTTAGGACTTTTAAAACTATGGGACAGGCCAAAAAAAATATCGTTATTCACTTCTACAAACGTCAGGGAAGATTATTTTGTCAAAAGCTCATTTTGTGAAATTTCACCCCAGAACGCCGTTTTGCCTCCCCTTAAGTAGCGTGATTTTAAAAGGGTGCAAGTTGCTTTCAATTTCATGTCCATTTCCTTTGAAAGCACGGACGAATGTGTCCTATTTCGTGGTACAGATGCAGTGCTATTCATAACAGCTACTTCTCTTCAATGAACTTACTGGTTTTGACATCTGTATGAATGTTGTGACCTTAGTCGAGTTCGGCTTTAGCGTGAGAAATGCCCTCCATCATTCAATGAAAGGGCTTCGAAAGTTTCGCACCATTCAGAAACGTTATGCACAATTTCAGGAGATTGGAGAAACCACAAACAGTAACTATTTGATGGAGAGCTTTCTGTACTAAACTCAAAAGTTGTTTATATACGAAGTTTTCTGATAGAAATGGCATCTCAAGTTTTTTCTCTTATTCTTCTTCTGTAATGATATTATAGCTGTTACAGAATACAGTTTACAAACTTTCAGCAGCTAGATGTAGATGCACTCTACGTAGATCTGTTGCGGTTATAATCAGGAAGATGGCCCACCTCGGTAGCGTGGTGGTAGCTTGTCAGCCTCACGTTCAAGAGGTCCCGAGTTCGAATCTCGGTTTTTTCCCGGGATTTTCCCTTATCCTGAAAGACAAATGTCGGGCAACTCTAAGCTCTAAGGACCCTGGACTCATTCGAGCATCATTTCCCCAATACCATTCATCGTCCGGAAGATGGAAAAAAGTGAAACATCCGACTGTTGGAGCTCTCTAGAGTGAGCAATAAACAACGAGGCTGCCATCTAGTGTCCACGGGGAGTACCTACTGCCCCTTTGACAAGTGTCTGCATTACAGTCTGATTTGTAAAAGAAGATACATGGAGTTCATCTGTTTCTCCACACGGGTAGCGCAATGTTGCCCAGCAGATCCCCTTTCTTTATCATCTCAACACTCGAAACATAAACAAGGGTTCGAGTTATCTCACCTCAACAAAAATATGAACAGTTAATCTGTGTTAGCCTACTTTAAAAACAGAAATAAGTTGTTCACACATTCACTGAGTTGTAGGGTCTTCACATGTGTGAGTTCTTTTAAATAATTGTTTGTACTATATAACTAATATTCCATACTTACCATTATTGTTGCTATGCATCGTAAGTTGACATTCCCGCACTAGTGTGGTAAGTATTTCTCCATAGAAACACATATACGCGATGCACGTTCTAAAATCTAACATTTATCTTCAACTATATTTATTAATATTTCAACTAATATCTTAACTACTAAAATTCAGATTGATATAAATACACACAGTGCAAAAATAATGTGCAACACACATGTGGTAAGCACATAATGGAATATCGAGAATTAAAAAAAAAAAAAACTCGGTGCAAGTGTCTCGTTTTTTCACACCTTTCCTCGTTCCGTATACATTAGCATCACAATATACTACTATTAACGACCTTGTTAGTTGAAATGTTCATATCAACGCCGCCAATATGCCGGAAAATGAAATGAAATGTGTAGTGTTTAACGTCCGCTTTTACTACATACGGCACCGCAGGCGATGACACTGATGATACACGAGATGAAGATGGAGCACCGGTGGAATGAGATGGCGCGGGAAACCTGAGATCCCGGAGAAAACCCGCCCCAGCGCTGTGTTGTCTACCAAAAATTTCACTTTGTGGTCGCCTGGGATCGAACCCGGGCCGCCTTGGTGAGAGCCAAGCGGTCTAACTACTGAGGCACGGCGACCCACAGGAATTCTTTTACGTGCAAGCATATCTACTGACATGTGACTGTCGCTTTTGGATAAAACGAATAAGCTGTTCATTGATAAGGAGCAAACTCCCGTCTTCCTGTTGAAAGAATTCTCTAAGAGAACAAACAAATTCTCTAGCTTGACTATGCAATGTAACATCCCGACCGTAAGCTGATCTTTGTCTTGGGCTAGATTCCTCGGTCCACCTCTAATCCTACCGCCACTATGTCTTGCTTCCATAAAAACGCATTTTAATTGTGTTTCAACAAAGTAAGCTAACAATACACAGCGCAACTAGGCAAACTCTGTTTCCCGCATACAACTAGCGATAACTGAGCTGAGGAGTATGTGACTCACCAGTGTATCCAATCTGGCAACCTTTGTTTAGCCTGACTCGGTAGCGTGTCTGCCTCACGTTCAAGAGGTCCCGAGTTCGAATCTCGGTCAGGGTGAGTTACTTAGATAAGGTGTTTTCCGGGGTTTTCCTTTATTGTGAAAGACGAATTTCGAGTAACTCTAAGCTCCATGAACCCCGGATTCATTTGAGCATCATTTCACCCATTTCATTCATTGTCCGATATGACCTAACGTTGGGGGACGTAAATTACAAAAAAAAGAGCCCTTTGTTTTCGTTACCATAGCAACAACCTTCCCTTCTTACCCTTAGCATCCCTTTACTGATGACCTTCACTTATCTTCTTTTAAAAATCAAACTGTATATGTCACAAAATCTACCTGAAAACGTCGTAGATGAGAAACCATCAAATCAGGGAAAACGATGAAAAAGCTAAGGTTAAGAGTTGGTGACAGGAATTGATTTGGGATCGCCAGTTTACGAGCCACAGAATTATTTTACTGCATAAAGGATGTTTCAGATATACTTTTACAAACTTCAGCTATGGGTTCCTCACACCAAAAGAAGAAAATATGTCCCACAATCCTTGCTTTTCGCGTTATTCCTGTCACAATGAAAGTGTGTGTTTAACGGCCTTCGTGGTCCAAGCTCAAAACTTCATTTCTCTATGCACTCACAGAAGGCTTTGGCCTAATGCAACATAATCTGTCTCAGTCTAGTTTAATCCTGCTGTAAACATCTGGGTGGGAAGAGTGATAGAGACAGAGGTATTGGGACATAAAATGGTTAAGCTATTGATTGGTTTAGCGAAGTTAATGGGCATTTTCTTTTATTTGCATGCGTACGATAAACCCCTCCTTTAAGTACAGTACAGTATGTAGTTTTCTCATCACTGCTCTGGGTGAGATGATTTTGGAAAGAGAAAAGTATGCAAATGTTTCGATTGTTATAAACGTAATAGCCCCACATGTTACCTTTCTGCTTCACATACCACGTACATGTTTTCTGTATACTATATACAGATTAGACAGAAGACACGTGAAATTATAGACACTATTAGCTTATTATGTTAAATTAAGCTTAAATTTATTTAACAATACTAAAGGACACTGCTATTATATATAGATGGCTGTTCAATAAATAATGCTCATAATTTTTTTACGGTCCTAAATTTTCGCACTAAAATTAAAACTTATTATATTCTGTTAGCTTAATGTGAAACAAACACGCCGTAGTAATGTCATGGTTGGTACAACTGGCTCCCGCCTGTGAGAAACAGGCAAGGTCAGACATGTTCAGTATCGCCTAGCGCTGCAATGGAAGTAACACGCGAGGAACAATATGCAGCTTTGGAATTCTGTTTTCGTCTCAACAAATCTTCAGTTGAGGCCTATACAATGCCACAGGAGGCCTATGGAGAGTCTGTTCTTCCCTACAGCACAGCTCGAAGGTGGCTTAAAATGTTTAAAGAGGGGAGACAATCAATTTCAAAGGAAGGTGGACCCGGTGCTCCAGTTACTGCTCTTACGGAAGTAAACATCAACACTGCTGCTGCCATTGTGAGAGAGGATCGACAAATGACCCTAAGATCTCTTTCTGAAATACTGAACATTTCATTGGGTGCCCCCCCCCACACGTTGGTGCCAGAAACATTACACATGAGACATGTTTGTGCGCAATGGGTTCGAAGACTGTTGGTTCCCAAACAAAAGGACATTCGCATGCAGGTCTGCATGTAGTTAAATTTGATCTTAGAGGAAGATCCGGAGTTTCTTTCAAACGTAATCACTGCTGATGAAACTTGGCTACATCATTTAGATCCTGAGAGCAAACAGCAAAGCTCTGTGTGGAAATGTCCTTCATCACCAACTCCCCAAAAAGTAAAAATGGTTGCTTATGCTGGGAAAGTTATGATCATCTCATTCTTTGATATTCATGGAATGGTTTATCAGCATGTTGTACCTGCACACATCAGTAACTGCACAATACTACAGGGATGTCCTGAAAACATTGCAAGTTCATATCAGGCGCAAAAGACCACATTTTCGTGAAGCAGGCTGGATGCTGCACCACGATAATGCGCGGCCGCATTTTGCCAAAGTTGTTGCTAAATATCTTTCAAAACTCAACGTGAAGTGCATCCCTCACGCTCCCTATGGTCAGGATTTAGCCCCATGTGACTTTTTCCTATTCCCTAATTTGCAGAAACGCCTTCGTGGGAGTCAATATCCATCATCAGAAGCTGTGGTGAAGGCTGCGGAGGCGATTTTGAAGGATCTCTCAAACAATGGTTTCCAGCATGTCTTTGAAGACTGGCAGAAACGCTGGGACAAGTGCATGGCATTCAGCGGAGACTATTTTGAGAAGGACCATCAAAATTATGAGGATGAGTAAAGGTACGTTGTCAAAAAGTTTGTGATCATTCTTTATTGAACAGCCTCGTATAATATGCACTAGCAGGATGTACAGTAAATAGCTCTCACCTTTCGTTGTAGGAAAAGGTGTCCTTTTATCCCAAAGTAGAGCACCTTGTGGGCGGGAAGAAACATAAACGAAAGGCGTTTGATAATGATGATGAAGTAGTGACGAAGACTCGACACAAGAAGCCCTCGTTTATATGCTAGAAATATTTCTGTAATTAATTCCAAGCGACTGCGATCTTTCGTTAGAAACATCTCAGAGAGTAAAGGTTCCACGTAAGCGTGTTATGGCGAAGTTAAGTATCCGGAAATCCTTTAGCTCTCATAAGACAGGATGCAATTAAATTAAGTTTAAAAACAAGAGCCCGAACAAGGATGGGAAGGAATTTTGTCCTCTACATTAAACCGCTGTAAGGATGATGAAGTATCATTTCTGTCTTTGTGCAGCCACCTTCTTTCACTAAGCAGTGTGAGAAACTTGTTCTAAAATCTAAGCTGAAATTAAAAGAAGAAACTCTTCTGTAATCTTAAAATACTTCACGTCTGCTTGGGCATATTTGAAATCATTGCTGTATAAAGAAAGTAGATAGACTTACAGTTAATACATTAAATACATTAAATACATTAAATATACGTGTCTTTCTGAATACATTGCATAATAGTTGTAAAGTACTTGTTAAAATGCAGCGCGATCCATATCCACCTGAACTATTTCAATATACCATAATTTACTTCTGAAAGCTCCTAGAATGTAGATATTTGTTTTACTGATCTCAGTGGCTCTGGAAGATTTGACAACACTGACAAATGTTGACATTTCCTTGATACGACTGTAGACACTGAAGTTGATATGGGTATCTTCAATACATTTTTGGAGTAGCTGGATGATATCGTTGAGAGACGATTATTTCCAGTAAGGTGCCACACATCTAATGAAAATATGGAACTTGTCACCAGTCTCTTTGATAATCGAATAATCTCAAAAGAATCCCAGATCTTGTGAGGGTAGCCAAGAATAGTGTACAGAATAGACCACTGACAATTGATGTTCTCAAGGAATCCATTCGAACCGAAATAAGTACAGATGTATTTTTTTTATCTTGGATAGTGCAGAGCGATGCGCAGTGGTATCTGGACGAGTCCACCTCAGAACGGTTGCAACTGGAGGGGAGGGCAGGTCAGTTGCGTGCCAGTTGCGAGCAACTAAACACGTGCAGAGCTACTCGGTAATACTACAGCTTGTTTCAAAATGTGCTTGTCTCCTGGTTCCAAGAGAGCATTTATAAATGATGCCTCCTAGCAGCACATTAGGAAATAAAGTGCTACATTTAAAAACACGAGAAGTAATAACCAATATCCATAGATTTATAAAAAAGGAACAATGGTCTGGGTCAGCTATAAAAATCTGGGGAAGGGTATCTGAGGCAACAGTTGTGTCTGAAAGCAGTTTAGGAGAGTTATTAAGGGAAAAAAAGCCGTTGGTGCTAGTGCAACAACGTCCTTCTCTATGCCCAGAAAACAAAGATTAAAAAGGTGCACAAAATTTACTTTGGATGTTTTAATTCAGAAGTAGTTAGGCGAACTATGAATAACTTTTAAAGCACAGAAAAACAAAGACCAACTTTGAGGAAAGTGCTTATGAAGCTAAAAATTCTACTGACTTCCAAGGCAGTGTCTGAACATTAAGAAGAGTTCTTTTGAAGCTTGGATTATTTGAAAAAGAAAAAGACACTAAACGTGACAGACAAATTTTAATCGAACATCGCACCATACGGGCAAAAAGTATTTACGAAGGTATTTACGAAATATTCGGAGATATCGAAGTGAAGTTTATATAGTTTATATGGATGAAACTTATATAAATACAGCACATACTTGATCATATGCCTGGAGTGAAATACGTTACAGGGACTCTGCAGTGATATTGAAAGGCCGACAGTTGTTTATTATGCCTGCTGGAGGAGAGCAGGGTTTTGTTCCAAATGTCTATGTACTATTTAGGATCCAAAAAAAGCGTGGAGATTACTACCATAGTAAGAATTACAACTTAGTTTATAAGAGCTGCAAAACTGGCTTCGAAAATGAAATTTGCTTTTAGACACCTTATGCACCGCCCTCCCCTCTCGTAATCTTACGCGTGTGACGCATTGTGGCAATAGGTGCACTATCCCCACCACAGTTGCTACTCATCCCTACCGCGCAGGATTCCTTTCAAGATAAAATAATACATCTGTAACCTTGGCGAGGATACTCTCCGTAAAACTTCAGAGAATATGGTGAGACGAGTACAAACATGTATAGATGCTGGTAGAGGACACTTCCAACATTTTCTCTGAGATGTAAATAGTGTAAGGTAATCTCCCAATTGGGTATTATGTTCCCCCGAAGTTGCACCTGAGTCCTATTATTGGTTCAAAAGTTATGGCCTATTTAAGTGGTTCAGGTTTATATGGGTTGCACCTAACATTGTGTAAATTGTGATACATTAGCAAGGTCCTCGGTTCGACTCCTAGGGCTGACTACTCTGACCTCTTATTGATGTTTTCTCTAGTTGTTCAGAAGAATGCTAGGTTGTTTTATCTTCTAATAAAGCTTCTTTTCCCCAATTTCTATCATTTCGCCTACTCATTCATGCTTTAGGTATGCCCAGTAGCTACAGTTTGCACCTCGGATGGTGGTTCTCGACCTTTCCGAAGGCAGTCTTCTCTAAGCCGCCTCAGATGAGTCGAGTTCTCCCTGGTTCCGCCAGAGAGCATCCCACCATTGTGACTGGAATCTCAAGCTTGAAATTGTGAGGGTTTAGCACCTTCCTGTCGGCATGGCTGTGTATAACTTATATTTTCCTTGAATAGCTTCTGAATGACATGCATATAAGTGAGATGAAGTATGGCACAAACTAATGTAGTTTTTGAAGCATGGACATTTTTCATAATTTAAATGCCTCTTGACATTAAGTATTTCTGAGATATTCTTTATTAGTGCTCTGAATTTTTTAGTTAGTCTCGATTAATAAGGAATATATTGAAGAATAAACTGAATATTATGTAGAAGAGTGAGTAGTAAAAGTATTTTATAGCCATTTTAAAGTTTAGTCCCAAAAGGATTCCATACTATATTTACTTTTGAATTCTATATTTTAAAAAGCTGTATATTTTGTAAGAAAAACAGTTTTCTGAGGGTTTCAATTTTGAGAAACCCTTGTGAGAAAAATCTTAGTTTACAGTCCCACAACATTCTGCGTGCGTTTTAATATTGAATATACTACACAATATTCATGTAAACATTATTTTCTGCTTGCTTCTTCAATCATTTTGTTGCCCTCACCTTCTTCTTTGGTATATCTGTCTTCATTTCTTCCTTTATACCTTTTATTTTTGTCTGCATCCTCTCCATTCGGATTCCGCTGTCAATATTTTACTTTCGCTCTTGTTAAATACAGAATTTGCATTCTTAACTAACCATTTTCCCAGTTACGGAATTTAGAATCTTAATTTCATTTCATAATTACTGAGGTACTTCCTCTCTCGCAGCGTCCGATCCCCCTCCTGACACCAGTGTAACAAGTGACAACGCAGTCATAGCTATTAGGGCTTAGGTTGAGCCACCTAGATAAAATTCACAGATCCGTCGGACTGTATCACTATGGAACTAATGAGCTACAACTCTTAACAGACCTGTATCCAACGTTGTCCAAGTACTTACAAGACTCTTACTGGCTACTAAAAGCTTCCCTATTTTTATTCTTAGAACAGTATTATAACTTATTTTTGGAAAAAATATCGAGTTTGCAACTCTAGCGTGATAATGAGCTCTATCCTTTATGAGCGTTTTCTTATCAGTTTGACACTCTGTATATAAATAAAAGGGAAAATCTTTAAATATTCAGTAAAACAGTTATAAACTGAAATGATGAAGTCTTCAGATACATGCTATGTAGTTTTTGTTTATTTCATAACAATTCAGTTGAAACATATGCAGTAAACAAGTAGTAAACAGTACATTAAATCCCATGATCACAGATCAATCAGTTGTGAATTAAATTCTCTCTGCGTCTTCGAAGCACAATAAGGTAACGTTTGAAAGCAACAGCCTGATTTTGAAATGTAATTTATGTTACAAAAGTTTTGATTTGTGTACTGCTTTTCTACCATCGGAATGACATTCTAAAAACGACCTTTCTATGTGTAGGGGAATTAGTTTTAAAGAAAGGGTGCTTCCTTATGATGAACAAAAGGCATTCAAAATTTAAATTATTTGAACCTTTCAAACACAAATTAACGTAAACCCCATTTATAGCCTTTGCCAAGGGATTATCTGAAATTCTCGCAGTCTCAGCAGTTAGGTTGGAGGAGCATATGGTGGCTAAATAATCCAAAATTGTTGATTTAATTCTTCAGTAAATCAGCAGAAGAAATGAATAAATAAACTCACTGATTTTATGTTGGACATAGCACAATCTTAGGCTGATAAGGTAATGCATCTGTAACTTGGAGCTGTGGATTGCTTTGGGAGAATTTTAATAATCAAATTTATCTACATATAACACCTTAGATGTATTTCCTGCTTGGGTTTCACTAAATTTTAATTTCGAGTTACAAAATCTGCGTAACTTTGCGATGTGGGTAATGTATGTATAGATGTTCAAGAGGTCCGGAGTTCGAATCTTCGAAACGACTACCTGGTTAAATGACGTTAAGCTTCAAGAAAGAAAATTATATATGTTGCATTCACATGGTTTTCCCTACTCTTAAACAAACTCTTCTTAGAAACGCTTATTCCTCTACCTTATGTTAATTGAGCAAGGCGCTTACAGAAATTATTGCTAATTTTCTTGTAGGTTTAAGAGGAATATGGAAATCTACTTGGCTTTAAGCGATAGTCAAATGTTTTAAATATAGTTGTTATGGGAGGCTTCGAAATTCCATTCTTTTACATTCTCAAGAAGTAAAAAGAATGAATAATGATTTCTCATTTGAGAAAGAAGTATCGTAAGTGTTGCAAAATTATGACAAACATCAAGGTCTGCCACTGAAATACTTCATTGCACAAAATGTTTTTCATAAATGATTAATTGAGCTTTACATGTTTTCTGCTGTAAGATTTTCTGTCTCTTGCTATTTACCAGTTAAGTGAAGGTCTTCTAGTCCTGCACCGTGGCGTAGTGGAATAGAGTGTTGTGCTTTGGTTCACTGCCACGGAGAGTACCAGGGATTGCTCCCAACCCTGGGGAATACGGATTTTAAATTCCGGGTATAGGAATGGTGCTACATTAGATAGCGAACCCTGGTCTGATAGCCAACTTTCCGGCCGGGGAGGGGGTGTCGTGAAGCTAACCACATATCCTCTCGTATCGTCTAGATGGTCGCCCATCTCTGCCTTGCTTATGTCGGCGTGAGACCGGTAGTCGATTTGGTAGGCTCTTATTCGCTTGTGGGTCGTTAGTCACTTGTTACGAATAACATCTTAATGAAGATTTTGTGATCATTCGCGAATATTAAAAGGTTTTAGAGTGAGGTAGGCTGTGTGGGGTGATTTTCTTGAAAATCTTCCTGGAATTAATTAAATATCTGGTTTGGTACTTAACTGCCCTTTCGTTCTTCGTTCTTTACAGAAACAGAGATGCTACGGACGATCTTCTAAACATGGTTTTTGGATGTTGGAATTTAAAAACTTTTTTTTCCTTTAAAAGCACGTTTTCAAATGTTTTATTACAATGTAATACGTTCCAGCCTGCTACAAAAATAACCACGTTTAGGAAAACACTTGCAGAAATGATTAATCAGAGATGCAGATATATGTAACAGTTGTTTTAAGCCGGCCTCGGTAGCGTAGATGGTAGAGTGTCTGCCTCACGTTCAAGAGGTACCGAGTTCGAATCTCGGTCAGGGTGAGTTACCTTGATAAGGTTTTTTTCCGGGATTTTCCCTTATCTTTCAAGACAATTGTCGGATAACTCTAAGCTCCATGGACCCTGGACTCATTTGAGCATCATTTCATCTTTTCCATTCATCGTCCGATATGACTTAACGTTTGAGGACGTAAATTAAGAAAAGCCAGTTGTTTTAAATTTAGTCTCGAAAAATCAATGTTGTCTATTTGTTTCGTATTGCTATTTAAAGTTTAAAAATATTTAAAGATTGTTTTAAACTATTATAATGTTTATATTAAGCTTAGAAAGTGATATTGTAAAACTAAACAAGATATTTACATAGGTTGCTAAGAGTGATGTGAATAAATTAAAAAAAAAAAAAAAAACGTATAGTTGCTGTGGGGAGAAAAATCAATATTCTTCGTAGAATAAGTGTGATCGCAATAGAAGATATTGTTGCGCTGATCCTCGCCAGAGGGTAAGGTGCAGTGTCGTAACAAATACAACGGAATGATAGGAAGGCAACAAGCAACCAGTAGATAAATCAAGAAAGGTATATGGCAACACCTATCACGGGGTGAAGGTGTGTCCCTTTCTGCTTATGCCTAACCAAACATATTTCTGAATCTGTTTTAAATACATAAAAATGATAGATTAGCTCTTGTTTTGAATATAAAGTGACATTTCATTTTTAGAGTAAAGATTTTAAATTTGAGGGAACTTTAGGGTGGGAGAGGTTGGCACACCTGTCAAATAACATCAGAGAGAAATTTTTGAAGTTAAGAGATGCAAAAGTTAAGGAAGGCATTTTTTTTGGACCACAAATACGATAACTTGTAAAGTATCCAACATTTGACCAAGTTTTGTAGGGGAAAAAAACAGAAGCTTGGGAAGCCTTCAAGGGCGTTGTTCATGGAATTTTAGGCAACAAAAGAGGTGAAAACTACAAGCATTTGGTGACAGTGCTCCTGCAAAAATACCGTAACCTTGGATGCAACATGTCCCTTAAAATCCATTTTCTCCACTCCCACTTAGACATTTTCCCTCCTAGTTGTGGAGCTGTTAGTGATGAACATGGGGAGAAATTCCATCAGGACATTTCTGTTATGGAACAAAGATATCAGGGTCGTTGGAATGAAGTAATTCTTGCGGATTACTGTTGATCTTTGTATAGGGATTCTGAGGAACTCCATCACAAGAAGCAAGCTAAACGACGACGAAGTCAATAGGCCACCACATGATTTTCTTCAGACACGACTATCTGCGAAGTATTTTTCCAGCAATTTAGAACTCTTAGCATGTAATTACCGGTTAAAAAACCAAATGCATTTTCATTGTTGTTAGCATGTATGTAATTAAAATGTATCTTTTTCTCTCAATCCGTTAATATGTAATACTTCCATCTTGTGTATATCATAGAAACTAGAGCTAATAAAATTGTTCATTGTCATATTTGTTTTTCTCAACACAAAATTAGCAGGAATTGCCTAATGAAGTGCTCGAAGCATTCAAAAATTATCTTTTTGTTACCCAGCGATATTATTTTATTTCACCTCGTCGTTATATACAAGTTAATTTCTTTTTTATTTCTTCCTTCAACTGAACTTTAGTCCCCTTAGATATTAAATTACCAACAGTTCTGATCTTAAGAGCACAGGCCCCAGGCCAGGAACTAAAAGCAGTTTTACAAAAAACAAATTATTACATGTGGTAGATATCCGCCACTCACTACTTACCGACCAGGTGAGCCACTTACGCCGACGTATTCACACGTTTAATTTAAGAAACTGACTGTATTGGGAGAACTGTAATAATCTGAATTGTATAAGGTTAAGTTTGATCATAGTAGAAGATGGAAGTTTGGGAATTGCCGAAATTAATTTGAGAAAGTAATTTAGTTAAGAGATTTTAATTTTTTTTGTATTATAATTGAATTCATAATTGAATTGAATTCATAATATAACAAAAAAGGAAAGATACAATTATTGCATTTATAGAAATTAACTCGATTTAGAAAAAGACATTAATCCGAGCCAAAGACCTAAGGGTTGATTCTTCATGCTCCGGCTGGGAAATCGAAATAATCAATTCTTAAATTGATTATACCATTGTGCTTTTCAAGTATTTTCATCCAGAGACCATCATTTAATTAAAAATTCCAAACCTGGAAACAAAATTATGACATATTTCAACTATCACAACATACTGGAGTTCAAAGTCCATCTTCATAACTAGGGGCCATATAAGATCCTATTTCACATAGAAACTAAAGAATTAGATACATATTCGTTTTTCGAAGACTTCATGAATTATGACGTATTGTGTGTATATGATTTTGTAGTTTGAACGCTTCCTAAACGCTCAGTAGCCCTTGGAAAAATGTTCTTTATAGAGATGGCTGGACCAATAGCGGTTAGTGTCCATTGCCTCAGATATAGTAGCCGGTTCATTGTATCCCACGCGGCATCAAAGCGAAAGCAGACCTTTCACTTCTGACCACAGATCCCCACTAGAAAGCAATTGTAAGGGTCCTCCACCCTCAAACATATGGCGTGTCCTTACTACATTCACCAACTAAAAGCGCTGTTTCGATGTTTTACTTGTGTCCTCAGAACTTCAGTACCTTCTATTAGCTCAGTCTGTGCAAACGGCTTCTTATATGTGATAATTAAGCTTATATTTATCGAAGTTACATAGTGTTTTAATTAGTGTTTAACACTTGCGTAATTTAATTAAGATATGGAGAACGTGGGAATCGAATTTAACATGGATATGCTAACATGGGTATACTTGTAATATATACCTAACGGTATCTCTAAACTTTCTCGAGTTGTAAAGCGTTTATGACATTTAATTATTATGCGGAATGAACGTGGTTATTTATTTAAATTGTGGTTTACAGAAGGCCCCAAACCCCTCCCCCAAAAAATATTTACACTGCTTATCTTTATTCAAAGTTGTAAAATTATCAGACATCCTTTTAAAAGCTTTCGGCATTTGGAAAGAGTAATAGATTTTCTTTTCTAGTTTTTCTTTAATTCCTTAGTTCGTTTAACTTTTGAGGTATTTACTGCTTTGTTAAATCAACTGAAATTTGATTCACCACTTGTAGATGCCATACAATATAGGAAAATGATTTAGGATAAATCGGCTCACAGTTGCAATAAACAAAGCTCTAACGTGCAATCTTTGCTTATAAATTATTACTAACTACCAGAATATGGAAAGTGTTTCTTCAAATTTGCAAGCAAGTAGCCCTCGCAAATTCATGCACACCGATGCAATTTAACCCTTTTAAAATTGTAATGATGGTCCTACAACAAGATATCGGAATGTTTTACTAAACTTTCCTTGGATATTACGTTAATAATACGCATTTAGTTCTTGTAGGTTATATAAGTACGAGGCATGTTTTTTAAGTCAGTACCGTTTTGCGATTCCACCGCCGCAGCGCTACGGTCGGCGTTCCGCGCATGCGCGCTGGTTACCTACATCTCTTTTCTAGGCACTGACGCCATTACAGTCTGATTCTTCATTGTATACGTTGGTTACTGAGTGTTTAAGATGCCTCCGACAATCGTGAGTCCCGCCGATTGTGAAGTACGGGCTGTTATACGATTTCTTAGAGCTAAAGGCGTAAAACCGATCGATATTCATCGTGAGATCTGTGAAATTTATGGACAAAACATTATGAGTGATGAAATGGTAAGGAAATGGGTGAGAGCGTTTAAAGATGGCTGCACAAATGTGCATGATGAAGAACTGAGTGGGCATCCTTCGGTGGTTACTGAAGATTTGGTGCAGAAAGTGGACGAAAAGGTAAGAGAAAACAAACGCTTTACAATTTCATCATTGTGTGACTATTTTCCTCAATATTCTCGTAGTGTTTTGTATCGTAATGTGACCGAGAACTTGAAGTACCGGAAATTGTGTTCACGTTGGGTTCCGAAAATGTTGATGGATTTGCACAAAACCCAACGTTTAGGCAGTGCATTGACCTTCCTTGAGCGGTACCACATTGAAGGTGAAGAGTTTTTAGACCAAATTCTTACCGGTGACGAATCATGGGTGGCCTATGTCACACCAGAACCGAAACAATCCATGGAATGGCGACATTCATCATCACCCACAAAAGTGAAGTTTAAGCAAACAGTTTCTGCCCAGAAAATCATGTGCACAGTTTTCTGGGGAGTATTGCTAGTGGAGTTTCTGCCTCGTAATGAGACAATCAATGCACCATCTTATTGTGAGACATTCAACAATCTGCGCCGTGCAATCCAGAATAAAGTACGTGGCAAGTTGAGTAAGGGTATCGTTTTGCTGCATGACAATGCCCGTCCACATGTGGCTAATCGGACCAAAGATCTCATCAAATCTTTACAATGGGAAACTCTAGATCATCCTCCATACAGCGCTGATCTTGCGCCCAGTGACTACCATTTGTTCCTGCATTTGAAGAAACATCTGGGCGGTCAGCGTCTTCAAGACGATAGCGAAGTCAAAACAGTTGTGATACAGTGGTTAACACGTCAGGCGGCAGAATTTTATGAGGAGGGTATTAAAAAACTGGTGCCACGTTATGGCAAGTGCCTCAATATTCACGGGAATTATGTAGAAAAGTAGATCAAGGTACAGGCTTTCATGTAAAAATAAAATTATTGCGATATCTATGCACGTATTTTTTTAATTCCAAAACGGTACTGACTTAAAAAACATGCCTCGTACTATACCATAACAGCATAGCTAATATATCTCTTTTCAGTTATGTGGTAAAGCGTTGTAAGATTATGTATAATTATAGGATACATTAATTATTTAAAATTTATTTCAAAATATCGGTAACTATTTCGTACATTGAATTCAGCTTGGAATTTTTTCTTCTAAACGTTATTTTAAACAACGGCAACCCTGTGTATTCTCAGTTATAAACACGTGCCTAACATTCTTCACCCCTCCACCCCGGCAAGTTTATCCTAAGGAGTTTATGACATTGTGCTTAGGAAAGACAGTTTTTCCGTACAAACCCAACCACCTGGGGATTCTTTAAGCGCGGTCACTATACCGAAGGTGGTGATGGGACAAGTGAACTACAGTTTTCTTTGGAGATACCTCAATTGCAATTGGAGGGGAAGCTTGCGTAGTCTACTTAAAATCGCCAAGCCAGAGCATCGAAGCGAATTTCACAGTCCCAGTGGCGGGAAAAACATCTACACGAAGGTCTATCCGCGGCGGAGTCCCCGAAGTTTCTGTGTTATCTCCGACGCTCTATAGCGTCTACGTGGCTGACCTTCCCACTGAACAGCACGTCAACATAGCGCAGTATGCTGAAGATGTGCTGCTATTTTCCACAAACAGACACCCACGCCGAACCTTCAACCCCATTCAACGATATTTAAACCTCCTCCAGGATTGGTGCACGCTTTGGAGATTGTCCATTAACACGGAGAAAAGCCTCGCGATACTGTTCTTCAAGCGCCGCTTTCCCGCCAATTTCCCCACATTCACCTACTTTGGGCAAGGGATCAGGTGGGAGAATTCAATCAAATACTTGGGAGTCAAGTTGGACAAGGGCCTAACTTTTCGGAAACACATCCGGGAGCAACCGCATCGGTCGTGCGGTGCCGTGGCATCACTATACCCTGTGCTTAGATCTGCGATGTCTGTTTCCCTAAAGTTGCGCCTCTTTATGGCTCTGGTCCTCCCTGTCATGCTCTACGCGTGCGAAGTCTGGGGTATGGCCGCAGGCACAAACCTAGTACTGCTCCAACGTGCACAGAATAAATGTCTTCGGATTATTTATTCTGTATGCACAAGGTTCCCCGTGAGACTAATTCACGAGGCTTCATCCCTCCGCTATGTGTAGGATGAAATTAGGCGCCGGGTCACCAAAATTGTCGACAGTTTGCCTCATCATCATAGCGCCCTAGTCAGATCCCTTGGTGACTATATACCTCATGAGCGTCGCTTAAAGCGATACCGGTTACCGCGGAAGTCTTGCGGTCACTACCGGTAACCACATGATCTCCATTCCAGCCTAAACTAAATATACAGCTATCCAATATTTAATCTGGAAAACTCAAAATTCTACTTATCTTTTTCCAACTTTATTAACTAATCCACCAGCGGTGCACGCTGACTGTAGCACCCGGTTCATCATTCTTCGAGGATCAACAAACTACTTCCCTTCTCTAGGCCCACTTAATTTTCACCCGTCATCCTACAACATCCACATCCCGACACTACGTGGTAAAGCTCTCCCCAGAGCAGGTACACGATTTAACCACCCTTCGGGCTGTTCTAAACAGCCTGTCAGCCTGCAGTGAATGAATGAATGAATGATCGAAGCGAATGAAGATACTCAGTAATACATAACCAAGATCTTATTGGGAATAAATACGATTTAGCAGTTCTCAGTAAACCTCCGAAAAGCTGTTATTGACAGATTAAAGTTCAAACACTGATATGACACGCCACTTGCCCTAACATAACGTACCTGTATCGCAACGATACAGCAATAGCGCACGAACAACTTGCTACTTAATAGAGAAATCAATCTGAACTGCCTGAAGCATCGAAAGGGATAGTCTGATAAATAACTTCCTCCAGCAACATGTGTACAGAACATACGAGTAGTAAAGTCAAAGAGAAATATACATGTTAGCAGAAGCTCAGTCCTGGAAGGCTTTCCTCATTAAACTATTGTATAAGTTAATGAAACCTCGTTAAACGAAATAAAGATTACTTCGACATGTATTGGAAAATTCACACCAATAACAAAGTATATTTTAGAAGTATTTAATTTCACGAAAAAGCAAAATTTCACTAACATTGCATAATTAAATGAAACCAACATTATTTGTGTCGAAAGATTTTACCCATCCGTTGTGATTTTCCAGTTATATTAAAGTTATTAAGAATATATATTTTTTGAAAGTTACGTCCATCAGTGATAGGTAAGTCATATCGGACGATCAATGAAATGGGTAAAGTAATACTCAAATGAGTTTGGGGTCCAAATGCTTAGAGTTGCCAGACATTCATATTTCAGGATAAGGGAAAACCTGAAGAAAAGCTTATGCAGATAACTCAATCCGACCTAGATACAAAATTGGAACTTCTGGTAACTGGATTGGACTACGCAACGGAAAGGATTCGGCACGAAAGTCCAAACTTAGTCTGTTATACCTATGGCCCTAAATGGAGCACCCCAGGAGGAAGGATGAGGCGACAGAAGACACAGGTGGCCGAGAGGAAGGATGTGGCAAGAGGGGACAGAGGCGGCTGGGAGGAAGGATGAGGCGAGAGGAGACAGAGTTGGCCGAGAGGAAAGATGAGGCGACAGGAGACACCGGTGGCTGAAAGGAAGGATGAGGCGAGAGGAGACAGAGGTGGCCGAGAGGAAAGATGAGGTGAGAAGACACAGAGGTGGCCGGGAGGAAGGATGAGGTGAGAGGAGATAGAGGTAACCGGGAGGAAGGATGAGGCGAGAGGAGAGAGAAGTGGCCGGGAGGAAGGATGGTGCGGGAGAATACAGAGGTGACCGGGAGAAAGGATGAGGCGAGAAGAGACAGAGTTGGCCGGGAGGAAGGATGAGGCGAGAAGAGACAGAGTTGGCCGGGAGGAAGGATGAGGAGAGAGGTGATAGAGGTTGCCGGGAGGAAGGATGGTGCGGGAGAATACAGAGGTGGCCGGGAGGAAGGATAAGGTGAGAAGAGACAGAGGTGGACAAGAGGAAGGATGAGGCGAGAAGAGACAGAGGTGGCCGGGAGGAAGGATGAGTCGAGAGGAGACAGAGGCTGCCGGGAGGAAGGATAGTGCGAGAGAATACAGAGGTGGCCGTCCTAAAGAGCCACGACAGTGCAGAGGGCAGGGTTCCTACATTTTATCAATTAGAAACTCCCCGGCAGGCCAGTACAACCGACATCCCACACTAGTGTGTCCGGAAACTGCCTCACCAGACCGGGGTAGAAGACCGGGGGCCTCCTATCGGAGCAGGAAGTTTCACCATGAGTATATCTTCCTACCATACCGAGACACCCGCCGTCACTAGGTACCCTAAAGAGACCACCATAACAGAAATGACGTGAAATGAGAATTGAGATGAAGTGGAGGGACAGGAAATTCCGAAGATGTAATGAACCTTCACAGCATTCACCTAGCGACCAGAGAAATTCCGCGTAAAGGCGCTTAGATAAGGTAGGTGCGCCAGAGGAGTCGAACCCGGACCTCCCGAATGTCAGCCACAGACGAGAGCACCTGAGCCATCCATCTCAATTGAAACTCTGCTAGCAGACTTGCTGCCCCTACGGACGTTATTCAGAATAAAGAGAACTTAGGAAACTGGTCCCAGAAAATATAAAATTTAAATTGGAATTGTCGTGATAATGCGAGGGCTGTTCAATAAAGAATGATCATAATTTTTTACGGTCATAATTTTTCGCACTAAAATTCAATCACATTATATTCTGTTAGTTTAATGTGAAACAAACACACCGTAGTGGTTTCGTTGTTGGTAATCCTGGTTCCCGCCTGTGAGAACCAGGTAAGTTCAGACATGTTCAGTATCACCTACTGCTGCAATGGAGGTAACATGCAGTTAAAGTTGATGTTAGAGGAAGATCCGGAGTTTCTTTCAAACGTAATCACTGCTGATGAAACTTGGCTACATCATTTTGATTCTGAGAGCAAACAGCAAAGCTCAGTGTGGAAATCTCCTTCATGACCAACCCCCCAAAAAGCAAAAGTCTTTGCTTCTGCTGAGAAAACTATGGTCATCTCATTCTATGATATTCATGGAATGGTTTATCAGCATGATGTACCTGCACACACATCAGTAACTGGACAATACTACAGTGATGTCCTGAAAACATTGCAAGTCCATATCAGGCGCAAAAGACCACATTTCCGTGAAGCAGGCTGGATGCTGCACCACGATAATCCGCGGCCTCATATTGCCAATGTTGTTGCTGAATATCTTGCAAAAATACACGTGAAGTGCATCCCTCACCTTCCCTATAGTCCGGATTTAGCCCTATGTGACATTTTTATATTCCCTAACTTGACGAAACGCCTTCGTGGGAGGCATTATCCATCATCAGAAGGTTGTGAAGGCTGCGGAGGCGATTTTGAAGGATCTCTCGAAGAAATGGTTTCCAGCATGTCTTTGAAAACTGGCTGAAAGGCTGGGACAAGTACATCGCATTCAGGGGACACTATTTTGACAAGTTATGGGGATGAATAAAGGTGCGTTGTCAAGAAAAAGAAAAGAATCTGACAATTCTTTATTGGACAGCCCTCGTATATTAAAATAATGGTAATTTAATTAAAAACGTTTCGAGAATTTTGTGAAACTTTTTGTGAGTAAGGGATAATTTGGGATGGGGAAATGTTTCCAAATTTCTGCTTCTTAAATTTGGAACGTAAATACTAAGTTTGCTACTGAACCACTTGTAATATTCTTATATCCTGGAAATTTTAATACATGTATTTCAGATGGAATATTTGCATTGACTTTGTGTGGAACACACAGTTCGTCTACGTACTGTAAATACGTAATAAAGGTAGCAAAACTCAACGTGGAGTAAAATGATTTGAAAGAAATTACTGAAGTTTAGGCTCTGTGGATTAATAGAACTCTGAACGCATAGAGTATTTTTAAACATATGAGTTACTTATTGATTATTTTTTCCAAATGGGTATACTAAATTAATATTCTATTTGTCCTGTATGAACTAAAACATCGCTGGCTTCTTATTCTTATAACAACAGCCGCTCTGATAGAGATATGTACACGAGATACGATCCCTGGTTTGGAACTATGTGCACACAAATCCATTCAATTACTGGACTACTGCATAAGTAGCCACCAAGAGCTTACAGGACGGAATGTATAGATCCAATTAGGGACATTACTGGACTAGAATTGTGGTGCTGGTGGGGAGATTGGCAATTTCCTGCATTTGGAATAAACAGTCCAGGGTACGACGTCATTTATTTACACGGTTAAATAGATAAACATTGCGAACTGTTAGTGACCACATATCAACTTAATGGCGTCACATCCCGGAATGGGTGCTCAGGTTGGGACGTGACGACGGTCGCCCGACTGTTTTCCTTCTACTGTAAGCACATAAATGTCCTTGGTGGCTAATGAGAATTGGTTGCTTTGGTGCAGAGAATCGCGTGGAGTCAAGGCTTGTATCCACCTCAGATCGTAGCATCTGTGGGTCACATGTGAAGGCTCGATTACGATTATTATATCTCCCGAATTTGTCACTCCCCTTCAGTTCACCTTAATCTGTTTAAGGGTTGTAAGTTTCCGGGGGGAAATCTAGGCGTTGCATGGCAGGAAATAAGACTTTCTCTTCTATATCGGTGGCGGACTCTAAGGACTGACGCAGCCCCTGTCAGCAAGGAACACTGAAATGACATATAACTTGATATCAGAAATACATTAACATAAACAAACGAATAAATATAAATAAATAACGTATACCAGAATACACATGTCTTAACGTGAGCATATATTCAAAAGACGGACACAGTGACAAGACCACTCTGCGAAGGTCAGTAAACTCCCTTTGTAATCCTCGTAACAAACAACTCTACTCTATTGTCTGTCTTGTCTTAAAGGCAAACTTGGTTCCAGCTAGTCGTAAACCAACCCATTGTTACAACCCCATGCGTGCTTCTGACAACAGGCTCTAAGATTTTGACCAACGCTTAGAACGCATGCTTACACATAAATTTGAGCAAGCGGGCCGTTACAGAAACTGACTCTGATATTAGGTCCAAATCTTGATCGTAAGTGGGGATAGGTACCAGCCAATGGAAAACTAATATTCGTTCACGCGATTTTTAAAACTCCAAAAAATACCTAGAGTGGCGGAAAATCAAAGTGATGACTGAAAGTAGGTTTTCTTGTAAGGGTACTTTGGTCCTGTGATCTATGTGAGACGGACGCGTATTCGGCGTCGTCTAACAAGTACGCTTCCACACCATGCACCAAGACAAAGTAAAATTACGCAGCGCTATTGTTTCTACACATCACAATACAACTTTACGGTGGCGAGCAAAGGAGTCTAAGGGACAACTGTAAACTTTCGTCTACAAAATTCAAGGTGTCCTCTTCATTTAGGACGTACCCACTCTCTGAAGCACAGATGAGAGTACTCACGTAAGGGCTACATTATAAATCACCTCGAACCGGATCCAATCTCCCCGTTCTTTATCTTCACACGCCACCAATCCTTAATTGTGAGGCGTTGACTACAAGGGAGAGCTCGATGTGATTCGCTACGGTCCGGACCGCTTCAGGCTGAGCCCCCAAAAGTTAGGTTAGTGTATATGGGGGCAGAATACTGAACTGCACAAACTCCCACCTAGAAACCAAGCGGGATCTCGTATTTGGGAGGCCCGGGTTAGATGCCCGTTACCGACCTACCCTATGCGTTTTTGGGAGGTTTCCCCAGGTCGCCAGGTGAATGAAGTGTAGGTTAGTTATATACCCCTAATTTCCTGTCCCTTCATTTCACCTACTTTATCATTACGTATGATCTTTCATATGTTGGTCTATTTCAGGCTTGAAGTGTCGGCAGGATGATATATAGTATGGGCCAAAATATACAGTACTGGAAATTATGTTTCTCTTATTGTCATTACTAGGGCACGGATTTTGATGAAAAGTCATCTTTTTTGAGTAGTCACAGACGATGCTTATTGGAAATTAAGTGCATTCTGGAACAAATACGTCAGACATACGAGGGCTGTTCAATAAAGAGCAATCACAATTTTTTTTTTGATAGCTTACCTTTAGTCATCCGCAGAATTTTGATGGTCCTTCTCAAAATAGTCTCCCCTGAACGCGATGCACTTCTTCCAGCGTTTCTGCCAGTCTTCAAAGACATGCTGGAAACCATTTTTGAGAGATCCTTCAAAATCGCCTCCGCAGCCTTCACCACTGCTTCTGATAATGGATAATGCCTTCCACGAAGGCGTTTCTTCAAGTTAGGGAATAGAAAATGTCACATAGGGCTAAATCCGGACTATAGGGAGGGTGAGGAATGCACTTCACGTTGTTTTTGCAAGATATTCAGCAACAGCATTGGCAATATGCGGTCGCACATTATCCTAGTGCAGCATCCAGCCTGCTTCACAGAAATGTGGTCTTTTGCGCCTGATATGCACTTGCAATGTTTTCAGGACATTCCTGTAGTATTGTGCAGTTACTGATGTGTGTGCAGATACAACAAGCTGATAAACCATTCCATGAATATCAAAGAATGAGATGACCATAACTTTCCCAGCAGAAGCAACCACTTTTGCTTTTTGGGGGTTGGTGATGAAGGAGATTTCCACAATGACCTTTGCTGTTTGCTCTCACGATTAAAATGATGTAGTCAAGTTTCATTAGCAGTGATTACGTTTGATAGAAACTCCGGATCTTCCTCTAACATCAACTTTAGCGGCATGCAGACCTGCATGCGAATGTCCTTTTGTTCGGGAATCAACAGTCTTGGAACCCATTGCGCACAAACACGTCTCATGTGTAATGTTTCTGTCACCAACGTGTGGGTGGCACCCAATGAAATGTTCAGTATTTCAGAAAGTAAACTTAAGGTAATTCGTCGATCCTCTCTCACAATGGCAGCAGCAGTGTTGATGTTTCCTTCCGTAAGAGCAGTAACTGGAGTACTGGGTCCACCTACATTTGAAATTGATTGTCCCCTCTCTTTAAACATTTTAAACCACCTTCGAGCTGTTCTGTAGGGAAGAACAGACTCTCCATAGGCCTCCTGTAACATTATATAGGCCTCAACTGAAGATTTGTTGAGACAAAAGCAGAATTTCAAAGCCGCATATTGTTCCTCGCGTGTTACCTCCATTGCAGCGGTAGGCGATACTGAACATGTCTGAACTTACCTGGTTCTGACAGTCGGGAGCTAGTAGTACCAACAATGAAACTACTATGGCGTGTTTGTTTCACATTAAGCTAACAGAATATAATAAGATTGAATTTTATGGTCATTCTTTATTGAACAGCCTTCGTATTTCCTTGTTGGTGCAATAGAAACATGGGAGTATAGTAAAGTTTAAGTGAACACAGATTTCTTAAGACCTGTTCACTCTGATGGATTTGAAACCGTTCTCTTTGCATGGCCAGCAAAGGGATATATAATAAGTGGCTAATTCTATAAAATTGTGTGTTTAGTGAAATTCACATGTTTTCTCAGATAAGATTTGCCTATTTCTAACGTTATGGGATTTCCATTATTTACATTAAGGTCGACTTTCCATGTATGCCACAATTGGTACAGGAAAATACTTGATCTCGCAAGTATAAAGGATTCTAAAGTAATTGTAAATACCTTAAGTTAAAATTCAGAATGTCTTACACATTTCATCAATTTATTAGCATAGTACTCAAATCATAGGAAGGGTTTTGCTGACGTTTATCTTACCGTAAGATCTCGTGGTAAGGCGTTAAAGAATGTTCCATTCCCAAAGGTTACACAGGTTGACTCCATCAGTAGATCCATTTTGGGAAGCGATAATTTATTAAACGGTAATCAGCGAGCTTTCAGTCAAATGCTCTTTAATGCTAGATACACTTAATTTACCGGGTGCCGCATCCCAGTGGATTAGTCTCTCAGAGGAAATTAGATATGAGAGGCAGAGGTTTCTCTAGCCCCTCGTGGAATTAAATCAATAGCCTGCTAATACACGGGGTTTAACATAAACTGAAACATTTATGTGAAATCATATTCTACAATTTCCTTCCGTAGCTAGTCATGGCGTAAAGACACTTATTTTTAACGGTGATGCAGAAAAGAGTAATGGTAGGGAGATACAAAACTATTGCAATAAATAATTTTAATATATGTAATGGAAGAAACAATAGCTACATTTTGTAATGATCAAAAGGTCATTAGTCAACCTCCATGTTAAAGGACTTCAATTAATTACGTCAGTGCACCTAAGGTAAAATGAGCTACGTTGACAAGAAAGCAATTAGCTAAAAAGGCATACAGATGTGTTGAGAAGTCAGTCTTTATAGAAACTGACTTAGGCAAGTTCTGAAAATTAAAAAGGTGAAAAAATTCTTGGTATTTAAAAAGTCTAAATAAGTAATTACTTTTGCTCCATAGGTAAATAAGAATCTTCGAAAACTGAAAGTAGTACGAGAACTTTGGTGGGGATTCAGGTAAGAGAGACTTTGGTTAATAAAACGTCGTTTATTTCTAACATTTATGTCCTTTGCTTTGTGTAGAAGCGTTTACTGCGATAATATAAAGTACGTCCAGAAAGTAAGTTCGTTTGGTAATAAAATTGAGTACAGGTACAGAAAAATTACTTATTGCACAAAATTCTAAAACTCTTAAACTACTTTTCCACATAACTACCGAAATTTTGCAGGCATTTGTCATAGCGAGGCACAAGTTCATGTATACCTTCTTCATAGAAGTTTGCCGCCTGTGTCTTCAACCAGTTGGAAACATTTTCTTTCAGCTCTTCGTCATTGTTGAAGTGTTGACCGCCAAGGAAAGATTTGAGATGCAAAAACAGATGAAAGTCGCTAGGAGCGAGTACAGGGCTGTACGGGGGGGGGGGGGGGGCTGTCAAACACGTCCCAGCCAAATCGCTGTAGGATGTTTTTCGTCGCATTTGCAGTGTGTGGTCGTGCGTTGTCGTGAAGAAACAAAACACCTTTTGACAGCATTCCTCGGCGCTTATTCTGTATTGCGCGGCGAAATTTCCTAAGTGTCTCGCAATAAACATCTGCTTTCACTGTTTGACCACGCGGTAAGAAATTAATGAGTAAGATGCCTTTCCGAACACTCCCGTAGTGGAGGGGAGTTCCCGTAGGGGAGGGGATTCGTCCCTTTCAGCTGCCAAAGTGCGGGCGCTGCGGAGCCTTAGCACTCTGGTGCCTCTGAGGCTACTAGAGGAACCTCGGGCCGAACATTCGAGCCCCTCCCTCTGGGAGCTGTTCGGATTGGGTTGGTCTCGAGGGAGCAGTGTGTTACCGCCACCCACGGGAAATTGGGTACCTCCGGCCAGGCTCCGGCCGCCCGGAGGGGGTAGAGAGTTGCCTCATAAGTCCCGGGTGCTAGCCGGCAGAGCTAATAGCTGGTGTGCTAGATTACCGGCGGCCCTAACACGGTTATTTGGTAGCCGTTTCATTAAGGACCGGCGCGTAAGTGGCGTATCCACTTCCGTCCTGTCTGCCGTGTGCAGCGTGGGGGGGGGGGCAGTTTATGAAATAGGTACTGTCCTACGGAAAGAACCCGAGAGGCCTGGGTTCTGGTCATACGCGTCCAGGACTAATGGGAGTAGATCCCCGCACTTAATGTCCTAGAACACAGTTCACATCAGTTTTCGAGGTGTCAAGATTTGTTTCACTTAATCTTTGCAAGGGATGAGGTGTGCCTCCATTCCATTGATTGACCCTTACTTTCAGGGGTGTCGTAAGAAACCCAAGTTTCATATCCTGTGGCTATCTGTGTCAGAAATTCTACAGGCGGCAAATTTCTATGAAGAAGGTATACAGAAACTTTTGCCTCACCATGACAAATGCCTGCAAAAATTCAGCAGTTATGTGGAAACGTAGTTTAAGAGCTGTAGAATTTTGTGCAATAAATAATTTTTCTGTATCTGCACACAATTTAATTTTATTACCAAACAGAACTTAATTTCTGGACTTACCTCGTATTTCAAAGTCCATAGCGTCTAAAGACCGCCCTCGAACTATAAACATCTGACGGTCGCCGCAAAGTGATCTTTCGCGTAGCATTTCAACAATTCACGGCCATTTACGCTTCCAATTACGAGAGCTGTTCAATAAAGAATGATCACAATTTTTGTTTTTGTTTTGTTTTGACAACGCACCTTTACTCATCCTCATAATTTTAATGGTGCTTCTCAAAATAGTCTCCCCCAAATGTGATGCACTTGTCCCAGCGTTTCTGCCAGTCTTCAAAGACATACTGCAAAACATTTTTTTAGAGATCTTTCAAAAGTGCCTCCGCGGCCTTCACCACTGCTTCTAATGATGGATAATGCCTTCCAAGAAGGCGTTTATTCAAGTCAGGGAATCGAAAAAGGTCACTTGGAGCTAAATCCGGACTATGGGGAGGGTGAGGAATGAACTTCACGTTGATTTTTGCAAGATATTCAGCAACAATATTGGCAATATGCGGCCGCGCATTATCGTGGTGCAGCATCCAGCCTGCTTCACGAAAATATGGTATTTTGCGCCTGATATGGTCTTGTAATATTTTCAGGACATCACTGTAGTATTGTCCAGTTACTGATGTGTCTGCAGGTAAAACTTGCTGACAAACATTTCCATGAATATCAAAGAATGAAATGACCATAGCTTTCCCAGCAGAAGCAACCACTTTTGCTTTTTTGGGGGTTGGTGATGGAGGAGATTTCCACAATGAGTTTTGCTGTTTCCTCTCAGGATCAAAATGATGTAGCTAAGTTTCATCAGCAGTGATTACATTTGAAAGAAACTCCGGATCTTCCTCTAACATCAACTTTAACTGTTTGCACGCTTGCATGCGAATGTCCTTTTGTTCGGGAATCAACAGTCTTGGAGCTCACCACGCACAAACATGTTTCATGTGTAATGTTTCTGGCACCAACGTGTGGGTGGCACCAAATGAAATGTTCAGTATTTCAGAAAGAGATCTTAAGGTAATTCGTCGATCCTCTCTCACAATGGCAGCAGCAGTGTTGATGTTTTCTTCCGTAAGAGCAGTAACTGGAACACCGGGTCCACCTTCCTTTGAAATTGACATTTGCACCTGAAAAATCTTAAGAATCCGGTGGTCACCGTAGAAAACGTTGTCGCTTCCTGTAAGTAATATATTACATTTGTAACAAATTGTATTAAAGGGCGTATTTTAACAGTTAACAATTTGCATTCATAAATAAATTAACACATTAATTTCACATTTTTCACACTGATATTTGTAAGTTAAAGTAACTATTATTAATTGTACATTACTACTATTAAATAGATATATGTATTATGAACAGTTTTCAAGAGGTCCCGTGTTCGAATCTCGGTTAGGGTGAGTTACTTGAATAAGTTTCTTCTGGGGTTTTCCCTTATCCTGAAAGACGAATTTCGGGTAACTCTAAGCTCCATGAACCCCGGGCTCATTTGAGCATCATTTTACCCATTTCATTCATCGTCCGATATGAGTAAACGTTGGAGGATGTAAATTAGCAAATATATATATGAACAGTTCCACACTGGAAGCAACTTAAGAATTCTACAATGAGTTTAGATTATGTTTGACTCTAAATTAAATTACCACGGCCATCATTAAAGTACAAATTACAAGTTATGGAATGCGTAGATTTGGACATTCGTCTGTGAAGAACTAACTTATAACACATTTATTACTCTGTGGTACAGGAACGCAACAAAAATCAATAATGACATCAAATTTTTACCTTTTCTCTTAAAGATTTCACCAGAAGCACATATGCTAATGCAGTTCAGCTGAAAATTATGTCGGGGAAAAGGGATTTGAAACCAGCATAATAGCAAATATAACGTTGTATATGCTGAAACCAATATATAATTTATTTATCTGAATCAATAAATAAATAATTGTAATTCATTGCAGCTCTTCTCATGCCACACTCTGAAAATAAAAGGGAAACACATCACGAATGCAGGTTAATTACATACATATTATATAAACTTTTGTTTAACCATTCAAATGCCATTAAATCTACCACATGTCCAAATAAGCAAGTTGAAACAAAACAAAGGGAGCCAAAGAATTGTATATTTTGTAGCTGTCCACAGAAATAAATTCAACTTCGATCATATTCTTCATGTGTTTTACGTATTCGGGTAAAATATAGGGTCTGTCTTCTAGTAAACAATGTAACAAGCGGATGCAGCGCTGGTCAGTAAACGTCAATATGCCATATACACGTTGTTCCTTTTGTTTGTCACTTCCTGTCATCCAATTGAGCAAGAATGACTTCATAGTCGACTGCTGAGTCCATCTTTAAATTATATAGCCCTCTAATGAGAAGAAGCGGCAACTTTTGCGAAACAGTAAGAAAATTACAGCGCTCTCAGTGTGGTTATGCTGGTAACTAATACAACCAGCTTCCCCTGGATATGAACACAGAGCTCCGCGTCTTCATGGCTGAATGCTACTTTCGTACCGGAATTAAAATTGGTGCGACATATAAATATAATTTAAACCACTACATAGAGGAGTTTATGCAACGCTATCCAGCATTCAGACAAGTCCCTCGGAGCGTAATGCTGCCAAAATTTCCCAGGTACCGTCCAATTGACATACTTTTGTTTGCAACATGAACGTCTTACATTTTATCAGTACACGATTTAAATGTTTTGTCATTCTCACGCTTAATTAAAATGTCTATTAATGTTGGTATCCTTATGTCTTTTAAAACCAATTGGTGCATCAAACATTTCCAAGATACAGGATTAGTTACTCGAAAAAAGAGGGACACTGGGTGCTATAAACTGACTGGTCCCAATTTAGAAACAATAAATAATGTTATGACAGAAATGCCTCAAGCATATCTTCTCGCAATACAGACAGTGTTTAAGGGGAAGAGAGAAATGAAATATAAGAAAATGGACACATAAGACTATGCACTAGAGATATTTTCTTGTTTAGACTTGGATAAAATCGCTTAACATATTTTAACAATAATTTATTTTTCATTCCTAGAACATGTTCTACTAATTTTCTGGTTTGTATTCAAGTTATATTGTGAGGAAACTGTGGGTGTTAAAAACGAATTGAGATCAAATTAAGATATTTCTATTTTATGTGACATATATGTATATATGTCTACTATAACAGAAAAACAGATGTCCATTGTGAAATAAGTGTTCATTGACTTATCATTTCGTATATTCATCATGGTATACTTTCATGGCTGCCTAATTAGCTTTACAGTGCATTGCAGTATCTAGTTTTTTATAGACAGTTATCTTATGTACGCACCAGAATAAATTACGCACTTTTATATTACGTGGGCAGACCCACCTCTCAAATAGAATTGTGACTTTGTGAGTTCGTGAAATTAAAAGTCCAATTACACAAACTCAAAATGTTCTTTATTTTCACCGACTTACAGTTGAACACTTACCAATTAACACAGAATTACGTAATGCATACAATTACGATTCACCAGTTCGTCCGTTACAGTTCCACTTTGCTTATCGCAATTACGTACAATCCTGCGATGCACGTACACAGTCTTCTCGTCCGTACACTAGCTCGGCGCTCCTACGCTGCTCGCCAAGAACTGACTGAACTCACTCACTGCAGCCCCCATTATAGGGATATCACTGCTTCTCGAAGTCTCTCGTTTCAGTGAATCACCGCGAAGGTTCCAGGCGGCAGGGGAAGGGGGAAGAGGCGGCCAGCGACCAGTGACACTTCCCTAGTCATCCCCTGAGTTAGTGACTGAGATAAAAGGGTGGGCGTATCCGGATGCCTCTGGTCCCCTACTTAGCTGCCGTTGGCCGTGCTTTCCGATAATTGGGTGACAGTATATTTACCTGCCGGCAGAGGGAGGCCTCAAAGCTGCTGTCAACACATCAAATATGATCGGAAACCGCTAGGGGAATCGTATATAAACACGCTTCAGCAGGGATGGTATTGATGACGTCAAATCTTGCGCGGTAAAACTACAGATAAACATGAACACCAATGTTCTCAGGTTCGATTCCACCCATCGCCATAGGAATATTAAGCCCAGTATTTATTGAAGATTCACATCTGATATGAACGCTCTTCGAGTTGTGCGACGAGTTGAACAGCTGAAAATTCTTCAATCTTTACATCTTTTACTATCACTATGACTACCACCAAACTATTGCTAAAGATGTGCTGTAGGTGACATTCCCTAGTTCATGTTAATTCTACTTACGTTTTACTTTATCTAAACTCTGGCCTAATTTTCTATTGTTTTTACAGAGGAAATCTTTATGACACATTTTCAACTGACTTAAAACCATTGTTCAGATATACAACTGTGTCAAAAATCTACCAGGAATTGATCATATAAAAATCTCAGTTATTGTTGTCGCTAACTTGCTACATCTTTCCTCTATACCCACGCGGAGATTGTCATCTGTTAATGCATCTCAAAGGTGTGTTACGAGTTTACAATAACCTATCCTTTACGTCTTCTATCGACTGAAATCAGCTGTATCGAAGTGGTAATCAGACCAGCCAGATCAGCCGGAGCCAGATCACGTGAATACACTGGTCGTTCGATGAGACCTGTTGAGTTTTTGGCCAGAAATTCGTTCATAATTATAGCTTTTTGAGCTGGGGCATTATCGTGGTGCAAACTCCAGTTGTATTTTCATATATATATAGCATTTTTTGCCGTATTTTGCCCCCCCCCCCAATCGCCGCATAACGCTAAGATAATAGTGTTTACTTACTGTCTAACCTTCTGGCAAGAATTCCAAGTACACGACACCACTATAATCGAGAAAAAGCTGTCAAGAGGACTCTCAGTATTGATTGAGTTTTACGTGCCCTTTTGGGTTTCGGTACAGTTGGAAGGCGCCACTTGTAAGCTTGTTGATTAGTTTGCGTGTCAAACTCGTAAACCTACGTCTCATAACCAATTAACATACGTTTCATAAATGTGAGGTTGGAGTTGGCTCGATCTAGCATGTCCACGGCGTCGATTGAGACCTAAGCCAGCAACTTCTTGGACAGAACACCAATACATGGTTACGTTTCTTCTCGAAGCATTTTCACAATTAAAAACTGAAATTCAGTATGTAAAATCAAAGGCTCCTTGTGACTATATAAGACTGTTTTCAAAGTTTTGGAAAAAAAGAAACAAATACTATCGTCTGAGAGAAATTACTTTTAAATTTATCCATAAAATTTAAATAAAATAATTGGATGAACACTCCTACTTACATCGACTAAGATTGATGGGATCAATCTTACAAATCAGCTAGGGATACAAAAATATTGGTCCAAAAGTTGCAATTCACAATAAATGTGATATTAAAACAGAAATATATATTGAACATATGCTCCACCTGCCGGTAGGTATATATTTCCTGCTTTCTGCGCCGATAGGAACATCACATCAACTTCGATGTGTGTACCTAGTCTTCGTCGAGTGTCTATCATCTGCTAATGAGATACAGGAAGTTGACATGAGGTACGAGTGGAGTCCATAACAACTTTGAGAGCAATCTGTTAATGGACTGCTTGTCCACTAGCACTTCAGCAACACTTGGAAGAAAGGTCCTTGAATACAACTTTGTGTACACTAAAACTGTAGAGACACAAGCCTTGGTTCGCAGATCTATTGTTACATGCACATACACACACATACACACACACGCACACACACACACACACACACACACACACACACACACACACACACACAAAGGTTTCTCTTACTGCGCCATTACTCTTATTACTTTAATTACTTCTCTGTTTATTTTGCAATCGATTTTAAATTCCCGGTCAGTTAGAAACTTTGAACTTTACACTTGCCTCCGAACGGTGGACAGTGCAGTATTATCTCAAAACATTTGACTTTTCAAAATCTATGTTAAGGATATTTTCATGACAAAATGCATAACTTGAGTTTTCTGGTAAATGCCTCAAGAACTCTTCACTCACTCACTCACTCACTCACTCACTCACTCACTCACTCACTCACTCACTCACTCACTCACTCACTCACTCACTCACTCACTCACTCACTCACTCACTCACTCACTCACTCACTCACTCACTCACTCACTTACTCACTCACTCACTCACTCACTCACTCACTCACTCACTCACTCACTCACTCACTCACTCACTCACTCACTCACTCACTGGGCATTTTGAAACCGGTGGTGAAAAGCTATTTGACAAACACACGCTGCAAGAAGCAATAAAGTTCCAACAAACACAATTACTGCAACAGATGTCAGAGATTTCATTACACTTGTCCCTCTGTGGTTTGCAAATGAGCAATATTTTTAAAAGTGTTGATGTTGTCTTTTGTCGTTGGAAGAAGTTTTTACATACGAAGGCACTGTAATGAGTGCATTGCCCCATGTATAAAGCGCATGTTCTTGTGTGTTGCTATAATTTCTTTCCACTTTTTTAGTTATTTCAAAACATCACTACAACCTTTGTTTATAACACATAGCAACATAGGGTGTTTCATAATTTTACTATTTAGGCTGAACAAATTATATAATTATAAGATATGTAACAATTCTTTTGGTTTAGGTCCCATATTTATTGAAACAACTGCTCATCTCGACAGCTAATTCCTCACTGTAAGGCAACGAGAGTTTATACTGAGTTACTTATATTTCTGCTGCAGCAAACACCATTTATCAAGCCCGACTCATAGCTATTCATTAATAAAAATGTCTTAATGTTCTCCATTACTTGCATCATGGTCTTCTCGTTCTCGGGCAGGTAGAACGACAGTAAAATTACAAGCACATACACTGTGTAAGCCAGCGTTGTCAAATGAACCATCCATCATTTACGTGGAACATTAGCAGCGTTTTGTCGCTTTTCTGAAAAATTAAATTATGCAGAATACATACATCTTGTCGTCTCTTTAACATCTGCCTACAATCGCTTTAATGGCTTCTCAATGTGATGAAAACCTGACACAGTTGATTGAGCACTTTACTGTGCTTTCACAAATTAGCATCTGTTTGTCACCTCGTCATTCTTTCAGCTATTCTCCACATTAATAAACGCAATAACACCTGCCTTTTTGTAGTAAATACTACGAGTTGCTCATATACATTCTTAATTTTGTTGGTATGTTTACATTAATTTAATAATTTTACCATACTTAGAATCGATAGCATGAATCAGATGCGTTAGAGCCTTCGCCGTTGCCATCTCGTTAGCCCCACTCTTTATATTTCCCTCTCTCTCTCGCACACTTGCGAGTGTTCGTGGCGCGAGACGTACGGAGTGGAGTGGAGTGTAGTGTTTAACGCCCGCTTTTACTACATACGGCACCGCAGGCGATGACACTGATGACACATGAGATGAACATAGAGCACCGGTGGAATGAGATGGCGGGGGAAACCTGCTACTGGGTTGCGGTCGAATCGTATAGAAGGATGGTGAATTATACCCCTCGTTGAGGTGACCATTTGGAACAGGGTTGGAATTGATGGTTCTTGAAGTCCCAGCTTACCTCGGCGTGGCTTCAGTCGGTTGAGCAAGATATCTTCTTTTACAGGGGTGGTACGGCGGAAGGAAATTTTTACGTAAAATGAGTAATCATTTTCCTCTGTATTAAATAATGTAGAAACTTTTATTTCCTTACTTCGATTAACACCAGTTCGAACAAAATGTATGATACAACATTTATAACACTATTCTTACACAAGATTCACTTGATGTGACGCGTTTATCTGGATGCGTGCAAGAATCAAAAGTTTTATACGTTTGTTCACTACCGTGTATGATAATTAAATTGTGTGTCTTCTAGCGATGATATTTAATGTAAAGATTATCTAGTTATACTCGATGATTGTTACGAGAATAAACTTATACTCTTCCGCACACAACGGCGTTTAAGAAGAGAACCTTACATCAGTTCACGGCGACTGTTAGGAGAAGAATGACCAGTTCCGCTTCTTCTACACATTAGCATTTCGCTAATAGTTCGATCCCTCTAGAGGAATATTGAATATCCTCCATGGCAACGTAAAATCTTCTATATCTGATTGGTCCACGTTTTACGATATACGCGTCACACCAATCACAAATAAGTTTGATATTCAACACTTTTGTGACGTCATTTCCACTTACATAGCTTCTCTGTGCATGACTCACTCTACTTAACCTCACATAATACAATATTTGAAACTCTTTGGGGACAACATAAAATAACTGTTTCAGATGCCCCTCTTCAGAATATATGGAAAATTAACTTAAATCTTCCAAGAATATTGTTCCATATATTCTAAAGAATGCCCCAATAATTAGACATTATTACAACAATGAACAATTAATACAATTTAAAATAACAATATAAAATCAGAAATTATTCGAACACAATAATAAAAAACAAAACATTTTTCAGTAATTCATAAAAATATTATTATTATTTTTTTTTTAAATCATTTATTCTTGTGAGTGTCAAGGCTTTTGAATGGTTTTAAAAGTGTTTTGTGATATTTTCCTATCATTTTATTATCATCGTCTCTTAATTCGTACGTATGATCCCCAAATTTTCTTACTATTTTATATGGACCTTTATATAACAAATTCATTCTCCAATAGGATTTGATTTTAGAACTGGAGATATTAAATGTCTTTACGAGAACTTTATCATTTATTTCAGGATTCCATTTCGCTCCTTTTCTTTGTATCTTTGATAATCTTTTCTCTGCTTTTTCTTTTATTCTTCGAAATGCTTCAGCACACTTTTCTTCTTCATTCAATTCCATTTCATCTACTTTTAAGGTTGTTGGTGCTTTTATTACTAGAGGTTCAGGTTGTAGTCCAGTCATTAATTCGATTGGTGAAAATTTGGTAGTAGAGTTTGGGGTATTGTTAATGATTTTCTCAATAATATGGCAGTATTTGTACCAGCCTCGGTGGTTAGAATGACACAGAATTCTGAAATACAAGCCTAAATCACGCATCACTCTCTCGCAAGGATTTCCTTGGGGAAAATATGCTGAAGAGTAATACATCTTAATATTATTGTTCTTCATCTCTGAAGTAAACAATTTACTCCGGTGAACCGTTGCGTTGTCTGATAGTATTGCCTTTATTGGCCCATACTTTGGTATCCAATCTTTTAAAATTTTATTTACGCACGTTCTGCTTTTGATAATACCTCATCGACTCCAAGAGGTCTGAAGTGATCGGGTTGGGTTAGTGAGTTTATCTTTCTTGCGTTAATCGTCATACGCAGTGTTCCGTTCGATTTATGTACCCAACACAAAGGATGTAGGTAAGGCGAATTAGAAATCTCTATAATTCCATTTTCTAGCATATCGTTTATTACTTCAGATGCTTGTTGTCTAATAGCGATAGGCACAGATCTACTTTTATGAGTATAAGGAGCAATGTCGTTCACCTTAAATGTATGTATGTACTTATTACAAAATCCAGGTTTCGTACTAAAAACGTTCCTGTTCTTTAGTATACATAACCTCAACTGTTCTCTTTGCGCGTGATTTAAATTGTATGTTTTCCCTAACTTTTCTTTCAAAGTTCTTTGGAATATCATTTCTTCCTCTTCTTGTTTTCGCTCGGTGTCGGTATTTAATGTGTTTATTTGGCAACAATGATCTCCAAGGACAAACGTCTCATTTTCTTTATTATTTAAAAGTAAATTCTCTTTACCACTATTATCTTCTTCATTATTAATTATATCTTCTTCGTATAATATTATATTTTCTACAAAAAACCTATCATTATTTATACTATCCTTCTCATCCTCTTTTAATATAATTTCTTCTAACAAATTTATTTTTATTACTTCATTATCTCCTTTGACCTTCATTTCATGTTTCTCGAAATCTATCACACTTTGCCAATCATACAATACATCATTGCCAATAATAATATCACGAGCTAAGTTTGGTATTACCAATACGATAAAATTGAAATTCCAGTCATCTATTCGCGCAGGAATTAACGCTTGATATTTAACTTTATCTTTCTTTTTCCCAATAGCTGTGCTACAGTATACATTACACACGTTTAAATATTCAATCCTAAACTTGGATAGTAATTCCTTGAATAATTTCTCACTTATTACTGATGAACTAGCTCCTGTGTCTATCAATACTTTATATTCGCTATCGCCTATACGAAGGTTAATCTGAGGTGGATTTACTAATTCCCGATCTTTACTTCTGGAGAGAGTGAGCTTATCTTCTGGTAAATTTTGAATTTTGATTTTGCCCTGTGTCATTTCTACCGAACCACTTTCCAAGGCACAAAATGATTTGGTACTCAGTTTTCCGCATTAGTGCGGTCTGTAGTTACACTAGCAGTTGGGTTGGTACTACCGTTATTTATTTCTCCTTCTATTCCCTGAGTCGGTGTCCTTTCTAGGTTATTGTCTGCCCTTTCAAACCTAGGACCCCTAAAATCTCTTAATGAAGAGTCTTCGATGCTAGTTCCTCTTCCTCTACTTTGATAACCCGTTCTTAAGTTATTTCCCCTGTAAAACCTCAGTTGATTCACCTGATTACTCCTCACATTTCCCACAGGTTGGTCATTATTATAATTCCTCCTAGGAGTATTTGGTATTCTCCTTCCTATACCTGACACTACCGATTCATATGTCTTTCTGGGGTTGTACTCTCTTCGTTCATAGTTTTCTCTTGAACGTGCCCCGCCCCAATTTTGGTTAAAACTATTTTGGTTTTGGTTAGTATGGTTGTGATTTTCCCTGAATGTTGGTTTTACTTCCTGTCTATTTACTTGCTTTTGGTCTATATGAGTCTTGTCAGAATCAACTTGACTATGAGTAGAATCAGAATTAAGGTTATGAGCCTCAAATTCTGATAATAACTCAATCATATCAGTAAAGTCGACGGGCCTAGCCACAATTAGGTGGTTTCTAATGTGTTGTGGATAATGTCGTATTAGCATATTCACGATCTCGGTTTCTGACATATCTGGATTCACAAGTTTACTTTTGTTAGCAAGTTTTAGGAAATATTCAGTCATGGACACACCCTTCTTGAACTCGAATTTACCAGTGGCCAGTTCGACTTTAATTCTTCTCTGTCTTTCTGGACCCCAGAACCTATTTATAAACACATTCCTAAACATACTATACGTTTCATGTGATGCTAGTGTTAACCTCAGCCATTCTAAAGCATTTTTCTTCAAACACCTTTTAACAATCATCATCCTAAATTCATTTGGAATCTTTTTAATTTTAAAATATTCTTCTAATTCCTTTAGAAATATTTTGGGATTGTCTCCCGATTCTTCTTCGAAAGTAGGTGGACTTATGTCATGCAACAAATAATTTGTACAGTTTGTGTTACCTTGACTGTGTAACTGTGTATGTGTGTGCATGTTTTGTATTTGTCCATTACCATTTACTTCACAATCAGGTGACAAAGATTCTGTATCGTCACTCTCCAAATAATTCTCTAAGTTTTGTACAATATTACCTGAATTACCAGGTGAGTCAATACATGTAATATTCTTAGATTTTATTACCCTCTGGTTCTCAGAAATTTTGCTTGCCTGTAATGCAACCACAACTTGATTCAGCTTGCTAATGTTTTCTTTCTCTCTCTCAAAACTTTCCTGTGCCAAATCTATTCTTGTAATCATTTCACTATTCAACTTACTGACTTCATCATATTTAACTTTTAGTTCATCTTGTTGTGTTTGCACCTCAGTAGCCATTAGTTTAACATCATTTCTGATACTATTTACCTCTCTTACAAAATTATTCTGTATTTCAATATTTTCCTCATGGTATTTCCGTGAATTATCTAATAAGACTACATCTATTTCTTGTCTTATTCTATTCTCTAATTCCCCTATTTCTACTTTTTGTTTTTCTACAAATTCTACTTGTTGTTGCTTAAGGATTTCTGACTCCTTAGCCAATTCACTTCTTATATCTTTTACTACATTTTCCTGACTTATTTTCATTTCCTGAAACATCTCTTTTAACTTAGACATTTCTCCATCATGAGATTCTATTTTCTGTTTTAAAGATTTTATGCCTTCTCTACACTCTTCTCTTCCTTGATCTATCCTAGCTTCTAATTTCTCTGAACTTTGATCTACTTTAGCATTTAAATTACTCATTTCCTGCCTTAAATTTTGATCTGCCTTTTCTGAATTCTGTTTTATTTCCTGTCTTATTTCCTGTCTAAAACTATTTAAATTTTCTGAATTTTGATCTGAATTCTGTCTTATTTCCTGTCTTATTTCCTGTCTAAAACTATTTAAATTTTCTGAATTTTGATTCATATCCTGTCTTAAATTATCCATTTTAGCATCAAAATTACTCATCATTTTCTCTAACCTGTCTATTATCATTTCATTAACTTTACTCTGCATAATTTCTGTTCTACTTGTTCCTGCATCATCACTAATCATTCCTTCCACTACTTCCCTGACTTCTTGTATTTCTGCTCTCTTATCACTAACTAGTCTTTCCACTCCTTCCCCAACATTTTTATTCTTATTGTCTGTTAATTTTTTACCTTCCATTTTAGGTAATATTTTTCCCTTTCTTAATAACATAAAAAAATGAAAATTATAATTTTGTCACTTTTTCTATTAATTATCTATTAAGATTTTCCGTACTCACTTTTCTTCTTTCTTCTTTCTTGATTCGAAGTTACCTGTCCATTACACTATTTATTCTCCTGTGGTGTAATCCTCCTTCTGCCTATTCGAGCCATACAGTTGGGCGCCATTTTGATACTGGGTTGCGGTCGAATCGTATAGAAGGATGGTGAATTATACCCCTCGTTGAGGTGACCATTTGGAACAGGGTTGGAATTGATGGTTCTTGAAGTCCCAGCTTACCTCGGCGTGGCTTCAGTCGGTTGAGCAAGATATCTTCTTTTACAGGGGTGGTACGGCGGAAGGAAATTTTTACGTAAAATGAGTAATCATTTTCCTCTGTATTAAATAATGTAGAAACTTTTATTTCCTTACTTCGATTAACACCAGTTCGAACAAAATGTATGATACAACATTTATAACACTATTCTTACACAAGATTCACTTGATGTGACGCGTTTATCTGGATGCGTGCAAGAATCAAAAGTTTTATACGTTTGTTCACTACCGTGTATAATAATTAAATTGTGTGTCTTCTAGCGATGATATTTAATGTAAAGATTATCTAGTTATACTCGATGATTGTTACGAGAATAAACTTATACTCTTCCGCACACAACGGCGTTTAAGAAGAGAACCTTACATCAGTTCACGGCGACTGTTAGGAGAAGAATGACCAGTTCCGCTTCTTCTACACATTAGCATTTCGCTAATAGTTCGATCCCTCTAGAGGAATATTGAATATCCTCCATGGCAACGTAAAATCTTCTATATCTGATTGGTCCACGTTTTACGATATACGCGTCACACCAATCACAAATAAGTTTGATATTCAACACTTTTGTGACGTCATTTCCACTTACATAGCTTCTCTGTGCATGACTCACTCTACTTAACCTCACATAATACAATATTTGAAACTCTTTGGGGACAACATAAAATAACTGTTTCAAACCGGAGATCCCGGAGAAAACTGTCCACCACAAATCTCACTTTGCGGTCACCTGGGATCGAACCCGGGCCGCCTTGGTGAGAGCCAAGCGGTCTAACCACTGAGCCACGACGCGGCCGCGCGAGACGTAAGGGAACGCAAACTGAATTTTCCAAAGTTTTATGATAATACTGTTGCTGAAATCACAATTGCAACATGAATATTCGTATGTTACGCAAATGTTTTAAATATCTAGTTTAAAGTTAATTATAATTATTGAATTACTTATTCTTCTAGTCCAATGAAAATACTAGCGGTGCAATCGTATAGCTGTGAATTGGGACAGTAATTTGGGACTATTCGTCGTTAATTTGTCTCCATCTTAATCAGCCACACGTTCGGAATACCAAAGACGCCGATCAAGTGTGAAAACAAAAGGAAAAGTTTCTCTAAAGTAGATAATTTCACATGCGATTTAATTCGTCGAGAAATTTATAGATTCTATGCAAAAGGGAGAGCGCCGACCTTAGACGAATTGGTTGCTCATTTGCAAGAAATTTGTGATTTTCCTTATGGACACTGTACTTTGTGCGGTCTCCTAAAGGAGCTGAGTTTCAAATACCGCACTTTGAATAAGATAAAGGTTATTATGGAATCCAGTAGAATTATAGCTTGTCAAAACTAAGGAAGTCTCGCAGTACGATATATATCGTCAAAACTAAGGAAGTTTTGCAGTAATGGACATAAGATAATTTATTTAGACGAAACCTCGTACGACACTCATGACGTATCGAGAAAGGTGGCAACCTTGCAGAAAGGTCTGTGAGAAGGAGGGTCGGTGTTGTAAAACGATTATAAGGGTTCGCAAAGGCAGCGGCCGACGTGCACACCAGTTAACTAAAGAGGCTTTGCTAGCTTGTAGAGCTGGCAGAAAGTGTGTTAGATCACCAGGTAGCCCCGCCGAGGTTATTCGGTATTATTTCCTGCGGAGTTGACCCACGTAATTGGCCTATCCCCAGTTGATAGGGGCCGGAGACTTCCGACTTTCGGGTAGACCTAGCGTCAACACTTTGTGGCAATGTGAGAATGACCCGCAGTGATTCAAAATTCACTAAAGTCCAATTGCCTTTAGTTTTATGTCACTGATATATTGAGAGTCAAAGAAAATTCCAATAAAGTATATTTTCCCTGTGGATGTCACAAATGTATGCTATCAGATCACCGGCGCATATTTTGGAGATCTATTTCGAGTCTTCGAAATTTGAGATTAAAGAAACTGGTCATCTGTGCAGGAACCAGATACCAAAAGGGGTTTCGCACATGCCTGTGCATATTTTATAAGTGTTTCAAAGCGTAAACCAAGTCATTCCCTCTACCAATGAGTAAAACGCTGCCCTCAACGCTTCGCTGCTAGTTTAAAATTTGCAGGATGAGCTTTTGCTGTTGGACATTAAATCTTCCGCTCCACTGGGAAAGATAGAGACGTAATACTGGAGCAAAGCGGCGCTGTTAATGACACAAAAGAGCAGATCTTGGCGAATGGAGAACTAGAAAGGCAGAAAAATTAGACTGCTGTGTGCAAACGCAAAAATAGGGAATTCGCTTAGGCCGGATGGGGGGGGGGGGAGAAGGAAATCCCCGGTCATCCAGAATCACCCAGCGACAGCTATGGAAAAGAAACAAAGACGAAAAGCTCGATATGAAGGGAATTTTCCTTTAAACGTTAATTCACGCATTGCGAGTGAGCGTTGCTGTAACTTGAACATTTGTCCGGGTTACGCTAATTCCGTGCAATCCTGAAAAGAGAGCGAGCAGTAACGACCTCACCTAGCATTCTTTTTGACACCTCGTTAGCTTGCTAGATAAAGTAAGCCATGCATAAAACGTATGTAGTGTGGGCATTGACATTTTGCGTTTGAAGTCAGATCAGAAACGTTTCGACAAATTCGCTTTAATGTTCCATCAGAACTTATGTTTGCGAAGTGACTGTTGATGACTATGTGCTTTATAAATTATTGTTAAGGTCCAAACTCATGCATATTTACCATCAATATTAACGCGAAGATATTTTTGATGGTAACTTTATCATAGTCAATAGAAGTAAATGACTTCTCAATATAAAATAATTTGTTTCAGTACAAATACTCATGCTTAATTATGACTTTTGGTGAATTTACATTCGTAAAATAACAAAAATATTCGGGATGCAGTAGTTAAGGTGACATGCAGACTCCAAAACACGAGGTACGTTCAAGTTATAACGTTTTTTCAGGAATGGGACCAGATAGGAACTTCTGTTTTGTTTAAATACACGTGGACTCTTTGTGAATGCGTGACAGAGATGGCAGCACTGCACAGTGCATAAAACTCTTGTAGCAGCAACAAGAGTTACTTGATATTTAAAATGGCGATGTTCCCATTGCAAGAACAGCGTGTAATCATTCGTTTTCTTCATTTTCGTAGTGTGACACCTATTGAAATTCATCGCCTGTTGAGTGAGGTATGTGGTGATGGTACCATGGATGTGTCTAATGTACGTTCCTGAGTAGGCCAGTTCAATGAAGACAGAACATCGTGTAACAACAAACCAAGAGAGTCACAGCCTCCCACCAGCCGGTCTGACAACATGATCCAGCGAGTGGGGAACGTTGGAGGATCGCCGATTGTACACTTTAAGATATTCATGCAGGATTGTTTGTAGAGATTCCACGGAAATGCCAATTTTGGAGGCGATGTCTGCAACTGTCTTGGTTTGTTGTCACACGATGTTCTGCCTTCATTGAACTGCCATACCCAGGAACGCACATTAAACACACCCATGGTACCATCACCACATGCCTCACTCTTCTACTTCTTCTTTCTCTAACTCCTTTGTGCTGTTAAGGGTGGAGTACAAGCCTCTTCTACTCATTTCCTCCACTTTTCTCGGCCCATTATCATTCTCTGCATTTCTGTCATGGTTTTACCACTATCCTTCTCCAACTTCTCAATGTATTCCTGATACAACATGCGTGGCCTTTCCATAATTCTTTTACATTCTGGTCTTGCTTCTAAATATTGTTTGGGTTTTCTTTCTTCTGACATGCGGTGTACATGTCCATACCATTTAAGTTGTCTTTTTTCCAGTATTTCTTTAACGGAGTGTGTACCCAACTCTTCCCTAATTGTTACATTTCTACTCATATCTCTTCTTGTCTTCCCCACAGCTCGTCTTAAATATCTCATTTCCATAGCTGTTATTTTGCTTTCTTGTTTCTGTAGGAGAGTCCAGCTCTCTGCTCCATATAATAAAATTGGTAGTATTATTGTTTTAAATACTATAATTTTTGTTTCTTTTGTTATTCCCTTTTTTCCCCACAATAGTATTATTAATCTGATAGTAGACCGAATTGGCCTTTCTTATTCTGTTTAAAATTTCCTGCTCTATTTTTCCATCCTTATTTATAATTGTACCCAGGTATTCATAACTGTCTACCTGTTCTAAGATTTCATCATTACATTTAATTTTAACTTCTTCTTCTTTCCTTCCTATATACATGGTTTTACTTTTGGGTATGTTTAATTCTAAACCTTTTCTAGTTAATTCTTATTTCCATTCATTTAGCGCTAATTGTAAATTATTATTACTATTTGCTATCAATATGATGTCATCAGCATATATCAACGATTGTGCCCAAACTGGTCTTAAATTTCTATATCCTATCATAGTTCTTGCTGTTCTTCTTTTGCAAATTTTCCATATTTCATCCATCACAATAATAAAGAGTGCGCTGAGACTATCTCCTTGTTTAACTCCTCTATTCATCAGAAATGGTTCTTATTCTTATCCATCTAATCTTATTATTCCTTTTGGTTCTTGATAAACTGATTGTATTGCTTCAATAAAATTCATAGGTACTTTTTTGTTCTTTAGAGCTCTCCAAATTTCTTCCCTAGGTATTGAATCAAATGCTGCTTTCAAATCTAAGAATCCTAAATAAATACCCTTTCCTCTATCTATAGCTTTCTCTATTATCATTCTCAATGACAGGCCTCACTCAAATGGCGATAAATTTCAATAGTTGTCACACCACGAAAATGGAGAAAACGAATGACTATTGTTATGTTCTGGCCTTATGAACTCTGAAAGAAATGCGTTCACTACAGATATACACACGTATATACAAGATGACGTAATGGTATACGAGTCGCGCACAAATAGAAACGCTGGGAAGAGTACATGCAGCCTACTTATTACACAAGTGGCAGCCCGTTGTGTACCTTGTGACACTAGATATGAATATTATTTTTTCAAAGCTTCTTCATCATATTTATCTATAACGCTACTTACAATGTCACGCCCTTCCGAATGCACAACCTTAAATCTCTTAAGATCTTCAGACATGGTGAGAAGATTAGTAAATCTTACTGCACTGGACTAGTTCTGCATCTTGCTACTCAAGTAGGCTACGAGACTTTCTGCAGGTGATTTTTGAATGTTTACTGTATTGCTCACTCGCTGCGTAACCGGACAACGGTTCCCCTCTCCCCCACACCTCATCCCGCGGAGGTCACGAGTCCAGAACACATCTATACAAGCTGTTCTTGCAATGAAAACGTCGCTATTTTAGGAATCAAAAACAGTCCTAGCTCCCGACGCTGCCACTAGAGTACTGTACAGTGTTGCCAACTCTGGCACGCATTCAAAAAGAGTCCACGCGTATTTTAAAATAAACCAAAAGTTCCTATCTGGTCACAGACCTGATAAAACTAAGAAGTGTTATAACTTGAACACACCTCGTATTTTAATGAACGTCATTTAACCGGTTAGGTCATATTGGACGATGGATGAAATAGGTGAAATGATGCTCAAATGACTCCAGGGTCCATAGAGCTTAGAGTTACTACACATTTATCTCTGAGGAAAACTCCGGAAAATATACAGATAACTCCCCGGACCAAGACTCGAACTCGGGACTTCTTGAACATGAGACAGATACGCTACCAGCTACGCTACAGAGGCGGGCTCACAACATGTGTCTCCTCTTACCAGCGCTGCCGAATGTGGTACTTGCACCGGATAAAATGAGCTGAGCATGCTGAGAATATGACCTTAATTATGCTTGAATAAATATGCAGGTTAGGCAACGGGAGCCTGATGATTTTTAAAGTAAAATAAATAGTATAACATTCAAATTAAAATTTTAATGCTGCAAAATAAATCTTCCAGATCTGAGAGTCACACTTGTTGAGCTGAGCGGGATGGCTCAGGCCCGCATTCGGGAGGCCCGGGTTGTTATTTTTGAGTACAATAAGTATAGTGAACTAGTGGAAGGTGGTCGAAGGAAACTTCAAGGAAAATGTTTATGGAACATCTTAAGAGATGCAGAAGATTATGTACATTTAGACATAATATCCGTTAAGGTGTTGGAGGAATATATGACCCGTGACAAAATATATCAGGAAAGCAATGTAAAACATTTCAATCTATGAGAAAAGTATATAATTTAAGACATCGTCGGAGGGAAATAGGAGCAAGAGAAACTGAAGATACAGATTACCAGACTTGAAGACCTAATTTAAGACGCCAATTATGGACATCAGAAAGAAGACAGAAAGCCAGAAAGACCATAGACAGAAAGAGAATACCAGGGGAGAGAAGATATATATATATAATTGGTTTGTTTCATAAATTCGTTCGATTATTGTTACGTGTTTACGACAAAGAACGCCTGCACTGTATGCCCGTATCATAACTACGGCAACGAAGTTGCCTAATTATCTAGAGGTAATCTGTTTACATACGCAAGGTCATCGAAAGTAAACAAGGCAATAAACTTTACAAAACAAACTTTATTTTGTGCAGTATGCACCATTATTATCAATAACATATCTCCATTTCTCAGGAAGCTTATCAGTTCTATTTTTCCAAAATCTTGCAGTTTTCTGGTTGACGAACTCTTCTACGGCGAGTCTTCAATCCTTCAAGGAAGTAAGGAAGTTTTGAAGGGATCGGAATAAATGATAGTCGGATGGGGAAATGTCTGGAGAATAAGGCGGGTGAGGTAACACATCCCAGTCGAAATATCGTAATTCCTGACGAGTTACCATATAAGTGTGTGGTTTGGCATTGTCTTGATGAAAGACGACTCCAGCATTAGATGCTAATTCTGGCCTTTTCTCTCCTTGGGCAGCCTTCAGACGATCCAACTGAGAACAGTATTTCTCTGAATTGATGGTCTCCCCAGAAGGAAGAAATTCGTAATAAATAACTTCTTTCTAGTCCCACCAAATGCACATCATAATATTTTTAGGATGAAGCCCTGGTTTAAGAGCTGAGATTGGTGGTTCCCCTTTCTTACGCCATGACTTTCTCTTTCGGATGTTGCTGTACACAATCCACTTTTCGTCTCCTGTAACCAGCTGTTTCAGAAAAGCGGCAGTTTCATTGCGTCTTATCAATGCGTCACAGATTGAAACGCGTTGAACTAAATTTTGTTCACTCAGTTCGTGCGGAACCCATACATCCCGAACATTTACGTAACCAAGTTTCTTTAGGTGCCTGGCTACAGTTGCATGAGCTAAGTTTAGCTCCTGACCTACCTCCCGAGATGTTATTCTGGGGTTGTTCGTAATCATGTCCTTTATCCTTTCCTCATCCGTAACCACAGGTCGTTCAGAACGAGGTTTGTCTTTCACAGAGAAGTTCCCAGCTCGAAATCGAGTAAACCATTTTTGACATGCCCGATTCGTCACTGAATCTTCTCCGTAAACAGCACAAATTTTGCGATATATATGGAGAGTATCAGAGCGGACAGATGCAACTGATTATCAGAAGCGGAGAGGTGACTACCCAGATGTCTGGAACTGACGAACCAGCTCCATCTTCTGATGCCAGTTCCTTTAGAAGATGGATACCAATAGGAGGAAGCTTTGGATATCAGTTGCAGAAGAGGAAATTTTAAAACTTTAGGAAACAGTCTTTCGTAGTTTGTTATAAGAATTAAAGCTGTAGTAGAAATGTAGATTTGATTTATATTGTTGAAGTAAAAGAAAAATAGAGAGAAAAAACTGTTTTAGATAGACTATATTTGTAAGGTTACTGGAATTCAGGAATCTCTAGGTTTAGTTAGTTCGTTAAGGTAGAAAGTAGATTATATCTGCAAAATTTGTAAATTGTTTTGTGAAATCTGATTCAAAAGTTAATAAAGTTAAAAGTGAAGTTTGCCTAACAAGGCCTGGTATAGATTCCAGAAACCGGGCTATTAGATATGCAGATTTTTTTTTATTTTTATTTTTTAGGCCCAGGTTCGATTACCGTGCCCGACCTCGCTGACCCATGGGTTTCTTCGGGGTTTTCCCGGGTTGCTAGGCGAATGCCACATTTCCTGTCCCTTCATTTCATCTCCATTATCATATCATCTCTCATCTGGTGGGCTATTTCAGGGTAGAAGTGTCGGCGGGTGTTTCGGCGGTGCATGGCTGGATGATATGTTCTGAGAAAAACTACTTTCTACTCCGGTAGGTCGGTTGCCGGTCTCCGCTTCTCTGCTGGGACCATTTCGGGACCACCAGCCAGGGACCTTTGGGGCTCGGCTCGCCTGCCTTGGTACCATTATGGCTCGGCTGCTGGGCTCGTTGCCGTCCCGCTATAGGGGAGCGTTTACGTAGTCCTGGCCTGTCGGGGAACTCTCTGTCCAAGTAAACTGTAGTGACCCTGTCCTCTGTACTGTCGTGCCTCTTTGGGTCGTCCGCCCTCTATGTCCTACACCTCATCCTTCCTCCCGGGGATGCCCACACTTGGGGACATAGGAATAATGGGCTCAGCATGGTGGCCTGCGTACTGCATCCCCTCCGTAATGGAATCCCAATCCCCAAGTTGTTGGCGTTCTTCTTCTTCTTCTTCTTCTTCTTCTTCTTCTTCTTCTTCTTCTTCTTCTTCTTCTTCTTCTTCTTCTTCTTCTTCTTCTTCTTCTTCTTCTTCTTCTTCTTCTTCTTCTTCTTCTTCTTCTTCTTCTTCTTCTTCTTCTTCTTCTTCTTCTTCTTCTTCCACGGATTAGGCTATAGCCTTTTCCGGTCTCACATCGATCCATCGTTTCCTAGGTCGTCCTATTGATCTTCGTCCTTTCGGTTTATATTCCATTTTAGTTAATTGATGGAAATTAATCATTTCTCCACACTAGCCATATATAGGCTAAGATATTTGATGGATAGAGTCAACAGTTGAGTCCAGAGGTTCCACTCCCATTAGTCTTGAACCCGTAGGAACAAGACCCGGGCCTCTTACAACCAGGGAGTTATCCGAGCTGTCCCAAAGGGCGCTCGGCATCCTCCGTGGGGCTTTCCGTAGGGCAAGACCTGGGTTACAAACAAGCCCCCCCATCTGGTCCTATGGACACAAGACGGGATGGAAGTGGATACGCCACTTACGCGCGTCAACACCAAAGGTGAAGGCTACCGATATGACCTCGGTGGGGCCGCCTGGTGATCTAGCACACCTTCTACTAGCTTTGCAGGCTAGTACCCGGGAGAATTAATGGCTTCCCTCAACCCCGTCCGAAGGCGTACCCGATTCCCACGGGTATCGGGAACACACTGCCCCCTCGAAGCCATCCCAATCCGAACAACTCCCGAAGGAGGGGCTCAGATGTTCGGCCCGAGGTTCCTCTAGTAACGTCAGAGGTACCACGAGTGCTAAGGGTCCGCAGCGCCCGCACTTTGGCAGCTGAATGGGACGGATCCCCTCCCCTACGGGAGTCAACATGAAAAATTCAATGCCATGACCGGGATTTGAACCACGGATCTTCTGTTTTCCGTCCAGTCGCTCTTAACCTTTGAGCTACCATGGCCAACGCACCGTCCTGACATCAGTTAACTAAAATAATAAGAGTTAAATGATGAAGCCTGGGACTTAAGTACTTACAATAGTAAGTCGTCACAAATGGTGTATCTCGGATGCGGGAGCCCCTAGTGGTCTACCGGGGAAATATATGAGTCAACTGGAGAATTTAATGTCAGGACGGTGCGTTGGCCATTGTAGCTCAAAGGTTAAGAGCGACTGGACGGAAACCAGGAGATCCGTGGTTCAAATCCCAGACATTGCATTGAATTTTTCATGTTGACTCTATCCATTATATTCCATTATTTTTTTAGGGATTCTCTCTGCAGTCATTCTTCCTAAATTTTGGAGCCAATTTTCTCTATATTCCATTAATTTTAATAAAACAGAATTGATGTTTAATTCATTTCTTATGTCATCATTTCTTGTACATCCCTTGTACATCCCTTAACAGATCTTAGGAAATGCATTTCTGCTGTTTGTATTTTACTAAAATCTTTGTTTCTTAATGTCGATGTCTCGCTTCCATATAGCTAGACAGGGAGTGCCATGACAGAATAAAATTTTAATTGAGCTTCTCTTCTTGTTTTACCTTTTAGTGTTCTCTTAATTGTTCCAGTTACTGCTTGAAACTTACTTATTTTCTGATTTATATCTTGATCCATTTCATAACTTAGGTCGCATCCAAGATACTTAAAATGTGACACTTGTTCTATAATATTATTCTCAATTAGAATTTTTGTCCTTACCGGGTATTTGCCGTGGAATGTCATTACCTTGGTTTTCTTATTTTTTTATTTGAGGCGTTTGGCATCCTAAATTGTGATTGATGCTATAAATTTTAAGAGTGAAACAGCAAGGGCTTTACCGTTTTCTTAAGCAAGAAGTTAAATAGGTTCTGTTTACTAGAATACCTATTAAGTATTTCGTGCAAAGCAGGGAAATGGACCAGGACGAAAGGACGCTCCAGTACAATCTCACCGCAAGATTGCACTCTCAAAGGCTTTCTTTGTTCTAACTACAGCTTCCATTCACAAGAAGTGGTACTGTTTACGGAAAACTCCACTAAATTCGATGACTTAGTTATGTCCCTAATAAGCAACGGAATACCAGAGCTCCTTTGTTATTATCTATTTCCTGTGGTGGAATATTTTCCTAACGAAATTAATGTGAAATGGAAAGCACTAAATGTTTGTTCTTGTATTAGCAACAGCACATTAACCTACAAAACCCAATGCTTTCCTTTCACTGCGGTAAATTGTTTGAAAGTTGGACCCAAGCCACTGACTCTTGCTCCCCCGCATTCCCCCAACCCCTGGCAAAGTTGCCAACTTGCCCCGCTGTGGCTTTTGTACATAATTAAATCTTTCTTCAGAAGAAAAGGGGAAAACATTTAATGCTGCATTAGCTCTGTGGTAATACGTCGCTGTTTGATTTAAATGTACACTTAGGTTTTAAGTTTTTGGCTCCCAAACGCAACTTTTGATTGTCGCTCTATCTGAAAACAATCCTAATTGAAAGGAATTTGTATGTGACAAACATCCTCTCTGTGTTCTGTAGTCTAGAAACGCCACATGTAGACTTTTCAATAGAAAAATACATTCACGTAACTTTCTTTATCCCTGCATTTTGAAAGCATCTTAAAGCTCATTCTTCTATTTTTTTATTGGGGTTTCATTACGTAGGCCACCATGTTGGACTCATTGTTCCTATGTCCCCAAGTGGAAGCAACCCCGAGAGGAAGGATGAGGTGAAGGAGACAGACGGCGGCCGCTCCAAACAGTCACGACAGCACAGAGGGCAGGGTACCTACAGTTTACTTGGATAGAGAGTTCCCCGACAGGCCAGGAAAACGAACTCGCTTCCCTACAGCGGGACGGCAACGACCCCAGGACCGAGCCCTAATGGTCCAAGGCAGGCGATGTGAGCCCCGAAGGTCCCTGGCTGGCGGTCACGAAATGGTCCCAGAAGGGGAGCTGAGGCCGGCAACCGACCTACCGGAGGAGGAAGTAGTTTTCCTCAGAGCATTTCATTCTGACATGCACCGCCGAGAGTCCCGCCGACACTTCTAACCTGAAAGAGACCACCAGATGAGAGTTGACATGAAATGATAACGGAGATGAAATGATGGAACAGGAAATTCGGGGGATGTCATTAACCCACCCACCATTCGCATGGCGATCCGGGTAAACCCCCAAAAATCCCATGGGTTAGGTAGGGTGGCCACGGGAATTGAACCCGTGCTTCCCGAATCGGACCACAGAAGAAACCGCCGGAGCCATCCCGCTCGGTCTTCTAAGTATTGCACTTAATTAGGACAAACGTGTGCATAAGCTGCACTATGCCCACCTCGGTAGCGTAGATGTTAGCGTGTCTGCCTCACGTTCAAAAGGTCCCAAATTCGAATCTCGGTCAGGTTGAGTTACCTGGATAAGTTTTTTTCCGGGTTTTTCCCTTAACCTGAAAGACGAATGTCGGGTAACTCTAAGTTCCAAGGACCCCGGACTCATTTGAGCATCATTTCACCCATTCCATTCATCGTCCGATATGACTTAACGTTGGAGGACGTAAATACAAAAAAAAAAAAAAAAAAAAAAGAATGATCAATTTTTTTATTTTGACAAAGTACCTTTACTCATCCTCATAATTTTTTATGATCCTTCTCAAAATAGTCTCCCCTGAATGCGATGCACTTGTCCCAGCGTTTCTGCCAGTCTTCAAAGACATACTGGAAACCACCTTTTGAGAGGTCCTTCAAAATCGCCTCCACAGCCTTCACCACTGCTTCTGATGATGGATAATGCCTCCCACGAAGGCGTTTCTTCAAATTAGGAAATAGAAAAAAGTCACATGGGGCTAAATCCGAACTATAGGAAGGGTGAGAGATGCACTTCACGTTGATTTTTGCAAGATATTCAGCAGCAACATTGGCAATAGGCGGCCGCGCATTATCGTGGTACAGCATCCAGCCTGCTTCATGGAAATGTGGTCCTTTGTGCCTTTAATGGACTTGCAATGTTTTCAGGACAACCCTGTATTATTGTCCTGTTACTGATGTGTCTGCAAGTACAACATGCTGTTAAACCATTCCATGAATATCAAAGAATACAATGACCATAACTTTCCCAGCAGAAGCAACCACTTTTGATTTTTTGGGGGTTGGTGATGAAGGAGAATTCCACACTGAGCTTTGCTGTTTGCTCTCAGGATCAAAATGATGTAGCCATGTTTCATCAGCAGTGATTACGTTTGAAAGAAACTCCGGATCTTGCTCTAACATCAACTTTAACTGCGTGTTACCTCCATTACAGCGGTAGGTGATACTGAACATGTCTGAACTTGCCTGGTTCTCACAGGCGGGATCCAGGAGTACCAACAATGAAACTACTACAGCGTGTTTGTTTCACATTAAGCAAACAGAATATAAAGAGCTTGAATTTTAGTGCGAAAGATTATGACCGTAAAAAAATTATGATCATTCTTCATTGAACAGCTCTCGTAGATGTGTGTGAAAAGCATAATTAAAATCCAAAATTCGGTCAACCTTTCATTACTCGCACGAATATAGGTAAGGTTGTGTAGTATGGGCCGGGTGAAGTTTTTTTGACTTTACTCTGTAACTGTGGTGGTTAATCGCTATCTTACTATATTATTCTCTTAGCTCAGGACATGTTCTATACATAGTATAATATGATATTTATTTTTTTATTTATAGTACTTTATTACTTTGTAAATAAAAAAGCTAGAATTATAAGGCTTGTAGAAGTTGTCTTGCAGTATGGACTACTGTCTTTTGTCAGTGATACATTGCACTGCCACATATAGAACCATAGCATGACAACTTACTGTCACTTTTTTGCTCAGTTCACAAATATTTACAGAGATAGCAAATATAGCGCTGCGTTAAGAGCTACACTAACCACCATCAAACACTCAGAGCAGACAAACAAATGAAGAGAGGAAGAAGATATCCGACTATAGCACACGTAAATGCACAAGCTTGCTACTGCTTACTGGCAAGTTCTGCCATTTGGTGGCGAAAATGGAAATCAGAGTAGTGGCCGGTGCTGCATGCCAGCTGATACTGCACGACTCTCCCCTACTGTAAAGTGTTTACTCGCGTGGGGAACAGGGTTCACAATTTACATTAGTGCTTTAGATGTCATTCTACATATACAGATGCTCTTATGGACTTTATTGAACCTAATTTTAGATATATGCATTTGCGAAAAGTAAAACTTATTCTCAGCAAAATTTATAAATTCAGGAGGTAACAAAAATTATGTCACAAATGTGAGAAAATATTTTTTGCAGATAGAGGATGAAAATGTGTTATAGGAACATTCGTCAAGAAATTATTTATTTCCCTTTTGGAACACTTTTTCCACTGCTGAACTTCGTACAACAACGCTCACTGACAGAAACTTGGGGAAACAAGAGATGACATGCCTGGAGAATTTGGTAGTCTGGCAACCTTCCACAATACGAGCACGAAGAATCTAAACTGGAATTGCATAAACAAGATATTTCAATAGATAGAGTCAACATAAAAAATTGAATGCCACGGCCGGGATTTGAACCACGGATCTCCTGGTTTCCGTCCAGTCGCTCTAACCCATTGAGCTACCATGGCCAATGTGCCTTCCTGACACTAAATTCTCCATTTGACTCGTATATTTTCCCGGTAAACCATTAGGGGCTCTCGCATTCGAGATACACCGTTTGTGGTGGCTTACTTACGACGTAAGTACTTGAGTCCCAGGCTTCATCATTTAACTCTTATTCTTTTAATTAGTTTATGGAAATTAATCATTCCTTCACCTTAGCCGTATATAGGCTAAGTTTTTGATAGATAGGGTCAACATGAAAAGTTTAATGCCATGGCCGGGATTTGAACCACTGGTTTCTGTCCAGTCGCTCTAACACATTGAGCTACCATGGCCAACTTGCCGTCATGACATTAAATTCTAAATTTGACTCGTGTATTTTCCCGTCATGATGGCAAGTTGGCCATGGTAGCTCAATGGGTTAGAGCGACTTGACGGAAACCAGAAGATCCGTGGTACAAATCCCGGCCGTGGCATTGAATTTTTCATGTTGACTCTATCTGTCAAAAACCTTAGCCTATTTACGGCTAGTGTGAAGAGATAATTAATTTATATCAATTAACTAAAAAAAGATATTTCAAGTTATTGCGTTTAAGTCAGGCGAGTGGCAGGCCGCGGAATTGGTCCCCCTCTTCCAGTCCACCTAGCAGGTAACATATTCAGAAATAGTCAGGCAGAAATTCTGAAATGAGGCGGAACTCCATCGTGCATGAACTGAGTATACCGGTGCCTAACAAGTGCACTACGTACTGTACTGTAGTAACACAATGGCAGCAGTGAAATGCAACACCTCCACCTAATTTTACCAGATGCAAAAGTGAATGTTTACTTTTGTATAATTAAACTACAACAGATCTTTGAAGATCTGGAAGACCTTTACATAAATTTCAGAACAGCTTCTACGGAAATGAGTAGAGAAAGTAATATTTTTGGTCTTTACTTAACCTGAGCCAATTAATCAATGACTTTGGACAACTCTATTTTTTACAATCCTTGTTTTTTTGGAGAAAATGAATTTTAAATTAAAATATGTTCTTTTGGGCCAAGAAAGTACATTCTCTCCCTTGATTCTATTGAGTTTCAGAACATCCGAACAATTAAATTATTTTCAAAGATCTGTTACAATTCTATCTCCAAATTGGTTGACAGAGTTGAAACGTATTTTGATGACCACCCTTTCAGAGTTTCAAAATGATCTTTTAAGTGAGAAAAGTCTTCTGTGAAACTCTATTCGATTTCCTAAGTAAACGTTACAACTTCTCTCAGCTGATTCATTGATAGTGTCTCAGTTTGAATTGCAGGCTTGTCTTCCTCGTTTTCAGTAGTTTGTCACACTGTCACTGGTGACAGGACGGTTATTTATCTTGGAGCCTTCCGACCATCAAAATGCACTTCACCTTCGACAGTCTACCACTTCTGAAATTTATTTTCTTATTGGCATTTATTTTCTGTTTACACACGTTCCTGTTTTACAGAGGGTTGTGTTTGAATACAAAGAAATCTCGAAATAGTCATACAGGTTTACACTGAAGGAGTATTATATAATTGAGTGTAAATACGAGGGCTGTTCAATAAAGAAAGATCATTATTTTTTTTAACGGTCATAATTTTTAGCACTAAAATTCAATCTTATTATATTCTGTTAGCTTTATGTGAAACAAACACGCCGTAGTAGTTTCATTGTTGGTACTCCTGGATCCCGCCTGTGAGGACCAGGTAAGTTCAGACATGTTCAGTATCGCCTACCGCTGCAATGGAGGTAACATGCAGTTAAAGTTGATGTTAGAGGAAGATCCGGAGTTTCTTTCAAACGTAATCACTGTTGATCAAACTTGGCTACATCATTTTGATCCTGAGAGCAAACAGCAAAGCTCAGTGTGGAAATCTCCTTCATCACCAACCTCCAAAGAGCAAAAGTGGTTGCTTCTGCTGGGAAAGTTATGGTCATCTCATTCTTTGATATTCATGGAATGGTTTATCAGCAGCTGTACCTGCACACACATCAGTAACTGGACAATACTACAAGGATGTCCTGAAAACATTTCAAGTCCATATCAGGTGCAAAAGACCACATTTCCGTGAAGTAGGCTGGATGCTGTATCACGATAATGCGCGGCCGCATATTGCCAATATTGTTGCTGAATATCTTGCAAAAATCAACGTGAAGTGCAACCCTCACCCTCCCTATAGTCCGGATTTAGCCCCATGTGACTTTTTTCTGTGCCCTAACTTGAAGAAACGCCTTCGTGGGAGGCATTATCCATCATCAGAAGCAGTAGTGAAGGCTGAGTAGGTGATTTTGAAGGATTTCTCAAAGAAGGTTTCCGGCATGTCTTTGAAGACTGGTAGAAACGCTGGGACAAGTGCATTGCATTCAGGGAAGACTATTTTGAGAAGAACCATAAAAATTATGAGGATGAGTAAAGGTACGTTGTTAAAAAAAACTGTAATCGTTCTTTACTGATATGTATGCTGTACTATGTTTTCAACTTAAATACAATAATTGTAGTTTATCGGCTGGTTCCTCTGTATGTTTCAATTTCCTCTTTGCAATCTGTAGCTGTCATTGATCTTCCAGAATAAGGGAAAAACATCGGAAGAAAGCATACAAAGAACTCATGCTAACCAGCATTCGAACTTGGCACTTCTTGAAGGTGAGGCAGACAAGCAACCACCTGCGCTACAGAGGTGGGCAAAGGCAGAAACTGACACAGAATAACGCAGTTCATAAGCTTGGCGTTGAAGGGGTCATTCACTGCTTGTGCGTTGCTACTGAGGTCACTGATTGAAAGCGAGTTAAAAATATACACAAACCAGGTTGCGGTATTTTGAAGAAGCAATTTAATGTAAGGAGAAATCCCGCTATTCACGTGGTAGAAAAATGTACAGTACAATATATATATATATATATATATATATATATATATATATATATATATATATATATATAAATATTTTAAGAAGGTTGTGCGGGAAGTATTTCCAGCTTCACCAGGTTTTACTCTTAAAACCGAGAGAAGACAGAGCACCTGGAGGGAGGTTGAAGGATGGCGATGAGCTTTTCCTGGTTGTGATTTGCTGGGCGTGCGGGGGTAATGAGTAGCGAGGTTAGGGTTTAGGTCAACAGAGGTTGCCATTAACGGCAGCTAGTACAGCACGTGACGTCTCGACCATCGCACACGCTGACACATGCTACGTGCAACTTGGGCTACATCCATCAAAGCAAAGTGATTACTCCGCCTGGGTCACAATCTGCCCTGCCTTTGTACCGGGTATAAATCTTGTATGAAACATTAATGATTCGGGTCCTAGCACACTGTACACTCTTGTCAGAGTTCCTGCACCTCCACGACGAGTGACTGCATTATGTTAACGACTAGGTTAATGTCACATCCATACGTTCCACCATCTCTATAACGTTTTCCTTCTGAATATCCCCTCTTTCTTATTTCCTTAAAGAGAGCAGAGGGCAGGGTCCCTATTATGTGTCTCAAGTGGAAAGCTGTTTGTCCTTGAGCGCTGCTAGGTGAGCAACCAATTGGATTCCTGCAGTGTTGTCATATTGCATTCCCCCTAAGTGTTTGTGACGAACGCCAATCAATCTCTAATACCTACTATTCACGCTAAAACAAAAATTCAGATTTCTAAAAACTGCTCCACGAGAAAGGAGAGAGTAGTGTATTTAACATAACTGTAAAAATCCCATACTTTTAGCCCAAATAGTTTTCCTAATACAAATAAATAAAGTAGATACCATTATATTATAACAATACATTGCGACGTAAGCACTGTAACGAATATCATTATTGGTTGGCATGTATGCGTGAACGTATATTAGAAATTACACAGATCTGAAACGTAAACATTTGACAAGACGTGATAAAAGAAATATGTACTTTGAATAAGACAAGGTGTTTGTTAAATTCGATGAGAGGAAACGATACAGTTCTTGCTAGTCTGGCAGAACGTGTCTGGTCACATTATATCTTTGTTTATGAATGGTTCGTAATCTCTATTTGCTATAAAGAGCAAAGCAGCATTATTCAGTTACTCTTCCATGAAAAAGTGTATCAGCTGGATCAATGAGACGCGTTCCGTATCCCTCCCCTTCCTACTGCTAGAACAATTCAATAGAGTTAATGTGTGCTTAAATTATGTTGCAAAAATAAATAATACTCTTAAACTGACTAACATTGAACGACTTATTCACGAATAAATTGATAAGGAACACTTCGTGAGACATCAGATAAACTACAAGAAGACAGCATTTGGAAAGAAATAGCATGTAACGAGATTTTGGAACCTATCATCATAAATTTGCAGTACTCAGACTTTGAAGACAATGACATTAACGAATTATCTCTTAACGTAAGTAACATTCACGGCTATATGGTATTTTCGTTGGATTATAAAAATGAATAATTCATAAACTATTTTTAATGTAAACTTATATTGAGGAATTAATCCTTAAAGAATTAATCCTTTTAAATACATTACTCCGGTATATGGGTGATTTTTTTAATTAATTAGAGCCAACTGAAAAATTCAATGCCATGGCCGGGATTTGAACCACGGATCTACTGGTTTCCGTCCAGTTCCTCTACACCTTGAGCTACCATGGTCAACGTGCCTTCCTGACATTAAATTCTCCAACTGACTCATCATATTTCCCAGTAGACCACTTAGGGTTCTCATATTTGAGACAACCACTTGTGGCGACTTACTATTGTAAATACTTAATTACCAGGATTTTTATCGTAGATTATTTTTAATGTAAATTTATATTGAGGAATTAATCCTTAAAGAATTAATCCTTTTAAATACATTACTCTGGTATATGGGTGATTTTTTTAATTAATTAGAGCCAACTGAAAAATTCAATCCCGGCCATGGCATTGAATTTTTCAGTTGGCTCTAATCAATCATGAACTATAATTAACTTTAAACTAAATATTTAAAACATTTGCGTAATATACGAATATTCATGTTGCCATTGTGATTTCAACAACTGCATTATTATAAAGCTTTGGAAAATTCAGTTTGCGTTCTCTCACGTCTAGCGCCACGAACGCTCGCAAGTGTGCGAGAGAGACAGACGGAGGAAATATTAAAAGAGTGGGGATAACGGGGTGGCAACGCTGAAGGCTCTAAGGCATATGATTCGCTACAGGCGAGAACTCTTCCTTTGAAACACATAATAGCCACACTGGTGACTCCCATGACCTGCGAGGCTTACGCATACTTCAAGGCCACCCCGACGGAAGCTTTCTGTTTATTTTATAGTTTATGATAAACTGAAATTTGAATTCCAAGATACCATTATATTATATTAGTGATTTATGAGCTCTACAAGCTTGTCCAGATTTTCCTATAGTTCAATAAAAGACACTTTTCTGTTTTCTCTCATAAAAAGGCATCAACCGGAGGCAGTAGACAGCGTTTCTCACTTGTTTTGTATTGGAAATTACTGGCTACTTGTTGCATAAACAAAAGCTAGAACTTTTCAAACTTGATTTACAACCCTTGTCCTCGCAGGACGTGTTTTTGTAATTCATGATGGAAATAGGCATCTCGGTTTACTGAAACTAAATAATTGAAATCATCACTATTTTTTAATATAGTTCTCCAACTTTAAGTCATATTGGACGATGAACAAAATGTTTCTCAAATGAGCCCGAGGTCACAGAGTTTAAGCGAGCGGCATGGTTCAGGTGGCTTTGTGTGTGCCCGCATTCAGGAGGTCTGGTTTCGAATACCGTGGCCAGCTTACCTGACCCAGAGGCTTGTTTAGGGTTTTTCTCGGGTCGCCAGGCAAATGCTGGGTATCTTAATTACATCCTCTGAATTTCCTGTACCACAATTTCATCTCAGTTATCATTTCACATTATCGCTTATCTGATTGTCTCTTTCAGGGGAGAACTGCTGGCGGGACGCCTTGGGACAGCCGCCCTCAGTCTCCTCTCACCTCATCCTTCCTCCAATAGATCAAGCTTGCACTTCCGTGCCAAATAACTCTTGTCCAGTCTAGTCCAGGCAAAACGTGCGTCTGTGACTCAACAATGGAGATGTATACCTGGGTTTAATAACACTAAATAATAATAATAAGAATTAACCTACGTCATCTAACGTTAAGGCAAATCGGACGGTGAATTAAGTTGATGAAATGTGCTCATATGAGCCAAACTCCATAGAGCTTTGAGTTATCAGACTTCGTCTTTTCGTATAAATGGAAACTGCGGATAAAAAACCTTATCCAGGTAACTCATCTTTACCAAGAATCGAACTCGGGATCAACTGAACGTGTTGATGAAGTTATTTAGTTTAATATAACTAAATAAGAAGAAGAGCTAATCTAAATCCTCCAACTTTGTCATATCCGACGATGAATGAAATGATGCTCAAATGAGTACAGGGTACATAGAGCTTAGAGTTACCATACATTAATCTTATAGGATAAGGGAGAACCTCCAACGTTAACTTATATCAGACGATGAATAAAACAATGCTGAAATGAGTACAGGGTCCATAGAGCTTAGCGTTACCAGAAATTCATCTTTCAGAATCAGGAAAAACCTCCAACGTTGAATCATGTCGGACGATGTATGAAATGACGCTCAAATGAGTCTGGGCTCTGCAGAGTTTAGAGTTACCAGACATTCATCTTTCAGGATAAGGGAAAACTTCCAACGTTGAATCATATCGGATGATGAATGAAGTGATGCTAAATGAGTACAGGGTACAGGGTACATAGAGCTCACAATTACCAGAAATTCATCTTTCAGGATAAGGGAAAACCTCCAACGTTGAGTCATATTGGACGTTAAATGAAGTAATGCTGAAATGAGCCCAGGGCCCACAGAGCTTAGAGGTACCAGACATTCATCTTTCACGATAAGGAAAATCTTGCAACGTTAAGTCATATCGGACGATGAATGCAATGATGCTCAAATGAGGACAGGGTAGATAGAGCTTGGAGTTACCAAAGATTAATCTTTCAGGATAAGGGAAAACCTCCAACGTAAAGTCATATCGGACGATGAATGAAATGATGTTCAAATGAGTACAGGGTTTGCAGAGGTTAGAGTTACCAGACACTCATCCTTAAGAAAGGGAAATCCCTGAGAAAAACTGATCTCGATAACGTACCCTGATCGAAATTCAAACTCAGTACCTGTTGAATGTGAGGGAGACACGCTATCATGAGGTCATTGTCACTGTCGAAGCTATGGAAGTTATCGCAAAAACTGAGTAGTCGTGAGACGAACAAATCGGCGTTTTCGTAATTCTGGATGTATGAGGATACAATGATTAACTCATGCTTTATGAAATCCTCTTTGTTCTCTTTGTATAAGTTCTTCTACAATGTGTCTGGTAAATATAGGCGAATTGTATGCCACCCAAACATTTTATGTCTAAGTTTCAGTCCAGGAATGGTTTTATAAATGGTATATGTGAGCATTTACTCAAAGATGAAATGCCATGCAAATTTAATATGTAAGCTGTTCATTTCCCAATATGTGACACAATTAGTTTTATGAAAACCAACCACCATTTTGTCTATTCTGTAAATTACTGTTAATAATTAAAGTATTTCCATCTTCTACGTCAATGAAACACAGTCTTCATTGCTTCATTGTTCATATTTGTTATGAGCTTGCACGTTACTTTCAATTGTTGTACAAACGAGCGATAAATCATGACATTGTAATACTTTGTGCTAGCTTTTACAATGTATCAATGCTGTAATCAATTTTCTGAAGCTCTTGCTATATTTTCTAGGTTATCTCTAGGGAATTACTTTACATGGGAGTAAACCACATCCAATCAAGCAAATGCTTCAGGCTGTGAAGACTTCTTTGTCTCCTTACACTTCAATGTATTCATAACGAAAAATGGGGACCCAGTACCGAAACACCCCAGGGGTTAGTCCTAGTTCATTCGGTTTCTTTGAAGAATGGGGGATTCCTCCTCCATCGAAGAGTAGAAAATGTTATATGCGTGAGGCAGTTGTAAAGAATATCGGTATTAGAGTTGCGGAAAATGATATAAGTCTATTATGCAGATATTTCAAAGTAATACGTTCTGTAAATCTTTCTCCTGAACGTAATATCTATGCCAGCGCCGTCTGTAGGTTATATGTCGATATAAACAAACCGGGAAAATGTATCACTCCGCTGGCGACTCTGATTGGAGGAAATATTCGCGCTATTTTATTCCCATGTAGCAAACGTGCGCTCTCTCCGAACTTCTATGCAAAACTTTGCTTTGCTGCTTTCGATGTCTGAGTAGCTTATACGATGGAACTTTTACTTATTAAATGCAAAGTTAAAGTAAGACCTGAAGCTTTCCTGGCGACGAATATGTTCAAGATATTCTCGGGAAACAAGACAGCTGTAAAGACGATTAGAAATCGACGATTCGGGAGCGTACATCTCTCCTATCATCAGGATATTTTAAGAAATGTTATAACCACAACATGTATAACTGGGTATAACACAAATATCAACAAAGACAAAACACAACCAACACTTGCATGACCGGGCGGGATGGCTCAGGTGGTTCATTCTGTGGCCCGCATTCGGGAAGCCCGGTTTCGATTCCCGTGGTCGATCTACCTGACCGATCGTTTTTTCGGGGGTTTCCATGGTCGCTAGGCGAATGCTACGTAGGTTAATTACATCCCCCCGAATTTTCTGTCCCTCCGTTTCATCTCCATTATCATTTCATATCATCTCCCATCTGGTGGTCTCTTTCAGGGTAGAAGTGTCGGCGGGAGTCTCGGCGGTGCATGGCAGGATGATATGTTCTGAGGAAAACTACTTCCTCCTCCGGCAGGTCGGTTGCCGGTCTCCGCTCCTCTGCTGGGACCATTTTGGTACCGCCAGTCAGGGACCTTTGGGGCTCGGATCGCCTGCCTGGGACCATTAGGGCTCGGCTGCTGGGCTCGTTGCCGTCCCGCTGTGGGGTAGCGAGTTCGTTGTTCTAGCCTGTCGGTGGAGGTCTCTATCCAAGTAATTTCTAGGGACTCTGCTCTCTGGACTGTCGTAGCTCCTTGGGTCAGCCACCCTCTCTGCCATTCATCTCATCCTTCCTCCGGGGGGTACCCCCACTTGGTGGCATAGGAACAATGGGCCCAGCATGCGGGCCTACGTACCGAATCCCCTCCGTAATGCAATCCCAATACTCGCATCACTGAACAAAAGACTCTTTTCAGTAAATTAAATGCCAGGTGATGGCGTGAGTATAGGAAATTAATTGGATCAAAGAAAGATAACTACTTAACTTGATGATCAGGCCGACGGATTTCCATTTTTAAGGCCGGTTTCCAAGAGAAGCTGATCTGAAATCCATACGATTAAGCGTGCTCCTCTCGGAGGAAATGGCCAAAGTCGCCTTAACTCTCCTCTCCCATTAACTGTTGCATTTTACCAAGATGGTCGTCTCCCGAAAGTTGGCTCTAAGCTCTGCCAGTCCAGACTTCTCAGGTTGCATTAAACGAATGCTCCATTCATGTTCATTTATTCTGGTAGCGATGTATATACAGAGAAGTCTGGACTGGCAGAGGATTGCTTTGTTAACTACCGTGGAGCCAACTTTCGGGAGAAAAACATAAAAATACACCCAAAAGTCTACTATATGCACTGCTTAGAAACTAAAATGTACATTGTTTATTTTCCATATTTTTGCTTTGTACTATTTCACGCTATAAAATGCTTGTTCTGACAAATACCTGTTTATATTCTTAATATTACACAGTTTAGCATTCTTTATTTTACCTGGCAATCTATTATACGTGTCTTTTCCGATACTTTCTAATGATCTGCTGTTTAGTGTTCCCCTTAGTGTGGTCCTAAGATAGTCAGCTTTATTCCTTACATTATATGGGTGTACATTACAGTTCTTTTTACATGTATTCCTTTCTATTACATATTTAATGCTTTCATATATGTATACGCATGGAACAGTTAACATATTATGCTTCTTAAATATCTGCCTACAGCTACATCTTCTCTCAAAATTTTCAATTATTCGGATAGCTTTCTTTTGTAATCTGAAGTGGACAACATGGTGCTGGGGCGGGTTTTCTCCGGGATCTTCGGTTTCCCCCGCTATCTCATTCCATCGGTGCTCCATCTTCATCTCATGTATCATCAGTGTCATCGCCTGCGGTGCCGTATGTAGTAAAAGGTAGCGTTAAACACTACACATGTAATCTGAAAATTTTAACACCTCTTTTGCATTTATATTACCCCATAAAGATATCCCATATTTTATACGGGATTTATATTTTATGACGTCTCCGGTGTCTTAACACCCAAATAACACAGATTTGAGTGTCAGCATTGTAAATAATCTTTTGTTATGTTCATCCAAAACTTGGAAATCGAATTCACAATAACTTGATAAGGTCCCTAAGGGCGTGCATTGCCCAAGAAGGTCATCATTTCGAGCACTTGCTTCGTAAGAGGAGTTGTGTTCCAGTAATAGAAAAAGGGTCATTCCAGAGCCACAGAACATACCAATTTGAAACGCCATTTTAATAGCACAATGATTCTAAGTCTGCAAAATGGTGTTTAACTTCCACATTAAACTCTGATACTTTAATTTCCATGTTTTTTTGTTGTCTTTATTTAAATTTTTCAATTGCACTTACATATAGTTGTGTTTAAACAACTACCTACTTGTAGTTCACCAATAAAGAAGCATCAATTTCATAAAACATAGATAAAACAATTGAAAATAAAATTAATAACGGTTTTCAGAATAATGATTGCAAATTGTGGGTATTACACGGTAAAAAATTAGTATACCTCTGCAGAGAATTCAAATCAGCGTCACAGCAGACAAATGAGAGTGTAGATAGAGTCAACATGAAAAATTCAATGCCATGGCTGGGATTTGAACCATGGATCTCCTGGTTTGCGTCCAGTCGCTCGAACCCATTGGGCTACCACGGTCAACTTGCCGTCATGACATTAAATTCCCCATTTGACTGGTATATTTCCCCGGTGGACCACTAAGGGGCTCTCGCATCCGAGATACGCCGTTTGTGGCAACTTTCTATCCTAAGTACTTGAGTCCCAAGCTTTATCATTTAACTCTTATTATTTTAGTTAATTAATGGAAACTAATCATTTCTTCACACTAACCGTACATAGACTAAGGTTTTTAATAGACAGGGTCAACAGTGCCATGGCCGGGATTTGAACCTCGGATCTCCTGGTTTCCGTCCAGTCGGTCTAACCCACTGAGTAAACCAGTAGGGGCTCTCGCATCCGAGATTCACCGTTTGTGGTGACTTACGTAAGTACCTGAGTCCCAGGCGTCATCATTTAACTCTTATTATTTTAGTTATTTGATGGAAATTAATAATTTCTTCACACTAGCCGTATATAGGCTAATGTTTTTGATAGATAGAGTAAACAATGCCACGGCCGGGGTTTGAACCACGGATCTCCAGGTTTTCGTCCAGTCGCTCTGATCCATTGAGCTACCATGGCCAACGAGTCATCATGACATTAAATTCTCCATTTCCTCGGGGAAATATACGAGTCAAATGGAGAATTTAATGTCAGGATGGCACGTTGGCCATTGTAGCTCAATGGGTTAGACCGACTGGACGGAAACGAGGAGATCCGTGGTTCAAATCCCGGCCATGGCATTGAATTTTTCTTGTTTAACTCTATCTATAAAAATCTTAGCCTATGCACGGCTAGTGTGAAGAAATGATTAATTTTCATCAATTAACTAAAAAAACTGAGATTGTAGTTTTGTGCTCGTGCCAACTGAGCTACCTAGTAACGTGTGAGGTAAACATTCCGTCTAACATATAGCATTCACTTGTTCCAGTGAACATTTGCAGACGTGCGAACGTCAACTGTCTAATCACGAATATACTACAGGCGATGTGATAACATTTATATTAGTACTAATTTCACTGAGTGTTTAACATCTATGTTACATACGTGGGTAGAAGCTAGTAATGGGGTCGATGTTTTCATGTTGGTGTATAAAATGCTGATTGCATAGAAGTCGAGAATAAGGTACATCTTCACATTCAACAATTATATATGTTTTTCAGGTTCTGTTCTTAAGCTCAAAACCTGCCATGAAGAACTGAAACTGTGGCAGCGTGCTTTGGTGCTCTTTGAGTTTGTTTTAAAAGCTTTTAAACAATTACTTTCCGTAAAACGGACAAATATCCTGTAATGCAGTGAAGTGGACATGTTTTTACAAGCGCCTTTCACCACAAGCCAATGCTCTCCGACTCTGCTACCTTGAGCTTCTGGACTTGCAACCAGAAGTAATATTTTTAGGATGCAAATCTGCACTCACTCTTGCCCGCCTCTGCACTTGGCAACTACACAAAACATTTACGCGGTCCGTTCTCTCCCATTTAGAGCTAAGGACAAGAGACTTTTCCTCGGCTTAGGAGACAGCGCAGGGGTAAAAAAAGAGGGTTGTTAATAATTCAACAGGGGAACCACTCTGGGATTTTAAATTAATTAAATGACCATGTTTAAAAACAGAAGAGCGGGGCTATAACTTTAACACTGGGTCTCCAGGCACTTCGCTAGTTTTGCAAAATTACAAGAGGCGGGTCTAAAGCACTCAATATTCCGCTTGTTGTCGGAGTGAATTTTAAAGGAGTTGTAGAGGGGTGCAGACCATGATAATGACCAGTTATTAAAACGCTTAATTAATTTAAAATGCCAAGATATTAAAAGGGCTTCTGGATTCAGCATTAACGCTAATCCCATAGCCATCGTTTTCCATTGTGAGAAAGGATTAGAGTGCCGTACCAAAAATATACTTATAGGTTGTTTCATAAAATTGCAACACAACTTTTCCCTTTAATGAACGAACATTGTTCGAGATATGAAAATTATGAGCATTGCAAAAGTGCAATGTAAAAATTCTGTTATATACACTAAGCAAAAATGAACACATTTCCCCGAAGGCTACAAATTTACTGAGGGAACGTCTGTTTCGAGTAAGTGATGTTATTTTCTTCAAAGGCTAGAATTAGTTTTTTTTGTTGTAAGTTACGTCCTCCAACATTTAGTCATATCGCACGATGAACCATATGGGTGAATTGGTGCTCAAATGATTCCGGGGTCCATGGAGCTTAGACTTACCTGACATTCGTTTTTCAGGATAAGGGGAAACCCCGGAAAAAACCTTATCCAGGTAACTCACCATGACCGAGATTCGAACTCGGGACCTCTTGAACGTGAGGCAGACATGCTACCACCACGCTACCAAGGCGGACAAAGTTAAACTGTTGCATTTCATTTATTTGTGTTAAGTTTTGTTTCAACAATTTCATTGAGACTCTTTGGAATTACTGCAAAGATTAAGAGGCTCTGAAATGATTGACATAGTTGGTCTCAAAAGTTTCCAACCTAATAAAGATACAAGACATTTTTTTCAGAAACTTTTTGTTTTATTTTTCAACATAGTCACCTTGTACCTCTACACACTTCTCCCAGCGATGTTCCCATCTGTGTAACCCGTCCAAATAGTACTCGGCGTTCTTCAACATTGTCTCCTTGTAACTCTACACACTTCTCCCAGCGATGCTCCTATTTCTGTAACCCATCCAAATAGTACTCGGCGTTTTTCAACAGTCTCCTTGTAACTCTACACACTTCTCCCAGGGATGCTCCCATCTCTGTAACCCGTCCAAATAGTACTTGACGTTTTTCAACAGTCTCCTTGTAACTCTACACACTTCTCCCAGGGATGCTCCCATCTCTGTAACCCGTCCAAATAGTACTCGGCGTTTTTCAACATAGTCTCCTTGTAACTCTACACACTTCTCCCAGGGATGCTCCCATCTCTGTAACCCGTCCAAATAGTACTCGGCGTTTTTCAACATAGTCTCCCTGTAACTCTACACACTTCTCCCAGGGATGCTCCCATCTCTGTAACCCGTCCAAATAGTACTCGGTGTTTTTCTATGCAAAATAATTGTTCACGAAGGTGATTGCCTCCTCATTTGAAGAAAATCTCTGTCCTCCGAGCGCAATTTTCAGATGCGGGAACGAAAAGAAGTCGCTTGGGGCTAGATATGGTTAATAAGGCAGTTGGTCAAGCAGTTCCATCCATAATTCGTGGATTTTCGCCATTACAACCGCTGAGATGTGAGACGGTGCGTTGTCTTCGTGAAACAGGATTTTCTTTTTCTGTAACCGTGATCGTTTTTCCGCATGTTCTGCCTTCAGTTCTTAAAGTAATGATGCGTAGTATGCTCCTGTAATAGCTTTTCCTTTTTGAAAATAATCAAATAAAATAACTCCATGACTATACCAAAAAACAGTCTCTATCACTTTCCCAACCGAAAAAAACAGTTTGTGCTTTCCTTTTGGAGCCGGTTCCCCGTTTGCATTCCACTTTTTGGACTGTATTTTTTGTTTCAGGCGTATAATAGTGTATCCAAGTTTCATCTACAGTAATTGACATCAAAACTCGGATTTATTGCGCCTAAACTGCGCCACTGAGCACTGGAAATGTTCATTCAAACACGTTTTTGGTCTAACGTGAGAAAACGCGGCACCCAACGCGCAGACATCTTTCTCATGCCTAAATATTGATTTAATATGTGAAAAACACATTCTTTTAACATGTTCATAGCCTCTGGCATCTCTCTAGCTTCAATTGGGCTGTCGTCTAGCACCATTTGGTGAACTTTGTCGATGTTTTGGTAGTTGCAGTTTGGTAGTTGCAGTTTGGTAGTTGCAGTTTTTGGACGTCCCGAACGTTCATCGTCTCTGACGGCCACGTTTAAAGTCAGCTGCCCAAAATTTCACTGTGGTAAATGCTGGTGCAGAGTTCCCATACACAGAATGCAACTCATCTTTGATTTGTGTAGGCGTATTGCCTTTCAAAAACAAATATTTAATGACAGCTCGATACTTGATTTTGTACATTTTTATATAAAAATTCATATAAAGTCACTAAAATGACTGTTACATAAGAACTGAGCGTCTGAAATGGCTGAAGCTTTGGTGAGTAACTCTCAACAGATGGGTAACGGAATTCACTAGCTTTTAATTACAAGTGCTGCCATCTTAACGTTGTTTCCATTGTGAATTCCGATGTAAAATTGTAATTTTGAAGAACAAAACATATAATTTGTGCCACTGATGGATAACTACACCTATTTTTAATTGCACATAAAATTCTAAATTTGAGTAACTTGTTCGTTATGCATTACTGGAAATATATCTAAAATTTTGGTCAGTTGTGTAGAAAACAGATAAAAAAATTTATTGGTAGGAAAGGTCTACGAACTTTTACAAATAAAATTCCGATTAGAATGAAAATTAGAAAGGCATAACATGGTAGTCCTGGTCACTCCACAGGGAAGCATAGGGCCTTGATGAAGACATACCATCGAACTTTGCTGCTTGCCAATTCTTTGGTCTCATGCCAGCTTTCCCCAGCTTGTTTCGCTTATTTCTAACCATGTTATACCATGTTATCCTAGGTCTTCCTCTATGTCTACTCAGTCCCTGCGGGCTCTAATCGAAAGCCATTCTTTTGATGTTGCCATTTTCTCTCCTGAAGACATGCCAGAAGCACTTCCACTTTCTAAATTTAATTTGGAACTTTATTGACGTTGTGATGAAAAAGCCGTGACTTATGTTAACAAAAGAATGCGTGTTTTTAAAATTCGTGCTTTTCCCTATCTTACGGAAATACTGTGGTATAGGTAGTCGATTATGGACAGTCGGTGAGGTTTATACATATCGCCTGGGTAGTAAACCTTGTGTTGATCTCCTAGGGCACAACCAAAGTATAAGGTGCGTTCAAAAAGAAACCAGTACCTATATGTTAGAAGTATTGACCCTGACTGTTGAGCCACTGGTCTCTCTGTGACACAAGGTGGTGAATGGCTGTCTGATTGAAGTCCTGGGGTCACAATGTGAGCTAGTTCCGCACGTACAGTTGGACGTCGTCGTCGAGGTGAATCATTTGCCCCTCAGAGCCTTTTTAAGGGGATCAAAATTGGCATAATCACAGGAGGTCTCGACTGTGTGGAGGGCAGCCGAGAACCTCTCGATTGAACTTCTGCAGGGACTGTGTTGGCTTTGTAGGAAGTGTATCAGAAGGGGGCCATCTTGGCAAAGAAGAACGTCAGCATAACCTTTGCTGCACTTGTGTGGATGGCCTTGGCTTTATTTTTAATGACCCTGGATGCTTCCACTGGGGATTGTCGTTTTGATTAGAAGTGAAGACACCATGACTCATCTCCAGCCACCACTCGTGACAGGAACTCATTCCTTTCCCGAGTATAGCGCTGCTGATGACCAAGACATTGGGTCATTCGACATGCTTCCTCGTGTGGTTGAAGACTGTGGCGCACCCACTGAGCACACACTTTGCGGAACAGCAGTCGTTCCTTCATAATGGTGTGAACCTTCCGACGCTCAATCCAACCGCTTCGGCGATGACTTCCACTTTCACTCGGTGTTCCTGCGTAATGAGTGCATCAACCAACTGGACGATGTGATCGGTAATGCAGCGTGGTGCTCCAGACCTTGCATCATGGCTAACGACACCCGTCCTCCCATGAAGCGCTTGTGCCATGCCTTGACCCTTGCAAAGGTCATGCAATGTTCGCCGTACAATTGTGACATTCGTCGATATACAAAACAACACAGATGGAAAACAGACCATCGAGTGGAGTACCCTTGACAAATAAATATGTTTATTTACTCACTGAAGTGAAAGATAGATGGAGAGGAGCATGATAAAACAGCATCAGCTGTGGAGCTGAGGGCCATAAGTCGATAAATGCTTAACATAGGAATAATTTCCATTATACAAAACAAATTAAGGCGTATTTAGATCTTTATAACAACTTATGAAATTCTATACTAGTATGTTTATGTCAAAATAATTTTAATTTCAGTTGGGCACGCCTATTTAAATAAGATTTTCGTAGTAAAATCTAAAATTAAATTTACTGATAACTCTTACCTAATGGAAATTTTCCCTACTTATTTCGAATAATATGTATTTACTTTACGGGCTATAACTTTAATTTTAGTTGGTACCATACCTCATTTCTGTAAGTTTTTACAAAAGAATAAGAATATCTAAAGAACGTTACGTGATACAGAATTTTGAGAGGCACTCTTGTAATCAGCGAGTCATTTTGTATAAGAATTACCCTATTTCGTTTCGGGTGCAAAAACCATATAATCTAGTGTCACCAGCAGTAGATTCTCCTGCATAGCATTTCTATGCCTCAAGGAAATGTACGCTTCTCGCTTGTTATTGCCAAATAATGAATGAATTATTTACTATGCATATTCCGAAATTTTACAATGTACAACTTTTGGCTACATATATTTGTCTTTACCTTGTTGCTACCTTGACTTACATGACACCCTGGTCTTCTGCTCTGCCAGGTAGCTCTTAACCTCCTACTTAATTAGTCCCTTTCTCCCCCCCTCTTCCTTTCTTATATTCTTTACATTTATTTCCCATTTTTCTTTTACTTTCTGCAAGAACTCACCAATACTTCTTACCTTCTTTTTCTCCTTTCCCATTAACATTTTAATAGCTGCTAACCTCTTCTCTACTTTCTCCCATTTTTCCTCCCAAACACTTTTTCTCCACATTGCAGCCTCCTCACATTCTGTTACATAGTGTTCTATGCTTTCTTTTCCACCACACATGCCCACCTCGGTAGCGTGGTGGTAGAGTGTATGCCTCACGTTCAAGAGGTTCCGAGTTCGAATTTCGGTCAGGGTGAGTTACCTGGATCAGGTTTTTTCCGGAGTTTTCCCTTATCCTGAAAGACGAATGTATGGTTTCTCTATGCTCTATGGACCCTGGTCTCATTTGAGCATCATTTCGCCCATTCCATTCATCGTCCGATATGACTTAATGTTGGAGGACGTAAAATTACAAAAAAAAAAAAAAAAAAAAAAAAAAAAAAAAAAAAAAAAAACTTTTCCACCACACAGTTCACAATTTCCCTTTTTTCTACCTCTTATCCCGCTTAGGAATATTGTTCCTGTTCTCATCCAAGCTAGCCCTTCTCTCTCTTGCCCATTGCAGTAATCTACAAATGCTTGTAATGATTTTATATTTTCTAGACTTCTCCATATTTCCTGTCTTTCTATATCTTCTCTTCTGCATTTTACCAATTTGCCCACAACGCATGTATTCCTTTCCTCTTATATCCCTATATCTCCCATTCCTGTTTTGTCCATAATTTCTCCTATCTCTGCCCACCAACTATTTGAGTTCTTTAATCTGTTTTTCTCTCACCCATGCATAATTTGCTAATTTCCCCTTCTTCTTTGGCCAAACACCTATACCAAAAGTATATTATTTTTTCCATTATTATTCCATTTCTTCTTGTCTTTCCTAATTCTACTAAAGCTACTTCTCTAGGTGCTGATCTTGGTAAAACTAGTAGCTCTTTACAAAATCTGCTGTAGTTATGGTCCACCGTTCTATTTACCTTCCCCCCCCCCAGATCTCCACTGGATTACACTAGTGCTTTATACATTCTTTCTAACCACTTGGTTGTCATTTGTAACATATATTTGCCTATTTTAATTCCATTCATTGCCGCGCTACCTTTTGTTTCAATTTTGCTTCTATGTACACCTCACTTTCCATTGTTGTTCAACCTCACTTCTAAGTATTAAAATTTATTGAGCACTTCTATCCTTTTGCCATTTAGTATCCACTTTTCATGTATTTTTTAGTTTAAGCCCCTTTTTGAAGGCCATAACATTCGAATAATTTATGTTTATTTTTATTCCCTACTCTTCACAGAATTTCTGGATTTCATTTATTGTCTTCTGCAATGCTACTACAGCTATAGGTCCTACCATTTGGTCATCAGTATATAGCAATCCAGGAATTTCTTTGTTATTGCCAAATAAGGTTATTTTAATGTAAATTTATTGGTAGTTCTGAATTTAGAAGAAATGATACATCAATAAATACCGTTTGTATTGCTAGATTCAGAAACATTGTCTTTATTCCTCCAGGAGTCGTAAAAATTTCCCTTTTATTAACGTCTGTTAAATTTTTCAATCAAATATGACACAGACACGTGTACCCTGATATAAAGGTGGTAAGACTTCTAAGTGTCACACAAAGCGCGAGATATTAGTGGAAGGTACGAACATTAAGAAAAGAGAGAATAAGAGAGAGAAAAGGGGAAAATTGCCGGTAGACATCAATGAAAGCATAAAAGTAAGGCATCAGTTTTGAGCACCCCACCCTACTTACTACACGCAATTTTTGACTTTGCATTTCCATCGTAGGCTTCAGACACTAATGCTTTACTTTCGCATCACGTTATCCTTAGCTGAATATCTCCAAGATTTATAACGCTTTCTTTAATTTCGCCGGAAAGTTACTTGGATCTGCTAATGGGACCATTAAGGCCGCCGGATGTCGAACTCATCTGCGTCAGGACGCTGCTCATTAATCAACTTTCTTCCTTCAATATTAACAGCAGGATAATAATTCATATCAAAGTGCAAACTGACGAAAGAGCTTCCAGTATCTCCTGCTGTGTTTCAAATCTGTGTGAAAATGCTTCAATGAATCGCAGACTAATCTACTCTAAAAGAAATCAAAGAGAAAGTACTTCTGTACAGAAGTGATCAAAGTAAATAATTTACTAGCTGTATTACCACAAAATTCTGCTCTATACATCATTTTTTCTCATTATATTTATTTTCATAGCTATTATAATACATTCACATAGTACTGTGTTAATATATATATGTCCAACGAGAGAATACAGTATCGTATCACTCCGCGTCCACATGCCTTCGGAATGACAGTGCTGTTACCGCTTCGTTAAGTATAATATTAATATGTATTAATAATATGAATGTACATTTTCAACACAAAACACGTATTTATTCAAGCCAACCGCTTAATCACTTCGTTAAGTATAATATTAATATGTATTAATAATATGAATATACATTTTCAACACAAAAACACGTATTTATTGAAGCCAACCGCTTGATCGCGTCGTTAAGTATAATATTAATATATATTAATAATATGAATATACATTTTCAACACAAAAACACGTATTTATTCAAGCCAACCGCTTAATCGCTTCGTTAAGTATAATATTAATATATATTAATAATATGAATATACATTTTCAACACAAAAACACGTATTTATTCAAGCCAACCACTTAATCGCTTCGTTAAGTATAATATTAATATATATTAATAATATGAATATACATTTTCAACACAAAAACACGCATTTATTCAAGCCAACCGCTTAATCGCTTCGTTAAGTATAATATTAATATGTATTAATAATATGAATATGCATTTTCAACACAAAAACACGTATTTATTCAAGCCAACCGCTTAATCGCTTCGTTAAGTATAATATTAATATATATTAATAATATGAATATACATTTTCAACACAAAAACACGTATTTATTCAAGCCAACCGCTTAATCGCTTCGTTAAGTATAATATTAATATATATTAATAATATGAATATACATTTTCAACACAAAAACACGTATTTATTCAAGCCAACCGCTTAATCGCTTCGTTAAGTATAATATTAATATGTATTAATAATATGAATATGCATTTTCAACGCAAAAACACGTATTTATTCAAGCCAACCGTTTAATCGCTTCGTTAAGTATAATATTAATATATATTAATAATATGAATATACATTTTCAACACAAAAACACGTATTTATTCAAGCCAACCGCTTAATCGCTTCGTTAAGTATAATATTAATATATATTAATAATATGAATGTACATTTTCAACGCAAAAACACGTATTTATTCAAGCCAACCGCTTAATCGCTTCGTTAAGTATAATACTAATATGTATTAATAATATGAATATACATTTTCAACGCATAAACACGTATTTATTCAAGCCAACCGCTTAATCGCTTCGTTAAGTATAATATTAATATGTATTAATAATATGAATATACATTTTCAACACAAAAACAGGTATTTATTCAAGCCAATAGCTTAATCACTTCGTTAAGTATAATATTAATATATATTAATGATATGAATATACATTTTCAACACAAAAACACGTATTTATTCAAGCCAACCGCTTAATCGCTTCGTTAAGTATAATATTAATATATATTAATAATATGAATATACATTTTCAACACAAAAAACACGTATTTATTCAAGCCAACTGCTTAATCGCTTCGTTAAGTATAATATTAATATGTATTAATAATATGAATATGCATTTTCAACGCAAAAACACGTATTTATTCAAGCCAACCGTTTAATCGCTTCGTTAAGTATAATATTAATATATATTAATAATATGAGTATACATTTTCAACACAAAAACACGTATTTATTCAAGCCAACCGCTTAATCGCTTCGTTAAGTATAATATTAATATATATTAATAATATGAGTATACATTTTCAACACAAAAACAAGTATTTATTCAAGCCAACCACTTAATCGTTTCGTTAAATATAATATTACTATGTATTAATAATATGAATATACATTTTCAACACAAAACACGTATTTATTCGATCCAACCACTTAATCTCTTCGTTAAGTATAATATTAATATGTATTAATAACATGAATATGCATTTTCAACACAAAATACACGTATTTATTCAAGCCAACCGCTTAATCGCTTCGTTAAGTATAATATTAATATGTATTAATAATATGAATATACATTTTCAACACAAAAACACGTATTTATTCAAGCCAACCGCTTAATCGCTTCGTTAAGTATAATATTAATATGTATTAATAATATGAATATACATTTTCAACACAAAAACACGTATTTATTCAAGCCAACCGCTTAATCGCTTCGTTAAGTATAATATTAATATGTATTAATAATATGAATATGCATTTTCAACACAAAAACACGTATTTATTCAAGCCAACCGCTTAATCGCTTCGTTAAGTATAATATTAATATGTATTAATAATATGAATATGCATTTTCAACACAAAAACACGTATTTATTCAAGCCAACCGCTTAATCGCTTCGTAAGTATAATGTTAGTATAAATTATCGACACTAAAGACACATTTTTCGAGCTAAGTATCGCGTAGCACACTTAATATCCATGTAAATTAACTGCTACTTACGTATTTTTGGTACTCTTTAGCAAGAGAGTTAACCATTGCCAGCAATTTCATCTTAACGTGATCCTCGTGGAAAATTATATTTTTACTCTGTGGCCATGTTATGATGTCACTTGTTTCGTATGCGTTCTAACCTCACACTGTGGTACGGGGAATGGTCCATCACAATAACGCTATTCGGTTGTTATTTGGGAAGAATCTTTTTAAACCAGGATTTGAAAACGTCGCCATTCATGTCTTCATGATAGTCTCTCGTTGTTTTGGAGACGAACACAAGCTCGCCACCCTCGACAAAGCCATCATCACTTCCTATGTGCAAAACTACGAGGCGCTTATCCCTCCCCGTAACATTTCTAAGTCCCACACTTAAACCAGATCGAAATACATGTTGCTCTTTATTTCACTGTAGTGTTAGTCCATACTTTGCTTGACGTGTGTCCCTCGTTAACCCACGTCTCGTCTAAATAACAAACTTTTCACGTTTTACGGAGTTACTTCAATGTGTACGCACAATTTGATTTACTTTAATTACAAACTAACTTGACTATCTGTTAGTATATGTTTTTATAGTTGAAGTATGCTTAATATGCACTTGTGCGCTTTAGAAAAACGAACTCAAGACTCCACACCTCAGTAGAAGTACTTTTTCAAGAGACTATTTACACGGCGGAAGCATCATGCAAATTGTGAAGAAGGCGCGCTACGATCAACGGTCACGTGGGTTTGTTTACATCTACTTTATTCTTCCGCTGTGTGATGATGATGTTTAAGGGCGCACAACTACTAGGTCACTAGCGCGCTCCAGTAAGTTATGAGTTTAAAAAGCCAAGTAAAAGACTAAAACCCTAAATAACAATCAATCAAATAAAAACAAGATAAAACAACCGCACAACGGTGTAGCAAAGACTAAAATAGAAACTAAAATCATAAAAACCAGAAAAAGGTTAAAATGGTTATAAAACCCATATTGTTGGGGCTTAAACTCGAAAATTTATAGATAAAACGAACGCTAAAACTTTGCTCACCACCGTCTCGTCATCCGCGAGGATCTCAGCCAAGCTGGCCGGCAACTGGAGAGACATGCGGAGACCTGTTAGCCTAAAACAATCTAAAAATACATGGCGCACCGACAGTTCAACACCGCAAAGCGGGCAAACTGGAGCCGGTGTCCGGTTCAATAAAAAGCTGTGACTAAAATAACAGTGCCCAAGGAGCAACCGAGCCAGGTTTACCTCCTCCCGTCGGGATAAACGATAGGAGGTCGCCCAAGGAATCGGAAGGTCTAGGTAGTATATACATACTTCCTGTCATCGTCACAAATATTCATCAGGAATCCAATTAACAAGATGCACTTTTAATGACGTTACTAAGTTTCAAAAATATATATTAGTTCAATACTTTAAATAACGTAAGTATAATAAGAAACGTTCGCTTGTATTCTTTGTTCTCTTACTAATTCTGTTCCTAACATCCCCTAAATTGGAGATTTTAGAGCCAGCCTGGAAAAGTTCAATGCTTTAGTGGGGATTTGAACAAAGAACTTTGAATTTTCATGCCATTTCCTCTCCCAGCTGAACAGCTACAATGACAACAAGAGCACTGGAAGTAAACTTTACCAGCTATTTACACTATACCAGGGTGGCATATCCACCCCGTTTTTCACGTAAGCAGATATCCCTTCGTGAGTTAAAACAGCTGCAGAACGAAACTGGGCAGCTCCATTTAAACGCATGGCAGTGTCGTGAACGGATTTGGTTCTGTTCCGAACAAGAGGTAGTTCCCGCAATTGAACTGTGTAGTCCGCTCACACCACTGCAGTTCGTTTAATTGGAATTTTCCCGTTGCGTTCTGCAACTGTCTTAACGGAAGAAGGAACATATGCTTACATGGAAGACGGGTCAGTTGGGTCACCTGACATATTCTGTTGCTTGCACCTCAAGTATTCTAAAAATCTCATTAAAATCCATGAAATTTACATAACAATTTCCAATAGAACACATACACTTATAAAATTTCGTGAAAATACTGGGCATCCTGGAAATTATGAGCTGTTTCTGAAAATTCCCATAATATGATGTATTGAAATTTGTCATAGATGTGCCGTATAGTATTAAAAGATATACCCAACAGAAACAAGTGGTCTTTCATGAAACTGCTATCAAACGTGTTTATATAACTTTAAAATATTAAAACATACCGCAGGAAGAACGTGACCTCTGTAGTCAAGTATACTACTCTGAGTATACACAGAATGCTGTATAATCAGTTGTAATTGGTAATAATACTAAAAAACCAAAACAGATCTTTATAAAATTTGAGTGAAGTATAACAAAAAGTACTACAATTTAAGAAAAGTCTATTATTAATAACTATAATATTATTATAATATTCTTATCACCAGAAAAATTTACACGCAAGAAGAACAGGTGTATGGCAGTGCTATGATGCCTATAGGTTGGGGGCTGCGTGATTTTCTCCAGAAGTCAACAACGTTACAGGTAGGTTTCCTCATTCCAAGGGAATTCACTCTGCGACAGATATGTCAGAGCACGCCCAGTGGCACCAGGACATGCTTCAGCCTCCAGCTGGAGCTAGAGGCTTTGACACAAGTTAGCGGACAGCCTGTCCTCGACAGCGATGACGTAAATGGGAGACAGGAGAGTGTCACGAAAAAGGAAAAGCATATCATTATCAAGATCAATGGGTACAGTTGTATTTAGGTGACGAAGTAATTGGAAATGTTGAATTTGTGATTTGCAAACTGCATGTAATAACAAGTTTTAATCTGATCCAAGTTTTATTCAAATCATAATTTGATATATTAACGCAATTATACATTCAAAAACAACAGTAAAGAACCATTCACCAAAGGAACTCACAAACCATTTAGTAATAAATTTTTCAATTATTGTTCCTTTATAAACTTTCTCTATGTGTTGTCATGGTGATAATTTAATTTCCTACATTCAGTGCTGATAACCTAACCTACCTCCGATGTTTGACTATTTTACTGCACATATATGCAAGAACTACACTAAATCTACTAGCTTTTGTTTCATTAATTATTGCAGACATGGAAATTAATATTTGGTGATGCCTTTTTTTACATCCTCCAACCTTAAGTCATATCGGACGGTGAATGAAATGGGTGGAATGATGCTCAAATGCATCCAGGGCCCATGGACCTTAGAGATACCCGACATTCGTCTCTGAGGATAAGGGAAAACCCGGGAAAAACCTTATCCAGGTAACTCACCCTGACCGACATTCGAACTCGGGACCTCTTGAACATGAGCCAGGCACGCTACCATCTACGCTACCGAGGCGGGCATATTTGGCGATGGAATTTTGTGCTATATTACTAACAAGATTTAAAATAAAAATAGAAGGTCTCGTAGAAAATTCCATCTTAAGGTTTGTGGTCGTAAAAGAGACTTGAAAATTCATTGAAAATCTTGAAGTTTTACTTAGATAGCTCGATTAGGAATTACTTCGTAGACAGCAATATGCTAAGCTTATCGTCATTCATAAAGCAGTCAATAAAAATGCCTGACATGCGAGTTATACTGAAACCTAACTCGCAAGGAGAAAAAAACCAATCCCACGAAAGAATATACTAAAATCTCGCGACGGGGAGTAGAACTGTGCATCAAAACAACGGAAAACAAAATTAACAATGGAAGTTAAGTATTACATCCAAATAGCCGTGTGTAGGCTAAGGTTTGGATGAATAGAGCCAGACTGAAAAATTAAATGCTTTAGCTGGGATTTGAACCACGGATCTCCCGGTCTCCGTCCAGTTGCTGTAAACCACTGAGCTACAATGGCCAACACGCCGACATGACATTCAATTCTCCAACTGACTCATACGTTTCCTGGTAGACCACTAGGGGTTCACATAAGCTTTGAGACAGGCACCTTTTGTGGTGACTTACTATGCTGTAAGTACTTAAGTCCCAGCTTTCGTAGTTGCAGCACTATTTTATAGATAAATTTATGGAAATTAATAATTTCTTCCACCTAGCCGTGGGTAGACCAAGGTTTAGATGCATAAATATTCAATGCTATAGTTGGAATTTGAACCACAGATCACCCAGTCTCTACCCTGTCCAGTTGCTCTTACCCATTATCTTATTTCATTTAATTATGCGTAACATTAGGTGTGTGGCGCATGTAAAAGCAAAGAGACTCATAACTTTTGGCGCTACCAACGACTCCAGAACTAGACTGTCCCAGAATAACTATAAAAAGTGCCACATATTTGAAGAGAGTTGCTGTACGCAATAGTCGACCCGTAGCCACGCTTCGTTATTGTAACCTCGGGAAATGTACATAGCACACACCGCTGTTCCTCGTCATCAGCTAAGAGCGCTATACCCACAGCAAATGTTTTATTCATTTAAGCACAACTTTGTCCATTCTTGGAGTCTAAAACCGTAATTTTTATGACAGAATCTGGGTCACATCTTAAACACATCTCATCAAAGCTGTGTGTAATATAAGTTGGCATGTTGCTTTCTTCCCTGGCAGGACACGATTAAGCGAATGCGAGAACTGCTTAGTTAAGGATAAAGCTCTGTGGTAGAGCTCCATGGAGAAAATGCTGTAAAGGCAACATATGCAAATTTAAAAGTACACCAGTTTCATAATAGGCATACCAGAACGCATTTATTTAATAAATTGGTGCTCTCTAAAATAAAGAAGCAAATATTCCGTAAACTTTGAGGCGTTAAGTTGGCAATACAATCACCAAGATATCCCGTAACAAATTGCCTGATCTTTTGGCGCAGAATTCGTTCATACCTCTAGAAGTTACTGAAATTTTTATATGTGGCATTACAAAAATAAGCATGAACCTGCCATTGTAGCGCAAGTTCACGTTCACGACATACCGAGTTCGAATCTCTGTCAGGCTCAGTTATTTGGATAAGGTTTTCTCCAGGGGATACCCTTACCCTGATAGATGAATGTCTGGTAAATCTAAGCTCTATGTATCCTGTACTTATTTGAGCATCATTTCATTCGTTGTCCGATATGACTTAAAGTTGGAGGTTTTCCCTTATCCTGAAAGATAAATATCAGGTAACTCTAAGCTCTATGTACCCTGTACTCATTTGAACATCATTTCATTCATCTTCCGATGTGACTTAACTTGGAGGTTTTCCTTTATCCTGAAAGATGAATCTCTGGTAACTCTAAGCTATATGGACCCTGTACTCATTTGAATTCGTCCTCCGATATGACTTAACGCTGGAGGTTTTCCCTTATCCTGAAAAATGAATGGAAGGTAAGTCTAAACTCTATGTATCCTGTACTCATTTGAACATCATTTCATTCATCGTCCGATGTGACTTAACTTGGAGGTTTTCAGATATCCTGAAAGTTGAATGTCAGGTAACTCTAAGCTCTATGTATCCTGTACTTATCTGAGCATCATTTCATTCGTTGTTCGATATGACTTAAAGTTGGAGGTTTTCCATTATCCTGAAAGATAAATATCAGGTAACTCTAAGCCCTATGGACCCTGTACTCATTTGAAAATCATTTCATTCATCGTTCAATATGACTTAACGGTGGAGGTTTTCCCCTATCCTGAAAGAAGTATGTCTGGTAACTCTAAGCTCCACATACCCTGTACTCATTTGAACATCATTTCATTCATCTTCCGATGTGACTTAACTTGGAGGTTTTCCTTTGTCCTGAAAGATGAATGTCTGGTAACTCTAAGCTCTATGTACCCTGTACTCATTTGAACATCATTTCATACATCTTCCGATGTGACTTAACTTGGAGGTTTTCCTTTATCCTGAAAGATGAATCTCTGGTAACTCTAAGCTCTATGGACCCTGTACTCATTTGAATTCGTCCTCCGATATGACTTAACTAAGAGGTTTTCCTTTTTCCTGAAAGATAAATGTCTGGTAACTCTAAGCTCTATGGACCCAGTACTCATTTGAGCATCATTTCATTCGTCGTCCGATATGACTTAACTAGGAGGTTTTCCTTTATCCTTAAAGATGAATGTCTGGTAACTCTAAGCTCTATGTACCCTGTACTCATTTGAACATCATTTCATACATCTTCCGATGTGACTTAACTTGGAGGTTTTCCTTTATCCTGAAAGATGAATCTCTGGTAACTCTAAGCTCTATGGACCCTGTACTCATTTGAATTCGTCCTCCGATATGACTTAACTAAGAGGTTTTCCTTTTTCCTGAAAGATAAATGTCTGGTAACTCTAAGCTCTATGGACCCAGTACTCATTTGAGCATTTCATTCGTCGTCCGATATGACTTAACTAGGAGGTTTTCCTTTATCCTTAAAGATGAATGTCTGGTAACTCTAAGCTCTATGGACCCAGTACTCATTCGAACACCATTTCATTCATCGTTCGATATGACTTAACTAGGAGGTTTTCCTTTATCCTTAAAGATGAATGTCTGGTAACTCTAGGCTCTATGGACCCAGTACTCATTCGAACACCATTTCATTCGTCGTCCGATATGACTTAACTAGGAGGTTTTCCTTTATCCTTAAAGATGAATGTCTGGTAACTCTAAGCTCTATGTACCCTGTACTCATTCGAACACCATTTCATTCATCGTTCGATATGACTTTACGGTGGAGGTTTTCCCTTATTCTGAAAGAAGTATTGGGCGCTAATAACCCTAGCAATTGTGCGCCCTAAAGCCTCACCACTACTACTGAAAGAAGTATCTCTGGTAACTCTAAGCTCTACGTACCCTGTACTCATTTGAACATCACTTAATTCGTCGTCCGATATGACTTAAGGCTGGAGTTTTTCTCTTATTCTTAAATATGAATGTCAGGTAACTCTAAGCTCTATGTATCCTGAACTCATTTGAGCATCATTTCATTCATCGTCCGATATGACTTAAATAAGAGGTTTTCCGTTATCCTGAAAGATGAATGTCTGGTAACTCTAAACTCTATGTACCTTGTGCTCATTTGAACTCACTCTTCTATATATAGCAGAATAATAAATTCCATGTTGACAATATGAATATAAATATAATGTATATGCAGCTCTAAAAAACGAAATTCATTTCATTCATCATCCCATATTACTTAACGTTGGAGGTTTTCTCTTATTCTGAAAGATGAATTTCTGGTAACTCTAAACTCTATGTACCTTGTACTCATTTGAACATCATTTCGTTCGGTATCCCATATTACTTTAAGTTGGAGGTTTTCTCTTATCCTGAAAGATGAATGTCTGGCAATTCTAAGCTCTTTCTCTAAGCTCAAATCCCAAAGGTGGACTGATCTGTCTGTATTCCTAGTTCTTTCCTTCTCTTGTCATCAAGATAAATTGTGGACTAATTATTTAACAAACCCGGCGTTACAGTGTTTACTAAAACGCGACAATAAGTTGGAGTGACAAATGCTTGGGCACGTATCCATGGAATGGGCCTGAATGAGTATCGGTTAGGTACTGACTATTGATCCTAAATAGTGCGTTAAAACGCAGCCCAGGTTTAAAAGCGACAGTTCCGTATCTATATGTGAAGGAACTCCGGTGGGGTGAAATTCCGGTACACCGGCTGCATTGATGTGGTATTAGCAATTTACAGCGTCGGTAGCATAAAATCACTTCTAAATTTGTTTAAAGTGTTGGCTGTGACAAATGCTCTTTGATTACACATATTCATTACAACTTTCGGTTATTACAACAGTAATACATTTGTAGAATTTAGCATATCATTTCATGAATAGAATTCTGCTTCAGATACCAATGAGTGACCTGGTACTACGGACGACCTTATTGATTACGGTAGCACTTACCGTGTATTGTTTGGCGCAGTGATTTGTCTTCTTTCCAGCACATCGCAGGCATCTGTTAAGATTCCCACCTAACGAGTTAAGCCCCTGAGGACCCCGAAGTGACGCAAAGCGTTTTGTTTGCTTAATTGCTCTGCAAGCTACTTACCTTCCTCCCTTGCTTCTTCGGAGCCTTTGAACTGCGCCTACACGAACCTGAACTGTTCTCTGTATAATAATGGAACACTTGCGGTCACTGTCAGTTCCCAGCAGAGTCAAAACCCATTAGGGAATGTGGAACATCAAACCAGAAATATATCAACAACTTTATGAATTCCCTCTATAAGGCATTTATTTTATAAAACAGTAATTAACAACAAAACAAACCATATGTTCAGCATTTCTACAAAACAAAACAAAATAGACACAAATATAGTGGAAATTTCTCTCCTGCTAGTTGTACTTTTTATATTACGTATATAGTAAGATAAGAAATGTATTAGACCCGAAATTTCGGTACACGAAAATACGTGTCACATACTAACATCGTGAAGCCATAAAAATATTGCTAATAAAAATCTCTATCAATCTCTATTGGTGGCGACTGCGAATAGCGTATGTAAGCAAAAAGCTAAAAGTTTGATTAATATACAATTTGGTATTTACAGTTCTATATGTGACACAAATATTTCCATTACTCAGCTCAGATTATAATTTACATGGATCATTTTGTCGAAAATTTTAATTTTGCTCAGAAAAATGGCTTACGATCTTCACATGTTTGGATACTTTCTTTCCTTCCTTCCATCCTTCCTTCCTTCCTTCCTTCCCTCCCTCCTTCCTTCCCTCGTTTCTTCCCTAGTTCCTTCCCTTCTTCCTTCAATCCCTGCGTTCTTCCTTTCCTCCATTCTTTCTCCTTCCTTCCTTCCTTCCTTCCTTCCTTCCTTTCCCTCTTTCTTTCTGTTTTTTCCCTCTCTTTCTTTCTTTCTCTCTTTCTTTCTGTCTTTCTCTTTCCTTCTTTCTTTCTTTCTTCTTTCTTTCTTTCTTTCTTTCTTTCTTTCTTTCTTTCTTTCTTTCTTTCTTTCTTTCTTTCTTTCTTTCTTTCTTTCTTTCTTTCTTTCTTTCTTTCTTTCTTTCTTTCTTTGTTTGTTTCTCTCTTTCTTTCTGTCTTTCTGTCTTTCTCTCTTCTCTCTCTCTCTCTCTTCCTTTCTTTCTCTCTCTTTCTTTCCTCTCTCTCTTCTTTTCTCACTTTCTTTGCCTCTCTCTTTCTTTCCCTCTCTTTCTTTTTTCTCTCCTTGTCTCTCATTCTTTCTCTCTCTCTTTCTGTCCCTCTTTCGTTATTTTTTCTTTCTATCTTTCTTTCTTTCTTTCTTTCTTTCTTTCTTTCTTTCTTTCTTTCTTTCTTTCTTTCTTTCTTTCTTTCTTTCTTTCTTTCTTTCTTTCTTTCTTTCTTTCTTTCTTTCTTTCTTTCTTTCTTTCTTTCTTTCTTTTCTTTCTTTCTTTCTTTCTTTCTTTCTTTCTTTCTTTCTTTCTTTTCTTTCTTTCTTTCTTTTCTTTCTTTCTTCTTTCTTTCTTTCTTTCTTTCTTTCTTTCTTTCTTTCTTTCTTTCTTTCTTTCTTTCTTTCTTTCTTTCTTTCTTTCTTTCTTTCTTTCTTTCTTTCTTTCTTTCTTTCTTTCTTTCTTTCTTTCTTTCTTTCTTTCTTCTTTCTTTCTTTCTTTCTTTCTTCTTTCTTCTTTCTTTCTTTTCTTTCTTTCTTTCTTTCTTTCTTTCTTTCTTTCTTTCTTTCTTTCTTTCTTTCTTTCTTCTTTCTTTCTTTCTTTCTTTCTTTCTTTCTTTCTTTCTTTCTTTCTTTCTTTCTTTCTTTCTTTCTTTCTTTCTTTCTTTCTTTCTTTCTTTCTTCTTTCTTTCTTTTCTTTCTTTCTTTCTTTCTTTTCTTTCTTTCTTTCTTTCTTTCTTTCTTTCTTTCTTTCTTTCTTTCTTTCTTTCTTCTTTCTTTCTTTCTTTCTTTCTTTCTTTCTTTCTTTCTTTCTTTCTTTCTTTTCTTCTTTCTTTCTTTCTTTCTTTCTTTTCCTTTCTTTCTTTCTTTCTTTCTTTCTTTCTTTCTTTCTTTCTTTCTTTCTTTCTTTCTTTCTTTCTTTCTTTCTTTCTTTCTTTTTCTTTCTTTCTTCTTTCTTTCTTTCTTTCTTTCTTTCTTTCTTTCTTTCTTTCTTTCTTTCTTTCTTTCTTTCTTTCTTTCTTTCTTTCTTTCTTTCTTTCTTTCTTCTTTTCTTTCTTTCTTTCTTTCTTTCTTTCTTCTTTCTTTCTTTCTTTCTTTCTTTCTTTCTTTCTTTCTTTCTCTTTCTTTCTTTCTTTCTTTCTTTCTTTCTTTCTTCTTTCTTTCTTTCTTTCTTTCTTTCTTTCTTTCCTTTCTTTCTTTTCTTCTTCTTTCTTTCTTTCTTTCTTTCTTTCTTTCTTTCTTTCTTTTCTTTCTTTCTTTCTTCTTTCTTTCTTTCTTTCTTTCTTTCTTTCTTTCTTTCTTTCTTTCTTTCTTTCTTTCTTTCTTTCTTTCTTCCTTTCTTTCTTTCTTTCTTTCTTTCTTTCTTTCTTTCTTTCTTCCTTTCTTTCTTTCTTTCTTATTTCTTTCTTCTCTTCTCTCTTTCTTCCTCTCCCTCTTTCTTTCCCTCTCTCTTTCTTTCCCTCTCTCTTTCTTTCTATCTCTCTCTATTTTATTTGCTTTCTTTCTCTCTTTCTTCATCTTCCTCTTTTTCATTAAGTTCCCCGGTTTTTCCACTGTCGTGGTGCTAGGAGAATCTTGTTGCGTATTCCTTATGCCTTATTGGTCGGTGTTTTACCTCCTGTCCATAGAAACAATGGAATGTTAAAGATGTCACATTACAGCTAGTTCTTAAATGATATGACTCGCTTAAAGCCTACCCTATTTCCTTGTTCCCCCTGCACATAGAGGAAAAACAGCAACAATACAATTTCTGCAAATGTTTATTTGATTCACATGAAACAGATAGGGGTATAGGTGTGTGGTAGAAATAGTTAATTGTACTGGGAAGCGACGAAGTGGGCTCGCTGGTGCATGGTGCACTAGTTCTCGGCCCCGGAAAGCGCCTGAGATCTTACCTCATGTGCGCGGGGGTTTTAAGCCCGGGTGTAGAACCAGTGTTCACTTAGCAGCGTAAGGAAAATCACATGTTATGCTCTGTTTAATAATTTTTATTATTTTTGGTGGAAGTTGACCGAACTACTTTGCAGCTCTTCAAGTATTTCCTCTTCATTTCTAACTACTTAGTCGAGATCTGAGTTACTACTCTTCCCACCAACACAGATCGACTTGAAGTGGGACACTTGAAGATCAAAACTGGAAGAATATTTCTCGGAACTGCCCACCTTTTATTCCATAGTGGGCAGATGTTAATTCTTCCGATGTAGCATATAACATTTCCTCATGGCTACAATGTTAGGCACTTTTTATGAAAAAAACCTCTCTGTACCCATCTCACACACTAGAGTCACTATTTATCCTAACTCTGTGCTTCTCGACCTACGCTCTGAGATAGCTTCCAGAGCCCCTTGTGTAGTCTTTTCGCTAATTAACTTTCTCTGTTATCCAGCTTCCTGCATGAATGTTCTGCATGCTTCAAAATATTTATACATTATTTACGTTATTTGTTTACTATTCCCATATGCTTTCTCATTTTCTATTCCTTTTCTTTAAGATGAGTTACGTATTCCCGCTACAAGTTCCACGGTAAAGCGTACAGTTACGCACAGAGCTCTTTTGAGATTTAAGAGAAACGCAGTTCCTGCTTAAGTAGGGTTATCTTCCTCATTTAAATTTTCCATCTTTTACAGATGCGGCACAAAGACGGGAGAACATTTCACAAATCAAAACTACCCTTTACGTTTTAGAAAATTTTCATTTTACCTAAAATTTCCCTAATATATTTATTGAAATATATTTTAAGATATTTTAATTGCACATTAATATCATGATATCGTTAAAAAAAGTTATATCACTTTCTTTGTAAAATAAAGTATTTCCAAGACATTACTAATTTTTAGCTTTATTTTGCAATACCTATACCCACTTTTCTCAAATCATTAAAAGTCACCATACAGCGATATACTCATAAAAGATCTGACTCTCGCTTAAGGTCACTGCGAGAATAGTTTGTCGAAAAATGGTTGCAGAAAGTTATATTCATTTAATAAGATTTTAAATTATATGGAATGAAATGAAATGAAATTTTAGCAAAAGACGTAAGTTGAACCACTATACTAAACTTTTAGTATACTAGCTAGTTAAACTAATAAACAAATTATATGTCTGCAATAACCTATACTAATTTTATCAAAGTTGTCTAATTGTGATTTGGAATAAAATATTTCCATCAGTAACTAAAACCAATTTACGATTAAATATTTCTTGGAATTTGGTACGTTCAATGACACATACTTTTCTTTACTATTACATCATCAACAATAACAACAAATACTACTACCACCAAAACCCTACCACTGCTGATATTCTTATGCCCAGATCTTTTTTACTGCGTACCTCTCTTGTGCTATTTCCATAACATTAACATTCTTGTTCCAAGGTGGTCTGAAACGTTTTCAACCTCAACATGGCAGCTCTCGTAAATAAAAGCTAGTGAATTTCTTTGCTCATCTGCTGACAGCTACTCAACAAGGTTACAACCATTTGGACGCTCAGTTGTTATGTGACAGTCATTTGAGTAAGTTGATGTGAGGTTCTTTTATGAAAATTGAAAAATCGAGTATCGAGCTTCCATTAAATATTTGTTTCTGAAAGTCAATACGCTTGCACAAATCAAAGATGAGTTGGTTTCTGGTATGGAGACTCCGCACCGTCATTTACCACATTGAAATTTTGGGCAGCTGAATTTAAACGTGGCCATAAGAGCTTGGGAGACGATGAACGTTCGGGACGTCCAAAAACTAAAACTGCCGACGAAAACATGGCCAAAATTCACTAAATTGTGCTAGACGCCCGTCGAATTAAAGTGAGAGAGATAGCAGAGGCTATAGACATGTCAAAAAAACGTGTTTGTCACATATTAAATCAACATTTAGACGTGAGAAAGCTGCCCGGGCGTTGGGCGCCGCATTTGCTCACGTTAGACCAAACCCGTGTTGGAACGAACATTTCTAATGCTCTGTTGGTGTAGTTTAGGCGCAATAAATCCGAGTTTTGGCGCCGATTAAATACTGTAGATGAAACTTGGATACACCGTTATACGCCCGAAACAAAATACAGTCCAAACAGTGGACTCAAAAGGGGGAACCTGGTCCAAAAAAGGCAAAACATTTTGTTTTGGCTGGGAAAGTGATTGCGAATCTTTTTGGGATAGACATGGCGTTATTTTAATTGATTATCTTAAGAAAGGTAAAGCCATTACAGGAGCATACTACGCATCATATCCTGACAAGCTGAAGGCAGAATTTGCGGAATGGCGGCCACATTTGTAGAAACGGATAAACCTGTTTCACCAAGACAACGCACCGTCTCAAACCTCAGCGGTTGCAATTGCGAAAATACAAGAATAACGGTTTGAACTGCTGGACTATCCACCCTACTCACCAGATCTATCCCCAAGCGACTTCTTTTTGTTCCCTCATCTGAAAACTGCGCTCGGAGAACTGAGATTTTCGTCAAATGAAGAGGCAATCACCCTCGTGAACAATTATTTTGCAGAGAAAACTAGACGAGTACTATTTGGACGGGTTACAGAGATGGGAGTATTGCTAGGAGAAGTGTGTAGAGTTACAGAGAAACTATGTTGAAAAACGCCGAGTACTGTTTGAACGGGTTACAGAGATGGGAGCATCGCTAGGAGAAGTATGTAGACTTACAAGGAGACTATGTTGAAAAACGTCGAGTACTATTTGGACGGGTTACAGAGATGGGAGCATCGCTGGGAGAAGTGTGTAGAGTTACAAGGAGACTATGTTGGAAAACGCCGAGTACCATTTGGACGGGTTACAGAGATGGGAGCATCGCTGGGAGAAGTGTGTAGAGTTACAAGGAGAATATGTATAAAAACGCCGAGTACTATTTGGACGAGTTACAGATATGGGAGCATCTTTAGGAGAAGTATGTAGAGTTACAAGGAGACTATGTTGAAAAACGCCGAGTACCATTTGGACGGGTTACAGAGATGGGAGCATCGCTGGGAGAAGTGTGTATAGTTACAGGGAGACTATGTTGAAATACGCCGAGTACTATTTGGACGTGTTACAGAGATGGCAGCATCACTGGGAGATGTGTGTACAGTTACAAGGAGACTATGTTAAAAAAAACGACGAGTACTATTTGGACGTGTTACAGAGATGGGAGCATCGCAGGGAGAAGTGTGTAGAGTTACAAAGAGACTATTTTGAAAAAAGTCGAGTACTATTTGGACGGGTTACTGAGATGGGAGCATCGCAGCGAGAAGTGTGCAGAGTTACAAGGAGACTATGTTAAAAAACGCCGAGTACTATTTGGACAGTTACAGAGATGGGAGAATCACTGGGAGAAGTGTGTAGAGCTACAAGGTGACTATGTTGAAAAACGCCTAGTACTATTTGGACGGATTACAGAGATGGGAGCATCGCTGGGAGAGGTGAGTAGAATTACAAGGAGACTATGTTGAAAACCGCCGAATACTATTTGGACGGATTACAGAGATGGGGGCACTGCTGGGAAAAGTGTGTAAAGTTACAAGGAGACTATGTTTAAAACGCCGAGTACTATTTGGACGTGTTACAGAGATGGGAGCATCGCTGGGAGAAGTGTGTACAGTTACAAGGAGACTATGTTAAAAAACGCCGAGTACTATTTGGACGGGATCCAGAAATGGGAGCATCGCAGGGAGAAGTGTGTAGAATTACAAGGAGACTATGTTGAAAAACGCCGAGTACTATTTGGACGTGTTACAGAGATGGCAGCATCACTGGGAGAAGTGTGTAGAGTTACAAGGAGACTATGTTAAAAACGCCGAGTACCATTTGGACAGGTTACAGAGATGGGAGAATCACTGGGAAAAGTGTGTACAGTTACAAGGAGACTATGTTGAAAAACACCGAGTACTATTTAGACGGGTTACAGAGATGGGAGCATCGCTGGGAGAAGTGTGTAGAGTTACAAGGAGACTATGTTGGAAAACGCCGAGTACCATTTGGACGGGTTACAGAGATGGGAGCATCGCTGGGAGAAGTGTGTAGAGTTATAAGGAGAATATGTTTAAAAACGCCGAGTACTATTTGAACGGGTTACAGGGATGGTAGTATCGCTAGGGGAAGTGTGTAGAGTTATAAGGAGACAATGTTGAAAAAACGCCGTGTACTATTTGGACGGGTTACAGAGATGGGAGCATCGCTGGGAGAAGTGTGTAGATTTACAAGGAGAAAATGTTTAAAAACGCCGAGTACTATTTGGACGGGTTACGGAGATGGGAGCATCGCTGGGAGAAGTGTGTAGAGTTACAAGGAGACTATGTTGGAAAACGCCGAGTACCATTTGGACGGGTTACAGAGATGGGAGCATCGCTGGGAGAAGTGTGTAGAGTTACAAGGAGACTATGTTGAAAAACGCCGAGTACTATTTGGACGAGTTACAGAGATGGGAGCATCTTTAGGAGAAGTATGTAGAGTTACAAGGAGACTATGTTGAAAAACGCCGAGGACCATTTGGACGGGTTACAGAGATGGGAGCATCGCTGGGAGAAGTGTGTATAGTTACAGGGAGACTATGTTGAAATACGCCGAGTACTATTTGGACGTGTTACAGAGATGGCAGCATCACTGGGAGATGTGTGTACAGTTACAGGGAGACTATGTTAAAAAAAACGCCGAGTACTATTTGGACGTGTTACAGAGATGGGAGCATCGCAGGGAGAAGTGTGTAGAGTTACAAGGAGACTATGTTGAAAAACACCGAGTACCATTTGGACGGGTTACAGAGATGGGAGCATCGCTGGGAGAAGTGTGTAGAGTTACAAGGAGACTATGTTGGAAAACGCCGAGTACCATTTGGACGGGTTACAGAGATGGGAGCATCGCTGGGAGAAGTGTGCAGAGTTATAAGGAGACTATGTTGAAAAACGCCGAATACTATTTGCACGGATTACAGAGATGGGAGCACTGCTGGGAAAAGTGTGTAAAGTTACAAGGAGACTATGTTTAAAAACGCCGAGTACTATTTGGACGTGTTACAGAGATGGGAGCATCGCTGGGAGAAGTGTGTACAGTTACAAGGAGACTATGTTAAAAAACGCCGAGTACTATTTGGACGGGTTACAGAGATGGGAGCATCGCAGGGAGAAGTGTGTAGAATTACAAGGAGACTATGTTGAAAAACGCCGAGTATTATTTGGACGTGTTACAGAGATGGCAGCATCACTGGGAGAAGTGTGTAGAGTTACAAGGAGACTATGTTAAAAACGCCGAGTACCATTTGGACAGGTTACAGAGATGGGAGAATCACTGGGAGAAGTGTGTACAGTTACAAGGAGACTATGTTGAAAAACACCGAGTACTATTTAGACGGGTTACAGAGATGGGAGCATCGCTGGGAGAAGTGTGTAGAGTTACAAGGAGACTATGTTGGAAAACGCCGAGTACCATTTGGACGGGTTACAGAGATGGGAGCATCGCTGGGAGAAGTGTGTAGAGTTATAAGGAGAATATGTTTAAAAACGCCGAGTACTATTTGAACGGGTTACAGGGATGGTAGTATCGCTAGGGGAAGTGTGTAGAGTTATAAGGAGACAATGTTGAAAAACGCCGTGTACTATTTGGACGGGTTACAGAGATGGGAGCATCGCTGCGAGAAGTGTGTAGAGTTACAAGGAGAATATGTTTAAAAACGCCGAGTACTATTTGGACGGGTTACGGAGATGGGAGCATCGCTGGGAGAAGTGTGTAGAGTTACAAGGAGACTATGTTGGAAAACGCCGAGTACCATTTGGACGGGTTACAGAGATGGGAGCATCGCTGGGAGAAGTGTGTAGAGTTACAAGGAGACTATGTTGAAAAACGCCGAGTACTATTTGGACGAGTTACAGAGATGGGAGCATCTTTAGGAGAAGTATGTAGAGTTACAAGGAGACTATGTTGAAAAACGCCGAGGACCATTTGGACGGGTTACAGAGATGGGAGCATCGCTGGGAGAAGTGTGTATAGTTACAGGGAGACTATGTTGAAATACGCCGAGTACTATTTGGACGTGTTACAGAGATGGCAGCATCACTGGGAGATGTGTGTACAGTTACAAGGAGACTATGTTAAAAAAAACGCCGAGTACTATTTGGACGTGTTACAGAGATGGGAGCATCGCAGGGAGAAGTGTGTAGAGTTACAAGGAGACTATGTTGAAAAACACCGAGTACCATTTGGACGGGTTACAGAGATGGGAGCATCGCTGGGAGAAGTGTGTAGTGTTACAAGGAGACTATGTTGGAAAACGCCGAGTACCATTTGGACGGGTTACAGAGATGGGAGCATCGCTGGGAGAAGTGTGTAGTGTTACAAGGACACTATGTTGAAAAACACCGAGTACTATTTGGACGTGTTACAGAGATGGGAGCATCGCTGGGAGAAGTGTGTAGAGTTACAAAGAGACTATTTTGAAAAAAGTCGAGTACTATTTGGACGGGTTACAGAGATGGGAGCATCGCAGGGAGAAGTGTGCAGAGCTACAAGGAGACTATGTTGAAAGACGCCGAATACTATTTCGACGGGTTACAGAGATGGGAGCATCGCTGTGAGAAGTGTGTAGAATTACAAGGAGACTATGCTGAAAAACGCCGAGTACTATTTGGACAGGTTACAGAGATGTGAGCATCACTGGGAGAAGTGTGTAGAGTTACAAGGAGACTATGTTGAAAAACGCCGAGTACTATTTGGACAGGTTACAGAGATGGGAGCATCGCTGTGAGAAGTGTGTAGAATTACAAGGAGACTATGTTGCAAAACGCCGAGTACTATTTGGACAGGTTACAGAGATGGGAGAATCACTGGGAGAAGTGTGTAGAATTACAAGGAGACTATGCTGAAAAACGCCGAGTACTATTTGGACAGGTTACAGAAATGGGAGAATCACTGGGAGAAGTGTGTAGAGTTACAAGGAGACTATGTTGAAAAACGCCGAGTACTATTTGGACAGGTTACAGAGATGGGAGCATCGCTGTGAGAAGTGTGTAGAATTACAAGGAGACTATGTTGAAAAACGCCGAGTACTATTTGGACAGGTTACAGAGATGGGAGAATCACTGGGAGAAGTGTGTAGAGTTACAAGGAGACTATGTTGAAAAACGCCGAGTACTATTTGGACGGATTACAGAGATGTGAACATCGCTGAGAGAAGTGTGTAGAGTTACAAGGAGACTATGTTGAAAAACGCCGAGTACTATTTGGACGGGTTACAGAGATGGGAGCATCTCTGGGAGAAATGTGTAGAGTTACAAGGAGACTATGTTGAAAAACACCGAGTACTATTTTGACGGGTTAAAGAGATGGGAGCATCTCTGGGAGAGGTGAGTAGAATTACAAGGAGACTATGTTGAAAAAAAATCTGAAAAAAAAAATTATTGTATCTTTACTAGGTCAGAAAATTTTCAGACCATTTTGTATTTGTACACTTTGCATTTTAATATGTCAAAATTATATTTGACTCATATAAGTCTAAGTCAATACTTGTCAAAGGGAACAGCTGCAGATATTGTTGCAAAAAATCAAAATTGTTAGCTTAGTCATGAAAAGTGTCCTACAGTCACCAAGGACCCTGGACATCGACCAAACAAAACACAACGCCACTCCATATAGATCTGTGACTACTATTGCTAGGAGCTGAAACATTCAGTCCAAAGGCCTTGTTAGACAACTTATTAAACCTGTCTTGAGTGAGTACTAGGGGTAAAATGTTATTGGTAAGAAGGCTAGACACCAGACATCATAGATGTGACGTTTTAAACCTGGAGTACGTGAATCGACCGGACAGTATATTCCTGGTTCTGATCTCGTCGCTTACTTTTTGTTCTTTGAAAAACATGTCGCAGTATAGCAAAGTTTCATTATCCGAAGTCAGTGCTTTCCTGTTATATTATCTGGGGCCACGTAAATTCCATTTAGTAGAACTTTGCCCCAGATTTTCTCAGAAAAATGTTGACGTGGTTGCTGTAGAAACTATTCATGGCAAGATTCCTGCCAGACATAAGGAGTATTTTCCAGAAGAGCAGAAATGGGGTCTCATGTAATGTTTGATAGCATCTAATATATTTCAAGAAGAAACGCTTAGGAAACTTTCTTGAAATTCCTTCCAAATCTCCCTTGGTTTCTGCAACCGACATTGGTAATGTTTACCATTCATGTATTTGGAAACAGAGAAAGAATAAGTTTATAAAAACATGTGTTTTACATTCACATGCATTTTTCTAGCCGCTTTCGTTTATTTTTATGTAGCAGAGCTAAATGAATATTTAAAGGTGGCTTGGCGTTTTCTGGACTTAAAATTCCACTTTTTATGTGTACGGCATAACATAGATTCCAACGTATCTCGGATGCGAAATCCTCTAGTTGTTTACAGGGAAAGTATATGAGTCAATTGGAGAATTTAATATCTGGACGGCAAGTAGGCCATGGTAACTCAATGGGTAAGAGTGACTGGATGGAAACCAGGGGATCTGTGGTTCAAATCCCGGCCATGGTATTGTATTTTTCATGTTGACTCTATAAAAAATCTTAGCCTATATATGACTAGTGTAAAGAAATTATTAATTTCTATCAATTAACCTAAATATACATATTTACATTTTGGTATTAAATTCAAAGTGTTTCAGGGAAGCTGCTTCAAGATTTAAAAAAAATCGCTCTACCATAAATTGCGCCGTTTTTATTAATTCTTATCTTTTCAATAATTCTTCAGGCCATTTTGATTAAACCATCATTATTTTGCAACATTTTCGCGACAAATGAAATGTGTACCTATAATTTTATACAACAGCCTACAAAATATTCTTCATTTTGAATGACTTTTCTGTAATTGGCAAACTACACAAATGTATTGTCACCGATTGCATTGTTTCGTTATGTGACATGCCAGTGCCGGTCACGCGTGGGCAGAAAGAAAGAGACAGATAATGGTACGCCGCTGGACGCTTGCTGAGAGAGAGAAAGAAGCAGGGAGAAAGGCACAAAGAGATGTCTGGATAGCTCTTCTTTCCCTTGCAGCCGCGAAAGGCCTTGAAACGTCTGCGGCTTTCTATAACAATGATTGGAGGTATAAAAGTTCACAAGTGTTAGAGTTGTGAGTGAGCTGTTAATTGGGTTGCAGCTGTGCAGTTTGAGAGTTGTGTGAGGGTTATTGAACTGTACCGCAGTGAATTCTTTTGTTTGTTGACGTGCAATGGAGCAAACGAGACGACCTTAAAGACTGCGTTTGTGTGTGTTACGTTATTTTGTTGCTGTATGGGGTGTACAAAGTTATTGTTTACTGCAATAAAGAGCATTTTAAATTTGTGCAAACAAGACTTTTAATTTTATGAACCCGCAAACTCAACATATAGATGTTGTTAAAGCAAATAATTAATGGCAGATGCATGCTTATCTGTTGATAGTAGTATTAGGACGTATTTTTTGTTATTAGTCCCAGTCTGAATTTTAAAATATTTATACAGCTTTGAAATTGAAAAATTGGGCTCGTGATCAAGTATTAGAGGTGGGATTTCAAAGTCATCTCACGAAAATTTTAGGCTGGTGTATCATCTATATAGCTAGAGAGAAGTACGTAAATATATACCGAAAATTCAAGTCAATGAACAAGAAGTACTTACGTAGAATAAGAATGAATAATTATTTGTAGGCAAGTGAAAAAAATATATTCAATTTGTTCCTGATGCACTCATTTTGAGTGCTAAAAATACGCTGAAGGATACACAATTATTCTTCATTTTTATACGATTTGTTATTTGAAATACGAGGCCTGTTCAATAAAGAATGATCATATATTTTACGGTCATAATTTTCGCACAAAAGTTCAAACTTATTATCTTCTGTTAGCTTAATGTAAACAAACACGCCGTAGTAGTTTCATTGTTCGTACTCCTAGTTCCCGCCTGTAAGAACCAGGCAAGTTCGAGAATCAGTATCGCCTACCACTGCAATGGAGGTAACACGCGAGGAACAATATGCGGCTTTGAAATACTGCTTTCGTCTCAACAAATCTTCAGTTGAGGCCTATACAGTGTTACAGGAGGCCTATGGAGACTCTGTTCTTCCCTACAAAATAGCTCGAAGGTGGTTTAAAATGTTTAAAGAGGGGAGACAATCAATTTCAAACGAAGTTGGACCCGATGCTCCAGTTACTGCTCTTACGAAAGAAAACATCAACACTGCTGCTGCCATTATGAGAGAGGATCGACGAATTACCTTAAGATCACTTTCTGAAGTACTGAACATTTCATTAAGTGCCACCCATACGTAGGTGACAGAAAGATTACACATGACACGTGTTTGTGCGCGATGGATTCCAAGACTGTTGATTCCCGAACAAAAGGACATTCGCATGGAAGTCTACATGCGGTTATAGTTGATGTTAGAGGAAGATACGGAGTTTCTTTCAAACGTAATCACTGCTGATGAAACCTGGCTACATCATTTTGATCCTGAGAACAAACAGCAAAGCTCAGTGTGGAAATCTCCTTCATCACCAACCCCCAAAAAAGAAAAGGTGGTGGCTTCTGCCGGGAAAGTTATGGTCATCTCATTCTTTGATATTCATGGAATGGTTTATCAGCATGTTGTACCTGCACACAGACCAGTAAATAGACAATACCACAGGGATGTCCCGAAATAAATTTCAAGTCCATATCAGGCGCAAAAACCACATTTCCATGAAGCAGGCTGGATGCTGCACCACGATATTGCGCGGCCGCATATTGCCAAAGTTGTTGCTGAATATCTTGCAAAAATCAACGTGAAGTGCATCCCTCACCCAACTCGTAGTCCGGATTTAACCCCATATGACTTTCTTCTATTCCCTAACTTGAAGAAACGCCTTCGTGGGAGGTATTAACCATCATCAGAAGCAGTGGTGAAGGCTGCGGAGGGGATTTTGATGGATCTCTCAAAATGGTTTCCAGCATGAATTTGAAGATCTGCAGAAACGCTGAGACAAGTACAAAGAATTCAGGGGAGACTATTTTGAGAAGGACCATTAAAATTATGAGGATGAGTAAAGGTACGTTGTCAAAAAGAATTGTGATCAAGGATGTCTGCCTCACGTTCAAGAGGTCCCGAGTTCGATTCTCGGTCAGGGTGAGTTACCTAGATAAGGTTTTTTGCGGGATTTTCCTTTATCCTTCAAGACGAATGTCGGGTAACTCTAAGCTCCATGGACCCTGGACTCATTTGGGCATCATTTCACCCAATTCATTCAACGTCCGATATAACTTAACGTTCGGGCGGACGTAAATTAAAACAAAAAGCCCTCGCAATATCCAAGGCAATGGAAGTCAATCTGAGATTCTATCAACAATGTCGATCAGCTTTTTGTGTAGCACTATTATTGGCTGGAATTTTATTGTTAAAGAGTTCAGCACGTCTCTGCGACCTGTCTTCCTGCTATCTGTAATTGATTTTCCATATGTGGGGCGGTAGCCACAATATCCTGTACAGGTCACAGTGTGTGAGACATTTCCGTTTTTCTCAGCTTGAGTGCACTCTGGAGAGCATGCAAAAGTTACGACTCAGAAAATTCGGCATTCCAACATGCAATACAGTTTGCTATTGGGGGGAAAACTTGGTCACGTACAACTGTTGACTGAGAGGAAGAAAGCTGGAACATCCTGTACTATAGTGGTCGACTACAGCCGGCTAGCTTGCTTAGTTAACGTTCTAAGGGTTTTTACTTTCCAGGCGCTTCTGTTTTGACTTTTTCAACTGCATAATTGCAATACGTAGATGCGGTAATGCTTTTGATAAGGAGATGTCATCGAAAAGTACACCCTATGGATCCCCTGAACTTAAAAAGAATGCATTTTTAAGAAAAGCTTTGTGTTTGCATGGTGGACACATAACCCTAAAACAAAACGCCGGAAAAATACAAAAGTTCGTACTTTATTTAGATTTATTTAGGGTGTTGCACGATTCTCAAAAACGCTTTCACCCACCCTAAACTCGCTATACTGGAAACAATTTCGAGAATTTGGTTTTTCTGAGAAATGACGAATGACACTATAAGTTTGTGTCTTTTCACTGAAAACAAAATAAACATCTTGAATTTTCTGGGATAGTCTTTGAAGTAATCCTCAGTCTGAGTGACCTTTGCTGAACTGGGAAATAGAAACAAGAAAATGCAGGTCTTGACAAAGCAGTAGCTTTATGACAAAGCTCTCGGGATTCTAAATATTTAGCGATCTCCAGATATTGGACTCAATTTTCCAATATTTATACTTTTCTTAAATAGTAAGCGTTATTCATATGTTTGTCCTTTTGTTACACAAATGGAACTGAAATTCATAGTCATTAGCTACCATCTTCTTATAATAAAGCTTACTTACTTACTCTATTCCCCTTGTAGCCACCAAAAATATGCATAGGGTAGAGTAGGGCTATTCCGCTAATTTCAGGTTTATTTTGTTTTAAAACAAATAAAAATAATTATTTTATGTTACACATAGAACAGAGCAGTGTTTATTAATCCCTTAAAGCGTACAGATGTTATTAACATAGATATTGACTTGCTATAGTTGTGATCAAATAAAACAGCGAATATTGCACAGAATTAACGGGGTTATTCCGCCCGACCCTGGGGCTATTACCGCTCACAGTACTTTTGCATTTCAATTAAAAGCATTTTCCACAAATGAAGTGTTTCTTACCAAATGCACCAACCTAGTCCACATTTCTGGCATTTGATCCAGTCTCCTTTGATTGCTAATTTCGGAGAATAAAACTTTAACCTACAAAATCCACATGGTGCATCTTTCTCATCACTGTATTCTATTTGGACTGGAACCAAGTCATCACTTGACTCACATTCCCAAACTTAGTTTAACAATAGGTCTACGCTTTTCTTTCTTCATACTCCGGTGTACATCCAAAGCCTCTTGCTGCCAAGTATTTAACCTGGAAACTAAATCTTTCTTCTCCTCCAAACTGAACGCTGTAGGATGAACAACTGATTTGTACACTCCTGCTAATGCTTCTTGACGTTGCTGTGCATGAACGCGATCCTTGAGTGTAGAGTAAGGCCCGTTGCTCCTCTCATACTTACATCGCCGTTTAATACGCTCGTAACAGCACGAGCAATGTAGTCCTCGTCCAGTTTCATTCCAGCTTCCTTTGTTTATATGTGTGTACCATCTGAAACGATAAAATAAAATTCAGTAATAGTTTCATAAGGAATAATTAGGTTAAAATAGTACAAAAAACTGTATTATAACTGGGCGAGAATAGCCCCTCTTTGCTTGGGCGGAACAGCCCCAAATGTTGAAATGTTGAAATTGCGCACCATGTGAGAGCAATGCTAAAAGAAACGCGCCATCGGCTATGCATGGACGAAACCTAAACAATAAGCTACACTGACACTGATTTTAAATAAAAAATCTCTCTATCTGCAGATACTAGACCCTAAGTTACAAACTGTATTTCTTATTCAAGGCAAATAACGCAACATAAGTTACTCACCTTGTAAACTTCTTTTGTTAATACTATTAAAACAGCAGCCTACAACCTCAAGTAAATACATCATTGGGCGCGTGTTATAGGCCCACTTCACATACTCCCGAGCACTCTGGTCATGACAGAATTCACGAAGTCCACAATGGCTCCCTTTATGTCCGTATTTGTTATCTCAGAATTTTTATCCCATTACAATGGCCGTGTTTTTATTTATACCGACGGCTCAAAGAGCACAGACGGTGTTAGATGTGCATTTGTCTACGGAACCAAACCTTGTACATTCGGCCTTCGTAGCAACATCTCCATCTTAGCGCTGAGCTTTACGCAATATATCGAGCGATTTTATTTGTACGTCTTCGACGGCTGGGTGACTGCCCAATTCTTAGCGACTCCTTTAGCGCCCTCCAGAGCCTTCGCCAGTTATACAGCTGCAACCCAATTGTGAAAAATATCCAGGATGCACTCCACGCTTTACGCGCCTTGGGCGTTAGCGTTGTATTTGCATGGGTTCCTGGCCAAATGGACCTGGCGGGAACGAATTGGAAGATTGGGCAGCTAACGTGGCAACCCGAGAGCCCAGGGTTAACGTAAGTTTTTGTATTTCGGAAGACTTTAGGTCCGTAGTGCGGAGAGCAATGCTGTCGTGCTGGTACGATGACTGGTATGCTCTCCATAGAAACAAACTTAGAAGGGTGAAAGGACTACCGCTTCCCTGGGCAACTTCCTCTGGTGCCTCTCGCCGAGAGGAAATGATGCTCGCTCGACTACGCATTGGCCACTGCGTTTTTAGCCATAGTCATCTTTTAAAAAGGGAGTCTGCTGCAATCTGCGCGCTTTGCGGTGATGCCCTATCGGTTCGCCACCTTCTTTTGGTGTGATTTACCCTGGTACGTCTTCGCCGGTCTCTCCAGCCGCCGGCCAGCTTAGCAGAAGTACTGACGGACGACCAAAATGCTGTGGTCAAACTTTTTAGATTGATTTTAAATGTTAATTTTAGCATCTAGTCAGATATGCCTTTTAAATTTTTAACATTGTATCCTTTTAGAACTTGACATGTGCATGTTTTAGTAATGATTTTACATGTACTGAAGGATTTAGCCATTCTTTAGGTCGCTTTTAGAACGCTTGTGGTTTTAGGGGCGCTGATGTCCACGTAGTTGAGCGCCCATAAACGTAACAATCATCGTCATCATCAACCTCAAGTAAATTCGTAGAAACGTAGCACACATACCAAGCTTGACAATGAACTGGCAGGCAAGTCATGGCTGCCCATGATTGTTGGGCAATAAACCAATTTGCTTATTTCGGGCGGAATAGCCCTGCCTTACCCTAAGTAAATTTCTGCAATTTCTCGAATAACATAAATTGGATACAAGAACAATATAAGGGAATGTAAATGCAGTATATCAGAATTTTTCTACAATGTTTAGACTTTTCCTCAATTTCCTGTGCTCAGTATGTTCCAGCTGCTGTTACCTTCGACACAGCCGTTACCAATCACCGTCAGGCTGCATTGAGAAGGCCAAGCCCGGACGAGAATCAGAAGTGCTTGTTCAGACACTAACGTTTGGTCGCATAAGACCACAAGGGACTGAAACAAGCGTTAACACTCGAGATAGCTTTGAACTGTTAAGCTATACCTGGGTTAATAACTTCGTCAAACACTCGCACACTTCTGTAGAATATAATTAGTGTAATAGCACCTAATTCTAGAGAACGAGAGAGAAAAAACTAACAACGCTTTCAGTAGTGGAGGATGTAAAGTTTTGAAATTGCTCTCCTTTATTGAGGGTAAACTAGAAACGGAAAACAAACAAAATAAAAGCGGAAGGTATAATAAAACTCAATGAATACGTTCTACAAATAGCAAAGTTAGTTTTAATCACTGTTTTAGGGACTTATAAAATATTTGTTTGTGGATAGCAGCATAGAGTTTTGCAATAAGGTTAATTGACCCTAACTAATCTGAAATAAATTGAGAAAAAAACTTTTACACATTCACATCGTCTTTCAGCACGAGAATTGTAGTTTCAACGTTATCTACCACGGTTAGAAACTTTGATTAGAGACATCTATATATAAAGCTTACAAAGCATATGAAACAGTAATTAAATTCGTTTATAACAAAAGAGAGCCATAGCAGATCCATTCCACTATGAATGGAGCTAAAGGGAAAGTAGAACCTAGTCTAAGTATAAAGGAAGCCATTAAATGACAGTTTCCAAGAACTTATATTTGCAGTATTTGTGTCATTTACTTTATCAAAACAACACCTCTAATCTGAAAACGAACTGAAAATTGACTCTGTTTCAAACTGTATGACTTCTGTTGTCATATGAGGCACTTTATTTATTTACGCTTTAGATACTGTGAGGAGAGAATGGTGTAAATGTTGTTAGTGGTTTTTCAGTAACCATAACCATATGAAGATGAAAAGTGCATTGCTCGTGGTAAACGTATTGTGACTTTTTGGGTTCGTAGAATTAAAACTCCAAGTTGCAAAAATACAAATAGTTCTTTATTTGCACCGAATTACAGTTGGTACTCTTACAAACCACAGCAGGATGACGTATCACACACAATTACGTAACACTCGCTATTCACCATCTTGCCGTACAACCCTCTCTAGAGGTGACTAAGAACTCCTCTCATACATGTACGCAATCTTCCTGTCCGTTCACTAGCACTGCGCTCTTCACGGCTGCTCGCCAAGAACTGACTCTCCTCCAGCCCGACGCGTCGCTTATATAGGCACCAACTAGACAATCCAGAAGCTTCCGGGTTAGATGAAATATTCTGGTGGTTCCAGAAGTCAGGAGGAGGGGAAAGGTACGGTCCATTGACATGTGGTAGTATTCCCCCACCCCCTCAGCGAGCACCACACGGACATATGGGTAGGCGTGGCCTAAAATATTCCTGTCCCCCTCCCAGCTGCCAGTTGGTTGTGCCTTCCGATAATTGGGTGACAGTATCGTAGAAACAGGAGTTTCGTAAGTCATGATGAGAAAGTAAAAAATGTCTTTTTATAAGATTGGCATCTGTAATTTTCAGATATTTATCTGTAACATTTAACCATAACCATGCGAAGATATAACGTGCATCTCTTGTCTTCTAATGTGTGTAGTGTTTAACGCCCGATTTTACTACATACGGCACCGCAGGCGATGACACTGATGATACATGAGATGAAGATGGAGCACCGGTGGAATGAGATGGCGGGCGAAACCGGAGATCCCGGAGAAAACCCGCCCCAGCGCCGTATTGTCCACCAAAAATCTCACTTTGCGGTCACCTGGGATCGAACCCGGGCCGCCTTGGTGAGAGCTTGTCTTCTAAGTACACTGGGCAACAATGAAAATGTTTCGGGCTTAAAATAGTGAATTTACATGTATGTATATCTGCTGAATTCAGAAATCACCATAAAAATAATAGCTTAGCTCTGTTTTGAAGATAAAGTAACATTTCATATTTTAGAGTAGAGATTTTAAATTTGAGAGAATTTTTTGGGAGTTGGCATACCTGTCGAATAACAAAACACAATCGGAAAGAAATTTTGGAAACTAAGCGATGCAAAAGTTAAAGCAGGCGTTTTTGTTGGACCACAAATAAGAGAACTTGTAAAGGATCGTGCATTTGTACAAATTTTGGAGGGGAAAGAAAAGGAAGCTTGGGAAGCCTTCAAGGATGTATTTCATGGAGTTTAAGGCAACGAAAGAGACCACAAGTACAAATATTTGATGACAGTGCTCCTGCAAAAATACCGTAACCTTGGATGTAACATGTCCCTTAAGATCCATTTTCTCTACTCCCACCTAGACTTTTTCACTCGTAGTTGTGCAGCTGTTAGTGATGGGCATGGGGAGAGATTCCATCAGGACATTTCTGTTATGGGATAAAGATATCAGAGCCGTTGGAATGAAGTATTGCTTGCGGATTACTATTGGTCTTTGTATAGGGATTCTGCGGAACTCCATCACAAGAGGCAAGCTAAAAGACGACGAAGTCAATAGACTACCACATAATTCTCTTCAGACACGACTATCTGCGAAGTATTTTTCCAACAATTTAGAACTCTTAGCACGTAACTACCAGTTAAAAAACTCAAATGCCCTTACATTGTTGTTAGCATGTATGTAATTAAGATGTATCCTTTTCTCTCAATCCGTTAATATGTAATACTTCCACCTTGTGTATATCATAGAAACTAGAGATAATAAAAAGTTTTCATTGTAATATTTGTTTTTCTCAACCCAAATTTAGTAGGAATTGCCTCATGAAGAGCTCGAAACATTTAAAAATAATTTTTTTTTTTCCCCAGTGTTATCGTAGAGACAGCATCTTTGTACGGTCATGATCAGGAGATGAAGTTCTTTTTTATTACAAGTTTGGCATATGTAATATTCAAATATTTATCCGTAACGTGCATCGCTCGTGTTCTAAGTATCGTAGTGATAGGATTTGTGTACGGTTATGATCGGAAAATAAAATTACTTTTATTATAAGTTTGGCATATGCAATTTTCAAATATCTATCCGTAACATTTAACCATAACATGTGAAAGAATGGATTTGATTAGATTAGATATTTATTGTGTCTATTCCAAATTTTTACAATTTACAAATTTTTACATTTATTTGTCTTTACCTTGTTACTACGTTGGCGTACATGACACCCTGGCCTTCAAGGCGGCCCGGGTTCGATCCCAGGTGACCGCAAAGTGAGATTTGTGGTGGACAACATGGCGCTGGAGCGGGTTTTCTCCGGGACCTCCGGTTTCCCCCTCCATCTCATTCCACCGGTGCTCCATCTTCATCTCATGTATCATCAGTGTCACCACCTGCGGTGCCGTATGTCACAAAAGCAGGCGTTAAACACTACACATTTCACCCTGGTCTTCTGCTCTGTCAAGTAGCTCTTAACCTCCATGTCTCCTTGTTACTTAATTAGCACCACCCTCCCGTCTTCCTTTCTCATATTCTTTGCACTTCTGACCGAGTTTTCTTTTACTTTCTGTAAGAACTCACCAATACTTCTTACCTACTTTTCCTCCCTGCCTGTTAACAGTTTTATAGCTACTATCCTCTTCTCTACTCTCTCACATTTTCCCTCCCATTTTTTCTCCACATTGCAGCCTCCTCGCATTCTGTTACAAAAAGTTCTATGCTTTCTTTTCTCCCACACAATTCGCAAATTCCTTTTTCCCTACCTCTTATCCCTATTAGAAATATTGTTCCTGTTCTCATCCAAGCTAGCCATTCTCTCTTTTGCCTATTGCAGTAATCTACATATGCTTCTCGTCCCCAATTTCTTTTTATTTGCTTGTAAATTTGTAATGATTTCATATTTTCTTATATTATAATTTCTTTATTATAATTTAACGCGCATCGCTCGTGTTCTAAGTATCGTAGAGACAGGAATTTTGTACGGTCACGATCAAAAAGTAAATTTCTTTCTTATTATAGGATTGGATTATGTAATTTTGGGATGTTTATCCGTAACATTTAACCATAACAAGTGAAGGTAAAAGGTGCATTGCCTGTGTTCAAAGTGTCATAGTGACAGGATTTTTGTACGACCATGTTCAGAAAATGAAGTTATATCTTATTATAAGATTGTCATCTGTCATTTTTCAAACATTTATTCGAGCATAATTAATTAATGTAATGTTGTCATTTCAGGTACGCGAGATGTGTGTAGCACAGTCGGCAGCACTGGTAGGATGAGTAATCTTAGGATTGGCTGGAGTCTGCAGTACTGCCCACCTCCACATGTCTCTAACTTTTGTAAAGATTATAAATTGAACAATAATGCATTATTACTGTTCATAAACACGTTACAAATGTCCATAGAGAATAAATTAAATTATTCAGTCGCAAAGTTAATGACGTTAAACATTCCTGACGTTTGCAATGTTTAAATGTGCGTGCAGTTTTGAAACTGCGTAATACTAATATTGCTTATATTGCCCATGCATTAAATATATTTTAGTGTTTGACAAATAAAAAGTAGATATGAATCGAATACCACCGTTCTGTTCAGCAGGCATCGGAAAATATTTGCATGTCAATACAAAAACAATTAAATCTGCTACAGTCGGAAGCAAATATCGCAGTGTTACGGAAGATCAAACATCATTCAACAACAATTAAAACACCAATACCAGTGATAGCCGGTCGCATCCGAAATAACAATAATGGACGTCGCTTTCAAAGAATTATCAATGCATGAGGTGTAAACGGAAGAAAGCCAATCTCCCAGTTTACGCTCGGATTAATATTTTCTCACATTGCGAAATAAAGGGAATTGTGTTAGTTTTGCTACAGTGATTGTTACACGGCTTTTAATATTATCTGATGTTATCTCATTCGTTATTTATCATAAAACTGAATTGCTGTTATTCAGCAAATTCCCTTTTTGAGGACGATATATAGACTCTGTTCATTTTGACCTGTGGTGGACATTTATTTCTACAGTTGTAAGGGACCCTGGGACTGAAATTCCTATTTTATATATTCATATACTTACAAACTTCAAACTTTGCATGCCTAATGGGTTTTACATTAGAAAATACCACACCAATGTTTAGTACGAGAGCTGTTCAATAAAGAATGATCACAATCTTTTTTTTTTTTTTTTTTTTGACAACGTGCTTTTACTTATCCTCATAAATTTTATGCTCCTTCTCGAAATAGATTCCCCTGAATGCGATGCACTTGTCCCAGCGTTTCTGCCAGTGTTCAAAAACATGCTGCTAATCATTTTTGAGAGATCCTTCAAAATCGCCTCCGCAGCCTTCACCACTGCTTCTGATGATGGATAATGCCGCCCACGAAGGCGTTTCTTCAAATTAGGGGATAGAAAAGAGTCACATGTGGCTAAATACGGACTATAGGGAGGGTGAAGGAGCACTTTACATACCTCTCTTGTAGAAGAGTTTCAAACACTCCCGCTTCGTCTCGTAAAGTTTCATTAACTTCCGTTAGGTGCAGTGCTATACGGAACTTTTAAAATGGCGTCTGTAACGGAGATGCGTTCCAAACAACGGGCAATAATTCAATTTATTTTGGTGGAAAATCAGATCATCTCAGATATTTACAGTCGCTTGCAGAATATTGTGACTTTTTGGGTTCGTAGAATTAAAAGTCCAAGTTGCAGAAATACAAATAGTTCTTTATTTCCATCAATTTACAGTTGGTACTCTTACAAATCACAGCAGGATTACGTGTCACACACAATTACGTAACACTCACAATTACGCAACACTCACAATTACGTAACACTCACTACTCGGCACCTTGCCGTACAACCCTCTCTAGAGCTGACTAAGAACTCCTGAGCCATCCAATGCGTCGCTTATATAGGCAGATCGCTGCATCTCGAAGCTTCGCGGTTCGGAACAATCATCCCGATTGTTTCAGACGTCAGAAGAAGGGGAAAGAGACGGTACAGTGGTGCGTGATACTTTTCTAACCATACCCTCAGTGAGCGCCACACAGACATATGGGCAGGCGTAGCCTGAATGCTTTCCGTCCCCCACCCAGCTGCCAGTTGGTCGTGCCTTCGGATAATTGGGTGAAAATATCTACAGTGATCTAGCAGTGGACAAAAGCACGGTGAGTCGTTGGGTAAAGCGTGTCATCATCGCCGCAAGATCAAGAAAACTGTCTGATCTCCCGCGTGCTGCGCGGCCGTGCACAGCTGTAACTCCTGCCACGTGTGAACACTCATTCGGGATGATCACCGGAACTCAGTCAAAAACCTTAGTGCTCAACTTGACGTCTCTGTTGGTAGTGCTGTCACAATTGTTCACCAGTTGGGATATTCAAAGGTTTGTTCCCGATGGGTCCCTCGATGTCTAACCGAAGATCATAAAGAGCAAAAGAGAACCATCTGTGCGGAATTGCTTGCTCGTCATGAGGCTAATGGTAACAGTTTTCTGTCAAACATTGTTACCGGCGATGAAACATGGGTTTATCACTTCTAACCCGAAACAAAACGGAAATCATTGGAGTTGCGCCACACCCACTCCCCTACCAAGAAAAAGTTTAAAGCCATACTCTCAACCGGTAAAGCCATGGCTACAGCCTTCTGGGATGCTGAAGGGGTTATCTGTTCGATGTCTTTCCCCATGGAAAACTGTTATAAAATTAAAAATAGACTTCAACTTGTTCGTAGGCACAAAAATCCGAACGAATTTCTTCTTCATGACAACGCAAGATCTCACACAAGTCTTCGCACACGAGAGGAGCTCACAAAACTTTAGTGGACTGCTCCTCCGCATCATCCCTATAGCCCCGTCGGATTTCCATATGTTTGGCCCAATGAAGGACGCAATCCGTGGGAAGCACTACGCGGTTAATGAAGAAGTTATTGATGCAGTTCGACTTTGGCTCTGACATAGACCAGTGGAATGGTACCTGCAGGTATCAGGCCCTAATTTCAAGGTGGCGTAAAGTCGTAGCATTAAGCGGAGATTACGTTGAAAAATAATATTGTGTAGCTAAAAGGTGGGGGAATAACATGATGTATTTTAATGCTGAATGAATCAACACTTCTTTCAGAAAACAAAAGTGTTGCATTACTCATTGAAGCCTCCCTGTAATAGAATTCTCCTCATTTATTTTCTTCTTCCTGACCTTTTACAGAGTCCAAAGGAGCCGTCTTATTCTTTATGAAGCACATCAGTAGTTAGAGAGAGCAGGCAGATGATAAACCTTTCGTGCAGTGGAATTAATTATCTCTCTCCAATTACCCTGAAGTTCTATGCAAAGGTCTAATAAATTATACTCCTTGGCACAGAATTTCTGTGTTTTCTTGCTAAGGATGGGCGAGGTGAACTCTCCTTACAGAGGACATACAAAAGGGAGTAGGTGTATATGCTTATGCAACAGAAATAATTATATTAATTAGCGTCAAGTTATTTTTAAACTCCAGAAACTGCTTAATGGAAAAGAACTCCAGAGCTTACATTGCCAAAAGAACGATGTTATATGATTATGTCTGATGAAATGGTTATAAAGGGAGAATGGACATCATTTCACAGTAGAGGCGAATATTTAAGGTTAAATTATGGAATGAAAAGGAAGGTATCTAACTTCAACACGCTAAATTTGCATTTTCTAGCTTCTGGCACCCAGTAACTTGTATGCTTCTATAAAATTAGAATAAATACATTAAGAGGTTTAAAGACTTTTTGATTATATGAAGTTTTACAATATTTTATAAATGGCAATTAAACAAATATAATATAGCATCGACTGTCTTATGTTTCAGAAGTGTTACCACATGGCCATCTATGAATAGTACTTGAAATACATTCGTGATTCCTTTTGGTTGTTACATTCTCTGTGAAGTGTAGCAAATATTTATATTCTGTGGCAGAACAACATTATGTTTCTACTCCATGGCATTCCAATATTTACATGTTGACTTTATTTCCAGCGTGTTCGTATTTTGGCAAAGCAAGGGCTTTCTAAATCTCTTTTAACCCTCAAGTAGTCGCGTTGGCTACATATGTAGTCCTATAAATTTGCTTTTGGAAATGCTCATCTCCTTCTGCCTTTATTGTGCTGGGGTTTTGGTAGCTTCTTGACGCAATATGTTCTAAACGATCAGTTGGCTATAATACATTTTAGTGAGAGTACTTTTGTTATTTGCGATTAAGTCCATTGAGCACAACTGGGCTAAAATATGTAGCCAGTGTGACCACTAATGTAACAGTTTTTGAAATGGCTACTAAGATAAAGGTCACATCAGTTCTATAAATGCCATGTGTACCTTTTCTGCGAATCAGAAGTATAAGAAAATAAAACGGTGCTTGTTTCTTGAGAAAATATCCTTGGAGCTCACAAAGCCTCAAATAGCAAGAAGAGCAGAACTGAACACTATATCAGTCTCACTAAGAATGCGTGTTAAGATAAGACCTGAAGCTTTCCTGGCGACGAATGCACTCACTTTCTTCTCGGGCAGCCAGCCAAGTGAAAAGATGATTATATATCAACGATTGGAGAGTGTGCATTAAATATTAAACTGAGCATTCGTTTAATGCAACCTGAGAAGTCTCGGCTGGCAGAGCATTGTTTTGATAACGACCATAGAGCCAATTTTCGGAAGACAACCATCTTGGCAAAATGCAACAGTTACTGGGAGCAAGGAATTAAGAGGGCTTTGGCGATTTCTTCTGAAAGGAGCACGCTTAATGGTGATGCTGGATTTCAGTTGAGCTCCTCTTGGAATACGCCCTTAAAAAAGGAAATAGTCGGCTTAAGAAGCACAGATCAATACAGCTTGGCATCAAGTTAAGTAGTTACGTTTCTTTGACACAATCTTCTATACTCACGCTATTTTCTGAGCTGGCATTTAATTTACTGAAAGCAGTCTTTTGTTCAGTAACGCGAATTTTGGTAGTGTTTTGTCTTTGTTTATAGTTGTGTTGTATCCAGTATTTCATTAGTGGTTATAACATTTTATAAATATCCTGATGATGGGAGAGATGCACACTCCCGAAACGTTGATATGTAATCATCTTTTCACCTGGCGGTCTGCCCGAGAAGAAAGTGAGCACTTGCTAAGGTTCTTCCTGGAATTGAAGACGTTCGCAGAACACAAGTAACACAGCTTCACAACAAGGTAGGTAGGTGCTACTTATGTGGTAGAAACAAGGATAAATATACCAGGAAGAGTTGAAGTATGTGTCAAAGAAAGATTTTAAATAATCGTTGCACGACGGTGTGTAAAGGATGTCTACAAGAAAAATGTAAACTAAATAGTAATTTTGTGCCTGTGTAAAATTTCGGACTATTGCTACACATTCATGTGGTGATTGTTGGAGAAATGCAAACATTTAATACATTATGTATCAGATATTGTTGTTTTCACCACTATTAACTTGATTAATATGATTCAGGAATGGAAAGGAACACTATAAACGAGTTTACAGTGCATTTTACACGACACATAGTGTACCTTAATTTAATATCAAATTATCTTGAAACAGTTTATAAAACTCAATTTGAATGTAAGTAAACACTATAAAGAAATAAAAGAATTTCCCACTAGGTAATTAAAATACTTTTAAACAATGCATAAAGTAAATTTTATACGGGCTGCATATGTAGCCTACGCGACCAGTCACGTCACAAGGCGTCACGCGATAACTAAGTAGAGATGGTACACCCTACAGCGGTGTAATATATTATTTTTATGTTCTTTTTTATTGTATGAGGGTGATCTGAGAAGTTATCGGCATAATAGTGAAAGATGATAATTCATGCTTTCAGAGTAGTTTCATTTTTCAATATAATCTCCTCAAATACCAATAACTTTAGTTCAGGAATGTTCCAATACCATTATCCTCTCTCAGTAGTGTTTCTCTTAAAGTGCTGCAAAGTACCCATTTACCTCTATTATTAGGAGTAATATATCTTTATAAAAATTTAAATTATTTAGTGTTTTCTTTAATATATATACGATACTTTATTAATTTTTATCTTTATTTAAGAATAATTTTAGCATTTTTAGTTAAAATACCTATATATTTAGTACATCACTATTGCTGATTCAGTCTTCGGATCTACTTTTTGTAGCAACAGGATTCCACGGTTTACAGCGACAATTACTTCATCGTTGGACGAAAAGCGCCTACAAGAGAGAAATTTCTTATTTTCCGAAACATATGGACGACCAAGGGAGGCAAATCTGGGGAATAGGGTAGATGTTCCAGCACTTCATAGTGCAGATCTCTCAATTTCCCCAATGACAAAGCCCTTTTGTGGGCAGGTGCTTTGTTCTGATGGGAAAATATATTTTTTTTCTTTTTTAAGGTGAGAAGACACTGCCTATCGTCGCAGTGCTATTTCCATGATTTTTGGGTGGACATTACTAAGCAATTATTATTGATATGTACATGAAAAGTTTCAGGCATGTTCTTAAAATGGTTATATTTAATAATATCCACTATTATTTGAAAATTTAGAACTGATAATTTGTTATAATTTTTTATTTTTTTTTGTGTGAAATAAAGGTACTGAAATTTCAGAAAACAATTTTAAAACAAGTATTATGAATTAAGAAACGTAGGCTTTCACGGCCGGCGTCTTGTTCAGTAGAAGATTCCGGGCCGTAAGGCTGTGGTCCACTGGTTTTCTTCATATCTCCCCCAGACGTTTCACTTTCAACTTCAGCAGCTACGAAGACTACAAGGAGGACTTTTCTACGCCACAGATGATGCTTACCGCAGTTGTAAGCGGAACGTCTGGGAGAGATATGAAGAAATCCAGTGGACCATGGTTTTACAGCCCGGAATCTTCTACTGAACAACAGGGGCGGCCGCTGAGGCTTTGTATTGACGGTGCCATAAATAAATAAATTAAATAAATTAATAAATAATACACGAATAAATAAAGAATAATAAATAAATAAGGGTTGTTAAAATATAAATATGTGTACCAATTTCGAACGATTTAGGTAATCTTATCAATAATCCACCCTGTTTTATAATATATTGTACCAAACAGAACGTACAGGAAAACGGAAATAGATATTTATTACATCCGTACTCCTGTTACGCACATGTGTGACGAGTACAGTAAAAGTTTGATAATACAGTCCATGGAGAATGTGATGCGAAGCGTTCGTGTATGATTTCACGACAGAGAGACAGTTATCTTAAGTCCCGTGCTTTACTACACTCTAGCGGATAAAACGTGAGTTATTCGCCAGAGAAATCTCGGCACCACCTTCTCCCACAAGAAGCCGTGTATAAGCAGACATCACAGCCCTTAACACAGGCGCTTATGAGCTTAGGTGTTGCCGTTCTGGAATCGGCGCCAAGACACGGAAAACAATCAGGACAGAGCACTTGCTTTTAACGCGCCTATTCACACGAGGGAGCAGATACTCAGAGACAATCTTTTTTACGCAATTCCTATACACATCTCTTTATTTCGTTTTCATACAGATGGTGCCATGGCACAGCGGCACTACCTCAGAAGCCGCCCCTGCTGAACAAGTATTATGAATCTCAGAGAAAAAATCCCTTATTATTAGTATTCTTATGAGTCTGCTTAATACATACAAAAATTCATATGTTTTGGTTGATTAGTTTTTTAAAAAAGTGTACCGGAGCCTGAAAAAATGTGAAACTGAGAAAAACAGCTTTAAAGTTTATATATTGATCTCTGACTTCTCACATGAGTTAGAATATTCCTGCTGCATAGTCTTGACCCTCTGTATTCTCACTTGTTCTTTTCTAGTTCCTCTTCATTTTTCTTGTCTTCTTGGCCAGTTCTTCAACCATTTTATCTGCTTTCAGTACTCGCAGCTCATCAATTTCTGTATATGACTACTATCATGATTAGCACATGTGTTGTGTGAACTGGCCCTACTAACCTCAATATTACATGTAGTTTCATTGTCTATTCTATTTATATTTTCCACATTTACTGTTCTGTTTTTAGTAAAACGATTGCCTGTAAACTTTCTCTTTCCAAATGTTTTTGGCCTACCCATATCATATATTCACCAATAACTAGTACAGAATATTATTCAGAACAAATAACTGTTCATATACACAGGCAAAGACAATATAAAAACTATCATCATTGGAGTTACAATGATACCAACAGAAAGTTTGGAAGATTCCTTACAAAACAAGGCTTAGCTCAGAATTATCTGTCTAGTATTACAGAAGTTATGATCGATTTTATGAAAGCTTACGAGAAGGGGCGTGGCAAAAACTTAGTGCCCACTAATATAATAAGCAAATTAGGTATAAAATATTGCTCCAATGAACTTTTTAGCTATATATTTGTAATCTAGAGGGATAGCACTATAATAAAATGTAAAAACAAAAGAAAGTGAATTTTAACACGGGTCTGTTTACACGAATGCTTACACTCAGTTTGGTTAGAATTTGAGAATAATATTCTGCAGTAATGATCTTACCTTATTCAAGATAGTCAATCAACAAAATTCCTTTGGCATTGTTCCATACCTTTTACTCACCCCGTAGATGTCACTTAAAGACTCTGGTATTCCGTTATACATATTATATTTGTACGGAAGTATATAATAAAATGGCTGTGACAGCTTGTTACCTCAATTACCACGACGTATTTAAGAACACTGTGTTAAAGAATGGCTAGAAAGGATTATGTAAATAAACGCATATAAACTTCTTACACGGGTCTGGACGAACGGCTTCTAAGATAATTCTACGTTCCGAAATGTCTGATCTTATTTCTCGGCATGGACGGCGTGCAAAGTCCGCAGCTGGTTTGTATTTATGTGGATGAAATCGGGAAATAGATTCCAGTGAGTTGTTGCATTGGGGGGTAGAGGCAAATTGGATGAGAGATTGATGCTGAAATACTGACACGTTGCTTGTCACACAATGGATAGCTTTCCATTTCCTCTGAAGCTCTTGAGACTTCCGCCGGGCATGAGAGAAACACGGAATTTGGTTTGCTCCAATACCCATCGCTTGCAACTGTACATCCATTGTCCTTTACTAATCTGCAAGCGTTGATCAAAGTACACCAACTGTTTGGAAACGCGTGCCACGAGAAAAAGCTGACTTCCAATGCAGGTTCTCAATAAATCCGACATATTAATATTAAATAATTGCCGAAATACCTGGCTTGCCATGGTTTAGCTATTTAGGCTTAAGTGAATTTGCCGACAGGTTGTTTAGGAAATGCAAAATCCTCTATATGCATATTAAACCTTTGTACGAGGGCTGATCGACTGAGACTGATTTCCTTACAGATGCGAAAATGTTTACATGATCTTTTTCAAAGTAGTCCCCTTCTACTTCAATGCACTTTGTATAGCGTTTCTGTCAGTCCTTGAACACGTTTCGCCTTTAGTGATGCGAATAAAACAGTGTGCAAGATCGGGGCTATAAGGTGGATGTAGTACACAGGTAATGTTGAATTGAGCCGGAAACTGCATGACTTGGTTTGCGACGTGAGGCCGTGCATTGTCATAAGTTGCCACTAAGTCCGAGAAAACTCTGGTTGTTTCTTTGCAATGCGCTTCCTCAGTGTAGCCAATACTAACGTGTAGTATGCTGCTGTAACAGTAGTGTGAGGAGGAACTGCTTACTGGTAAATCATTACATTACAGTCAAAAAATGTGATCACCATCATTTTCCCTGCAAATGAAACAACTTTTGCCTTTTGTGGTGTTGGAGAACCTGGCGATTTCCACACTCTGTTGGCTTGTTTTCTTTCAGGATCATAATGATGCAGCTGAGCAACAAAGGCAAAGCTTAGGGGTATTCGATTTGAGAACTCTGAAGCAGTGCTGAAGAAATGTGAGGCGATTTTCAAGGACCTGACAAAGAATGGTCTGCAGCACGTGTTCAAGTACTAGCAGAGACGCTATAAAAAGTACATTGAAGTAGCAGGGGACTACTTTGAAAAATATTATTTAAACATTGAACTGCAGTAATAAACTTCTGTGAAAAAAACCTGTCGCAGTATTTGTTAATCAGCCTTCGTATAAAATAGAAAAAATAAAAGTTTACTAAAGAAAAATATGGCCCTTGAAGCTGAGAACTCCTACGCTACCGCCGAACCTTCTGGTGCAACCCGGAGTTTTACTCTACACCTGAACGATCTAGGCTACTACAAACTGTTCTTAATATTCGGTTTGTCAACTGTTCTATTTTATGGCCTAAATAGCAGTAAAATTTGTTTAAGTTTGCTCATATTTCTTAATTTATAGACTTCTAGGGGGTCATTCTTTAAACTTGTTGGATCTCTGACTGCATTAGTGGACTTTGTAACGATTCACATAATCTGTTGAAATGAGTTTAGAATTATACAGGGTGTAACAAAAAGTATGTCGAAACTTTCGGAAAACATTTTTCTTGCATATAGAGCTTAAAAGAGTGTTATATATACGAGTACATAGGCCTAAAAGTTGTTTATTTCCATGGTATAGTTCCTTTTCTACAACTCTGTTTACATGGTGAGATGTGTAACTCGTAGATTTCCTGTGGCTATAACCTGACAACAGAACATTGGTTTGATCGTACAGCAGTAAACATTCACTTTTACATCTGGTTAAACTTCGCGGGGGTGATGCATTTCACCGGTATTTTCATTTACTATAGTAGAGTATGTAGTCCGTTTATTATGCAGCGGTACTCTCTTCATGCACGATGTAGCTCCTCCTCAATTCAGGCTTTCTGAATAGCAGATTTCCTGGTAGATGGATAGGAAGAGGTGGACCAATTCAATGGCCTCCACGTTCGCCTGACTTCTACTTACTAGAGTTTTGTGGGGGCATTTGAAATCTCTTGTTTATGCAACTGCAGTTCCAGATGTAGAGACTCTTTATGTTCGTATTGTGGAAGACAATAAGGAATTCTCCAGGTCTATCTCAGTGCATGAGGTAGACCATGGGACGATATGAGGTGATTTCTTGTTTTCCCACGGTTCTGTTATTGAGTATGGTGCATGGTGTTCAGCTCTAGAAATAGTGCTCTAAAAGGGAAATAAACAATTTATGGGTCAATGTTCGGTGTTTACACTCTGTATACACAGGCTGAGTCAAAAAGTGGATAACAAGTTCAGAAGTGCACATTTTTGAACCGTCATACAACATTTATGTTCCGTTATATAAGGTTCAATTGCTGGAAATGGAAAGCTTAAAATCCAATTTGAAACATAAATGCACTTTCTTATGCAACTGTGGTCAGTGTTCAAACTGGCGGCACAAGTCGCCACTGCTTCCGTACATTGTACGAAATATCAGCGCACACCGCTTGATTCTGATTCCACGGAGCGCTTAGGTTATATGAGTGTGAGGTGGGTGTTGATGTGTGAATTATTATAGATTAAAGTGGATTTTAATGGGTTAAGCAGAGTTTTAGAGAGATTGAGATGGAAGTGTATGGGTTTTTAAAAGAGAATTGATAGAGATTATGGTGGATATTGATGTGTTTATAAGAGTTTTGTAAGAGTTTGAGGTGAATGTTGATGTGTTTTTAGGAGTGATTGAATAGAGAGTGAGGTGGTTATTGAGTTTGTGAGAGGGGATTGAAAGAGATTGAGGGGTGACTGAAGTATTTTAGGAGTGAATTAATAGAGGTTGATGTGGATCTTTTTATATGGTGAATTTGAGGAAATAGAAATGTTTGGTTAAAAGTGTATTGTTTTGTTAAAGTGTGTTGTTGGTTTTGATATTTTAGTGTTGTTTGTTTAAAGAATATAGAAAAGATTATCTGTTGTTATAGGGTAATATTGTTGAATTGTTTAATTGAAGATATATTTTGGTTAATATGATTGTTTTAATTTTTATATTAGTGAATTTTAAGGTGGAAGTTATAATTTTTAAATGAATTTAAAATATTGATTTTTATTAAAAAATTGGATTTTAATGGGATTTAATATGATGGATAATATTTTGTTAAATAGATGAGATGTATTTGGATTGGATAATTGTATGTGATTGTATTAGTATGGTCGTTAATTATGATAAAATGAGTTAATTAATTTTTTATATATCTGATGAATAGATGGTTTGAGATGTATAAGAATAAGGAGTATAAAGTATTTGTTAAATTATTTTGGATGATTGATAAAATGAAATGTATATTTTTTGTATGTTAGATTTTTGGATTATCATAAAATAAATTGTAAATTTTATATATTTGGTATAGTTATTATAAAGATGTTTTTTTATGTATTTAGTATGTATGAGGGTCTTATCTTTGTATGATATGATTAAATGAGTTGATATGAATGTTGTAAATTTAATTTTTAAATGTTTGTATGATAAGATGAGATGAAATGAGTGTATTGTATGATTGGTTTTGTATTGTAAATTTTTAAAATGTTTATCTTATTAGTTAAGATGAATTAAATATGTTGATTAAATTAATTTTGGTTGAAGTATTTATGTAAAGTATATTGGATAATTTTGATGAGTAGATGATATGAGATGAATAATTGGTAAGAAGAGGTAAATGTTACTTTAGTTTAAATTAATAATATAGAATATTTTTATTTTGTTTAAGTATGTTCTGAATATGATAAGTTGATGTGAATATACATAGAATGTGTAGAGAAATTATATGATATGAATTTAGTTAGATATATTTTTAAAATTGCATGAATGAGATGATGAAATAAGTTATTTAATTGGATGCTATAAAGTTTTGATTTAAATGAGTTTTGAAGTTATTTTGTAGTTTTAATTGTAAATTATTTTGTGATATTTAATACTGGGTGCCAGTATATTTTTCTTTTTTTGTAGTTGTAGGTATTTAGCTGGCTGCCAGTTAAATTATTTACTGGATTCCAGTAATTTTGTAGTTAATTTGAAATTGGTAGTCCTTCTATGATTTTTTATTTAAATTGTTTTATTTTTGTTTATATTATCTGAAAAATGATTATGTAGTTTGTTGTTTTTTGTTTAATAAATGTAAAATTTGGAAATTACGTCCCGGTTTTAGTAATTAGGTAGCGGGACGGAGAATGTTCAGATTTTATTTATTTATTTGGTTAACAATTTTACACCTCAGCTTTTCTTCATAAAAAGAAATCCAGCGGTGTAAGTTGTGGAGAGTGTTGAGGATAATAAAAATCAAACATAGCTCCGCCATCTTGTAGTATCTTCCTTGCCACTAATTGGTTTGAGTAGCTAGAGTGACTATTCCGCTGCCACCTATTGCAGAAAGATAATATCACTTTCTCCCAGAAACTGAAAGTTGCAGCACGGGAAATACAGATTCTATGACGGTTCAAAGTGTTTATACACTTTTCTGAAGCCCCTACATATATAGGTTTACACCATAATATACTCTCGAATTTAATTTTGTTTTCCGGTTATATATTTGTAAGATTCAAAGTGTTTTCAAGACTTAGGGAAACGTTGTTATGGAGTTATATACTTCGTTACATTTTCTGTACGGGGTACTCGTTTATTATACCACACCATAACGTAGCTTTCCATTACTGTGATTGGCATTTGAGTACATTAGCAACACCAGAAAAGCGCTGTGCACTTTTTACGCTTCATAATTTATGTAACGTTTTCTCTTACTCGGATAACTTCTGCAAACGACATTAATTGAATTAATTCATCCTGTATCCTTACAGCTATCATATATGTTGAATTCGGATCAGTATTACACCTAAAACGCCTCCCATTGGCTTTCTTTTTGAACTAGTAAAGTGGAAATAATAACCGTCGATAATTTTTAACTTACACTTATTTCTGCACCATCTCCTTTATCATTTAAGTCGTTAGTGCCCGATTTCACTACAGGTGTTAAAATAGAAGCTAACAAATGTAACATAACAATTGTCTCAGCGCTAACACTACTGTTAAATTACTTGCATTTCACCAGCCTGTTTTCTGAAAATGTTAACAAACACGTGTTAACGCCAAGAGACTTGTAAATATTACAGCTATAGAAGACCATGTATAAGTGGTATTATTTTCTGAACGTACTGCAATGCCCTTTTGTTTTCATTTTAATCTGCACACCGCTGAAAAAATTGCAGGTAAACAAAATCGTAAACAAAGCCGTGAGACAAATTTTTCATCGATGGGGACAGAATTCTTAATTGAAATGGTGACGAAGTGTAAGGATATCGTCAGGGGCGGCTTCTGAGGTAGTGCCGCTGTGCCATGGCACCATCTGTATGAAAGCGAAAGAAAGAGAAGTGTATAAGAATTGCGCAAAAGGAATTGTTTATGAGTAGTTGCTCCCTCGTTTGAATAGGCGCGTTGAACGCCAGCGCTCTCTCTTGGTTGTTTTCCGTAGCTTGGTGCCGATTTCCGAACGGCAACGTCTACGCTCATAAACGCCTGTGTTAGGGCTAGGGGCTAAGATGTCTGCTTATACACGGCTTCTTATGGAAGAAGGTCAGAGAAGGTAGTGCCGGGATTTCTCTGGCGCATAACTTACGTTTTGCCCGTTAGAGTGCAGTAACACACGAGACTTCAGAGAACCACGATCCTGCCACCTAGCGAATGGAATTACCATTCGCGAGTAGTAAAGGATATTTATGAAAACAGGAAGGAGCTTATTACTGTCATGGAAACAATTGAAACGAGTGAGAACATAAAATTACCCTCTACTATTGAAAAAGCTGGTTCATACAAACAAAAACTGCAAGATAGAGACTTCATTTTCTGGCTATCGTTTTTCTATAAGATGATGCCTCATGTGGACATACTTTTTAATCAATTTCAAAAGAAGACAACTGAAGCAACCAAGGTAAAACAGACATTCATAACTTTGAAACAATAATGCAAAACATCAGAGATGACATTGACTCCGTCATCAGTCAGGTTATTTTGAAAATGACGAAACAATGCCTTACAAGAGAGCAAGGGTTGATGATAATAACAAAAAGCAAAATGTTTGGAGGTGTGTGATGCCATCTTTTGTGAAATAAAATCACGTTTTCAGTTCACTGGGCACCTAATTGCAACCAACGTATTTGATGTAAGCCAGTTTGACAATTATGTAACACATTTCCCAGACTAATATCTTGAAATTACGGACACATATACATTTCTGGAGAAAAGAAAGTTCAAGTGTTCTATGCTAGGCCCGAGTTGAGAGCAGTTTCCGGTGCGGTTCCGTTTCTTTCGCTGATTCTAGAGGATGAACTCTGTGCTCCTTTTGAAGAGACTGTTAAAGTTTTGAAACTGTTAATCACTATGCCTATCTCGACATCAGAAGCTGAACTTTTCTACGAAACACAATGAAAGAAGAGCGATTGAGTGCCTTAGGAATGCTGTCCTGTGAAAAGCTGTTCGTGTGCAAAATTGACAATTTCAATTCAAAGGTGATAGATTTATTTGCCAACAAGAAGGAGCGACGAATGGATTTTCAATACCGTTCCTACTAATTCATTTTAAGCTGTCTTGATAAAGTCATGGAGTTGCTGCTTTCGGTGAGTACAATGCTTTTAATTTTTAAAAGTTAATAATTTCATTAAACCATTTTTAAAAATTCAGATTACTCATTTTGCAGTGAAAAATTGCGTCTTATGTGTACGTGCGTGCGTGTGTGCTCGCTCGTATGTGTTTGCAGGTGTGAGACAAAGATTTCTCGAATTTATTTCGTTTGATTTCAGCGCGAGAAAAATTATGGATAAAGCAATAACAATAACTGTCTCTCTATCACGAAATCGTACACGAAAGCTTCGTATCACATTCTCCATGAACTGTATTATCAAACTGTTACTGTACTCGTTACACCTGTGCGTAACAAGAGTACGGATGTAATAAATATCTATTTCCGTTTCCCTGTGCGTTCTGTATGGTACAGTATATTATAAAATAGGTTGGATTGTTGATAAGATAACCTAAATCGTTCGTAATTGGTGCACATATTTATATTTTAACAACCCTTATTTATTTATGGCACCATCATTGCAATACCTCACCGGCCGCCCCTGGATATCGTAGAAAATAAGAGGGCGGTTGCAGTGAATGTAAAAGGGAAAGTTGTCACGTGGGAAAAATTGGAAACGAATTTAATTGAAATGCATGTGCCACTACTACAAACAGCAAACAACTTCGTCGGTATTACGTAAATTTAAAACGAGGTGAGAAGAAAAACAAGTGACTTGAACGTTTCAAGTCGGGAGGTGGACAATGTATTATCCACAAAATTCAGTGAATTATAAAATTGCAAAGTTATTGATACTTGAAGCAAAGGCGAGATCGGCATACTGCTTTCGATGTATGTTCTAACCTCTCTTGTACTTACGCAGTAAACTTCATAGCAACTAATGTCAGGACGTCACGTTAGCCATAGTAGCTCAATGGGTTAGAGCGACTGGACGGAAACCAGGCGATCCGTGGTTCAAATCCCGGCCATGGCATTGGATTTTTCATGTTGACTCTATCCATCCTTCATAGCAACTTGTTTTGACAGTCTATACCTCTGTAGAAGATGTTCTTCTGATAGCTCCTCAAAATAGTTTCTCCTCATAGGCCGTACTCTATTACGAATGCCATTTAGAAGGTCTTAAATATAGCAAGTCGACATCTACAGCTGAGCTCATGCCCGCCATATTGACTATTTACAATTGTTAAGGATTTAACAACAGAAATTTGGCTTGTTAGTTTAACAAGAGATTTAAAACAAGTGTTAAGCTAACACTTGGTGAAATGCAATTTCTATTTTAACTACTCCTGAACTTGTGTTAAGTCTTCACATCTGCTGGTGGAATGGGGCATAGATGTATTATCATGTAAACGCCATGTCTTTTTGAAGAACTGATGATTTTGTTAAGCGTCGTGTATAACAATGCCTTACAAAGTTCCATTTTAACTGAAATGGATAAACACAAATGAATGTATAAAATATTTATTTATATTCTAAAAACAGCAAAAATAATTGTTATAAGCCCCATCGGCAGTCATGGAATAAATCTGTCAACAAAACTGAAAATAATATTATTAAAATAAATGGGAAGAATAAAAAGAGCTGGATAGAACATGCTATGTGGATGCTGCAATATCAAAATTTGTGGTTTCAAAACATAAAAAGAATGAAATAAGAGTAAGTGAAAACGTTGAAAGTAAAGATATAAATCAGTTACCCTACAAAGAATATGAAGTAATGGAATAAACTAAAATTATACAATGTATAGGTCCTGGTGAGGTTAATATGGAATAATCGAGATATTTCCCTTTCATTTTCCAATGTTAAATTATGTAAATCTGTGCTAAAAACTGGTAAACTACCTAAAGAGTGTCCAATAGAACTTATATTTTGTTTTAAAAAGGAACTATATAGTGATTACTGTCTTAGTTAATGGTATAACGTGTGTACTAAACTGATAAATAAATAAATCGAATTAATGAAATTAATTGTACCCAATAGTGGCCTGAACTATAAAGCCCGGGTCTTAAAGTACTTACAGCATAGTAAGTCGCCACTAAGGTAGATGTCTCATGTGTTTATGAGAACTCTTAGTGGTTTACCGGAAAAAAACACGAGTCAGTTGGAGAATTTAATGTCATATTGGCACGTTGGCTATAGCAGCTCAATGGTTTAGAGCGGCGGGACGGAGACCAGAAGATCCATGGTTCAAATCCCGGCTATGCCATTGTATTTTTAAGTCTGGCTCTACTCTTTCGTACTGCGTCCTACACACGGCTAGTGTGAAAGAACAATTAATTTCCATTAATTGTACCTAACAGTGGTCCGAACTATAAAGTCCGGGCCTTAAAGTACTTACAGCATAGTAAGTCGCCATTAAGGTAGTTGTCTCATGTGTTTATCAGAACTCCTAAGTGATTTACCGGGAAAAACACGAGTCAGTTGGAGAATTTAATGTCATGTTGGCACGTTGGCCATAGCAGCTCAATGGTTTAGAGCGGCGGGACGGAGACCAGAAGATCCATGGTTCAAATCCCGGCTATGACATTGTATTTTTAAGTCTGGCTCTACTCTTTCGTAGTGCGTCCTACACACGGCTAGTGTGAAAGAACAATTAATTTCCATTAATTGTACCTAACAGTGGTCCGAACTATAAAGCCCGGGCCTTAAAGTACTTACAGCATAGTAAGTCGCCATTAAGGTAGTTGTCTCATGTGTTTCTGAGAACTCCTAGTGGTTTACCGGGATTAACACGAGTCAGTTGGAGAATTTAATGTCATATTGGCACGTTGGCCATAGCAGCTCAATGGTTTAGAGCGGCGGGACGGAGACCAGAAGATCCATGGTTCAAATCCCGGCTATGACATTGTATTTTTAAGTCTGGCTCTACTCTTTCGTAGTGCGTCCTACACACGGCTAGTGTGAAAGAACAATTAATTTCCATTAATTGTACCTAATAGTGGTCCGAACTATAAAGCCCGGGCCTTAAAGTACTTACAGCATAGTAAGTCGCCATTAAGGTAGTTGTCTCATGTGTTCATGAGAACTCCTAGTGGTTTACCGGGAAAAACACGAGTCAGTTGGAGAATTTAATGTCATGTTGGCACGTTGGTCATAGTAGCTCAATGATTTAGTGCGGCTGGACGGAGACCAGAAGATCCGTGATTCAAATCTCGGCTATGGCATTGAATTATTTTTCAATATTTTAAGCTAGGAACAGTGCTACTAGTGTAGCATTTGTCAATTTTGTTCAACCATTCATGAAATAAATGGGAGAATATCCTTTATTATGTACAGTAAAGATTTATAGTTGTAACGATAAAATAATGATAAATACAAGAATAAAACTATTCGAATGAACAGTTACAACATATCAGTTACCACTTAAATCCTTCGATTAGTTTGGTTCGTTACGGGGATTTGAACCCAGCCACTTTTCGGAAGCTGGTAGCCTATGTATTGAAATGTCTAAGTTAATTAAGTGTTAAAGAGGTAATCAAGGCTTCGCGGGTGATCAGCCATGTCAAGTTTATAAGGTCGAGCAAGATGTGAAGAAGGCCATGGAGTTTGCAATGGCCGAAAGCTCGACCTCTATTAACTTGACACGGCTGATCACCCGCGAAGCCTTGATTAGTAATGATCGCCGTGAAACCTTCAAGTCTTACATGTTAACACGCCATTAATCTTTTATAATCATCTCAGGATTCGAACAACTATTGATAATTATTTTTCGACTAGTACCCAGAACAACTTCCCATCTCTTTTTATCCGATACGTAATCACAGAATGATAACTGCAATAAGAAATGTTAGATTAATACTTAATTGTTATTATAATTTTACTTTAGTAACTCTTAATGACACAGTAGATATGAATTTCTCTCTGGTCTTTATTGTAGATGTTGCAATTTAATGAAATTAAAGCCAACCGGTTTACTCTGTTTATGGACTGTACACTTCAAATGAAGTTTTCCAGTTGTCTCTCGCATTTGCTGAAGCTGGAGTTCTACATTAGCATCAAGTCTCTGAAATAATTACATTCGTGACTGTCAAATGCCTAATTGCGTGAGCAAAGTGAAACGTTGCTATATCCCAGCATTGCTAACTGTCCTGATTTTGTAGAGACCGTTTTCCCCAATAATGAAAGGATTGATTTAGATTTCGCCCTAAGGCTGTTTAGGATCTATCCCTCCTCAGCTAATTTTATTTTCATTGCAAGCTTCATTAGTTTTCATTGAACATACATAGGTAAAGTGTGCTCCATAATGGTGTTTCCACTTTTGAACTTTACTGCATTAATTCTACAGTGTTCCGGACGATGTATTGTTGACAATGGGAGCCAATTGAGCTTGAGGTCCCGTGTAATGCCTTAATTCATAATTAAGTAAACATTTTCTGACTAATTATTTACCAGAGTAAAATTCATTTATGGTACACAAACAATATATTTTCCAGCATAGCCCTCTGGGAAATCTTACAATAGCTTTCTGTAAAGTAATTACTTATGTGGACTATTATGCAAGTCAATACGTCGAAGCATAGGCTTATTTGCTAATTGATGATATTTTTAATTCCATAGAGAGTACTCGTTGAAATTGTCAATCATTTTGTAAATAGGTTTTATTCAGAAAGTTTGTGTGGGTTGTGTGCAGTGAGAAACATGTGACCTCAATCAAGTAGCTCCTTATATAAGCCTCTCAGAAACCTAGTGCATCCTGGCCGGGTCTCCCAGTAGCAAGAAATTCAGCTGCACGCCTGTATGAAGACTCAAACTCGGGTACCTCTTTCTTTTTCAATTTACGTTCTCCAACGCTATGTATATAGGGCGGTGAATAAAATGATGTTCAAATTAGCCCAGGGTACATAGTGCTTAGAGTTATCTAACATTCATCTTTCAGGATAAGGGACAAATTCCATCGTTAGGTCATATCAGATGAAGAATGAAATGATGTTCAAGTGAGTCCAGGGTTCATAGAGATTAGAATTACTAGACATTCATCTTTTAGGATAAGAGAAAGCCTCCAACGTTGTCATATCGGATAATGAGTGAAACGATGTTGAAATGATTCCAGGGTTCATAGAGCTTAGAGTTACCAGACATTCATCTTTCAGGATAAGGGAAAACCTCCAATGTTAAGTCATATCGGACGATAAATAAAATAATTTTCAAATGAGCCCAAGAGCTTAGAGTTAGCTGTAATTCATCTTTCAGCAGAAGGGAAAACCTCCAATGTTAAGTCATATCGGAAAATAAATGAAATTATGTTAAAATGAGTCCAGGATACATAGAGCTTAGAGTTACCAGGCATTCATCTTTCAGGATAAGGTAAAACTTCCAACGTTAAGTCATATCGGATGATAGTAAAATGACGTTCAAATGAGTCTAGGATTCATAGAGCTTAGAATTAATATACATTTATAATTTCAGGATAAGGGAAAACCTCGAACGCTAAGTCATATGGGACGATGAATGAAATGATGTACAAATGAATACAGGGTGCATAGAGCTTAGAGTTACCAGACATTCATCTTTCAGGAAAAGGGAAAACCTCCAATGTTAAGTGATATCAAACGATGAATGAAATGATGTTCAAATGAGTACAGGGTACATATATATTGGAGTTATTAATTATGTTTCAGGATAAGGGAAAGCCTCCAATGTTAACTTATGTCGGACGGTGATTAAAATGATGTTCAAATGAGTCCAGGTTTCAGAGAGCTTAAAGTTACCTGACATTCAACTTTCAGGATAACAGAAAACCTCCCAGTTAAGTCACATCGGACGATTAATGAAATGATGTTCAAATGAGTCCAGGTTTCACAGAGCTTAGAATTACCAGACGTCCATATTTCAGGATAAGGGAAAACTTCCAAAGTCAAGTCATATGTGACAATGAATGAAATTATGTTGAAGTGAGTCCAGGGTACATAGAGCTTAGAGTTACCACGCATTCATCATTCAGGATAAGGGAAAACCTCTAACGTTAACTCATATCGGACGACGAATGACATGATGTTCATATGAATGCAGGGTACAAGAGCTTAGAGTTATCAGACATTCATCTTTTAGGATAAGGGAAAACCTCCAACGTCAACTCATATCGGACGATGAATGAAATGATGTTCATATGAGTACAGGGTACATAGAGCTTAGAGTTACCAGAAATTCATCTTTTAGGATAAGGGAAAACCTCCAACGCTAACTCATATCGGACGACGAATGAAACGATGTTCAAATGAGTACAGGGTACAAGAGCTTAGAGTTACCAGACATTCATCTTTTAGGGTAAGGGAAAACCTCCAATGTTAGGTCATATCGGACGATGACTGAAATGATTTTCAAATGATAACATGGTAGATAGAGCTTTGAGTTATCTGTCATTCGTCTTTCAGGATTAGGGGAAAACTCTCACGTTAAGTCATATCAGACGATAAATAAAATTATGTTTAAATGAACACAGGTTACATGGAACTTAGAGTTACTAGGCATTCACCTCTCAGGGTAAGGTATAACCCGCGAAACTTTACCCACTTTACTAATTCACACATACGTCGCTATCCTCGTATAGACCAATCAAGTACTATGGTTCGTCAAATACCAACCAATCGCTTACCTCTAAATCGATGTTTGTACGCCATGCACAACTATCGCTCAGCAATTATCACATCATATTTTATTGTTGGGTATAACATTCAACTTCATTAATTATCATTTAATTGTGAAGAATTTAATGCGGAATACAAACATATTATAAACACTGCTTTAATTAACGGCTTTAATAAAGATTTTATAATCAGAAGAGTAGAAAAATTTAAATATAAAAATGTTAATGATGTTTCCACTCTTAAAAAAAGTAAAAAAAAAAAAAAAAAAATAGATTATATTTTCAAAAAAATTACTTCTCATCCATGGGCAAGTAAAAAGTTCCAAAATGTTTTCAAAGAAGTGGGTATAATACTAGCACCTCATAATAATTACAGTATAAAGAATTTACTACAGGTTTCTAAAAACGACAAAATTTCAGACAACAAAAAATCTGTTATTTATCAAGTTAACTGTTTAGAATGCGATAAGGTCTATATTGGTAGGACCAAGCGTAATTTAGAAACCAGAGCGAAGGAACATTTTAGAAATATTAAATATAGACAGACAGAGAAATCGGCAGTGGCTGATCATTTTTGGTCATATAATCATGAAGTAAATCCAGAAGTTAAATTATTGAAACAATTGAAAGAACCGATAGATGTAATGGTTTGGGAGAAGATATTTATTTTGAAAAATAAGGATCGCGTAATGAATTTTGATATCCCTCCAATAGATGTCATCAATAAGTTTGTGTTGTCCCCGGTAGATGGCAGTTAGATAAGGAGCTATTCTTCAAACTCCGGTAGTGGTCAAGGTAAGTCAGTCAGTCAGTTAATGGGTGAGTGTCAAGCTGAGTGGCTGAGGATGAAGCAGATGTTTTGCTCTGAAACCGGTCCCAGGATTTATATAAGATAAGCAAATAGTTAAGTTGTGTTACTAGTGTTTAGTTATTATTAATAACCTGGTTTACTTCACTGTCAGCAACTTCAGTTTTTTACATAACTAAGTAAAGTTTGTTGTTCTCTTACAGAACGAACATTCAACTTAAATATTTGCAACTTTATTGTAGTTTAAAATAATTTAAGTTTGTTGAAAATAGAGGTAATGTTATGTGATTATTTTGTATAATCAATCAGCGGCACCTGGCGGCCATAAGACCAAATTTACTTTCACTAGTGTTAACTTGTGCACGGCCTGTAAGAACCATTCATCTTGTATGCCGTGACTTATGAGGTTAAGTTTCATTCACGTGCTAATGTAGGTCTATGTGATTTAGAGAATCTAATAACTTGTTTTATTGCTTTTAACAATATGTTTTATTCGAGAAATAGTCTCTACAAATAGAACTCCTGGTTTTGAACTTACCTCGATAAATTCTGTCGTGACTTCGTCGCTCATCAAGTTATCGGTAATTTCAAAACCAATCGTGAGGCTACCTATGGTAACTCACCCTGATCGAGATTTGAACTTGGGACCTCTGAAATGTGAGTCAGATACGCTACAGAGAAAACGTTGCTTATAACAGGTAAGAAATACTAAATAAGGTAGAAACATACAATTTAAGTATGCAATATCTACCTACGAAGTGCCTTCCTCCAGATTCTATCTGACCTTTTCCTAGGAGAACAAATATGCAATATGTTGTTGCTCGAGGCTTCCGAAGTATTGACTGGCAACTGAAGCCCTATCTGGAGGAAAACTCTCTTGCCAACTCGTCCCTTATGTTTTACCTTTTTTCACTTTGCCCTTCTTAAAAGCTTTATCTTAAATTTGCTCGACATTGAAAGAAGGTAAACTGTATATTCAAAGAGGGTTTCAAAACTTGTGTAGAGTCTCAGAGGGCCACTGTTTACTCTACAAGAAGTGCGCTGTACGAAATAAACATAGAATCCCAAGAGGGTAACGCAAAACGCAGGTAACTGGGTTTTAAGGCAAATATTCCAGCACTTTAGGCAGTGTTCCATACACTGTTTTTATTGACGTTACTCAAATATAAAGTAGGCACAATGGGACTCGATTGAGTAAACTTCTAAAGTATTTGGTTACTTTATTTGAAACATTTCCTCTATTGAGTTTCATAGATGAAATGATTACGGAGGTATTAATACAATACATAGAAAATGAACAAGCGTAAGCGTTTAATATTAATGCGAATTTTATTTGATAGAAAACTTATTAATACAATGGACCAGTTTGGAAGTAAATAACGTTTAAAATATCTGTTCCGAAAGATGGGATATCGAATATGTATAATAATTCACTAAAACTGACACAACATACATAGCTATGGAGTAAATACAATTATCAATTGATTAGCAACCGTAGGAATGTCTGATTATATGAAAGTTATGACCAATTTAATACAACATGCGGTTGTTCTCGCAATGTTTTAATACAGGAAAGAAATTCTTAGAGAAATAAAGTATAAAATATCATTAGGAGTCAGACTAGAAGGAGATATTAAAAGGAATATGTTAATTTGAGGTAAATAAATGACTTTCAAGAAGGTTTTTCAATTAAGAAATGTGTTAATAATATATCGTGCCAAAATAATTAGTATTATTTATACTTAAATAATACAACTTAAATTAAACTTAAGTTTACAATTTAAATTCATTAGCACATGAAATCAGAAACTTGCTTCAAAACCATCTAGGACATATTTGCATGGGATGGCTTAAAGTACACAATGGAATTTTAGGTAACGAGAGAGTTGATTGCTTGGCTAAGAAGGCTGCATAATCCAATCTTCCTGTGGCATACTCTTTATGTCCTATTTCTACTGTAAGAAGAATAATACATCAACATATTCTTGAAGAATGGAACCAACAATGGCTAACAACTCCAAATGGAAGTTTAACAAAAACACTATTTTTACCTAGTGTATATGACAGAGGAAAATGTGAAACTCTTGTACCAAATTTTGTTTTGACACAATTTTTAAGTGGACATGGTAAATTTGGTGAATATTTATTACGCTTTCACTTAACATCCAACCCCGAGTGCATGTGTGGTGAAGAATTTCGAACTGTAGTTCTTCTCCTTTTCTGTTGTCCCATTTTCTGGAGAGAAAGACAAGAATTAATATTCAAGCTAGACTCTCTAGGAACTGAATTTTCTGCTCCGCTCACATCTTTGCTAATGAAGCCACAACAGTATAAGTACTTCATGATGTTTATAAACTCAGTGTTTAAACGTCTGAAATAGTTTAAATTAATATGCATCAGATTAAAACATATTTTCTTCCTTCTAGTATTTAAAATATTTTTGTTAAAATTGTATATTTTTATGTATCAACTCCAACCCTAATATACCACTGTGTAAAATAGGGTTAAATAAATCTGGATAAATAAAAAAAAATAATTAATATTCAAGCAGAAGTAATGTCGTTCCAAAATTATAAAATAAATAACAAAGTATTACAGAATTAAAATAAACATAGCCAAAAGTTAAATGCTAAAGTAAATATATCCAAAATAATTTTAGAATCTTAATAAGAAAACCAACAAGAACAGGTAAAAAAATTGGTTAACGTTTTACCAGGCAATTCCTTCAACACTAATTGTAGTTCTAAAACATGAGGTGTGCAGAAAAAAGAGTGCAATAAAATAAGTCTAAATACATTGGAGGTACCAAACAGGGTGCAATATAACAAAAATATCATGCATACACTCATATGATATTTTCTATCCACTCTTGTGGATATTATAACTACAAAATATATAACACAGATATCAACAAAGACAAAACAATATCAATACACGCATCAATACTTCCTGTGCAAATACATTAAACTGCTGGCCCTAAGATTTACTTGCTGACGCAGATCCCCTGGCTATAAGCCTTTGGTTTTCCTGAGCATCGTGATGCCATTTCCTTTTAGCTATTTTTCTTTTATCCTAATCCACTTTTCTCTTATCTTATATAAGAAATCTCCTATACATCTATTTTTCTTTTCTCCCATGCGTTAGCATGCGTACTGCCAATATCTCTTTGTTCACACTGTTCCATTTCTTGTTCCATATATTTCTCCTGTAATTTGTTAGCTCCTTACATTATATCAGGTAATGAATAGTGCTTTCTTCATCTCCACAAAATTCACATATTCCTACCTCATTACTTCTCAACCCTTTTAAGTATAATATTACTACCCTCATCCATGCTATGCCTTCTCTTCCAGTTTTGCCACATTGATCTATATATTTTTCCCTATCCCATTCTATCTTTAATTGCTAATAAAATTTCAAAGATTTCTTTTCTTCTATACTTTCCCATATCTCTTGCCTATCTATATTTTGTACTCTAGTTCTCACATCCTTCCAAAAACCGCTATGATTTATCTCCTCTGCTCTCAATAGATCTCCCATGCCTATCTTCCATATCATTTTTTCCAATTCCCACCACCAGCTATTTCTATTTTTAATGCTTTACCGTTGCTTCATGCAAATTAAATGCCAAGTCAAGAGATGACGTGAGTGTATAACATTAATTGGGTCAAAGAAACGTAACAACTTAACTTTATGATCAAGCTGTATAGATCTGCGCTTCTTAAAGTCGATTTATTTCCATTTTTAAGGCAAGTTTCTGCTCCTCTCGTAGGGAATGGACTAAGCTTCCTGAACTCTCCGCTCCCAGTGGCCGTTGCAAATTGCCAAGATGGTCTTCTGCCGAAAGTTGGCTCTATGGTGGTTATCAAAGCTCTGCCAGTCCACAGTTCTCAGGTTGCATTAAACGAATGCTCCGTTCATGTTCATTTATTCTGGTACCGATGGTCCTTCCGGTTTTCCCACATTCACAGGGAATGTGGTACACTCCCGGAATTTGGAACTCCAGTTTGTCTTTCAGCGGTCTCAACAGATGGAGGTGGCTTGTGGATGGTCCTGGGATAGGTTGGCGGTAAACGGGATGCAGGCTGTACCGGTAGGCTTATCTGACGCTTGCGGTATTACAGGCTTTCTCTTTCCTAGCTCTGATGATCGAGGCTTGAACGTCATATTCGGAGTAGCCGTTTTGACGGAAAGTGAGTCTCAGGTGTTTTAATTCCTATTTTAAGTGGCTGGGATCAGAGATAGACAAAGCTATGTGGGCCAGTGTATTGAGAACTCCTAGCCGTTGAGATTTATGATGAAAACTATAAGCGTTCAGATAGAGATCGGTGTGTGTAGGCTTGCATGTCACCTGGAAAGCTTCAGGTCTAACTACAAAATGTCAAATGTAATAAAAAGAGGTTATGAATACCTGGGTTCAATTATAAATAAGGATGGAAAAATAGAGCAGGAAATTTTAAACAGAATAAGAAAGGCCAATTCGGTCTACTATCAGATTAATAATACTATTGTGGGAAAAAAGGAAATAACAACAGATACAAAAACGATAGTATTTAAAACAATAATACTACCAATTCTATTATATGGAGCAGAGAGCTGGACTCTCCTATACAAACAAGAAAGCAAAATAACAGCTATGGAAATGAGATATTTAAGACGAGCTGTGGGGAAGGCAGGAAGAGATATGATTAGAAATGTAACAATAAGGGAAGAGTTGGGTACACACTCCGTTAAAGAAATATTGGAAAAAAGACAACTTAAATGGTATGGACATGTACTCCGCATGTAAGAAGAAAGAAAACCCAAACAGTATTTAGAAGCAAGACCAGACGGTAAAAGAATTAGGGGAAGGCCACGCATGTTGTATAAAGAATACATTGTGAAGTTGGGGAAGGATAGAGGGAAAACCATGACAGAAATGAAGAGAATGATAATGGATCGAGAAAAGTAGAGGAAATGGGTAGAAGAGGCTCGTACTCCACGCTTAACAGCACAAAGGAGTTAGAGAAAGAAGAAGAAGAAGAAGAAAAATGAGCCGCCACTAAAATATTTGTGTACTTCATCTGTAACAGTTTATCTGGAAGACTATCTAGCACAGCAGGATTCATATGTGACAGAGAAAGAAGCAGACTTTTGACGACAAAAGGGTGAGAATGCTAGTATTTTTAAACAAATACCTATGAAAGTGAATGGTCACGAAAATTAATTTTGCTTTCTAATGTGGAGTTTAAGAATAACTGGTACACTGATGGTGATCAATTTTGTCTCATTAAATATGTGCACCTAATTATTTTCATAGGCATTACAGAGTTTTCCCAACAATCTATTTTGTTTTCGAACTAGAAGTGGAAATGACGTATCGGGTCATGAAAACCTGGTATCGACAATCACTAGATGAGACACTGAAGACCCGTGAGACGAGGCCGCATAGCGAAAGCTCCTAATTAATGGAATTTTGATGTTGACAATGACAAAAACGTCCTCATTAGCTAAGGTTAACTCTGAAAACGCGTAAACTCGTGGAAATGATTCATAATAAGAGTATTTCATCCACTGTGACTGCTCGCAATAGTCGTGTTCTACCATCATGCGCAGTACAAAGGAAAAACAGTTATTACATTGAATCCGTTGAAACTTGTCACGGATTTAAAACTGAATTTTAACGACAAAAGTTGGTCTTTGATACCGAAAGACCAGTGGCGGCTGGTGGATAAAATTAGTAGTGTGCCACTAAGCTACCTATTGTTAAACAAATAATTACGGTGGACAGAGTGAACATGAAAAATTCAATGCCATGGCCGGGATTTGAAACACGGATCTCCAGGTTTCCGTCCAGTCACTCTTAACCTTTGAGCTACCATGGCCAACGTGCCCTCCTGACATTAAATTCTCCAACCCCTAGTGGTCTACCGGGGAAATATACGAATCAACTGGAGAATTTAATGAGGGCAGGTTGGCCATGGTAGCTCAAAGGTTAAGAGTGACTGGACGGAAACCTGGAGATAAGTGGTTCAAATCCCAGCCATGGCATTGAATTTTTCATGCTGACTCTATCCATCAAATATCTTAGCCTATATACGGCTAGTGTAGAGAAATGATTCATTTCCATCAATTAACTAAAATAATTACGGCCTTAATGTCCAAGTATGAAGTCCATGTGGCGCTCCTTTCTACTGCATCCTTCATCTTAGTGGCAATGATGATGATGATGATGATGATGATGATGATGATGATGATGATGATGAGGATGATTGTGTTTAAGGGCGTTCAACTGCTGGGTCGTCAGTGTCCATAAAAAACCAGCAGAGTTAAAAAAACAATTAAAAGGCTAAAACACCAAAGGACTAACAGACTATCAATCAAATAAAAACAAGATAAAACACCCGCACGACGGTGGCAAAGACTAGAAAAGAAACTAAATCCAGAAAAGAGGTTAAAATGGTTAAAATACCCAGACTCTTAGGGCCTAAATCCTAAAATTTACAGATAAAACGAACGCTAAAACATTGCCTACCGCCGACTCGTCATCTGCGAGTATCTCTGCCAAGCTGGCCGGCAGCTGGAGAGACCTCCGGAGACGTGCTAGTCTAAAACATTGTATAAATACATGACGCACCGACAGTTCGGCATCGCAGAACGGGCAAACTGGAGCCGGTGTCCGGTTTAGTAAAAACTTGTGGCTAAAATGACAGTGTCCAATGCGCAACCGAGCCAAAATAACCACTTCCCGCCGCGATAAGCGACAGAAGGTCACCCAGTGATTCGGAAGCTCCTTTACCGTTTGCAGCTTGTCAGAGCACTCGTCGCGCCAGCACGAGAGCGCCGCCCTACGCAAAACAAGCCGAAAGTCTTCCGCGGTCACAGATGAGATGGTAACACTGGGATCTATGGTTGCCACCTTGACTGCCGAATCCGCCATTTCGTTCCCCCGCAGGCCCACGTGACCAGGAACCCATGCACACACCACGCTAACGCCAGAGGCGTGCTAAACGTGGAGGGCTTCCTGGATCCGCTGTACGAGAGGATGGTGGTTATACAGCGCACCGAGGCAATTTAGTGGCAATGCTCTTCTCCATTGACAACATAATGCAATCAATTATACGCGATAACACAGGTCTGTTTTGTTTTCAACTTGCTCGTTATGTTTCAGTCTCGCCTCCCAATAACACGACTTAACTGTGCTGCAATATTTATATTGTCTAAAGCACTTAAATCTAGAACACTATTTAAATGTTTTACGTTGTTTATAAGTACATTTAGGCGACCTAAATCTGTCACTCCCGTTGTGGTACTGTACCCACCTCCTCCCAAAGATTTATTTACCTTGATTAGCTATGGCTCTCCTTATCATCCGAGCTGTGTTGTTCACCTCCAGTTCGTTAGATTATCGGCCGTGCTGCCTAGTTACGAGTCTTCTACGAGTGCTGCCGCTGAGCGCTAAGTAGCGCTAGTCCGCTTGTAGAGGGAGCAAGAAATTCGACAGTTGAATAACGCAGCGCCGGGAAGAACTGGCTTCGAAGTTTCGTCTGAGAGGAGCATGGACAAGAAGAGGACTTCCGACTGGGATCTCAACATTACAACCTTCTCTTCGAACCTTCGTAGGTAGCAACATTGGGGCAACACTGTTTGGCCTTCGCTTCACCGTGGAAGTTTTGGACACACCTTCTAAATTTATATTCCAAATTTTTCCTACATTCTCTCGGGTCATTTAAGGCTAATTTCGGAGAGTTAGGGCAATTAGAACATAAAGAGAAACCTTAATGGCTTTCAGTGCATTTAAAGAAATAACTGTTTGTAACCAGAGGCCAAGACATTCAATTGGCATGTACTAAACCTATATGTCAACAGTTTCTAAGGCAAAAAAGTTACATTGTTATATTTAGAATCTTGGCAGTATAAAGAATTAGTTCAAAACAACCAATTTTCAAAATTTTTGTGCCAGTTTCCTTAACCATCTTATTTGGACCTTTCTTTGGACCTGGCTTCCTTATCCTTAATTATTTCCAAACATGTAGGGTCAGTGAGACATGCTTATAGCATGCTTCCACGCGTTGTCATTCGCTGGAAACGGTACAGTATAAACGTCGTTGTTTACGAAGAGCAGGCATGGAAATCAGAACAGAACATGTCTTTCTTGGCATCCACATACCCACTTATGCTCATACAATTTGGGGTTAAAACGCCTGGTGTAGGAATTATTTCTTCCTCCTTTTGCACACTGCGTTATAATTAGTTCTGGAATTTGCCTAACCTATTGCTTGATGGGCACTTTTTCCTGCAGGGTTCTTCTAGAGAAAGGGTAACTGATTAAGCTGCTCACCGAATTCATGTTAGTGCACGCAAAAGACGTGGTGATACCATCAACCATAACAGTATAACTTGAACTGCACAACTGTTTTCAGTAAGCCAATAATTCGAATTGTAGATAACGAAAGACAGTAGTACCAACATACATTCCTGACTCCCGCCTGCAAGCAAATACCTGCAACACCCCACCCCATCATGACTGGACATTGAAGATCTGAATGACAGACCTTCGCTCTCAAACCAGATCAGGGCTAGGTCCTCTACTGGCAGTGGAGTGTTTTGTAAGGAAGGATGATATGCGGCAGAAGTTGAGGTTGGATTTATATATAAGCCATATGATGTGTTATTTTATGTGCCTAGAAGCAGTCTCGGGCGTTTGTAGCGCTCTCCAGGATCGATGTCGTAGTCACCTAGACCGCGATTGAGGGAGCTGAAGTTGTGCGAGAGGTTTTGATAGAAGGAACGTGAAAGGGTATGGATGTAGTCTGTTATTGTTGGGATACGTAGGTCTCGTCGGATAACTAAATTGGGAATGTACCAGGGGCAGTCTGTGGCAATGCGGAGGAATTGGGATTGTAGAATTTCAAGGCGGTGTAGGTGAGACTTGGCTACTACTCCCCATATTTCACAATAGGTGCAAGAGCATTCCTAGCTGTAGTAGTTTACTTAACTACTGCAGATGGCACAGTAAAACACTACTGCAAGAGGCAGAAGCTTTCGGGCTCTATGCGTGCTCCGTTTGGCCGTAGGACAATCCCAATCAAAAGCAGCCAATCAGAGAAGTGGTTTCAAAGCAAAACGCCGCTATGTCAAGTGCGTTCATTGGGCAGCATTTCCACAATCACACAGCTCTTAGGTGTAGCACAAATAGTGGTCACGTGTTACTTTAAAGTGTCTGACAGCTATCCTTGCTTCTTGGTAGCACGTATAAATCTGACAGAAGAAAAGAAAACATTAAGACATTCGTTGCAGCAAACTATTATGCTGTAGCACTGTAGCACATAAACACGAGCAGCGCCTGAAGAAAGCTCACTACTTTCCCTGCATTTCGTTTCTTTAACTCTAAGGAGTACATTTGTTTCTAAAATACTACCTCAGTATTTTCGATTCACCTAAATTTATATAAAGACAAAAATCGATAGTTCTATCAAGTTCCATGAATTATGTTTATTTCCTGTATTTCGTAGGTATACTACGTAACATACAGGTAGACCGCAAAAAAAAAAAAAAGAAAAAAGTCAGTCGGTGTGCGCATGCGCAAGGAGAGCATTCTCCCCTTCTTGCCATCCAAGCATCACGTGGCTCCCACCTCACCCTTCCTGTATACGACAGAGCAAACCACACGAAGTGCGTGTATTTTAATGCTGCTTTGATTTTCAAAGTTAACATAAAATAATTACCTCGGACACGATGTCACAATCGATAACAAAATACATAGAATCATAAAATAAGACCTGAAGCTTTCCTAGCACGAATACGCCCACTTTCTTCTCTTTGGCGATTTCCTCTGAAAGGAGCACGCTTAATCGTGATGCTTTTTTATTTATTTTATTTTTTTGTAATTTACATCCTCCAACGTTAAGTCATATCGGACGATGGATGAAATTGATGAACTGAATGATGGATTTCAGTTCAACTCCTCTAGCAACTCGGCCTTAAAATAGAAATCCGTCGAATTAAGAAGCAAATATCAATAGAGCTTGATAATCAACTTAAGTAGTTAGGTTTCTTTGACACAATTTTTCTATACTCACGCCATCTTCTGACCTGGCATTTAATTTACTGAAAACAGTCTTTTGTTCAGTAATGCAAAGTTTGATAGTGTTTTGTCTTTGTTTATATTTGTGTTATATCCAGTAATTCGTTTGAGGTTATAAAGTTTTATAAATATCCTGATGATGGAAGAGATGTACACTCCAGAAACGTTGATATCTAATCATCTTTTCACCTGACTGGCTGCCCGAAAAGAAAGTGAGATAAAATCATAGTTTCTTTAATCCCTGAGGAACAAAGCAGTGATTCGGCAGAAAATGCAAAGAGTGAATGTAACAGTGAATGGGAAAGCGACTGAAACACATGACCAGAGCAGCCCGGTGATGGAGCAGAGGCAACCTAAAATGACGGTAGATGGACAAAGCGTTGGAGAGCCACGCCTCCAACTTCATTTTGTTCGCGGTCTAGTTGTAATTCTATTCCACTCAAAAATGGAATGTCCAGATTTTATTATAAATACATGTTTTTAAGCCCTCTGTATGTAAAAACAGGATCCTAAGATCAAAACAAAATCCTACCTCCTACCTCCTTTACAATAAACATATTGGTCCCCGGTACAATAATGGCTGTGCCATGGTTGCTTCTAACCAACACCATGATATACACGATGTTCATTTTTATTCGTTATTTACCGCCCTCCAATTGTGCAAAAGTGACGTCATAGTTGACTACTGAGTCTATCTTGTAATCATAGTGCCATCTACGGAGAAGAAGCGGTAGAATTTGTGGAACAGTAAGCAAATTACAGTGCTCCGTGTGTCGTTGTCCTGGTAACTAATACAACCAACATCCCTTGGATATGAACAGAAAGCACCGCTTCGCAATGCTTGAATGCTCTTTTAGTACTAGCATTAAAATTGTTGCGACATATAAATATAATTTAAACCGCTGGATAGAGGAGTTTATGCAACGCCCACATTAACTCACTCAAACGAATGTTACGTAGCAACTGAGCGTCTAAAGTGGCTCAAACTTTGGTGAGTAACTGTGAACAGATGAACAACGAAATTCACTAGCTTCTATTTACAAGTGTCGCCAACTTCATGTAGATGTGGAAAACGTTTCATACCATCCTCGGAGGCCTATAGTACGATGGCTGTTCAATAAATAATGATCAAAATTTTTTTGACAATGCACCTTTACTCATCCTCATAATTTTGATGGTCTTCAAAATAGTCTCCCCTGAATGCGATCCACTTGTTCGAAAGTTTCTGTCAGTCTTCAAAGACATGCTGGAAACCATTTTTGAGAGATTCTTCAAAATCGCAACCGCAGCCTTCACCACTGCTTCTGATGATGGATAATGTCTCCCACGAAGGCGTTTCTTCAAGTTAAGGAATAGAAAATAAAAGTCACATGGGGGCTAAATCCGGACTATAGCGAGGGTTAGGAATGCACTTCACGTTCATTTTTGCGAAATATTCAGCACCAACATTCGCAATATGCGGCCGCGCATTATCATGTACAGCATCCAGCCTGCTTCACGGAAATGTGGTCTTTTGCGCCTGATATGGACTTGCAATGTTTTCAGGACATCTCTGCAATATTGTCCAGTTACTGATGTGTGTGCAGATACAACATGCTGATAAACCATTCCATGAATATCAAAGAATGAGATGACCATAACTTTCCCAGCAGAAGCTAACACTTCTGTTCTTTGGGGGTTGGTAATGAAGGAGATTTCCACACTGAGCTTTGCTGCTTGCTCTCAGAATGAAAATGATGTAGCCAAGTTTCATCAGCAGTGATTACGTTTGAAAGAAATTCCGGATCTTCCTCTAAAACCAACTTTAGCTGCATGCAGACCTGCATGCGAATATCCTTTTGTTCGGCAAACAACAGTCTTGGAACCCATCGCGCACAAACGCGTCTCATGTATAATATTTCTGTTACCAACGTATGGTTGCCACTCAATGAAATGTTCAGGATTTAAGATGATCCTCTCTTACAATGGCAGCAGCAGTGTTGATGTTTTCTTCCGTAAGAGCATTACTGGATTACCGGGTCCACCTTCCTTTTTAATTGATTGTCTCCCCTCTTTAAACATTTTAGAACACCTTTAAGCTGAGCTGTAGGGAAGAACAGACTCTCCATTCGCCTCCTGTAACATTGTATAGGCCTCAACTGAAGATATGTTGAGACGAAAGCAGAATTTCAAAGCCGCATATTGTTCCTCGCGTGTTACCTCCATTGCAGTGGTAGGCGATACTGAACATGTCTGAACTTGCCTGGTTCTCACAGGTGGGAACCAGGAATACCAACAATGAAACTACTACGGCGTGTTTTTTCACATTAAGCTAACAGAATATAATAACATTGAATTTTAGTGCGAAAAATTATGTCCGTAGAAAGTTATGATCATTCTTTATTGAACAGCCCTTGTAAAATTGTTCTTACGTGTGGTTTCCAAAAGTTCTGAAGATATTGTAGCAAATATGACGCAACACTACTCCACTGCTTGAGAGCGCCCAAATAGAAAGCCTTGTCTGTTGTTTAACTTATTGTTGAAAAGTTTCTTCCATGTGTTTGGATGTATATGGTAGTTTATTCCCAGTAAGTTTTGAATATTCTGTTAATTTATATGATGTTTCGTGGATTTATTAATTAAGACAATGTCCTCAAGTTTTTATAGCTGCAATTTTAAATAAAAATTATATAATTCCATAGCTGTCGTTGCTCATTTTGTTCCTGTAACACATTCCTCTGCGCTTTTCTATTTACATATCCAGGATATGAGCATCACAAAATGCAAATAACTGTTTTCTCTGAAAATAGCAAAAAATTGACACAAAAGTGCTCGGCAGGATATGACTGTGAAACCACTGTGTGTTTACATGCCAAAACTATTTAATTTCCCTTGGGAATTTGAAAGTGAAAGCCGTGTAAATGACTGCATATCGTCTGTGGCCTTTGGCTTCATGGGAGATGTTCTATGTGAACAGATTCCATGAAGGCAAAAAGTAGGCAAATATTTAAATAGAGAATTAAGCTCAGCAGGGGTAAAATTAGAAGTGGAGCGGTAGTGATATCAGAATGATTAAGCTAATAGTCCACGTGATGTTTGTGTTTAGCTATAGTTCTTGCTTTGCCTACTAGTTGTAGTGAATAGGAAAGCGCTGCATGCCAACCTAAGAATAAATGAAAATATTTCAGTGATATTTTAGGTAAAAAAGGAAGAAAGAAACAAGGAAAAAAATCTATCTATGGCAAACTAAGAAAATAAAAGACCGTTAAATTCTAAAATGAAAATATCAAGCTCCATTTTCGTAGGATCACACTCAAAGAAGTGAAAGAGACCCTCCTCACTGCAAAACTACCCTTTAAATGTATCCATAGAATATTGCATTAACAGTGCTGTGCAGAACAAAATCTGAATCTTTTGTCTTAGCACGGATAATATTTATTAGAGATTGATTAGTTTAGCGCTCGTTTCACACCACTTAGGGGAATGGAATACAACACCGCAGTGCTCTAGGTTGATCACCTAGCAGCACTCAAGGACAAGCGCCATCCCATTTGAAACAGATAATACTGTTGCTTTGTAAATAGAAAATTATGTTCGGTCCTACACGATAAGCATCTGGAAGAAAGTTTAAATTTAAAATTTTGTAGTTCCATTGACCTACCTTATTTCGAAACTTAGACAGGTGAAGAAAGGAAACAAAGATCTCGCAGTGAGTTGATATGTTGAAATGAAAATCTGGAAGAACAGAAAGAAAGTTAAAAAATAGCAGTGCTAAGCTACCGTCATTTTTCTTCGTAATCTTCCTAGTTTCGCTCTTTGCACAAGCAGCTGTTTCACTTGATGACGACAGAGTTTGCAATATACCAAAGCTGCTGTCCTTCATCACATGGAGTAATGGAACCACTGCTTTTGCAATATCCTTTGTACACTGCACTCTTTATGAGGAAGTATATATAAGGAAGGCTTTCATTATTGAAGGAAAAGCTCATAATCTCTACTGGTTGTTCTTAATAACTGTGCACACAACATATAATTATTATTAAGACAAATTTTGAATTCTCATATAAGCATTTCAACGTAAAACACGTAAAGTGAAGTCTTGAGAACATTGCTGTGTGATGACATTAAAGTTTCCTTCTCTTTGCAATACTAAAACGAAAAAAACACCACTTTCGAGAAAAAGTAAGTGGCTCTTTGAAATTGGAATCAATATTAAAAATATCTGGAACATACATATCAAATTAACAAACTGTGTGCTTTGAGGACTTCTTAGTATATTAAGACTTTGACTTTCTCTTATGGTTTATAGTTATACAAAAGTGATTCAAAAATTTTATATGAAACTATCTTAAATATAAGAAAGAGGGAAATAAGGGTAATTAACTTTATTGTGGAACTCACAACCTCTTTTCTTCTGAATTAACGTCCTCCAACTTTAACTTACATAGCACAAAGAATGAAACGATACTCAAATTAGTTCAGGGTATATAGAGCTTATAGTTCCCAAACATTCATCTTTCATGCTAAGAGAAAACCTCCAAAGCAAGTCATATAGGACGATCAATGAAATCATGCTCAAAGGAATACAGGGTGCATAGAGCTTAGAGTTACAGACATTCATCTTTCAGGATAAGAGAAAACCGCCAACGTTAAATAATATCGGACGATGATGAAATGATTCAAATGAGTCCAGGGTCCACAGAGCTTAGACTTACCTGACATTCGTCTTCAGGATAAGAGAAAACCTCCAACGTTAAATCATATCGGACGATGAATGAAATGATTCAAATGAGTCCAGGGTCCACTCAGCTTAGACGTACTTAACATTCGTCTTTCAGGATAAGGGAAAAACTCCAACCTTAAGTCATATCGGTCGATGAATGAAACGATGTTCAAATGAGTACAGGGTACATAGAGCTCAGATTTATTAAACATTCATACTTCAGGATAAAGGAAAATCTCCAACGTCGTCACATCTGGCGAGCAGTGAAATGATGTCCAAACAAGCCCAAGGTTCATAGAGCTTAGAGTTACCTGAAATTCATCCCTGAGGATAAGGGAAAACCTCCAACGTTAAGCCATTTCGGTCGATGAATGAAACGATGTTCAAGTGAGTACAGGGTACATAGGGCTTAGAGTTACCAATGATTTATACTTCAGGATAAAGGAAAATCTCCAACGTCGTCACATCTGACGACCAATGAAGTGATGTCCAAATAAGCCCAAGGTTCATAGAGCTTAGAGATACCTGACCTATATCTTTCAGGATATCGAAAATCCTCCAAGCTTAAGTCATATCGGACAAGAAACGAAATGATATTCAAATGAGTACAGGGTCCAAAGAGCTTAGAGATACCTGACCTATATCTTTCAGGATAAGGGGAATCCTCCAACGTTAAGTCATATCGGATGAGCAGTGAAATGATGTTCAAATGAGTACAGGGTCCAAAGAGCTCAGAGATACCTGACCTATATCTTTCAGGATAAGGGAAATCCTCCAAGGTTAAGTCATATCGGACGAGCGATGAAATGATTTTCAAATGAGTACAGGGTCCAAAGAGCTCAGAGATACCTGACCTATATCTTTCAGGATAAGGGAAATCCTCCAAGGTTAAGTCATATCGGTCGAGCGATTCAATGATGTTCAAATGAGTACAGGGTCCAAAAAGCTTAGAGATATCTGACCTATATCTTTCAGGATAAGGGAAATCCTCCAAGGTTAAGTCATATCGGTCGAGCGATTCAATGATGTTCAAATGAGTACAGGGTCCAAAAAGCTTAGAGATATCTGACCTATATCTTTCAGGATAAGGGAAATCCTCCAAGGTTAAGTCATATCGGTCGAGCGATTCAATGATGTTCAAATGAGTACAGGGTCCAATAAGCTTAGAGATACCTGACCTATATCTTTCAGGATAAGGGAAATCCTCCAAGGTTAAGTCATATCGGACGAGCGATTCAATGATCTTCAAATGAGTACAAGGAACATAGAGCTTAGAGTTATGTGACATTCATCTTTCAGGATAAGGGAAAACCTCCAACGTTAAGTCATCTGAAGATGAATACAATGATGTTCAAATGAGTACAGGGCACATAGAGCTTGGAGTCACCAGTCATGCATCTTTCAGTCTTAGGTGAAATCTCCAACGTTGAGTCATATCTGACGACGATTCCCCTAGCGACTTGCGATCGTAATTGATGTGCTGACAAAGCAGCTTTGAGGCCTCCCTCTACCGGCAGGTAAATATACTATCTGAGAGGTGATTCTGCCCGCCTAATATAAAGGAGCGAAATTTCGCTTGGTGCGTAAACACTTTCGCGAGCCATTATCTATGATCGCGCGGCTTGTTTACACAAAGGAACTGATAGGGGGACAGTGTGGAAATAAAGAGCTTGCATAAGCAGATAAACATAGCGGTTGAGATAAAGGACTTACCGACACAGATTAAGTTTCGCTTCTGGAAGGTAATAGAACGTTCAATGTTCCAGAAATATCTCGCGATTGTTACAGAACAGCCACGAAATTATCAATGAGGTATTTAAAGGGGCGACTACTCGCCAAGAGTGAGTCGTGAACAGATGTTGTAACAGGGGAGTTGTAAACAGATGTAATCAGGGCGCTTTTTGTTATTGTCATCGACATTGGTGTTGTAGATTGTGACATGTGATGTAATTCTGCAGCTACGAAGTGTGTTTCTACGCAAATAAAGAATATTTTGAATTTCTACGAACCCACAAAGTCACAATACGATAACTGTGGAAACGTAGAGTCAGACTGAAAAATTCAATGCCATAGCCGGGTTTTGAACCACGGATCTTTTGGTTTCCGTCCAGCCGCACTACCATTGTGCTACTATGGCCAACGTGCCGATATGACATTAAATTCTCCAACTGACTCGTATTTTCCCGGTAAACCACTTAGGAGTTCTCATAAACACATGAGACAACTACCTTAATGGCGACTTACTACATGTAAGTACTTTAAGGCCCGGGCTTTATAGTTAACCACTATTAGGTTAATTAATGGAAATTAATTATTCTTTCACACTGACCGTGTGTAGGCTAAATTGTGGAAACGTAGAGTCAGACTGAAAAATTCAATGCCATAGCCGGGATTTGAACCACGGATCTTCTGCTTTCCCTCCAGCCGCTCTACCATTGTGCTACTATGGCCAACGTGCCGATATGACATTAAATTCTCCAACTGACTCGTATTTTCCCGGTAAACCACTTAGGAGTTCTCATAAACACATGAGACAACTACCTTAATGGCGACTTACTACATGTAAGTACTTTAAGGCCCGGGCTTTATAGTTAACCACTATTAGGTTAATAAATGGAAATTAATTATTCTTTCACACTGGCCGTGTGTAGGCTAAATTGTGGAAACGTAGAGTGAGACTGAAAAATTCAATGCCATAGTCGGGATTTGAACCACGGATCTTCTGGTTTCCGTCCAGCCGCACTACCATTGTGCTACTATGGCCAACGTGCCGATATGACATTAAATTCTTCAACTGACTCGTATTTTCCCGGTAAACCACTTAGGAGTTCTCATAAACACATGAGACAACTACCTTAATGGCGACTTACTACATGTAAGTACTTTAAGGCCCGGCCTTTATAGTTAACCACTATTAGATTAATTAATGGAAATTAATTATTCTTTCACACTGGCCGTGTGTAGGCTAAATTGTGGAAACGCAGAGTCAGACTGGAAAATTCAATGCCATAGCCGGGATTTGAACCACGGATCTTCTGGTTTCCGTCCAGCCGCACTACCATTGTGCTACTATGGCCAACGTGCCGATATGATATTAAATTCTCCAACTGACTCGTATTTTCCCGGTAAACCACTTAGGAGTTCTCATAAACACACGAGACAACTACCTTAATGGCGACTTACTACATGTAAGTACTTTAAGGCCCGGGCTTTATAGTTAACCACTATTAGGGTAATTAATGGAAATTATTTATTCTTTCACACTGGCCGATGTGTTGGCTAAATTGTGGAAACGTAGAGTCAGACTGAAAAATTCAATGCCATAGTCGGGATTTGAACCACGGATCTTCTGGTTTCCGTCCAGCCGCACTACCATTGTGCTACTATGACCAACGTGCCAATATGACATTAAATTCTCCAACTGACTCGTATTTTCCCGGTAAACCACTTAGGAGTTCTCATAAACACATGAGACAACTACCTTAATGGCGACTTACTACATGGAAGTACTTTAAGGCCCGGGCTTTATAGTTAACCACTATTAGGTTAATTAATGGAAATTAATTATTCTTTCACACTGGCCGTGTGTAGGCTAAATTGTGGAAACGTAGAGTCAGACTGAGAAATTCAATGCCATAGCCGGTATTTGATCCACGGATCTTCTGGTTTCCGTCCAGCCGCACTAACATTGTGCTACTATGGCCAACGTGCCGATATGACATTAAATTCTCCAACTGACTCGTATTTTCCCGGTAAACCACTTAGGAGTTCTCATAAACACATGAGACAACTACCTTAATGGCGACTTACTACATGTAAGTACTTTAAGGCCCGGGCTTTATAGTTAACCACTAAAAGGTTAATTAATGGAAATTAATTATTCTTTCACACTGGCCGTGTGTAGGCTAAATTGTGGAAACGTAGAGTCAGACTGAAAAATTCAATGCCATAGCCGGGATTTGAACCACGGATCTTCTGCTTTCCGTCCAGCCGCTCTACCATTGTGCTACTATGGCCAACGTGCCGATATGACATTAAATTCTCCAACTGACTCGTATTTTCCCGGTAAACCACTTAGGAGTTCTCATAAACACATGAGACAACTACCTTAATGGCGACTTACTACATGTAAGTACTTTAAGGCCCGGGCTTTATAGTTAACCACTATTAGGTTAATTAATGGAAATTAATTATTCTTTCACACTGGCCGTGTGTAGGCTAAATTGTGGAAACGTAGAGTCAGACTGAAAAATTCAATGCCATAGCCGGGATTTGAACCACGGATCTTCTGGTTTCCGTCCAGCCGCACTAACATTGTGCTACTATAGCCAACGTGCCGATATGACATTAAATTCTTCAACTGACTCGTATTTTCCCGGTAAACCACTTAGGAGTTCTCATAAACACATGAGACAACTACCTTAATGGCGACTTCCTACATGTAAGTACTTTAAGGCCCGGGGTTTATAGTTAACCACTATTAGGTTAATTAATGGAAATTAATTATTCTTTCACACTGGCCGATGTGTTGGCTAAATTGTGGAAACGTAGAGTCAGACTGAAAAATTCAATGCCAAGGGGGATTTGAACCACGGATCTTCTGGTTTCCGTCCAGCCGCACTACCATTGTGCTACTATGACCAACGTGCCAATATGACATTAAATTCTCCAACTGACTCGTATTTTCCCGGTAAACCACTTAGGAGTTCTCATAAACACATGAGACAACTACCTTAATGGCGACTTACTACATGTATGTACTTTAAGGCCCGGCCTTTATAGTTAACCACTATTAGGTTAATTAATGGAAATTAATTATTCTTCCACACTGGCCGTGTGTAGGCTAAATTGTGGAAACGTAGAGTCAGACGGAAAAATTCAATGCCATAGCCGGGATTTGAACCACGGATCTTCTGGTTTCCGTCCAGCCGCACTACCATTGTGCTACTATGTCCAACGTGCCGATATGACATTAAATTCTCCAACTGACTCGTATTTTCCCGGTAAACCACTTAGGAGTTCTCATAAACACATGAGACAACTACCTTAATGGCGACTTACTACACGTAAGTACTTTAAGGCCCGGGCTTTATAGTTAACCACTATTAGGTTAATTAATGGAAATTAATTATTCTTTCACACTGGCCGTGTGTAGGCTAAATTGTGGAAACGTAGAGTCAGACTGAAAAATTCAATGCCATAGCCGGGATTTGAACCACGGATCTTCTGGTTTCCCGTCCAGCCGCACTACCATTGTGCTACTATGGCCAACGTGCCGATATGAAATTAAATTCTCCAACTGACTCGTATTTTCCCGGTAAACCACTTAGGAGTTCTCATAAACACATGAGACAACTACCTTAATGGCGACTTACTACATGTAAGTACTTTAAGGCCCGGGCTTTATAGTTAACCACTATTAGGTTAATTAATGGAAATTAATTATTCTTTCACACTGGCCGTGTGTAGGCTAAATTGTGGAAACGTAGAGTCAGACTGAAAAATTCAATGCCATAGTCGGGATTTGAACCACGGATCTTCTGGTTTCCGTCCAGCCGCACTACCATTGTGCTACTATGGCCAACGTGCCGATATGACATTAAATTCTCCAACTGACTCGTATTTTCCCGGTAAACCACTTAGGAGTTCTCATAAACACATGAGACAACTACCTTAATGGCGACTTATTACATGTAAGTACTTTAAGCCCCGGCCTTTATAGTTAACCACTATTAGGTTAATTAATGGAAATTAATTATTCTTTCACACTGGCCGTGTGTAGGCTAAATTGTGGAAACGTAGAGTCAGACTGAAAAATTCAATGCCATAGCCGGGATTTGAACCACGGATCTTCTGGTTTCCGTCCAGCCGCACTACCATTGTGCTACTATGGCCAACGTGCCGATATGACATTAAATTCTCCAACTGACTCGTATTTTCCCGGTAAACCACTTAGGAGTTCTCATAAACACATGAGACAACTACCTTAATGGCGACTTACTAAATGTAAGTAGTTTAAGGCCCGGGCTTTATAGTTAACCACTATTAGGTTAATTAATAAAAATTAATTATTCTTTCACACTGGCCGTGTGTAGGCTAAATTGTGGAAACGTAGAGTCAGACTGAAAAATTCAATGCCATAGCCGGGATTTGAACCACGGATCTTCTGGTTTCCGTCCAGCCGCACTACCATTGTGCTACTATGGCCAACGTGCCGATATGACATTAAATTCTCCAACTGACTCGTATTTTCCCGGTAAACAACTTAGGAGTTCTCATAAACACATGAGACAACTACCTTAATGGCGACTTACTACATGTAAGTACTTTAAGGCCCGGGCTTTATAGTTAACCACTATTAGGTTAATTAATGGAAATTAATTATTCTTTCACACTGGCCGTGTGTAGGCTAAATTGTGGAAACGTAGAGTCAGACCGAAAAATTCAATGCCATAGCCGGGATTTGAACCACGGATCTTCTGCTTTCCGTCCAGCCGCTCTACCATTGTGCTACTATGGCCAACGTGCCGATATGACATTAAATTCTCCAACTGACTCGTATTTTCCCGGTAAACCACTTAGGAGTTCTCATAAACACATGAGACAACTACCTTAATGGTGACTTACTACATGTAAGTACTTTAAGGCCCGGGCTTTATAGTTAACCACTATTAGGTTAATTAATGGAAATTAATTATTCTATCACACTGGCCGTGTGTAGGCTAAATTGTGGAAACGTAGAGTCAGACTGAAAAATTCAATGCCATAGTCGGGATTTGAACCACGGATCTTCTGGTTTCCGTCCAGCCGCACTACCATTGTGCTACTATGGCCAACGTGCCGATATGACATTAAATTCTTCAACTGACTCGTATTTTCCCGGTAAACCACTTAGGAGTTCTCATAAACACATGAGACAACTACCTTAATGGCGACTTACTACATGTAAGTACTTTAAGGCCCGGCCTTTATAGTTAACCACTATTAGATTAATTAATGGAAATTAATAATTCTTTCACACTGGCCGTGTGCAGGCTAAATTGTGGAAACGTAGAGTCAGACTGAAAAATTCAATGCCATAGCCGGGATTTGAACCACGGATCTTCTGGTTTCCGTCCAGCCGCACTACCATTGTGCTACTATGGCCAACGTACCGATATGACATTAAATTCTCCAACTGACTCGTATTTTCCCGGTAAACCACTTAGGAGTTCTCATAAACCCATGAGACAACTACCTTAATGGCGACTTACTACATGTAAGTACTTTAAGGCCCGGCCTTTATAGTTAACCACTATTAGGTTAATTAATGGAAATTAATTATTCTTTCACACTGGCCGTGTGTAGGCTAAATTGTGGAAACGTAGAGTCAGACTGAGAAATTCAATGCCATAGCCGGGATTTGAACCACGGATCTTCTGGTTTCCGTCCAGCCGCACTACCATTGTGCTACTATGGCCAACGTGCCGATATGACATTAAATTCTCCAACTGACTCGTATTTTCCCGGTAAACCACTTAGGAGTTCTCATAAACACATGAGACAACTACCTTAATGGCGACTGACTACATGTAAGTACTTTAAGGCCCGGGCTTTATAGTTAACCACTATTAGGTTAATTAATGGAAATTAATTATTCTTTCACACTGGCCGTGTGTAGGCTAAATTGTGGAAACGTAGAGTCAGACTGAAAAATTCAATGCCATAGCCGGGATTTGAACCACGGATCTTCTGGTTTCCGTCCAGTAGCACTACCATTGTGCTACTATGGCCAACGTGCCGATATGACATTAAATTCTCCAATTGCTCGTATTTTCCCGGTAAACCACTTAGGAGTTCTCACAAACCCATGAGACAACTACCTTAATGGCGACTTACTACATGTAAGTACTTTAAAGCCCGGGCTTTATAGTTAACCACTATTAGGTTAATTAATGGAAATTAATTATTCTTTCACACTGACCGTGAGTAGGCTATATTGTGGAAACGTAGTGTCAGACTGAAAAATTCAATGCCATAGCCGGGATTTGAACCACGGGTCTTCTGGTTTCCGTCCAGCCGCACTACCATTGTGCTACTATGGCCAACGTGCCGATATGACATTAAATTCTCCAACTGACTCGTATTTTCCCGGTAAACCACTTAGGAGTTCTCATAAACACATAAGACAACTACCTTAATGGCGACTTACTACATGTAAGTACTTTATGGCCCGGGCTTTATAGTTAACCACTAAAAGGTTAATTAATGGAAATTAATTATTCTTTCACACTGGCCGTGTGTAGGCTAAATTGTGGAAACGTAGAGTCAGACTGAAAAATTCAATGCCATAGCCGGGATTTGAACCACGGATCTTCTGGTTTCCGTCCAGCCGCACTACCATTGTGCTACTATGGCCAACGTGCCGATATGACATTAAATTCTCCAACTGACTCGTATTTTCCCGGTAAACCACTTTGGAGTTCTCATAAACACACGAGACAACTACCTTAATGGCGACTTACTGCATGTAAGTATTTTAAGGCCCGGGCTTTATAGTTAGCCACTATTAGGTTAATTAATGGAAATTAATTATTCTTTCACACTGGCCGTGTGTAGGCTAAATTGTGGAAACGTAGAGTCAGACTGGAAAATTCAATGCCATAGTCGGGATTTGAACCACGGATCTTCTGGTTTCCGTCCAGCCGCACTACCATTGTGTTACTATAGCCAACGTGCCGATATGACATTAAATTCTCCAACTGACTCGTATTTTCCCGGTAAACCACTTAGGAGTTCTCATAAACACATGAGACAACTACCTTAATGGCGACTTACTACATGTAAGTACTTTAAGGCCCGGGCTTTATAGTTAACCACTATTAGGTTAATTAATGGAAATTAATTATTCTTTCACACTGGCCGTGTGTAGGCTAAATTGTGGAAACGTAGAGTCAGACTGAAAAATTCAATGCCATAGCCGGGATTTGAACCACGGATCTTCTGGTTTCCGTCCAGCCGCACTACCATTGTGCTACTATGGCCAACGTGCCGATATGACATTAAATTCTCCAACTGACTCGTATTTTTCCGGTAAACCACTTAGGAGTTCTCATAAACACATGAGACAACTACCTTAATGGCGACTTACTACATGTAAGTACTTTAAGGCCCGGGCTTTATAGTTAACCACTATTAGGTTAATTAATGGAAATTAATTATTCTTTCACACTGGCCGTGTGTAGGCTAAATTGTGGAAACGTAGAGTCAGACTGAAAAATTCAATGCCATAGCCGGGATTTGAACCACGGATCTTCTGGTTTCCGTCCAGCCGCACTACCATTGTGCTACTATGGCCAACGTGCCGATATGACATTAAATTCTCCAACTGACTCGTATTTTCCCGGTAAACCACTTAGGAGTTCTCATAAACACATGAGACAACTACCTTAATGGCGACTTACTACATGTAAGTAGTTTAAGGCCCGGGCTTTATAGTTAACCACTATTAGGTTAATTAATGGAAATTAATTATTCTTTCACACTGGCCGTGTGTAGGCTAAATTGTCGAAACGTAGAGTCAGACTGAAAAATTCAATGCCATAGCCGGGATTTGAACCACGGATCTTCTGGTTTCCGTCCAGCCGCACTACCATTGTGCTACTATGGCCAACGTGCCGATATGACATTAAATTCTCCAACTGACTCGTATTTTCCCGGTAAACCACTTAGGAGTTCTCATTAACACATGAGACAACTACCTTAATGGCGACTTACTACATGTAAGTACATTAAGGCCCGGGCTTTATAGTTAACCACTATTAGGTTAATTAATGGAAATTAATTATTCTTTCACACTGGCCGTGTGTAGGCTAAATTGTGGAAACGTAGAGTCAGACTGAAAAATTCAATGCCATAGTCGGGATTTGATCCACGGACCTTCTGGTTTCCGTCCAGCCGCACTAACATTGTGCTACTATGGCCAACGTGCCGATATGACATTAAATTCTCCAACTGACTCGTATTTTCCCGGTAAACCACTTAGGAGTTCTCATAAACACATGAGACAACTACCTTAATGGCGACTTACTACATGTAAGTACTTTAAGGCCCGGGCTTTATAGTTAACCACTATTAGGTTAATTAATGGAAATTAATTATTCTTTCACACTGTCCGTGTGTAGGCTAAATTGTGGAAACGTAGAGTCAGACTGAAAAGTTCAATGCCATAGTCGGGATTTGAACCACGGATCTTCTGGTTTCCGTCCAGCCGCACTACCATTGTGCTACTATGGCCAACGTACCGATATGACATTAAATTCTCCAACTGACTCGTATTTTCCCGGTAAACCACTTAGGAGTTCTCATAAACACATGAGACAACTACCTTAATGGCGACTTACTACACGTAAGTACTTTAAGGCCCGGGCTTTATAGTTAACCACTATTAGGTTAATTAATGGAAATTAATCATTCTTTCACACTGGCCGTGTGTAGGCTAAATTGTGGAAACGTAGAGTCAGACTGAAAAATTCAATGCCATAGCCGGGATTTGAACCACGGATCTTCTGGTTTCCCGTCCAGCCGCACTACCATTGTGCTACTATGGCCAACGTGCCGATATGAAATTAAATTCTCCAACTGACTCGTATTTTCCCGGTAAACCACTTAGGAGTTCTCATAAACACATGAGACAACTACCTTAATGGCGACTTACTACATGTAAGTACTTTAAGGCCCGGGCTTTATAGTTAACCACTATTAGGTTAATTAATGGAAATTAATTATTCTTTCACACTGGCCGTGTGTAGGCTAAATTGTGGAAACGTAGAGTCAGACTGAAAAATTCAATGCCATAGTCGGGATTTGAACCACGGATCTTCTGGTTTCCGTCCAGCCGCACTACCATTGTGCTACTATGGCCAACGTGCCGATATGACATTAAATTCTCCAACTGACTCGTATTTTCCCGGTAAACCACTTAGGAGTTCTCATAAACACATGAGACAACTACCTTAATGGCGACTTATTACATGTAAGTACTTTAAGCCCCGGCCTTTATAGTTAACCACTATTAGGTTAATTAATGGAAATTAATTATTCTTTCACACTGGCCGTGTGTAGGCTAAATTGTGGAAACGTAGAGTCAGACTGAAAAATTCAATGCCATAGCCGGGATTTGAACCACGGATCTTCTGGTTTCCGTCCAGCCGCACTACCATTGTGCTACTATGGCCAACGTGCCGATATGACATTAAATTCTCCAACTGACTCGTATTTTCCCGGTAAACCACTTAGGAGTTCTCATAAACACATGAGACAACTACCTTAATGGCGACTTACTAAATGTAAGTAGTTTAAGGCCCGGGCTTTATAGTTAACCACTATTAGGTTAATTAATAAAAATTAATTATTCTTTCACACTGGCCGTGTGTAGGCTAAATTGTGGAAACGTAGAGTCAGACTGAAAAATTCAATGCCATAGCCGGGATTTGAACCACGGATCTTCTGGTTTCCGTCCAGCCGCACTACCATTGTGCTACTATGGCCAACGTGCCGATATGACATTAAATTCTCCAACTGACTCGTATTTTCCCGGTAAACAACTTAGGAGTTCTCATAAACACATGAGACAACTACCTTAATGGCGACTTACTACATGTAAGTACTTTAAGGCCCGGGCTTTATAGTTAACCACTATTAGGTTAATTAATGGAAATTAATTATTCTTTCACACTGGCCGTGTGTAGGCTAAATTGTGGAAACGTAGAGTCAGACCGAAAAATTCAATGCCATAGCCGGGATTTGAACCACGGATCTTCTGCTTTCCGTCCAGCCGCTCTACCATTGTGCTACTATGGCCAACGTGCCGATATGACATTAAATTCTCCAACTGACTCGTATTTTCCCGGTAAACCACTTAGGAGTTCTCATAAACACATGAGACAACTACCTTAATGGCGACTTACTACATGTAAGTACTTTAAGGCCCGGGCTTTATAGTTAACCACTATTAGGTTAATTAATGGAAATTAATTATTCTATCACACTGGCCGTGTGTAGGCTAAATTGTGGAAACGTAGAGTCAGACTGAAAAATTCAATGCCATAGTCGGGATTTGAACCACGGATCTTCTGGTTTCCGTCCAGCCGCACTACCATTGTGCTACTATGGCCAACGTGCCGATATGACATTAAATTCTTCAACTGACTCGTATTTTCCCGGTAAACCACTTAGGAGTTCTCATAAACACATGAGACAACTACCTTAATGGCGACTTACTACATGTAAGTACTTTAAGGCCCGGCCTTTATAGTTAACCACTATTAGATTAATTAATGGAAATTAATAATTCTTTCACACTGGCCGTGTGCAGGCTAAATTGTGGAAACGTAGAGTCAGACTGAAAAATTCAATGCCATAGCCGGGATTTGAACCACGGATCTTCTGGTTTCCGTCCAGCCGCACTACCATTGTGCTACTATGGCCAACGTACCGATATGACATTAAATTCTCCAACTGACTCGTATTTTCCCGGTAAACCACTTAGGAGTTCTCATAAACCCATGAGACAACTACCTTAATGGCGACTTACTACATGTAAGTACTTTAAGGCCCGGCCTTTATAGTTAACCACTATTAGGTTAATTAATGGAAATTAATTATTCTTTCACACTGGCCGTGTGTAGGCTAAATTGTGGAAACGTAGAGTCAGACTGAGAAATTCAATGCCATAGCCGGGATTTGAACCACGGATCTTCTGGTTTCCGTCCAGCCGCACTACCATTGTGCTACTATGGCCAACGTGCCGATATGACATTAAATTCTCCAACTGACTCGTATTTTCCCGGTAAACCACTTAGGAGTTCTCATAAACACATGAGACAACTACCTTAATGGCGACTGACTACATGTAAGTACTTTAAGGCCCGGGCTTTATAGTTAACCACTATTAGGTTAATTAATGGAAATTAATTATTCTTTCACACTGGCCGTGTGTAGGCTAAATTGTGGAAACGTAGAGTCAGACTGAAAAATTCAATGCCATAGCCGGGATTTGAACCACGGATCTTCTGGTTTCCGTCCAGTAGCACTACCATTGTGCTACTATGGCCAACGTGCCGATATGACATTAAATTCTCCAATTGCTCGTATTTTCCCGGTAAACCACTTAGGAGTTCTCACAAACCCATGAGACAACTACCTTAATGGCGACTTACTACATGTAAGTACTTTAAAGCCCGGGCTTTATAGTTAACCACTATTAGGTTAATTAATGGAAATTAATTATTCTTTCACACTGACCGTGAGTAGGCTATATTGTGGAAACGTAGTGTCAGACTGAAAAATTCAATGCCATAGCCGGGATTTGAACCACGGGTCTTCTGGTTTCCGTCCAGCCGCACTACCATTGTGCTACTATGGCCAACGTGCCGATATGACATTAAATTCTCCAACTGACTCGTATTTTCCCGGTAAACCACTTAGGAGTTCTCATAAACACATAAGACAACTACCTTAATGGCGACTTACTACATGTAAGTACTTTATGGCCCGGGCTTTATAGTTAACCACTAAAAGGTTAATTAATGGAAATTAATTATTCTTTCACACTGGCCGTGTGTAGGCTAAATTGTGGAAACGTAGAGTCAGACTGAAAAATTCAATGCCATAGCCGGGATTTGAACCACGGATCTTCTGGTTTCCGTCCAGCCGCACTACCATTGTGCTACTATGGCCAACGTGCCGATATGACATTAAATTCTCCAACTGACTCGTATTTTCCCGGTAAACCACTTTGGAGTTCTCATAAACACACGAGACAACTACCTTAATGGCGACTTACTGCATGTAAGTATTTTAAGGCCCGGGCTTTATAGTTAGCCACTATTAGGTTAATTAATGGAAATTAATTATTCTTTCACACTGGCCGTGTGTAGGCTAAATTGTGGAAACGTAGAGTCAGACTGGAAAATTCAATGCCATAGTCGGGATTTGAACCACGGATCTTCTGGTTTCCGTCCAGCCGCACTACCATTGTGTTACTATAGCCAACGTGCCGATATGACATTAAATTCTCCAACTGACTCGTATTTTCCCGGTAAACCACTTAGGAGTTCTCATAAACACATGAGACAACTACCTTAATGGCGACTTACTACATGTAAGTACTTTAAGGCCCGGGCTTTATAGTTAACCACTATTAGGTTAATTAATGGAAATTAATTATTCTTTCACACTGGCCGTGTGTAGGCTAAATTGTGGAAACGTAGAGTCAGACTGAAAAATTCAATGCCATAGCCGGGATTTGAACCACGGATCTTCTGGTTTCCGTCCAGCCGCACTACCATTGTGCTACTATGGCCAACGTGCCGATATGACATTAAATTCTCCAACTGACTCGTATTTTTCCGGTAAACCACTTAGGAGTTCTCATAAACACATGAGACAACTACCTTAATGGCGACTTACTACATGTAAGTACTTTAAGGCCCGGGCTTTATAGTTAACCACTATTAGGTTAATTAATGGAAATTAATTATTCTTTCACACTGGCCGTGTGTAGGCTAAATTGTGGAAACGTAGAGTCAGACTGAAAAATTCAATGCCATAGCCGGGATTTGAACCACGGATCTTCTGGTTTCCGTCCAGCCGCACTACCATTGTGCTACTATGGCCAACGTGCCGATATGACATTAAATTCTCCAACTGACTCGTATTTTCCCGGTAAACCACTTAGGAGTTCTCATAAACACATGAGACAACTACCTTAATGGCGACTTACTACATGTAAGTAGTTTAAGGCCCGGGCTTTATAGTTAACCACTATTAGGTTAATTAATGGAAATTAATTATTCTTTCACACTGGCCGTGTGTAGGCTAAATTGTCGAAACGTAGAGTCAGACTGAAAAATTCAATGCCATAGCCGGGATTTGAACCACGGATCTTCTGGTTTCCGTCCAGCCGCACTACCATTGTGCTACTATGGCCAACGTGCCGATATGACATTAAATTCTCCAACTGACTCGTATTTTCCCGGTAAACCACTTAGGAGTTCTCATTAACACATGAGACAACTACCTTAATGGCGACTTACTACATGTAAGTACTTTAAGGCCCGGGCTTTATAGTTAACCACTATTAGGTTAATTAATGGAAATTAATTATTCTTTCACACTGGCCGTGTGTAGGCTAAATTGTGGAAACGTAGAGTCAGACTGAAAAATTCAATGCCATAGTCGGGATTTGATCCACGGACCTTCTGGTTTCCGTCCAGCCGCACTAACATTGTGCTACTATGGCCAACGTGCCGATATGACATTAAATTCTCCAACTGACTCGTATTTTCCCGGTAAACCACTTAGGAGTTCTCATAAACACATGAGACAACTACCTTAATGGCGACTTACTACATGTAAGTACTTTAAGGCCCGGGCTTTATAGTTAACCACTATTAGGTTAATTAATGGAAATTAATTATTCTTTCACACTGTCCGTGTGTAGGCTAAATTGTGGAAACGTAGAGTCAGACTGAAAAGTTCAATGCCATAGTCGGGATTTGAACCACGGATCTTCTGGTTTCCGTCCAGCCGCACTACCATTGTGCTACTATGGCCAACGTACCGATATGACATTAAATTCTCCAACTGACTCGTATTTTCCCGGTAAACCACTTAGGAGTTCTCATAAACACATGAGACAACTACCTTAATGGCGACTTACTACATGTAAGTACTTTAAGGCCCGGGCTTTATAGTTAACCACTATTAGGTTAATTAATGGAAATTAATCATTCTTTCACACTGGCCGTGTGTAGGCTAAATTGTGGAAACGTAGAGTCAGACTGAAAAGTTCAATGCCATAGTCGGGATTTGAACCACGGATCTTCTGGTTTCCGTCCAGCCGCACTACCATTGTGCTACTATGGCCAACGTGCCGATATGACATTAAATTCTTCAACTGACTCGTATTTTCCCGGTAAACCACTTAGGAGTTCTCATAAACACATGAGACAACTACCTTAATGGCGACTTACTACATGTAAGTACTCAAAGGCCCGGGCTTTATAGTTAACCACTATTAGGTTAATTAATGGAAATTAATTATTCTTTCACACTGGCTGTGTGTAGGCTAAATTATGGAATCGTAGAGTCAGACTGAAAAATGCATTGCCTTAGCCGGGATTTGAACCACGGATCTTCTGGTTTCCGTCCAGTTGCACTACCATTGTGCTACTATGGCCAACGTGCCGATATGACATTAAATTCTCCAATTGCTCGTATTTTCCCGGTAAACCACTTAGGAGTTCTCACAAACCCATGAGACAACTACCTTAATGGCGACTTACTACATGTAAGTACTTTAAAGCCCGGGCTTTATAGTTAACCACTATTAGGTTAATTAATGGAAATTAATTATTCTTTCACACTGGCCGTGAGTAGGCTAAATTGTGGAAATGTAGTGTCAGACTGAAAAATTCAATGCCATAGCCGGGATTTGAACCACGTATCTTCTGGTTTCCGTCCAGCCGCACTACCATTGTGCTACTATGGCCAACGTGCCGATATGACATTAAATTCTCCAACTGACTCGTATTTTCCCGGTAAACCACTTAGGAGTTCTCATAAACACATGAGACAACTACCTTAATGGCGACTTACTACACGTAAGTACTTTAAGGCCCGGGCTTTATAGTTAACCACTATTAGGTTAATTAATGGAAATTAATTATTCTTTCACACTGGCCGTGTGTAGGCTAAATTGTGGAAACGTAGAGTCAGACTGAAAAATTCAATGCCATAGCCGGTATTTGAACCACGGATCTTCTGGTTTCCGTCCAGCCGCACTACCATTGTGCTACTATGGCCAACGTGCCGATATGACATTAAATTCTCCAACTGACTCGTATTTTTCCGGTAAACCACTTAGGAGTTCTCATAAACACATGAGACAACTACCTTAATGGCGACTTACTGCATGTAAGTATTTTAAGGCCCGGGCTTTATAGTTAACCAGTATTAGGTTAATTAATGGAAATTAATTATTCTTTCACACTGGCCGAGTGTAGGTTAAATTGTGGAAACGTAGAGTCAGACTGAAAAATTCAATGCCATAGCCGGTATTTGAACCACGGATCTTCTGGTTTCCGTCCAGCCGCACTAACATTGTGCTACTATGGCCAACGTGCCGATATGACATTAAATTCTCCAACTGACTCGTATTTTCCCGGTAAACCACTTAGGAGTTCTCATAAACACATGAGACAACTACCTTAATGGCGACTTACTACATGTAAGTACTCAAAGGCCCGGGCTTTATAGTTAACCACTATTAGGTTAATTAATGGAAATTAATTATTCTTTCACACTGGCTGTGTGTAGGCTAAATTATGGAAACGTAGAGTCAGACTGAAAAATTCATTGCCTTAGCCGGGATTTGAACCACGGATCTTCTGGTTTCCGTCCAGTTGCACTACCATTGTGCTACTATGGCCAACGTGCCGATATGACATTAAATTCTCCAATTGCTCGTATTTTCCCGGTAAACCACTTAGGAGTTCTCACAAACCCATGAGACAACTACCTTAATGGCGACTTACTACATGTAAGTACTTTAAAGCCCGGGCTTTATAGTTAACCACTATTAGGTTAATTAATGGAAATTAATTATTCTTTCACACTGGCCGTGAGTAGGCTAAATTGTGGAAATGTAGTGTCAGACTGAAAAATTCAATGCCATAGCCGGGATTTGAACCACGTATCTTCTGGTTTCCGTCCAGCCGCACTACCATTGTGCTACTATGGCCAACGTGCCGATATGACATTAAATTCTCCAACTGACTCGTATTTTCCCGGTAAACCACTTAGGAGTTCTCATAAACACATGAGACAACTACCTTAATGGCGACTTACTACATGTAAGTACTTTAAGGCCCGGGCTTTATAGTTAACCACTATTAGGTTAATTAATGGAAATTAATTATTCTTTCACACTGACCGTGTGTAGGCTAAATTGTGGAAACGTAGAGTCAGACTGAAAAATTCAATGCCATAGCCGGGATTTGAACCACGGATCTTCTGCTTTCCCTCCAGCCGCTCTACCATTGTGCTACTATGGCCAACGTGCCGATATGACATTAAATTCTCCAACTGACTCGTATTTTCCCGGTAAACCACTTAGGAGTTCTCATAAACACATGAGACAACTACCTTAATGGCGACTTACTACATGTAAGTACTTTAAGGCCCGGGCTTTATAGTTAACCACTATTAGGTTAATAAATGGAAATTAATTATTCTTTCACACTGGCCGTGTGTAGGCTAAATTGTGGAAACGTAGAGTGAGACTGAAAAATTCAATGCCATAGTCGGGATTTGAACCACGGATCTTCTGGTTTCCGTCCAGCCGCACTACCATTGTGCTACTATGGTCAACGTGCCGATATGACATTAAATTCTTCAACTGACTCGTATTTTCCCGGTAAACCACTTAGGAGTTCTCATAAACACATGAGACAACTACCTTAATGGCGACTTACTACATGTAAGTACTTTAAGGCCCGGCCTTTATAGTTAACCACTATTAGATTAATTAATGGAAATTAATTATTCTTTCACACTGGCCGTGTGTAGGCTAAATTGTGGAAACGCAGAGTCAGACTGGAAAATTCAATGCCATAGCCGGGATTTGAACCACGGATCTTCTGGTTTCCGTCCAGCCGCACTACCATTGTGCTACTATGGCCAACGTGCCGATATGACATTAAATTCTCCAACTGACTCGTATTTTCCCGGTAAACCACTTAGGAGTTCTCATAAACACACGAGACAACTACCTTAATGGCGACTTACTACATGTAAGTACTTTAAGGCCCGGGCTTTATAGTTAACCACTATTAGGGTAATTAATGGAAATTATTTATTCTTTCACACTGGCCGATGTGTTGGCTAAATTGTGGAAACGTAGAGTCAGACTGAAAAATTCAATGCCATAGTCGGGATTTGAACCACGGATCTTCTGGTTTCCGTCCAGCCGCACTACCATTGTGCTACTATGACCAACGTGCCAATATGACATTAAATTCTCCAACTGACTCGTATTTTCCCGGTAAACCACTTAGGAGTTCTCATAAACACATGAGACAACTACCTTAATGGCGACTTACTACATGTAAGTACTTTAAGGCCCGGGCTTTATAGTTAACCACTATTAGGTTAATTAATGGAAATTAATTATTCTTTCACACTGGCCGTGTGTAGGCTAAATTGTGGAAACGTAGAGTCAGACTGAGAAATTCAATGCCATAGCCGGTATTTGATCCACGGATCTTCTGGTTTCCGTCCAGCCGCACTAACATTGTGCTACTATGGCCAACGTGCCGATATGACATTAAATTCTCCAACTGACTCGTATTTTCCCGGTAAACCACTTAGGAGTTCTCATAAACACATGAGACAACTACCTTAATGGCGACTTACTACATGTAAGTACTTTAAGGCCCGGGCTTTATAGTTAACCACTAAAAGGTTAATTAATGGAAATTAATTATTCTTTCACACTGGCCGTGTGTAGGCTAAATTGTGGAAACGTAGAGTCAGACTGAAAAATTCAATGCCATAGCCGGGATTTGAACCACGGATCTTCTGCTTTCCGTCCAGCCGCTCTACCATTGTGCTACTATGGCCAACGTGCCGATATGACATTAAATTCTCCAACTGACTCGTATTTTCCCGGTAAACCACTTAGGAGTTCTCATAAACACATGAGACAACTACCTTAATGGCGACTTACTACATGTAAGTACTTTAAGGCCCGGGCTTTATAGTTAACCACTATTAGGTTAATTAATGGAAATTAATTATTCTTTCACACTGGCCGTGTGTAGGCTAAATTGTGGAAACGTAGAGTCAGACTGAAAAATTCAATGCCATAGCCGGGATTTGAACCACGGATCTTCTGGTTTCCGTCCAGCCGCACTAACATTGTGCTACTATGGCCAACGTGCCGATATGACATTAAATTCTTCAACTGACTCGTATTTTCCCGGTAAACCACTTAGGAGTTCTCATAAACACATGAGACAACTACCTTAATGGCGACTTACTACATGTAAGTACTTTAAGGCCCGGCCTTTATAGTTAACCACTATTAGATTAATTAATGGAAATTAAGTATTCTTTCACACTGGCCGTGTGTAGGCTAAATTGTGGAAACGTAGAGTCAGACTGAAAAATTCAATGCCATAGCCGGGATTTGAACCACGGATCTTCTGGTTTCCGTCCAGCCGCACTACCATTGTGCTACTATGGCCAACGTGCCGATATGACATTAAATTCTCCAACTGACTCGTATTTTCCCGGTAAACCACTTAGGAGTTCTCATAAACACATGAGACAACTACCATAATGGCGACTTCCTACATGTAAGTACTTTAAGGCCCGGGGTTTATAGTTAACCACTATTAGGTTAATTAATGGAAATTAATTATTCTTTCACACTGGCCGATGTGTTGGCTAAATTGTGGAAACGTAGAGTCAGACTGAAAAATTCAATGCCAAGGGGGATTTGAACCACGGATCTTCTGGTTTCCGTCCAGCCGCACTACCACTGTGCTACTATGACCAACGTGCCAATATGACATTAAATTCTCCAACTGACTCGTATTTTCCCGGTAAACCACTTAGGAGTTCTCATAAACACATGAGACAACTACCTTAATGGCGACTTACTACATGTAAGTACTTTAAGGCCCGGCCTTTATAGTTAACCACTATTAGGTTAATTAATGGAAATTAATTATTCTTCCACACTGGCCGTGTGTAGGCTAAATTGTGGAAACGTAGAGTCAGACGGAAAAATTCAATGCCATAGCCGGGATTTGAACCACGGATCTTCTGGTTTCCGTCCAGCCGCACTACCATTGTGCTACTATGTCCAACGTGCCGATATGACATTAAATTCTCCAACTGACTCGTATTTTCCCGGTAAACCACTTAGGAGTTCTCATAAACACATGAGACAACTCCCTTAATGGCGACTTACTACACGTAAGTACTTTAAGGCCCGGGCTTTATAGTTAACCACTATTAGGTTAATTAATGGAAATTAATTATTCTTTCACACTGGCCGTGTGTAGGCTAAATTGTGGAAACGTAGAGTCAGACTGAAAAATTCAATGCCATAGCCGGGATTTGAACCACGGATCTTCTGGTTTCCCGTCCAGCCGCACTACCATTGTGCTACTATGGCCAACGTGCCGATATGAAATTAAATTCTCCAACTGACTCGTATTTTCCCGGTAAACCACTTAGGAGTTCTCATAAACACATGAGACAACTACCTTAATGGCGACTTACTACATGTAAGTACTTTAAGGCCCGGGCTTTATAGTTAACCACTATTAGGTTAATTAATGGAAATTAATTATTCTTTCACACTGGCCGTGTGTAGGCTAAATTGTGGAAACGTAGAGTCAGACTGAAAAGTTCAATGCCATAGTCGGGATTTGAACCACGGATCTTCTGGTTTCCGTCCAGCCGCACTACCATTGTGCTACTATGGCCAACGTGCCGATATGACATTAAATTCTCCAACTGACTCGTATTTTCCCGGTAAACCACTTAGGAGTTCTCATAAACACATGAGACAACTACCTTAATGGCGACTTATTACATGTAAGTACTTTAAGCCCCGGCCTTTATAGTTAACCACTATTAGGTTAATTAATGGAAATTAATTATTCTTTCACACTGGCCGTGTGTAGGCTAAATTGTGGAAACGTAGAGTCAGACTGAAAAATTCAATGCCATAGCCGGGATTTGAACCACGGATCTTCTGGTTTCCGTCCAGCCGCACTACCATTGTGCTACTATGGCCAACGTGCCGATATGACATTAAATTCTCCAACTGACTCGTATTTTCCCGGTAAACCACTTAGGAGTTCTCATAAACACATGAGACAACTACCTTAATGGCGACTTACTAAATGTAAGTAGTTTAAGGCCCGGGCTTTATAGTTAACCACTATTAGGTTAATTAATAAAAATTAATTATTCTTTCACACTGGCCGTGTGTAGGCTAAATTGTGGAAACGTAGAGTCAGACTGAAAAATTCAATGCCATAGCCGGGATTTGAACCACGGATCTTCTGGTTTCCGTCCAGCCGCACTACCATTGTGCTACTATGGCCAACGTGCCGATATGACATTAAATTCTCCAACTGACTCGTATTTTCCCGGTAAACAACTTAGGAGTTCTCATAAACACATGAGACAACTACCTTAATGGCGACTTACTACATGTAAGTACTTTAAGGCCCGGGCTTTATAGTTAACCACTATTAGGTTAATTAATGGAAATTAATTATTCTTTCACACTGGCCGTGTGTAGGCTAAATTGTGGAAACGTAGAGTCAGACCGAAAAATTCAATGCCATAGCCGGGATTTGAACCACGGATCTTCTGCTTTCCGTCCAGCCGCTCTACCATTGTGCTACTATGGCCAACGTGCCGATATGACATTAAATTCTCCAACTGACTCGTATTTTCCCGGTAAACCACTTAGGAGTTCTCATAAACACATGAGACAACTACCTTAATGGCGACTTACTACATGTAAGTACTTTAAGGCCTGGGCTTTATAGTTAACCACTATTAGGTTAATTAATGGAAATTAATTATTCTATCACACTGGCCGTGTGTAGGCTAAATTGTGGAAACGTAGAGTCAGACTGAAAAATTCAATGCCATAGTCGGGATTTGAACCACGGATCTTCTGGTTTCCGTCCAGCCGCACTACCATTGTGCTACTATGGCCAACGTGCCGATATGACATTAAATTCTTCAACTGACTCGTATTTTCCCGGTAAACCACTTAGGAGTTCTCATAAACACATGAGACAACTACCTTAATGGCGACTTACTACATGTAAGTACTTTAAGGCCCGGCCTTTATAGTTAACCACTATTAGATTAATTAATGGAAATTAATAATTCTTTCACACTGGCCGTGTGCAGGCTAAATTGTGGAAACGTAGAGTCAGACTGAAAAATTCAATGCCATAGCCGGGATTTGAACCACGGATCTTCTGGTTTCCGTCCAGCCGCACTACCATTGTGCTACTATGGCCAACGTGCCGATATGACATTAAATTCTCCAATTGCTCGTATTTTCCCGGTAAACCACTTAGGAGTTCTCACAAACCCATGAGACAACTACCTTAATGGCGACTTACTACATGTAAGTACTTTAAAGCCCGGGCTTTATAGTTAACCACTATTAGGTTAATTAATGGAAATTAATTATTCTTTCACACTGACCGTGAGTAGGCTATATTGTGGAAACGTAGTGTCAGACTGAAAAATTCAATGCCATAGCCGGGATTTGAACCACGGGTCTTCTGGTTTCCGTCCAGCCGCACTACCATTGTGCTACTATGGCCAACGTGCCGATATGACATTAAATTCTCCAACTGACTCGTATTTTCCCGGTAAACCACTTAGGAGTTCTCATAAACACATAAGACAACTACCTTAATGGCGACTTACTACATGTAAGTACTTTATGGCCCGGGCTTTATAGTTAACCACTAAAAGGTTAATTAATGGAAATTAATTATTCTTTCACACTGGCCGTGTGTAGGCTAAATTGTGGAAACGTAGAGTCAGACTGAAAAATTCAATGCCATAGCCGGGATTTGAACCACGGATCTTCTGGTTTCCGTCCAGCCGCACTACCATTGTGCTACTATGGCCAGCGTGCCGATATGACATTAAATTCTCCAACTGACTCGTATTTTCCCGGTAAACCACTTTGGAGTTCTCATAAACACACGAGACAACTACCTTAATGGCGACTTACTGCATGTAAGTATTTTAAGGCCCGGGCTTTATAGTTAGCCACTATTAGGTTAATTAATGGCAATTAATTATTCTTTCACACTGGCCGTGTGTAGGCTAAATTGTGGAAACGTAGAGTCAGACTGAAAAATTCAATGCCATAGTCGGGATTTGAACCACGGATCTTCTGGTTTCCGTCCAGCCGCACTACCATTGTGTTACTATAGCCAACGTGCCGATATGACATTAAATTCTCCAACTGACTCGTATTTTCCCGGTAAACCACTTAGGAGTTCTCATAAACACATGAGACAACTACCTTAATGGCGACTTACTACATGTAAGTACTTTAAGGCCCGGGCTTTATAGTTAACCACTATTAGGTTAATTAATGGAAATTAATTATTCTTTCACACTGGCCGTGTGTAGGCTAAATTGTGGAAACGTAGAGTCAGACTGAAAAATTCAATGCCATAGCCGGGATTTGAACCACGGATCTTCTGGTTTCCGTCCAGCCGCACTACCATTGTGCTACTATGGCCAACGTGCCGATATGACATTAAATTCTCCAACTGACTCGTATTTTTCCGGTAAACCACTTAGGAGTTCTCATAAACACATGAGACAACTACCTTAATGGCGACTTACTACATGTAAGTACTTTAAGGCCCGGGCTTTATAGTTAACCACTATTAGGTTAATTAATGGAAATTAATTATTCTTTCACACTGGCCGTGTGTAGGCTAAATTGTGGAAACGTAGAGTCAGACTGAAAAATTCAATGCCATAGCCGGGATTTGAACCACGGATCTTCTGGTTTCCGTCCAGCCGCACTACCATTGTGCTACTATGGCCAACGTGCCGATATGACATTAAATTCTCCAACTGACTCGTATTTTCCCGGTAAACCACTTAGGAGTTCTCATAAACACATGAGACAACTACCTTAATGGCGACTTACTACATGTAAGTAGTTTAAGGCCCGGGCTTTATAGTTAACCACTATTAGGTTAATTAATGGAAATTAATTATTCTTTCACACTGGCCGTGTGTAGGCTAAATTGTCGAAACGTAGAGTCAGACTGAAAAATTCAATGCCATAGCCGGGATTTGAACCACGGATCTTCTGGTTTCCGTCCAGCCGCACTACCATTGTGCTACTATGGCCAACGTGCCGATATGACATTAAATTCTCCAACTGACTCGTATTTTCCCGGTAAACCACTTAGGAGTTCTCATTAACACATGAGACAACTACCTTAATGGCGACTTACTACATGTAAGTACTTTAAGGCCCGGGCTTTATAGTTAACCACTATTAGGTTAATTAATGGAAATTAATTATTCTTTCACACTGGCCGTGTGTAGGCTAAATTGTGGAAACGTAGAGTCAGACTGAAAAATTCAATGCCATAGTCGGGATTTGATCCACGGATCTTCTGGTTTCCGTCCAGCCGCACTAACATTGTGCTACTATGGCCAACGTGCCGATATGACATTAAATTCTCCAACTGACTCGTATTTTCCCGGTAAACCACTTAGGAGTTCTCATAAACACATGAGACAACTACCTTAATGGCGACTTACTACATGTAAGTACTTTAAGGCCCGGGCTTTATAGTTAACCACTATTAGGTTAATTAATGGAAATTAATTATTCTTTCACACTGGCCGTGTGTAGGCTAAATTGTGGAAACGTAGAGTCAGACTGAAAAGTTCAATGCCATAGTCGGGATTTGAACCACGGATCTTCTGGTTTCCGTCCAGCCGCACTACCATTGTGCTACTATGGCCAACGTACCGATATGACATTAAATTCTCCAACTGACTCGTATTTTCCCGGTAAACCACTTAGGAGTTCTCATAAACACATGAGACAACTGCCTTAATGGCGACTTACTACATGTAAGTACTTTAAGGCCCGGGCTTTATAGTTAACCACTATTAGGTTAATTAATGGAAATTAATCATTCTTTCACACTGGCCGTGTGTAGGCTAAATTGTGGAAACGTAGAGTCAGACTGAAAAGTTCAATGCCATAGTCGGGATTTGAACCACGGATCTTCTGGTTTCCGTCCAGCCGCACTACCATTGTGCTACTATGGCCAACGTGCCGATATGACATTAAATTCTTCAACTGACTCGTATTTTCCCGGTAAACCACTTAGGAGTTCTCATAAACACATGAGACAACTACCTTAATGGCGACTTACTACATGTAAGTACTCAAAGGCCCGGGCTTTATAGTTAACCACTATTAGGTTAATTAATGGAAATTAATTATTCTTTCACACTGGCTGTGTGTAGGCTAAATTATGGAATCGTAGAGTCAGACTGAAAAATTCATTGCCTTAGCCGGGATTTGAACCACGGATCTTCTGGTTTCCGTCCAGTTGCACTACCATTGTGCTACTATGGCCATAGTGCCGATATGACATTAAATTCTCCAATTGCTCGTATTTTCCCGGTAAACCACTTAGGAGTTCTCACAAACCCATGAGACAACTACCTTAATGGCGACTTACTACATGTAAGTACTTTAAAGCCCGGGCTTTATAGTTAACCACTATTAGGTTAATTAATGGAAATTAATTATTCTTTCACACTGGCCGTGAGTAGGCTAAATTGTGGAAATGTAGTGTCAGACTGAAAAATTCAATGCCATAGCCGGGATTTGAACCACGTATCTTCTGGTTTCCGTCCAGCCGCACTACCATTGTGCTACTATGGCCAACGTGCCGATATGACATTAAATTCTCCAACTGACTCGTATTTTCCCGGTAAACCACTTAGGAGTTCTCATAAACACATGAGACAACTACCTTAATGGCGACTTACTACACGTAAGTACTTTAAGGCCCGGGCTTTATAGTTAACCACTATTAGGTTAATTAATGGAAATTAATTATTCTTTCACACTGGCCGTGTGTAGGCTAAATTGTGGAAACGTAGAGTCAGACTGAAAAATTCAATGCCATAGCCGGTATTTGAACCACGGATCTTCTGGTTTCCGTCCAGCCGCACTACCATTGTGCTACTATGGCCAACGTGCCGATATGACATTAAATTCTCCAACTGACTCGTATTTTTCCGGTAAACCACTTAGGAGTTCTCATAAACACATGAGACAACTACCTTAATGGCGACTTACTGCATGTAAGTATTTTAAGGCCCGGGCTTTATAGTTAACCAGTATTAGGTTAATTAATGGAAATTAATTATTCTTTCACACTGGCCGAGTGTAGGTTAAATTGTGGAAACGTAGAGTCAGACTGAAAAATTCAATGCCATAGCCGGTATTTGAACCACGGATCTTCTGGTTTCCGTCCAGCCGCACTAACATTGTGCTACTATGGCCAACGTGCCGATATGACATTAAATTCTCCAACTGACTCGTATTTTCCCGGTAAACCACTTAGGAGTTCTCATAAACACATGAGACAACTACCTTAATGGCGACTTACTACATGTAAGTACTCAAAGGCCCGGGCTTTATAGTTAACCACTATTAGGTTAATTAATGGAAATTAATTATTCTTTCACACTGGCTGTGTGTAGGCTAAATTATGGAAACGTAGAGTCAGACTGAAAAATTCATTGCCTTAGCCGGGATTTGAACCACGGATCTTCTGGTTTCCGTCCAGTTGCACTACCATTGTGCTACTATGGCCAACGTGCCGATATGACATTAAATTCTCCAATTGCTCGTATTTTCCCGGTAAACCACTTAGGAGTTCTCACAAACCCATGAGACAACTACCTTAATGGCGACTTACTACATGTAAGTACTTTAAAGCCCGGGCTTTATAGTTAACCACTATTAGGTTAATTAATGGAAATTAATTATTCTTTCACACTGGCCGTGAGTAGGCTAAATTGTGGAAATGTAGTGTCAGACTGAAAAATTCAATGCCATAGCCGGGATTTGAACCACGTACCTTCTGGTTTCTGTCCAGCCGCACTACCATTGTGCTACTATGGCCAACGTGCCGATATGACATTAAATTCTCCAACTGACTCGTATTTTCCCGGTAAACCACTTAGGAGTTCTCATAAACACATGAGACAACTACCTTAATGGCGACTTACTACACGTAAGTACTTTAAGGCCCGGGCTTTATAGTTAACCACTATTAGGTTAATTAATGGAAATTAATTATTCTTTCACACTGGCCGTGTGTAGGCTAAATTGTGGAAACGTAGAGTCAGACTGAAAAATTCAATGCCATAGCCGGTATTTGAACCACGGATCTTCTGGTTTCCGTCCAGCCGCACTACCATTGTGCTACTATGGCCAACGTGCCGATATGACATTAAATTCTCCAACTGACTCGTATTTTTCCGGTAAACCACTTAGGAGTTCTCATAAACACATGAGACAACTACCTTAATGGCGACTTACTGCATGTAAGTATTTTAAGGCCCGGGCTTTATAGTTAACCAGTATTAGGTTAATAAATGGAAATTAATTATTCTTTCACACTGGCCGAGTGTAGGTTAAATTGTGGAAACGTAGAGTCAGACTGAAAAATTCAATGCCATAGCCGGTATTTGAACCACGGATCTTCTGGTTTCCGTCCAGCCGCACTAACATTGTGCTACTATGGCCAACGTGCCGATATGACATTAAATTCTCCAACTGACTCGTATTTTCCCGGTAAACCACTTAGGAGTTCTCATAAACACATGAGACAACTACCTTAATGGCGACTTACTACATTTTAGTACTTTAAGGCCCGGGCTTTATAGTTAACCACTATTAGGTTAATTAATGGAAATTAATTATTCTTTCACACTGGCCGTGAGTAGGCTAAATTGTGGAAACGTAGAGTCAGACTGAAAAATTCAATGCCATAGCCGGTATTTGAACCACGGATCTTCTGGTTTCCGTCCAGCCGCACTACCATTGTGCTACTATGGCCAACGTGCCGATATGACATTAAATTCTCCAACTGACTCGTATTTTCCCGGTAAACCACTTAGGAGTTCTCATAAACACATGAGACAACTACCTTAATGGCGACTTACTACACGTAAGTACTTTAAGGCCCGGGCTTTATAGTTAACCACTATTAGGTTAATTAATGGAAATTAATTATTCTTTCACACTGGCCGTGTGTAGGCTAAATTGTGGAAACGTAGAGTCAGACTGAAAAATTCAATGCCATAGCCGGTATTTGAACCACGGATCTTCTGGTTTCCGTCCAGCCGCACTACCATTGTGCTACTATGGCCAACGTGCCGATATGACATTAAATTCTCCAACTGACTCGTATTTTTCCGGTAAACCACTTAGGAGTTCTCATAAACACATGAGACAACTACCTTAATGGCGACTTACTGCATGTAAGTATTTTAAGGCCCGGGCTTTATAGTTAACCAGTATTAGGTTAATTAATGGAAATTAATTATTCTTTCACACTGGCCGAGTGTAGGTTAAATTGTGGAAACGTAGAGTCAGACTGAAAAATTCAATGCCATAGCCGGTATTTGAACCACGGATCTTCTGGTTTCCGTCCAGCCGCACTAACATTGTGCTACTATGGCCAACGTGCCGATATGACATTAAATTCTCCAACTGACTCGTATTTTCCCGGTAAACCACTTAGGAGTTCTCATAAACACATGAGACAACTACCTTAATGGCGACTTACTACATGTAAGTACTCAAAGGCCCGGGCTTTATAGTTAACCACTATTAGGTTAATTAATGGAAATTAATTATTCTTTCACACTGGCTGTGTGTAGGCTAAATTATGGAAACGTAGAGTCAGACTGAAAAATTCATTGCCTTAGCCGGGATTTGAACCACGGATCTTCTGGTTTCCGTCCAGTTGCACTACCATTGTGCTACTATGGCCAACGTGCCGATATGACATTAAATTCTCCAATTGCTCGTATTTTCCCGGTAAACCACTTAGGAGTTCTCACAAACCCATGAGACAACTACCTTAATGGCGACTTACTACATGTAAGTACTTTAAAGCCCGGGCTTTATAGTTAACCACTATTAGGTTAATTAATGGAAATTAATTATTCTTTCACACTGGCCGTGAGTAGGCTAAATTGTGGAAATGTAGTGTCAGACTGAAAAATTCAATGCCATAGCCGGGATTTGAACCACGTACCTTCTGGTTTCTGTCCAGCCGCACTACCATTGTGCTACTATGGCCAACGTGCCGATATGACATTAAATTCTCCAACTGACTCGTATTTTCCCGGTAAACCACTTAGGAGTTCTCATAAACACATGAGACAACTACCTTAATGGCGACTTACTACACGTAAGTACTTTAAGGCCCGGGCTTTATAGTTAACCACTATTAGGTTAATTAATGGAAATTAATTATTCTTTCACACTGGCCGTGTGTAGGCTAAATTGTGGAAACGTAGAGTCAGACTGAAAAATTCAATGCCATAGCCGGTATTTGAACCACGGATCTTCTGGTTTCCGTCCAGCCGCACTACCATTGTGCTACTATGGCCAACGTGCCGATATGACATTAAATTCTCCAACTGACTCGTATTTTTCCGGTAAACCACTTAGGAGTTCTCATAAACACATGAGACAACTACCTTAATGGCGACTTACTGCATGTAAGTATTTTAAGGCCCGGGCTTTATAGTTAACCAGTATTAGGTTAATAAATGGAAATTAATTATTCTTTCACACTGGCCGAGTGTAGGTTAAATTGTGGAAACGTAGAGTCAGACTGAAAAATTCAATGCCATAGCCGGTATTTGAACCACGGATCTTCAGGTTTCCGTCCAGCCGCACTAACATTGTGCTACTATGGCCAACGTGCCGATATGACATTAAATTCTCCAACTGACTCGTATTTTCCCGGTAAACCACTTAGGAGTTCTCATAAACACATGAGACAACTACCTTAATGGCGACTTACTACATTTTAGTACTTTAAGGCCCGGGCTTTATAGTTAACCACTATTAGGTTAATTAATGGAAATTAATTATTCTTTCACACTGGCCGTGAGTAGGCTAAATTGTGGAAACGTAGAGTCAGACTGAAAAATTCAATGCCATAGCCGGTATTTGAACCACGGATCTTCTGGTTTCCGTCCAGCCGCACTACCATTGTGCTACTATGGCCAACGTGCCGATATGACATTAAATTCTCCAACTGACTCGTATTTTCCCGGTAAACCACTTAGGAGTTCTCATTAACACATGAGACAACTACCTTAATGGCGACTTACTACATGTAAGTACTTTAAGGCCCGGGCTTTATAGTTAACCACTATTAGGTTAATTAATGGAAATTAATTATTCTTTCACACTGGCCGTGTGTAGGCTAAATTGTGGAAACGTAGAGTCAGACTGAAAAATTCAATGCCATAGTCGGGATTTGATCCACGGATCTTCTGGTTTCCGTCCAGCCGCACTAACATTGTGCTACTATGGCCAACGTGCCGATATGACATTAAATTCTCCAACTGACTCGTATTTTCCCGGTAAACCACTTAGGAGTTCTCATAAACACATGAGACAACTACCTTAATGGCGACTTACTACATGTAAGTACTTTAAGGCCCGGGCTTTATAGTTAACCACTATTAGGTTAATTAATGGAAATTAATTATTCTTTCACACTGGCCGTGTGTAGGCTAAATTGTGGAAACGTAGAGTCAGACTGAAAAGTTCAATGCCATAGTCGGGATTTGAACCACGGATCTTCTGGTTTCCGTCCAGCCGCACTACCATTGTGCTACTATGGCCAACGTACCGATATGACATTAAATTCTCCAACTGACTCGTATTTTCCCGGTAAACCACTTAGGAGTTCTCATAAACACATGAGACAACTACCTTAATGGCGACTTACTACATGTAAGTACTTTAAGGCCCGGGCTTTATAGTTAACCACTATTAGGTTAATTAATGGAAATTAATCATTCTTTCACACTGGCCGTGTGTAGGCTAAATTGTGGAAACGTAGAGTCAGACTGAAAAGTTCAATGCCATAGTCGGGATTTGAACCACGGATCTTCTGGTTTCCGTCCAGCCGCACTACCATTGTGCTACTATGGCCAACGTGCCGATATGACATTAAATTCTTCAACTGACTCGTATTTTCCCGGTAAACCACTTAGGAGTTCTCATAAACACATGAGACAACTACCTTAATGGCGACTTACTACATGTAAGTACTCAAAGGCCCGGGCTTTATAGTTAACCACTATTAGGTTAATTAATGGAAATTAATTATTCTTTCACACTGGCTGTGTGTAGGCTAAATTATGGAATCGTAGAGTCAGACTGAAAAATTCATTGCCTTAGCCGGGATTTGAACCACGGATCTTCTGGTTTCCGTCCAGTTGCACTACCATTGTGCTACTATGGCCAACGTGCCGATATGACATTAAATTCTCCAATTGCTCGTATTTTCCCGGTAAACCACTTAGGAGTTCTCACAAACCCATGAGACAACTACCTTAATGGCGACTTACTACATGTAAGTACTTTAAAGCCCGGGCTTTATAGTTAACCACTATTAGGTTAATTAATGGAAATTAATTATTCTTTCACACTGGCCGTGAGTAGGCTAAATTGTGGAAATGTAGTGTCAGACTGAAAAATTCAATGCCATAGCCGGGATTTGAACCACGTATCTTCTGGTTTCCGTCCAGCCGCACTACCATTGTGCTACTATGGCCAACGTGCCGATATGACATTAAATTCTCCAACTGACTCGTATTTTCCCGGTAAACCACTTAGGAGTTCTCATAAACACATGAGACAACTACCTTAATGGCGACTTACTACACGTAAGTACTTTAAGGCCCGGGCTTTATAGTTAACCACTATTAGGTTAATTAATGGAAATTAATTATTCTTTCACACTGGCCGTGTGTAGGCTAAATTGTGGAAACGTAGAGTCAGACTGAAAAATTCAATGCCATAGCCGGTATTTGAACCACGGATCTTCTGGTTTCCGTCCAGCCGCACTACCATTGTGCTACTATGGCCAACGTGCCGATATGACATTAAATTCTCCAACTGACTCGTATTTTTCCGGTAAACCACTTAGGAGTTCTCATAAACACATGAGACAACTACCTTAATGGCGACTTACTGCATGTAAGTATTTTAAGGCCCGGGCTTTATAGTTAACCAGTATTAGGTTAATTAATGGAAATTAATTATTCTTTCACACTGGCCGAGTGTAGGTTAAATTGTGGAAACGTAGAGTCAGACTGAAAAATTCAATGCCATAGCCGGTATTTGAACCACGGATCTTCTGGTTTCCGTCCAGCCGCACTAACATTGTGCTACTATGGCCAACGTGCCGATATGACATTAAATTCTCCAACTGACTCGTATTTTCCCGGTAAACCACTTAGGAGTTCTCATAAACACATGAGACAACTACCTTAATGGCGACTTACTACATGTAAGTACTCAAAGGCCCGGGCTTTATAGTTAACCACTATTAGGTTAATTAATGGAAATTAATTATTCTTTCACACTGGCTGTGTGTAGGCTAAATTATGGAAACGTAGAGTCAGACTGAAAAATTCATTGCCTTAGCCGGGATTTGAACCACGGATCTTCTGGTTTCCGTCCAGTTGCACTACCATTGTGCTACTATGGCCAACGTGCCGATATGACATTAAATTCTCCAATTGCTCGTATTTTCCCGGTAAACCACTTAGGAGTTCTCACAAACCCATGAGACAACTACCTTAATGGCGACTTACTACATGTAAGTACTTTAAAGCCCGGGCTTTATAGTTAACCACTATTAGGTTAATTAATGGAAATTAATTATTCTTTCACACTGGCCGTGAGTAGGCTAAATTGTGGAAATGTAGTGTCAGACTGAAAAATTCAATGCCATAGCCGGGATTTGAACCACGTATCTTCTGGTTTCCGTCCAGCCGCACTACCATTGTGCTACTATGGCCAACGTGCCGATATGACATTAAATTCTCCAACTGACTCGTATTTTCCCGGTAAACCACTTAGGAGTTCTCATAAACACATGAGACAACTACCTTAATGGCGACTTACTACACGTAAGTACTTTAAGGCCCGGGCTTTATAGTTAACCACTATTAGGTTAATTAATGGAAATTAATTATTCTTTCACACTGGCCGTGTGTAGGCTAAATTGTGGAAACGTAGAGTCAGACTGAAAAATTCAATGCCATAGCCGGTATTTGAACCACGGATCTTCTGGTTTCCGTCCAGCCGCACTACCATTGTGCTACTATGGCCAACGTGCCGATATGACATTAAATTCTCCAACTGACTCGTATTTTTCCGGTAAACCACTTAGGAGTTCTCATAAACACATGAGACAACTACCTTAATGGCGACTTACTGCATGTAAGTATTTTAAGGCCCGGGCTTTATAGTTAACCAGTATTAGGTTAATAAATGGAAATTAATTATTCTTTCACACTGGCCGAGTGTAGGTTAAATTGTGGAAACGTAGAGTCAGACTGAAAAATTCAATGCCATAGCCGGTATTTGAACCACGGATCTTCTGGTTTCCGTCCAGCCGCACTAACATTGTGCTACTATGGCCAACGTGCCGATATGACATTAAATTCTCCAACTGACTCGTATTTTCCCGGTAAACCACTTAGGAGTTCTCATAAACACATGAGACAACTACCTTAATGGCGACTTACTACATGTAAGTACTTTAAGGCCCGGGCTTTATAGTTAACCACTATTAGGTTAATTAATGGAAATTAATTATTCTTTCACACTGGCCGTGAGTAGGCTAAATTGTGGAAACGTAGAGTCAGACTGAAAAATTCAATGCCATAGCCGGTATTTGAACCACGGATCTTCTGGTTTCCGTCCAGCCGCACTACCATTGTGCTACTATGGCCAACGTTTTGATATGACATTAAATTCTCCAACTGACTCGTATTTTTCCGGTAAACCACTTAGGAGTTCTCATAAACACATGAGACAACTACCTTAATGGCGACTTACTGCATGTAAGTATTTTAAGGCCCGGGCTTTATAGTTAACCAGTATTAGGTTAATTAATGGAAATTAATTATTCTTTCACACTGGCCGAGTGTAGGTTAAATTGTGGAAACGTAGAGTCAGACTGAAAAATTCAATGCCATAGCCGGGATTTGAACCACGGATCTTCTGGTTTCCGTCCAGCCGCACTAACATTGTGCTACTATGGCCAACGTGCCGATATGACATTAAATCCTCCAACTGACTCGTATTTTCCCGGTAAACCACTTAGGAGTTCTCATAAACACATGAGACAACTACCTTAATGGCGACTTACTACATTTTAGTACTTTAAGGCCCGGGCTTTATAGTTAACCACTATTAGGTTAATTAATGGAAATTAATTATTCTTTCACACTGGCCGTGAGTAGGCTAAATTGTGGAAACGTAGTGTCAGACTGAAAAATTCAATGCCATAGCCGGGATTTGAACCACGGATCTTCTGGTTTCCGTCCAGCCGCACTACCATTGTGCTACTATGGCCAACGTGCCGATATGACATTAAATTCTCCAACTGACTCGTATTTTCCCGGTAAACCACTTAGGAGTTCTCATAAACACATGAGACAATCAGTCCAGAAATTTCCGGAAGAATAAAGAAACCAAATATTCCATCACATTCTAGAAGCGCAACTTAATCTATGCCGGCAAGTCTTTTACCTCAGTTATAGCTGCCCGCCGGCGCTTGTTTACAATAGCCACGCTATCATTAACTGCTTATCAAGACTCATTATTAGCATGAAACTTTATCCTCCGACTTTTTTCTTATTTGTGCCGAAACTTTTATGCCTGTTGCCGTGACAATATTGTAAACCGGTCACATAAAATAGAAATATTTCAATTTGATCTCAATCCTTTTCTATCACCCACAGTTTCCTCGTAATGTAACTTCATTACAGACCAGAAAATTAACAGAACATGATTTAGGAATGAAAAATAAATTAGTGTTACAATATGTACAAAGCTTTTATCCAAGTCTAAACAAGAAAATATCTCTAGTACATAGTCTTTTTGTCCATTTTCTTATATTTCCTATATAAGCATGTATAAATATTTTGGAGTAATAGAAATGTTCAAGTAATTTAGACAATCTGTGTTTTTCACTTCGTTATTACTCGCGTAAATGTAACAACGAAAGTTTTAAATTAACGAGGAGCACTTGTAGATCTCGGGGCACAGCTGCCCTCCCAAGTTTCGAGTCTTTTAACGCATTAAAGTCAAAATTCATTGTTTGTTGCTAGAGTTGCCGCTGAATCAGAGTAAAAAAGGCGGCGCTGTTGTGAACTGGAATTTAAATCGCAAGGGGGAAAACAAATGGACGCTATGTTGGCAAATTATTTACCATGCGGCATTCCGTCTGCTCCAGGGTAAACAAGAGGCTAAGGTTCGGTGAAAATGTCGCCATTTCTTTTCCTTCAGTGCTGGAGGAAAAAGCAATTAAATAGAGAGGACGTGGAGGCTCATGATAACGACGTGTAGATGTTGACTTTCTGTAGATGATGGATTCGGCGCAAAAACAAGGTGACATGCACTCGTGGGGAAAAAAAAACCTCCATGATTTATTACTTCCAAAGGGCCTTAACTTCTGCACGAACATCATTTACTTGTTACTCCTCCAATGAGAGAGAGATAATTCATTTAACGAGTTGAGCTCAGAAAAACCTTGTCCATACATTCAGTTCTACGAAGTTAATTCTAGCTCTAAGTGTTACAAAAACATTTTCAACTTTTTTTCTGCGAATCTTTCACTTGGGTTGCTTCAGGGGACAAATGAAAAGTAACTCTTTTATTGTGTTAATAAAATTAACGTTTTATTCCTCAACTACCCAAGCATTGCACTTAACTCCAAAAAATTGATGGACAGGTTTAACCTGAAATATATATTTTAAAGCTCCCTGGACGCCAAAACTGAATTTATAGTCCAAAGGTCTGTGTTTTACATGTGGCTATTACACTAGTCGACGAAAGTGAACCTTTTTCTTTCCCAAGAATTAAAATAGCATTTTATAGAAGTATTTTTCCTGCTGAATTCAAATATAGTTTTAGTTTTTACCCATCGGGAAGGAGTTTTGTGAGACATTTATTTAAATTTTTATAATATTCTATAAAACTCCGTAACTAGGTATCTAACTCAAAATTAATATAATTAATTGTTTCCGGGCTGTTTTGACGTGGTCTGCTGGCGTAAGATCGTCCAAACGTTACGTCCACAACTGCGGTAGACATCATCAGTGGCGCGGTTGAAGTTTCCTTGCAGAGAGTTTCGCTGCGTCTGAAGGGTTCACTCGCTCGCTCGTCGTGCTGGCTGGCTCTATTTAGCCAGAAGGTTTTTGCTGCGTGCCCACCCGTGTTGGGTTTAACAGCAGGTAAAGTTTGTTCGGGATGTTGTCGGGTGTCTGGTGCGTTTTTAGATTGGAATCAGTTTATAAGAATACAGTATTTGTACCTTGGGAATGAAAGGATAGGATGCAATGCCTAGCACCCTGGTGTTTTGTTTCTGAAATTTGGGTTCGTAATTTTGATGCTAAACAGCTGAGGAGAATATGTGGAGCTCAGCTTTAGCTGCTGTTGGGATTGGCTCCTGGGTTATCTTGGGTGCCCGTAAGCCATGCGGGGTACCCGATGTAGGCTAGAGCGACGTCTAGTGCGGTCATAATCTCCCAAAGATCTAACAAGGGCGCTTCTGTGGTTGGGTAAGTTGGCGTATAATTTTGATGCCCGGCGCCTAATCTCGTCCTCCAAGTATGGAGGAGCTGAGGCTTCATGAAGCAACCTGGTGGGAAAGTATCGGCCCACAGAGTAGATAGACCGTAGTCCTCTATTCTGTGCAAGTTGAAGCCATGGCAACCAGCTGTCTGCGGTCATGCCCCAGATTTCACAGGCATAAAGCATGACGGGAATTAGCAGCGCTTGGAGAAGGTATAATCTGAGGCGAAGCGGCATCGAGCTCGACCCCAGCATTGGATACAGGGAAGCTATTGCTCCCTGTACCCTTGCCGCTAGGTCCCTGATGTGCTGGCGAAAGGTTATACCTTTATCCAACGTAACTCCTAGGTAACCGGACAGAGTTGGTCCACTTTATTGAAGGGTTAAGTGCCTGAGTTGCGCTATTTGTACTAGTTGTTGGGGGACGGAGCCTGGGTAGTCCGGCAATGGTATCCTGTGATTGGTCCGCGTCATTTTTGCTAGTTAAATGACGTTTCTTGTTTTCGATAACAGGATGCCAGTTCCTACTGAGTTTTAAGGCTTCTTCCTTTCTGTTGAAATTATTAGGATGCTTATAAATTTCGATGGCCTCCCACTGAAGTCGTGTGTGGTAATGCTCTGTAGTAGAAAGGATGCTGGTGTCCTGGAACTGTATCACATGCTCGCCTTCCGCCTCAATAGCATTTCAGGTCCTTGGGAGATTATGACCCCACTAGACGCCGTTCTAGACAGCACCGGTTACCCCGCATGGCTTGTGGGCATCCGAGGTAACCCAGGAGCTAACCCGAACAGCAGCTAATTCTGAGCTCCACATAATCCTTCCAAGCTGCTTGGCATCAAAATTATATACCCAAAACTTAAATAAATAAAACACCAGGGTGCAAGGTGTTGCATCCTGTCCTTCAACCCCTAGGTACATGTTTGTAACATTATAACGAACATCAATCTAAAAATCCAGATCTCATCCTACAACATTCCAAAATCTATACCTTACCTGCGGTAAAACCCTTTAGGGGTGGGCACGCAGCAAAAACCTTCTGGCTATATACAGCCAGCCAGCACCACATGACATGGCATGAGCCCTTCAGACGCAGAGAAAATCTCTGCAAGGAAACCTCGACCGTACCACTGATTATGTCTACCGCAGTTGTGGACGAAACGTTTGGACATTCTAACGGTTACAGACCACGGCAAAACAGCCTGGAAATAATTAATTGTATTATGGACTTCGACCGTGAAAGCTTACGTTCTCTCATAACTCAAAATTATAGCTATTCATTCTGACTTACCGAGGAAGTGGTAGATAGTGATTTTCGGGCACATTGTGCACCTGGAACGTCTCTCTTCTTAGTCTAACTGTAGTCAGCTTACATTTTTTTGTAATTTACGTCCTCCAACATCAAGTCTTAACGCACGGTGAATGAAATGGGTGAAATGATGCTCAAATCAGCCCGGGGTCCACACAGCTTGGAGTTATCTGACATTCGTATTTCAGGATAATGGAAAACCCCTGAAAAAACTTATCCAGGTAACTCACCCTGACCTGGACCTCTTGAACGTGAAGCAGACACGCTATTATCTACGCTGACATATTGGAACTCTGCTTGCCTTGGTACCTCTTTTCCAAAGTAGAAATTTGCTGATGAAAACACCCACCGTGTGCATCGCTGACAGCTCCAGGATTTCCGGGGAAGAAGTGTAAGTGAGTGTCCAAGAAATGAATCTTTTAAGTCATGTTGCGACCCATAGCTTTATAAGAATGCAAAAGATCAGTTACTATGTCACGATAGATTTCTGCTTTATGGTTTACAAGAAAATTGAAATATAAACTTTTGAAAGACTGTTAGGCTGCTTTCTCTAGTGGATTTAATAATCTTTTGAAATGTTCATCACTCATTAATGACTGGATTTGTGATCCTATAAATATTCCTTCAAGGTTTGGTACAAGCGCGTCAGGGGAGGACGGGTGTTATTAGTCGATGATGCATGGTCTGGAGCACCACACTGCTTTACCGATGAAATCGTCCAGCTGGTTGATGCACTCATTACTCAGGACCGCCGAGTGACAGTGAAAGTCATAGCCGCCGAAGTCGGATTGAGCGTCGGAAGTGTTCACACCATCATGAAGGAACGACTGCTCTTGCGCAAAGTGTGTGCCCAATGGGCGCCCCACAGTCTTCAACCACAGTTGAGTCCCGAGGTTCTAATCCCATTAGTCCTGGACCCATAGGACCAAGACCCGGGCGTCGTTTAACCAGAGAGTATCCAAGCTGTCCCAAAGGGCATCCGTGGGGCTTTCCATAGGGCAAGAGCTGGGTTACTAACAAGGCCCCCCATCAGGTCCAAGGACAAAAGCCGGGATGGAAGTGGAAACGCCACTTAAGTGCGCCAACACCAAAAGGTGAAGGCTACCGATATGATCTTGGCGGGACTGCCTGGTGATCTAGCACGCCTTCTACTAGCTCTGCAGTCTAGTACCCGGGAATATTGATGGCTTCCCTTTAACCCTGTCCGGAGATGTACCCGATCACCCACGGGTATCGGCAACATACACCACACCAGGAAGTATGTCGAATGGTCCATTACTTGGTCATCTGGAACCGCTATACTAGGGAAGGGAATGAGTTCCTGGCACGAGTGTTAGCTGGAGATGAGTCATGGTGTCACCACTTCAAACTACAATCAAAACGACAAAGTCTCTCGTAGAAGCATCCAGGTTCAGCACCACCTGAAAAAAAGCCAATGTTATCCACAAAAGTGCAGGAAAAATTATGCTGACGTTCTTCTTTGACCAAGATGGCCCCCTTCTGATACACTTCCTCCAGCACGGGACAGTAGTGAATGCCCAGCGTTACTCGCACTCCTTGTTCAACCTTCGCCAAGCGATCAAATCAAAACAACCAGACAATCTCACCCGTAGAGTGATACTGTTCCACGATAATGCAAAGCTAAATACGGCCAACACAGTAGCGGTAATCCTGCAGAAATTCAAATGGGAGGTTCTCGCCCACCCTTCATAGAGACCTGACCTCTCTCCCTGTGATTGCACCATTTTTGATCCCCTTAAAAAGACTGAGGGGCAAACGATTCAGCTCGGACGACGACGTCTAGCTGTACGTGTGGAAATATTTCACATCGCAGCCCCGAGACTTTTATGGGACAGCCATTCACCACCTTGTGTCACAGTGGGATAAGTGTCTCAACAGCCAGGGCCAATACTTCTAACATACAGGTACTGGTTTCTGTAATTATATCTCCGGCTTGATTCTTTTTGAACGCCCCTTATATTTAATATTTATATATTTACTTTTCTTTTATCCCATTTTGAACTCAATCAGTGCACAAAATTTCTATCTCAGAGTATTATCCGATACGTTATAATGAATTGTTCGAAATAACAATTAGTAATAATGGAAATTTATTGTTCATTCACACTAGTCGTGTGAAGGACGTACTGTGAAAGAGTAGAGCCAGACTGAGAAATTCAATGCCATGACCGGGATTTGAAATACGGATCTTCTGGTCTCCGTCCAGCCGCTCTAAACCATTGAGATACTATGGCCAACATGCCAACACGACATTAAACTTTCCAACTGACTCATGTTTTTCTCAGTCTGGCTCTACCCTTTCATAGTGCGTCTTACACACGGCTAGTGTGAAAGAACAATTAATTTCCATTAATTGTACCTAATAGTGGTTAACTATAAAGCCCAGGCCTTAATGTACTTACAGCATAGTAAGTTGCCATTAAGGTAGTTGTCTTATGTGTTTATGAGAACTCTTAGTGGTTTACCGGGAAAAACACGAGTCAGTTGGAGAATTTAATGTCATTTTGACACGTTGGCCATAGTAGCTCAATGGTTTAGAGCGGCTGGATGGAGACCAGAAGATCCCTGGTTCAAATCCCGGCTATGACATTGAATTTTTCACTCTGGCTCTACCCTTTCATTTAATAATATTTTTGTGTACAATATTTCACTTTGTGATCACTTGGTTCAAAACAAAATAACACAAATTACATAAATGTCTTCCTATGCATTCAATATTACAGGAAGTTTAACGTAACTCTAAAATAACACAAAGAATCACAAAATAGTTTAACAAAAGTTATGCTGGGGCCGATATAAAACAACTGCTTCAATATCGAAGAAAATGTACGAGATGAATGAGTTAAATGTGGATGCTTATCTAAAGTAGTGGAGTTTGGTTTATAGAATATGTATGAAAAATGTTTCCAGTTACAAATAAAGTAAAATATTGCAATTGTTAGCGTCAGGAAAGGTTATTCCATTGTTTGTTCTACGAGGCGTGTTCGTAAAATATGGTCTCCAAGGCGCTGGAGCCGTGAGGAACGCTATCACGCGAGATCCGGCAACACTGCCGTGTAACTTGGTTTCACCCCTTCAAATTCCCACCACAACTAAATAATTGCAACCATTAGCCTTGGCTGGGCAGCTTCCTGCGATGGAGCTTCCTGTCACTTCCGCCACCAAGTGCGAGTTGCTTTCAGTGATTCGCCTTTTGAGTGCCCGACTGAAATTCGTCAGTTAAGTCTATGAGCCACAGTGTATGGACGTGAAAAACGTGCGAAAGTGGGTCAGAGAGTTCAAAAGACGGACGTACACATGTCCATGACGAACAAAGTTCTGGTCGGCCTTCGGTTTCAGCTGAAAAAATTGCAAAAGTGGAGCAAGAAATGCTTAAAGATCAGCGTGTGACAGTTCGCGAGCTGTGTGAACTTATCCCTGAAGTTAGTAAGACTACGATTGACAAGATTTTGACCGAACATTTGCATTATCGCAAGGTGTGTGCGAGGTGAGTCCCCAAAATGCTCACAGAAGACCATAAACGGCAACGTGTTGAAGCGGCCCACCGATTCCTGGAGCGCTATGCAGAACAGGGCGAGGAACTGTTGGATTCAATTGTCACTGGTGATAAAACCTGGGTGCACTACACAACACCAGAAACTAAAGAACATTCTCGTCAGTGACGGCATTCGAATTCGCCGAAGCCGCGAAAGTTCAAACAGACATTTTCTGCCAGCAAAGTGATGGCCAGTGTGTTCTGGGAGAGAAAAGGTGTATTGTTGTGAGAGTTTATACCTACCGGCACGACAATAAACGCCGCTAGCTACTGTGAGTCTTTAAAACAATTGCGACGTGCTATTCAAAATTAAAGGAGGGGGATGCTGACGAAGGCAGTGATTTCTCATGACGACAACACTCGTCCCCATACTGCACATGCAATGGCTGATCTCCTGGTCCAGTTCAAATGGGACATCCTTACCCATTACCCCTTCAGTTCAGACTTAGCACCTAGTGATTATCATCTGTTTCCTGAGTTGAAGTCACACCTGGCGGAATACCAGGGTGGGTCAAAAAGTAATTCCTCCTATTCTTTTCCCTTAAATAAGTAAGTTATGTGAAAACTTTGAATTTGGTGCAATTCCTCAAACCTTCTTCTCCAATCCCCTGCAGTGGTAACTTTCTAAGTCAACAGGTGGCAGCACTGCATCCTCTTGAAAAATGGCTGACATCGACATTCTTATTAGACAGCTTTCTGTGATTGAATGTTTGACTGCGGAAGCTGAAACGCCAATTCGCATTCACGAAAGGCTAACAAATGTGTATGGTGATGCAACGGTGGATGTCAGCACGGTTAGACGATGGGTTCGTTGCTGTAACGAGGCTGAAGGGCAAACACCATTGGCAGATGAAAAGCGAAGTGGCAGGCCGGTGACTGCAGTGACTACATGCAACATTCAGTGAGTTGATGACATAATTCGTGGTAATCGCCGAGTAACAACAGGTGAATTGTGTCGCATTACCTCCCTCAGTAAAGCCAGTGTGATGACGATTATTCAACAACTGGTTTACTCAAAAGTTTGTTCACGTTGGGTACCAAGAATTTTAACCGCACAAAACAAAGAAACAAGGAAAAAAATAGCCTCCGAATACTTGCAGCGCTTCAATTTGGAGGAAGAGGAGTTTGTGGAAAAAAATTGTTACTGGAGACGAATGGCATCACACAATGTCACCGAATGAACGAAAATTCAAAACTCAGTGTTCGGCAGGGAAAGTTATGGCGACAGTGTTTTGGGATGCAGAGGGTGTCCTTATGATTGACCTTTTGGAGCAGGGATGCACAATAAATTCTGTCAAATACGTCAGAACTCTCAAAAAGCTGAAAGCATGTCTTCGCCGATTTCGCCCAACAAAAACTATGGCGCATGTTCTTCTTTTGCATGAGAATGCAAGACCACACACCAGCCGTTATACCACTGCAGAAATTGAGAAATTGGGATGGCAAGTCTTACCCCACCTCCCATACAGCCCTGACCTTGCACCATCAGACTGTTCGGGCCACTAAAGGAAGCTCATCGTGGGATTCATTTTGAAGATGAGGAGGCTGTGAAAACATCCGTGCGACAATGGCTCAGGAAGCCAGACCGTGTGCTTTACCACACTGGAATACATACCCTAGTTAAAAGGTGGACCTAAACTGTGGAAAGGAACTGCCACAAGCATGCAAAAGTGCATCATTCGTAATGTTGTTTACGTTGAAAAATAGCTATAAGTTCCGCCTTTCCATCAATGTAACGTTTATTGTCAATAAACATGTTTTCTATATTAAATAAAATTGGAGACCTTATTTTACGGGCACGCCTGGTATCTCCGGCAGATGGTGGTAAACCGGGGCTGCCAGTTTACGGTGATGAGAGATTGTAGTCTGGTCTTGGACAGTAAACCACTTTTAAGACTCCAGGGAAACAGATGTTTGGAATTAACTACTGGTGCTACCAATCTCGCCAACTTGTTGAAACTTGTGAACTTGACTACAAACATAACTTACTGCAAGTTCTTAATTCCTTCTCTCTTCAGGCTCCTCATAAATATGCACTTTCAACATTAAGTCGGCGCAGGTTTGCGTATTGTTGCAGTTACTATGAAACTATTAGCGAATATTTGGTAACAAATTTGCATTAGTTATTTATTCTGTAATTCGGGTGAAGTTTAACTGCAATACAGTTACAATTAAGTTAATCAACTTAAATATTTCTGATAAAAATATTTTTGGCTGTTCAATAAAGGGTGGCCATAATTCTTTTAAGGTCATATTTTTCTCGCACTAAAATTCAATGTCATTATATTCTGGTAGCTTAATATGAAACAAACACGCCGTAGTAGTTTCATTGTTGGCACTCCTGGTTCCAGCCTGTGAGAACCAGGCAAGTTCAGACATGTTCAGTATCACCTACCGCTGCAACGGAGGTAACACGCGAGGAACAATATGCGGCGTTTGAAATTCTGCTTTCGTCTCAACAAATCTTCAGTTGAGGCCTATACAATGTTACAGGAGGCCTATGGAGAGTCTGTTCTTCCCTACAGCACAGCTCCAAGGTGGTTTAAAATGCTTAAAGAGTGGAGACAGTCAATTTCAAAGGAAGGTGGACCCGGTGCTCCAGTTATTGCTCTTAAGAAAACATCAACACTGCTGCTGCCATTGTGAGAGAGGATCCACGAATTACCTTAAGGTCACTTTCTATATTACTGAATATTTCACTGGTTGCCACTCACACGTTGGTGACAGAAACATTACACATGAGACGTGTTTGTGCGCGATGGGATCCAAGACTGTTGATTCCTGAACAAAAGGACATTCGCCTGCAGGTCTGCATGCAGTTAAAGTTGATTTTACAGGAAGATCCGGAGTTCCTTTCAAACGTAATCTCTACTGATGAAACTTGGCTACATCATTTTGATACTGAGAGCAAACAGCAAAGCTCAGTGTGGAAATGGCCTTCATCACCAACCCCCCAAAAAGGCAAAAGTGGTTGCTTCTGCTGGGAAAGTTATGGACATTTTATTCTTTGATATTCCTGGAATGGTTTATCAGCATGTTGTACCTGCACACACTTCAGTAACTGGACAATACTACAGGGATGTCCTGAAAATATTGCAAGTCCATATCAGGCGCAAAAGACCGCATTTCCGTGAAGCAGGCTGGATGCTGCACCACGATAGTGCGTGGTCGCATATTGCCAGTAATGTTGCTGAGTACCTTGCAAAAGTCAACGTGAAGTGCATCCCTCACCCGCCCTATAGTCCGGATTTAAGCCCATGTGAGGCTTTTCTGTTCCCTAACTTGAAGAAACGCCTTCGTGGGAGGCATTATCCATCATCAGAAGCAGTGGTGAAGGCTGCCGAGGCAATGTTGAAGGATCTCTCAAAAATATTTTCCAGCATGTCTTTGAAGACTGGCAGAAACGCTGGGACTAGTGCATCGCATCCAGGGGAGACTATTTTGAGAAGGACCGTCAAAATTATGTGAATGAGTAAATGTACGTTGTCAAAAAAATTGTGATCATTCTGTATTGAACAGTCCTCATATATAAAGATGAAGATTTTCCGACGCGCGAACACCTGGCGTATAATAATCGTTCATTAGGACAATTAATCCATTCTCCCAGGGATGATAGATTTTTCAAAAGAATTGTCACTTGTGATGAAAATTTGGTATATTACGAATTCTGATGCCTCGAAATAGTGACTTGACCTCCGCCAAACTGCCAAAGTCATCGTTAAAACACATCAGTTTGGTCCTGAAGTAATGTGTGTCTACTGGAATTTTGAAGGTTTGATTCACTGGTACCCGATTTCATCAACAAATGTTAAGACTTAACACTGTTTAGCAATAGTTAAAACAAAAATTGCATTTCGCCGACAAGTGTTAGCTTAACACTCGTGTTAAATCTCTTTTTAAACTAAAAAGCCAAATTTCTGCTGTTAAATCCTTAACAATTGTAAACAGTCAAGATGGCGGGCACGAACACGGCTGTTGATGTCGATTTGCTATATTTAAGACCTTCTAAATGGCATTCATAATGCAGTAGGGCTTTTGAGGAGCTAGAGAAGAAAATGTTCTACAGGGGTATGGACTGTCGAAACATATTGCTATGAAGGTTACTGCGGAAGTACAAGCGATGTTAGAACATGCATCGAAAGGAATATGCCGATCTCGCCTTTACTTCAAGTATTAATAACTTTGCGATTTTATAATTCACTGAATTATGTGCATAATACAAGGTACGTCAGAAAGTAAGTTCTGTTTAGTAATACAATTATATTGTGTACAGATACAGAAAAATTATTTCTTGCTCAAAATTCTACAACGCTTTAACTACCTTTCTACATAACTGCCGAAATTTTGCAGGCATTTGTCATAGCGAGATACAAGTTTTTGTATTACTTCTTCATAGAAGCTTGCCGCTTGTGTCTTCAACCAATTTGAAACATTTTCTTTCAGATCTTCGTCACTGTTGAAGTGTTGACCGCCAAGGAAAGATTTGAGAGGCAAAAACAGATGAATGTCGCTAGGAGCAAGGTCAGGGCTGTCAGTGGGGTGGTCAAACACGTCCCAGTCAAATACATGTAGGATGTTCTTCGTCGCATTTGCAATGTGTGGTTGTGCGTTGTCGTGAAGAAATGCAATACCTTTTTACAGGGTTCCCAGGCGCTTATGCTGTATTGCGCGGCGCAATTTCATAAGTGTCTCGCAATAAATATCTGCTTTCACAAGCGGTGGGATTTTCTATCAAAACCGACATTTTTAACAAGTATAACAAAGCGTAAGTGGTTGACAGCAATCTCACAACGGCGCACGTTTCTTCTCCTTGAAACAGAACGTCTACCGCGCATGTGCGAAACTGCGATCGCAGCGCTGCAGCGGAGATAAATTGAAACAGAGCTTACTTTCTGGACGTCCGTTGTACATTGTCCACCTCCCGTCTTGAAACGTTCAAGTCACTTGTCCTTCTTCGCTCTTCGTTTTAAATGAACGAAATATTGAGTTAGAACATGCATCTAAAGGAATATGCCGAACTCTCCTTTGCTTCAAATATAAATAACTCTGCGATTTTATAATTCACTGAATTATGTGGATAATGCACTGTCCACCTCCCGTCCTTATACGTTCAAGTCACTCGTCCCTTGTCCTTCTTTGCTCCAAGTTTTAAATTTACGTAATACTGGCGAACTTGTTTGGTGCTTGTAGTAGTGATATGCATATGAGTTAAATTCGTTTCCAGTATTTTACCCCGTGACATCTTTATCTTTTACATTCACCGCATCCGTCCTCTTATTTCCCGCGATATCCTTACACATCGTCATCAATTCAATAAGCAATTCTTTCTCCATCGATGAGAAATTTGTCTCACGGCTTTTGTTTACGACTTTGTTAGCCCGCCATTTTTTAACTGTGTGGAGATGAAAATGAAAACAAATGCGCATCGCAGTACGTTCAGGAAATAGCACGACTCTTCCATAGCCTTCTATAGCTGTAATATTCCCAAGTTTCTTGGCGTTAACACGTGTTTGTTAACATGTTCAGAAAAAGGTTGGTAAAATGCAAAAAATTTAACAGTGATGTTAGCCCTGTGACAATTGTTACGTTACATTTGTTAACGTTGATTTAATTCTTAAAAACATTACTTATGTCAGAAATCGTTGTGTTAACAACGAAGGAAAGAGCAGAAATGAAACATTCTTTAAGTTAAAAAACAGTTAACCCCTGGCGCGACAACCCTAAGAGCGCCAAGACCTACCAACCCGACTGCCGGCCTCACGCCCACTTACCACGACCCATTGCCAACCCGGCCCTGGTCAGAGATGGCGTCTCATTTGCAGGCTCCATGAGGGGACAAAGCGCACCAGTGCCGCCACCTGCTGGCCAACCCTCAACAGCTTCCCCCTCCAAGGCGCCATTTGGTGACCTAGGAGGCCTCAAAGAGCTCTTTACTCTGTTTAAAGAGCTCAACTTACAGAAACTTGCTCCGAAGGTACAGCCTTTTATCGCAAGATTTAAGAGCTGCACCAGCACTTGGGAGAAACTGGAAGCCCTCATATGGCTTCTGTCGGACATCTTCGAGTAAATCGCTCAACTAAGGGGAGGCACATCTCTAACTCGCGGGTTCCTGTGGAATGCCGACGGCATCTACAGGCAGCAGCACGAACTTGAAAGCTACCTGCGGCGTAACAAAATTGACGTCGCATTCATTTGTGAAACAAAATTAAAGCAGGAGCACACTTTCAAGCTCAGGGGTTACCAAATATTTCGGACTGATAGAATAGGCAGACAGGGTGCGGGAACAGCTATTTTACTGGAAAAACAAAGTTACTCATGCTGCTGTTACGCTGCCACCATTAGCAGCGTTAGAGTGCACGGCTCTTAAAACACGATTAAATAACAAAACGGTGATGCTGGTGGCCCTCTATCGGCCCCCAAACTCCCCCGACTGTAGACGCGACCTCGAGCAAATCCTCACTTTGGAGGAGCACGTTATAATGGTAGGAGACTTCAACGCTCGACACCCCTGGTGGTATTCACGTCGAGCAAACGCGGCTGGAAATCTCCTAGTAGACCTTATAACAGAAAATGACGATCTCTAGGTGTACTTACCCCCGAACCCACCTTTTGGCACAAGTCAGGGCACTTCGACCCTGAAATTTGGACATCGTCATTACAAAAAATGCGACATTAACAAACAACATCACTGTGTATCACAGCCTAGACTCCGACCATCTTCCAGTGCATCTTGATATCAGTGGCGCCATCACGGCCGGTCTGACCGGCCCTCTGAGGCGCGCAGAAACAGACTGGAGCAAGTTTACCTTTGAAATGCACGGGATGGCTCAGCCTGGGCTGTCATACCACAGCGAGGTGGACATCGACGTCGCCATTGAAAACTACACCGCCTCGTTGCACACGGCCAAAAGAAATTCCACCAGCTACACCACAAGCCCACCTAGTTTTTGCACGTACCCTGAGGTGGAGCAGCTCATTGCCAGAAGGCGACTCTTGACGAGACTTTCGCGGCTTACCCGCCAGCCTGAGTACAAAATGCTTGCAAAATGGCTACGCAACGTCATTCGGCAACAAATTAAATTAAACAAAATTGAGCAGTGGGAGCAGAAAATGCTAAATACCACACATTCGGACAATTCTTTGTGGAAATTATTAAAGGCATTTAAAGTCTCCTGGAGCGCTAACTCAGCCACTGAGGCGCTACACACTCACCTCGGACTGCACTTCTCCTCTGAGGACAAAGCCGAGGTCTTTGCAGACTGTCTGGAAACAAGATTTACAGAAAACCCAGCGATGAACCCCGAGTTAGAACGGGATTTCCAGACTTGTGTACAAAACTGGGTGGCACAGAGGCATGAGCAACACTTGCCCCTTAAGAACGCCGCAGGAAGTGTACAAGCTCATTAGGAAGCTACCTATTCGGAAAGCCGCCGGCCCGGATTGGGTGACTAATGAGGAACTCAAACATCACCCGAGAAAAGCCCTGGTGCAACTTACAAAAATTTTCAACGCTTGTTTGCAGCAAAAATATTTCCCTAACACTTGGAAACGATCCAAGGTAATAATGCTCCCTAAGCATGGGAAAAGTACCAGGCAACCTCAAAATTACAGCCCCATTAATCTCCTGTCCACTATTGGTAAATTGCTCGGGAAAATAATTCTATTTCGACTCCAAAAACAAATTTCAGCGCTTGACATTTCAAATTCAGAATTTGGCTTTAGAAAAGGGCACTCAACAAACCTTCAACTTTTAAGACTAGTAGATGACGTCACCGAGCAATTTAACAATGGGGCTTCAACGTTGGAGCTAATTTTGGACGTAGAAGCCGCATTTGCTCGGTGCTGGCACAACGGTCTGATTTACAAGCTGCACCGAGAGTTTCCCAGCCTCCAAAATTCACTGCCATTGCTGCATAATTTTTAAAAAAACAGGCGCTTCTACGTCCAAGTGGGTCGCTCCTCCTCAAAGGAGAGAGTGATGCAGGCTGGCGTACCACAAGGGGCTATTATGTCACCTTTCCTGTATATACTCTTCACCAACGACTTCCCCGTGGACGCCAGATGCAAAGTTACAATGTATGCTGACGACACTGCAATATACAACCATCATAAATATCCTCGTTATGGACTTTTAGAGATGCAGCGGTACAATGACCGCTTCCTTTCATGGCTTCATGACTGGAAAATCAAAATTAGTGTGAACAAATGCCAGCTTATATATTTTACAAAGCGGCGCCCTTTGGCAATGGACCTAACGGTCGATGGTCAAGTATTGCACTACCGTCAGCAGGTCAAGTACCTTGGCGTGACCTTGACACGCACGATGCAGTGGACTACCTACCTAAAAGATAGCGCCAACAATGGGCGGCAGCGATTAATGATGTGTGCCCCCATATTTAGGAGCAAACAGCTAAAGCTTCTCTCGGAGATTATCCTATATAGATCCTTTATTTTATTTGTGGTCCTGTACGCCTGCGTGATCTGGGACAACGCCTCCAACACCGCCCTAAAGTGTCTCCAAACCCTACAAAACCTGTCCCTACGCAAAATCCTGTCTGCTCCTATCCGAACAACAACTGCCACCATTCACCAAGAAACCCACGTTCCTTAAATCAACGAGGCCATCAATAAACGTGCCTCTTCCATCTGGGTGCGCATCCGACACCATCAAAACCCCACCATACACAATATTGATAAAGGCGAACCCAAGCACCGAAAACACGCCAGAATCAAAGCATATTGAAGAAAAACAAAAATAAAAAGACAACACGACTGCAAAATTATGCGCGCCCATCCTTTCCTTGCTCAGGCCACGCTCCCCGGCAGAGGCCGCCATCATCGGCAGCCCAGGAGTCAGCTACCCGCTGCCGCCCAGCCTAACTGCGAACATTGTAAATATTGTACATAGCCAAGTCTGTACAGTGTAGTGCGTGTGATATTGGGACGTAAGTGGTATGCCCAGGTGTGTGTGTGTGTGTGTGTGTGTGTGTGTGTGTGTGTGTGTGTGTGCGTGTGCGTGTGTGTGTGTGCGCGCGCGCGCGCAAGATAAGCGCAGTGTAAATATGTAAATATAAAAACAAGAAAAAAAAGACAGAGACAAATAACGAGATAAAACTGGTTCTCGGCGGTCTCAGAACAGGTCGCCGTATGGGTTTTAGAAGAACCCCAAAGACAATAAACAACCATACCCAGAATTATAAACCCATGTAAATTTAGAGCCTGTAAGCCGGGTCCATTGTACCGGCAAGAGGCAAATAAGTTAAAAATAAAAAGCCTTAAGCCCTTGCGACATAATGCATTGTTAATTTGAAGGCGTTACGTTGTTTGCGTCCAAGTATAATGAACATTATAAAAGTGAATAAAAGTTTGTAAACTGGTCTAAGGTTACTACTGCATCCTCTGTGTCTGGAAGTGATGTTTTTGGAATCGACATACATAGTGATTGCTTTCTGTCCCATAGAACACTTTTTCACTGACCTATATACCCCTTCTCTATAAACTGTTTTACAAATCATCCATTAGGATACATTCAACAAAGGCGTAAGTCACATCAGACGTGTGCAAATTATTAGACTCAATCATGTTTTTTCACTTTTCTTCAGTTTAACATCCAAAATAATAGTAATTTACCGCCGTAACCTATTTCAATTTGTCGTAATTCCTTTCCTTGCTATAATATGAAACATATCCAATTAAATTTCTCTCTTAATAACAGCTAGGGATTTTTCTTTTACTGCTAATAGTATGGTGGTAGCTCTGAAACAAGAGCAACCATTTTCTTCATGTCTGTTTATCCAACTGTTTGGTGATATTGCTTTCATTTGTTGAATGTAGTAACTGAAGATTGTTAATATTTGCCTTTACTGTGTTTTATGGCTAATATATTCTCAGTATTTATTATTAATTGATCTCAAGCCAGGTAACATCGTGTATCTTATCCTTAGCATTCACATTGATTCAAAAGTGAGCTTATGGGTAAAACTGCTGACTTATCCCAAAGGAAAGTAGCTGTAACTGAGAGTCTTTTGAAGGAAACTCTTTGTTCACAACGTGACATAGCTAAGAAATTGTGTATTTCACAAAAATCTGTTAGTTGCATTAATCAAGCTTTAACATTCGGCGAGACGTTGACCTCACAAAGAAATGGAAAATGCGGGAGGAAAAGAAAGCTATCACCAAGGATGCAAAGAAAACTTGTGCAGGTGGCAAAACAAAATAGAAGAGCAACCAGCTTTGACCTCAGTTATCAACTAAAGCAGTACGGTACAGAAATATCAGCCTCAGTAGTTCGCAGAAGATTATGTGATGCAGGTTTTCCAGCACACAGGCCTCGTAAAAAGGCTAAACTGACACCTGCAATGGCAAATAAAACAAAACAAAAAAACAACGTTTAGAATGCGCCAAAGAGATGCAGAAACATCCAGTAGAACTTTGGAGAAAGATAAATACTATGAAAATTGTATATAGCATAAAATTAAAATATGTACATGCAAATTTTATGGAAATGAAATAAACAGCCTAAACTTTGCTTCTCTCATTGCTGGTTTTGTTATACTATCTTTGAGCAATTTTAAAATTGTTTAATATTAATAGAGGTGTTTATTGTTTCAGATAATTTTCTAAGATGAATCCATGTTTGAAGTATGTGAAGAGAGCAGCCAATATGTGAGAAGGACAGATAAAGAAGCATTTTTCCCTCAGTGTGGCGATCAAAGAGTAAAGCACCCAACATCAAAAATGGTCTGGAGCTGTATATCTGTCCATGTACCTGGAAGATTATACATAGTTGTGGAATCTATGTAGCAGAAACAGTATAAAAGTGTATTAGAAACAAGACTATTTCTAAAGTAAAGAATGGTTTTCAAATGGTGATTTTGTGTTCATGCATGACAGTTCTCCCTGCCATAGAGCAAAATCTGTAACCCAGTTCCTGAAAGAAAACAATGTAAAAATACTACCATGGCCGGGGAATAGCCCTGATTTAAATCCAATAGAGAGTCTGTGGGCTATTGTTAAACAGAGAATGAAAAAATTGAAAATAACAACTAAAGTTCAGCTAATTGAAGGCCTGATAGACATTTGGCACAAATATGAAGAAATAAAGGAAAAGTGCTCCACCCTTGTTGAGAGCATGCCTAAACGCATCAAAATGGCAATAAAAGCTAAAGGAATGCATACAAAATAATAAGAGTTGAAGAAAAATATTTTGTAATATTATTTATGTTAAATAAATATAAAGTAAACGGCATATTTTAAAAATTTCACCATTGAGTCTAATAATTTGCACACGTCTGTATGTTGCTTAGTACGTTGCATAAATTAAAAATAAGTAGGGGCAGGTGACTCAGCTGGTGTATAGATTCATCAAGATCATTATTCAAGGATCGGTAAGAAAAAAATTGCAGCATGGATTTCATGATATATATGCAAACATTAGGTGGTTCACCGACAGTTCCCGAGGTATAGGAAAAAATTGTATTTATGGAAACAGTATACAATTATAATTAAAAGTGGCACGAAGTTTTTACCGTGAAATGACTGAACATAAAAGGAAGGTGACGTCAAGCCACAGAGTTTAATTCTGCTCTCAGTTCATCTGCAGCTTTTTTACAAGTACACCATTAGTGGCACATAAGCAGCTGCGGCTCTGGGATTAAAGTGTCTATTTACTCAGAGCGGACATTTTCGATCCTCGGTTCTGACGGACACGAAATTCATTTTCTCCATCGCTTATTTACTTCGCTGCCTGCCCCAAGAGATGCACGGAACGTTACAAGCTGCGAAATGAGGGCGGGAAAATGGTAAAAAGAGGAATAACGCTGTGTTCTTTCTTCAAACATGCCTCAAACGTTTTATTTCGCTCTCTCTCTCGTTTTCCGCCCTAGAACGAGCCCCTAGAGAACAAACAGGCAGGGGAATAGTTCTACAAAAGCACAAACAGCCAGTATAACATACAGACAACTGTTTTGGACCTGGGGGGAAAAATACGACTACGAATGAACTTATACGTCTTCGGCCACAAAGAGAATTTACTTAAACTTTTGAGATTGCTTCAGCTATGTAAATTTCATACTATACCGGAGCCTCCTTAGTTTATGTGGCGATGAAACAAGAGTATGTGTACGTGTGGAACGTCATTGGCTGTTTAGCCCTGCATCTCTATGTGGATGAAAAATATAGCTTTTAAAAGCTTTGTATCTAATGGAAAATATAAACAACCTCACATTATTACAAATGCAATAGTCAAACAGTAACTCCTTGTTATCTTATTTAGTATATGTAAGCGTAATTTCTATGTATTAATCAGAGTACACACAGTACTTTGCGCAGTTTAAATTCACAAGGAAGGGGAGAATTAGTTGTACATCATGGCTGTTTCCTTACAATATGAAAAACCACAGAGGGAAATCGTTAAAAAGTAGTGAAAAACAATTTATGTCGAAGGTAAAATAAGATCTGAAACTTTGCTAGCCAGGAATATGTTGGAGATCTTCGCGGGAAACTAGCGAGGTAAGAAGACGATTAGAAATCGACGTTTCGGGAGTGTACATCTCTCCCATCATCAGGATATTTTAAGAAATATAATGGCTTATGATCTTCGTCCTTCGTTTAAATATCAAATATATCTTTCTTCCCTTCTTCCCTTTTTCCCGTTTCCCCTTCATCCCTTCTTCTTCCCTTCTTCCCTTCTTCCCATCTTTCCTTCTTCCCTTCATCTCTTCTTCCCTTCTTCCCTTCTTCTTCCCTTCTTCTTTCCTTCTTCTTCCCTTCTTCCCTTCTTCCCTTTTACCCTTCTTCTTCCCTTCTTCTTCCCTTCTACTTCCCTTCTTTCCTTCTCCCCTTCTCCCCTTCTTCTTCCCTTCTTTCCTTCTCCCCTTCTTCCCTTCTTCCCTTCTGCTCCCCTTCTTCTTACCTTCTTCTTCCCTTCTTTCCTTCTTTCCTTCTCCCCTTCTTCCCTTCTTCGCTTCTGCTTCCCTTCATCTTACCTTCTTCATCCCTTCTTTCCTTCTTTTCTTCTCCCCTTCTTCACTTCTTCGCTTCTTCTTCTCCTCTTTGCTTCTCCCCTTCTTCCCTTCTGCTTCCCTTCTTCTTTCCTTCTTCTTCCCTTCTTTCCTTCTTTCCTTCTTTTCTTCTCCCCTTCTTCCCTTCTTCGCTTCTGCTTCCCTTCTTCTTCCCTTCTTCTTCCCTTCTTTCCTTCTTTCCTTCTCCCTTTCTTCCCTTCTTCGCTTCTTCTTCTCTTCTTCATTTCTTCCCTTCTTCTTCCCTTCTTCTTACCTTCTTCTTCTCTTCTTCTTCCCTTCTTGCCTTCTTCCTTTCTTCCCTTCTTCCCTCTTCCCTTCTTCTCTTTTGCCCTTTTTCCCTTCTCCCCTTCTTCCCTTCCTCTTCCCTTCTTCCGTTCTTCCCTTTTTCCCTTCTTCCCTTCTTCCCTTCTTTCTCTCTCAACAAATCTTTTTCAATAAGTGGGTTATTCTGTTAAAATAATGATATAAAATTAAGGAAGTAAGACCCCATAGGTCAACAATAATTCAATTATGGTTTCTCTTATATTATTCTTGGAATATCTATATAAATGTTCAGCAATTCTTAATTGCTGCAGGCTATTTAGACAGTAATTGAGCATGCGGTTAGGCTAAAATGATCATTATAAGGATCCTGCTGGAACTAAAAGTTTTAACTTTTTGATCTTATGACGCATTTGTAGACATTTTAAAGAGAGAAAAATAAACTTTGGTTTCCTCTGGAAATAAAATTAGAAACAGTTCAATTCTCCCTTTGTAAGCTTGAAACAGGAACCAGAGGAAAAAGTGAAAGATGAAGTTAGAAATTACCCGAACCGTGTTACAAGGTTTGAACGTAACAATTTAAAAGTCGGTTGAGCATTAACTTTAAAGTACAGGCTAACAGGTTAATTTATGTGGAAAATTTCTAAGAAATATCTCGACATTTAAAGCTTACTCCTTTGTAACTTCTGCGATCTCTTTTAAACTCCCACTGCCCTTAAAAGTTTGTGTGTGAGTTGAAAAAGCGCTTAGTGAGGAAAATTTTCCTACAAATACTAGAACAGCATATAAACTATAATTGAATTTTTAACGTAAATGTTTAAGACAGCTATAAGAAACTAGCTTTGAGCTCCAAACTAAAGCTCTAAATGCTTATAAAGGAGTCTCATTCGCCTTTGATCTGTTCTGTATCATTTTCTGCCATATCTGCCAAAATAGCTTTAATATTATTGTACCTAATACCTCACCATGATATTATTAAACCGCTCGCAAAAGTTAAAGACATATGGACGCTGGCCAATGATCAAGCGGAGCGCTGTTGCCAAGTGTAGTGGGTGTATCGGTTGAGGTTGTGTACAGAGTACTTTTACCCACCAGCAAAGGTTCTGCCTATTCTTCCCGTAATTAAACAGGACATGAAATATTCCTAAAACATTAAAATCTTACATTGACACACGTCACAGTCGTGGAACAGCAAGCTCGGTTTCCAATCCAGTAACTCGCTTTCCGACTTCATGGATCTTTCCTGGAGATTGAAACAAAGGTATCCTACCTTTTTCTAAGCATGAAGCTGCTTCACTACAAATTCGTGACACTTTATGTGCACTATTTTGAATGAATGAATTATTTAGTGTGCATATTCCAAAGTTTTACAATTTACAATTTTAGTCTATATTTATTTGTCCTTACCTTGTTGCTACCTTGTCTTACATGACACCCTAGTCTTTTGCTCTACCAGGTAGCTCTTAACCTCCATGCCTCCTTGTTACTTACTTAGCCCCTTACTTCCCCCCAGTCTATCTTTCTTATATTCTTTACATTTCTTGCCTATTTTTCTTTAACTTTCTGTAAGAACTCACCAATAAATCTGACCTCTTTTTCCTTCTTTCCCGTTAACATTTTTATAGCTACTATACTCTTCTCTACTTTCTTCCATTTTTCCTCCCAAACCTTTTTCCTCCACATTGAAATCTGTCATTAAAAAGTTTAGCTGAAATTATCTTTAATAAATGAAACCGAAAATTCTGAAGAATTCGAACATATATTGTCATGTGACTTTTCCCTCTCTTTAGTGAAGCATATACAAGGCTTGGTCTCTCTCTTGTGAGCAAGCTACGGTGAACGGCGGACGTATGTTCACTCTATGTAAAGTAACCGGCCATGTGGCAACTTGTGTATTTTCTATTATTGTAGTAAGCCTTTCATGTCTAAATTGTAGCTCCAGAATTTTCGTAATTGAACCTTTATACAGAATATCCCAACATCTCCGCAAAACATGTGAATCCCGTGTAACAGCTCCCCCGTGCAAGGTCTGGCCATATGATATCCTTATCCATTAACATCCGTGGTCAGGTCTTCACAATATAAACAAGAGGATTTTTTTCTTCTAAAATAATTAACAACAAGGAAGGCCTACACAAAATTGTCTTTATATTTGTACACTAACTATACATTAAAAATTGACAGTTCTACGATAGGAGGGTCGAAGCAACTTTGCATATTACCACACAAAAATGATTATCATTCTGGGTGAAATTTCACAAAATTAGTTATTGCCAAAATACTCTTCCCTGATGTTTGTAGAAGAGAAAAACGATATTTACTTTCTTGTCCCATAGTTTCAAAAGTCTTAAGTAGACTCATTTTGAAAAGGCTGAACAGTGTGCCACGCCTCCTATTAGCCATTTATAACTCTGTTCTCTCGTTGGCTGTAACCTTACTGTAGCTATATTCCAGAGCATACCCTTATTAGGAAAGGAAGTCTTTCTTTTGTCTATTAATATTAATTTGTGCATCTGATGTTAATTCTTCCATGCTTTGTTTAGTATGTTTTGAATTACTAATGCCATTTTCAAGATGGGAAAAAGCAATAATTTTGGTGTAAGAAATCGACATGGGAACCAGTATAAACAGTTTAAGTAATCCCGATTACTTATAGAAAGAGTTACAATCTCTAAAATTAAAAAATTTGAGTAACACATTATAATATATTGACTTGTCAAACCTAACCTCAAACATTGACGATGAATGTGAAGTGAAAATTAGTTCTTCAAGGGTAAATATTGGTTTATTCATTGTGTAATGGCAGTGGTGACAATTTAACTAAAGTACATTATGATATTAGATCAATATGTTTTCAGTTAGTAGATATAGAAACTTTGTGCAGAGTAAACTTTGTGAAAATGAAACATGTTTTCATATCAGTGGACAGGAAGGGAATAAATGGATTATTAGATACATTATCATCCAGTTGTCGAAAGTGTAATAAAGAATATACATTTGAAACATCTATAACTATTGAAAGTGGTGCAGAAGTAAATGTAAGGTTTGCTTATGGTTTGAGAAGCATTGGCAAGGGAATTGAGGCAGATAGGACATAGGCTGCTGTTCTCAATTTACTGCTCCTCCCGTCACCAAATTTAACAAAATAATTAATGAGCAAGTGACCATAGAGTCTAGGAAGAAGAGAAGGAGAGAAAAACGAAAGAGGGAAGATACTGATGATGAAAAAGATGTAAAATATGGATCTGGGGAAACTATGAAGTGTAGCTCCAACATAGAAAAACGTCAATGGTGCTTTTCTCTGTTTTATTGTTTAAACTTTGGGTGCGCTCATCTATAAAACTACTGAAGCTAGAATTATACGTCTTTCTGATATTAAAGCAATACTTAAACAGTTTTTAAAGGTACTTGTAGAAAGACATGTAAAAATTTGAACTAAAATATGAATCTTGAATACTTTTAGAAGTAAATTCAAGATATTTATCATAAAAAAATCACATATCCTTTATTAAAACTCCAAAATATAATACATTATATTTAATTAATTATGAAAGTGTTGTAAAATAACAAGTAAAAGTGTCAAATTGATACGTTTAGTGGTTCTTGAACTAAGCGCACCAGACAACTCTCATTTTAACATTGGTGAGATAGACTGTTCCGACTTCTCTTATAAGTGGTGTGACGTACATAGTTAGTTACAATTTTGTGTGTATTACATTATTATGTTATGAGCTTTATGGTAAACGGTCGTAGCATATAGGTTTGTTTTCACAAATAAATTACCTTAACCACTCCTTTAGAAGCAAAAGTTTGTAGATATCAGAATGAAAGTTTTGGAATGGACGTTCATATTTCAAATAGCCGAGAGTTTGGCGTAACGTGTCTTCTGAAGCAGGGATAAAAATAAGACTGCTTAAACCAAACGAGATTCCAAATCGGATACCCATTTTGAGGGGAAAACTTGGTATTCCCCACAATAGTATGATAGCTTAAATAATTTTTTATGCGGAATCACATATCTGGTACGTATTTTTTAAGATTTGGCCCTAAAAGTATGAGATACTTACAAAATATAAGCAAGTAAATAGATGCATGGAATTTAATCTTCATGTCCTTTACACATGAGTCATCCCTGTAATCTTAAATGCTTCAGTCTTTTGTGCTATTTTTGACTGAAAACAGTGATGTTAGGCTTATATTTACCAAGTCATTTTAAAACTGTTAACTCTAAAGTTTTCCTGTAAGTTAATCGGAGAGAAGAAAGTTCAAAGTTTGTAGCTCGTTTGCTGCAGATGTGATTCAATTTGTTAATTAGTTGATTTATCAAGTTTAATTAATATAGTGCTGGTATTTTATATTTACGGAAGCTGAAATGAGAATGTTGCAAAATTTATTTAGATATTCATAATTTACTTGAATCTTTTAAGGTGAATAGGTACTGCATTTGGGGTTAAAATTCCCCATTTTTACTTTTAGATTACAAATATATAGTTAAAAAGTTCATTGGAGCAATATTTTATACCTCATTTGCTAATTATATTAGTGAATGTTAAGTTTTTGCCACGCCCCTTTTCGTAATCTTTGAGGAAATCGATCACAACTTCCGTAAAACTGGACAGATAATTCTGAAGTAAGCCTTGTAAGGGATATTTCAAACTTTCTGCTGGTACAACTGTAACTCCAATGATGCTAGTTTTTCTTTTGTATTTGACTGTGTATGTGAATAGCTACTTGTTCTGAATAGTATTTTGCACTAGTTATTGATGAATGTATGATATAGGTAGGCCAAAAACATTTGGAAAGAGAAAGCTTACAGGCAATCGTTTTACTGGACATAAAAAAGTAAATGTAGAAAATATAATTAGAATAGACAATAAACCACATGTAATATTGAGGTTAGTAGGCCCAGTTCACACATGTGCTAGTCATGATGGTAGTTATATACAGAAATTGGTGAGCTGCAAGACCTGAAAGCAGATAAAATGGTTATAGAACTGGTCAAGAAGGCAAGAAAAATGAAGGGGAACTAGAAAAGAACAAGTGGGAATACAGAGGGTCAAGACTATGCAACAGGTATGTTCTGACTCATGTGAGAAGTCAGTAATCAATATATAAACTATAAAGCTGGTTTTTTTTTTTTCAATTTCACGTATTTTCAGGTACCGGTACTTTTTTTTATAAAAAACTAATAAACCAAAACATATGATTTTGTGTGTGTATTAAGTAGACTCATAAGAAGAATAAGAAGTGATAATTCTCTGAGGTTCATAAAAAAGTAAAATTTTCTGAAATTTCAGTGTTTTTTACAACAAATAAATTATAACTGTATATCAGTTCAAAATTTTCAAATAATAATAGTATTATTAAAGATACAGGTTTTAAGAACATGCCTGACAAATTTCATGCACTTATCAATAATAATTTCTTACTAACGTGTACCGAAAAGTCATGGAAATAGCATTTTGGAGATAAGCAGTACCTTCTCATCTTAAAGTGTCTTCCCACAAACTTAAGACTTCTGTTATTGAAGTAATTTAATGGGGATGTTATATGCTATTACACATAAAAGAGGTAAATTTTATAATTTTCTGGTTTTGAATTACAAAAATGTATGCATAAAACTGTGTTAAAATTTATTAAAGCATATTTATGTAAATAAAATGTAATGCAAAAACTCGTATTAAAGAAAACATTAATTAAATATCATGGTAACTAAGCACTTCTCCACTTCTATATTCTGTTGTGGATAATTTTAATATTGCACCTCAGCAACTGTCACTTTCCTTTCTTTTGCTTTCCGAGCTTTCTTTTGTTATTATTCTTTTGTTTCTCCTTTGTATTATATGTTTATTTCTGTTTTATTTCCTATATTTAGATACTTTTGGCCCACTTTGACACACGTTTCTTTATAAAATCAATATGACATTCCTTTAAACTCCATTCATGCAACGGCTTGAAAGAAAAGCAGTTATTCCAGAAGTCCTGTTCCTATGCTCGTGGTATGTGTTGAGAAATCTGATTACATCTCAAGCTGACAATGTGACCCGAATCTCCTAGAGCACGTTTGTAGCTAAGACAGACGTCACGCTATAATCAACTGCCACCCTCTGTCAAGACACATCTCCTCCGGAAATTGGCCTTGCGTTTACCCTAACCTCAACACTCAGCTAAGATGCCGAAATTTGACACATGCTCTACAATATGTCCTGTACTGTGAGAGACAGTTCGCTTGAGAGAGAAACTGCACAACGAGTTCTGTATCTCCGAACACTATGGAGACAAGCTTTGTGTTTCAAGCAGTTGAATCTACTATCATAATGGAGCAGAGATTCTTGTCTCAAGTTCTCATAAACCATCCCAGCTGTCGCTTGTTGAACGTCGGCTGGCTTTCAACAGTTCAGGCAAATACACGCAATCTTAAGGACTTATTGATGAATGGTGAAATATCAAGAAAATTTTCCAAGAGAAATTGCAAATATATTATATATGTTTAGAACCCAAAACACCCATACCTTTGAAGCAAGCACAATTCATTGCTTCTAAAGCGACAAATTCTGTATATTTTGTACTAAATGAAATACTAAACTGAGTATAACAAATTACATGAATTTTAAACCTGTAATTATTGAGAAAGTCTCAAACTAAGGGAAATGCACATTGGTTTGTCCTTGTTTAATAAACGGTGTTGCAAGAATTGTGTCCTTTCTTTAAGGACACTTGATAGTGATTTTGGATGAAAATATGGATTTTTGCTTTTTGCTTAATACGAATCTACATAGTTTGGAGAACAGCCTATTGTAAGGTTTTGTGTGTTTGTTGCAATTGAAAGTATTTAAATGGGGTTTTAAATTTTAGTTAATTGATGGAAATTAATAATTTCTTCATACTGGCAGTATATAGGCTAAGGTTTTTGATATATTGAGTCAATTGCTATCTATATACTGCTAGTATGAAGAAATTATTAACTTCCATCAATTAACTAAAATAATAAGAGTTAAATGATGAAGCCTGGGACTCAAGTACTTACGATAGTAAGTCGCCACAAACGGCGTATCTTGAATGTGAGAGCCTCTAGTAGTCTACCGGGGAAATATAGAATCAAATGGAGAATTTAATGTCAGGACTGCACTTTGGCAATGGTAGCTCAATGAGTTAGAGCGACCGGACGGAAGCTAGGAGATCCGTGGTTCAAATCCCGGCCATGACATTGAATTTTTTATGTGGACTCAATCTGGGGTTTTAAATATTGAGGATATCACGCTGCCATTTTATTCTTTATTTTCTCTTCTGCTTATGACATGCATAATTATTTAGGGGTTGGGGACTCCAACAATTTTTTAAGGGTGGAAGAAGCCAATATACATTACATTAGATTATTTATTGTGCATATTCTAAAATGTTACAATTTGCAACTTTCGGCTACATTTATTTGTCTTTACCTTGTTGCTACCTTGGCTTACATGACACACTCGTCTTCAGCTCTGCCAGGTAGCTCTTAACCTCCATGTCTCCTTGTTACTTAATTAGCCCCATTCTTTCCCCTCATCTTCCTTTATTATATTCTTTACATGTCTTGCCCATTTTTCTTTAATTTTCCGCAAGAACTCACCAATAAGTCTTGCCTTCTTTTCCTCCCTTCCCGTTAACATTTTATGGCTACTATCCTCTTCTCTACTTTCTCCCATTTTTCCACATATAGTGTATATATACTTTAATCACAAACTAACTTAGTTATTTACTAGTATAAGTTTTTTATAGCTGATGTATACTTAGTACGCACCTGTTGTGCGCTTTAGCAATACTTTTTGAAGAGACTATTTACACGGCGGAGGCATCATGGAAATTGTGGAGAAGGCGCGCTACGATCAACTGTTTTGTTTACATCTACTTTAATCTCCCGCTGCAAGCAGTATATGTATAGGAAGAACTGCAATTTTTCGGGAAATTCTAATTTATTTTCTCCCTGAAGTTTATACTAGAAAATCAACAAAAACTAAAGTTTCAAACTTCAGGAGTCGATTGCTTTTTCATCATTTGTCTTCTTTGTGAGGCAGTTAGCCGCTCCCAGGTTCTCTTTTCATTTCAGGCCTTTGTACAAGTTACTTCAGAGCGCTTTGATGTTCCATATTTCCAATTTAAGCTTTATTATTTTTCGAATATAGAATGTCCTTTTCCGTCTTGATTTGCTTTCGTTCCGTTAATATATTTGTTATTTACGTCATGAGTTGTACATGCACTTCAATCAATGTCCTTTCTGAAGCTCCAGTTCTCTTTGATGATTGATTCTGTTTTCTCTCTTATATATTATAGAGTTCTCCTTTATCCTTGCTCATCTGCTAGTATGTTTCGCTTTAAAGATGAACGATATTAACTAAAATAGTTATACTTTCCCGAAATGGGAAGCTGTTACTTAATGTTTCCTTCTAGTCATAAAAAGAGATTAGAATGTGAGTTTACGTAATTATTCAAATCGAAAGTTTTGCCAATAAAAGCAGCAGTAAGGAAAAATGTAGTAATTTCTTACTGAAGCAAGTAATAAATGAATTTTTGCAAGACATTTAAGTCTTATATTCTCGTTATATCTTGTCTTTAAGAGAGAGCAAACAATAGAGGATTCCTTTAAAAGATATTAACATATTGGGATGTGAAGCATATAATTTCAATTATAACACAGTTCTGATTCTTTGGAATATAAGAAAGCATAACTGTAAAAGAACTCTGAAACTTTTTGTTCGTTTGGATGTTCTCTTGCTGGGTCTGTTTGCAAAAACTTGAGGAAACTCCATCATTAGGACGAATGGGTGTGAACATTATGAATTTTGATGAGCCCTTCTGTAGGCTCCTAAAAGAGGAAAAATTTTAACAAAAGTTTTTTGTTAATATTCTTCCGAGAAAAGCAGAAGGATGTTCATACTTTCCCCTTAGCGGAAGGGAACTGATAACTGACTGTCGTTGCCGAGATTAAATATACCAGCATCCCTCACTACAACACGTAGTGTTTTCTATCTTAACAAAAGATAAGCTTGCGTGCCACACAAAGTATTACATGGCAAAGCAAGAAAAGGTATCGGGAAAATTCGCAACACAGAGATGTTTACCTCAGCTTATCGCACATACACGGCGAGCCCAGTGTATGTATAGTCTGTTCAGATATAATCATGTCTTCTGGGCAGCAACGTGTCATACATCGGCAGACCCGAGAAAACATATATAGACACACTCAGCTTCTAATCGCTCTATTTGTGTTTCGTAACCTACTGTACGCCAACTTACTAATATTTCACTCCTCTACTCAACCAGAAAAGAGACGATTGCAGCGCTGGTCACCTGAATGTCAATACGCCACAACGCTCTGTCGACTAACACTTTGTCCAATTTATCTGGAGCTCTGAATTAGACAGTTAAGTGCAGAGGTTGTACCCAATTAGTCCAAGACTTGTAGGTCCTAGAACTCTGGCCTACTTCAACCCGGGAGTGATGGATAAGTCCGGAGCTCTTTCCATAGATTTCTTAAAACGCCCCTCCCCCGTTGACATCAACGTCAAGACGGGATGAAAGGGGATACGCTACTTACACGCGCCAACACCAAAGGGGAAGGCTACCGATTGACCTCGGTGGGGCCACATGGTGATCTAGCGCACCTTCTACTAGCTATGCAGGCTAGTACCCGGGATTGATGAGGCAACTCTCGACCCCCACCGGGCGGCCGAAGCCTCGCCGGAGGTACCCGATCTCCCAGGGGTATCGGGAACACACTGCCCCATCGAGTCCATCCCAATCCGAACAACTCCCATTCGGGAGGGGCTCTAATGTTGGACTCGAGGTTTCTCTGTAACGTCAGAGGTAGGTACTACGAGTGTGCCCGCACCAGGGCAACTGAAGTGGACGAATTCCCTCCCCTACGGGAGGGGGTCACTGGGTGCTGGATCTGGCAAATAGGGTGAATGTTCTAAAAATTCGAACATTTTTCACACATTTTTCTCATTGCTACCTTGGCTTGCATGACACCCTGTTCTTCTGCTCTGCCAGGTAACTCTTAACCTCCATGTCTCCTTGATTACTTAATTAGTACCTTTCTTTCCCCTCCTGTTCTTTTCTTATATTTTTTATATTTATTGTCCATTTTTCTTTCACTTTCTGCAAGAACTCACCAATACTTCTTACCTTCTCTTCCTCCCTGCCCGTTAAAATTTTTATAGCTACTATCCTGTTCTCTACTTTCTCCCATATTTCTTCCCAAACCTTTTTTCTCCACATTGCAACCTCCTCGCATTCTGTTACATAGTGTTCTATACTTTCTTTTCCCCCACACAATTCAAAAATTCCCTTCCCCCTACGTCTTATCCCTCTTAGAAATATTATTCCTCTTCTCATCCATGATAATCCTTCTCTCTCTCTCTCTCTCTCTCTCTCTCTCTCTCTCTCTCTCTCTCTCTCTCTCTCTCTCTCTCTCTCTCTCTCTCTCTCTTGCCTATTGCAGTAATTTACATATGCTTCTCGTCCCCATTTAATCCTACTTTCTTGTAAAATTGTAATTATTTCATATTTTCTAGACTTACCCATATTTCCTGTCTTTCTATATCTTCTATTCTGCATTTTACCAATTTACCCACATCGCTTGTATTTCTTTCCTCTAATCCCCATATAACTCCCATTCCTATTTTTTCCATAATTCCTCCTATCTCTGCCCACTAGCTATTCGAGTTCTCTAATATTTTTTGATGTCTCATGCATAACTTCATAATTTCCCCTTCTTCTTTAACCAAACACCTTTATCAAAATTGTATTATTCTTTCCATTATTATTTCATTTGCTCTTGTCTTTCCTAATTCTACTAAAGCTCTTTACAATACCTTCTGTAGTTTTGGTCCACCGTTTTGTTTACCTCTGTGCCCCTCCAGACCTCCACAAATGTTCATGCAATACAGAATATATATTATAATGAATCCACGGCTATTTCTATAGAAGACATTTTTTTCCAAATTATTAGAAGTGCTGAATTTTAAGAAATCTTTGTCATAGTAATCCAAATTTTAGTTACGTTTGACATGAGTCTACTACTGGAGCTCTATCGAATACAAAGCCACAACAAATGGAGTGGCTGCTTTTTTATAGATCCCGGTGGTCTCGAATTTTAACGATTGTTGCATTTTAATAACGTTGTGCAGCCGAGGAAGTACAACGTCACTCGGGGCTTTGTATTCGCGTTTTATGAAGTTTTGTCTGAAAACAAAGGGTGACAAAAGCACGCAAAATCCGCGTATCTGTCTGTCACTACACAATGAGGAGGCGATGTCAAATGTAAATTGAGCTCCTGTACTTCGTATGAAAACAAACCACAACCCAGGAACACCCCGCAGTGTACCAAAGCGCTAGTTTTGATAGGCGTGCGGTTTTGGTTTACCGCGACAAGCACTTTAGACTTCTGATATATTCTCTCGAACACCGGACTTCCGCTTCCAAAGCGTTATCATAAATATATCTGCAATCTATGTTATGAAGAGATCCAAGGTCAAATCAAAGAACATTTTTCTGTTTCTTTCTTTAAGACTTAAAAAATTATGGGAAGCCCTATTTGTAACGAAAAATATGCCTCGAGTTTGCAGACAATGTACGAGGGCTGTTCAATAAAGAATGATCACAATTTTTTTTGACAGCTTTCCTTTACTCATCCTCATAATATTGATGCTTCTTGTCAAAATAGTCTCCCCCGAATGCGATGCACTTATCCCACAGTTTCTGCCAGTCTTCAGAAACATGCTCGAAACCATTTTTGAGAGATCCTTCAAAATCGCCTCCGCAGCCTTCACCGCTGCTTCTGATGATGGATAATGCCTCCCACGAAAGAGTTTCTTCAAGTTAGGGAATAGAAAAAAGCCACATGGGGCTAAATCCGGACTATAGGGAGGGTGAGGAATCCACTTAACGTTGATTTTTGCAAGATATTCAGCAAGAACATTGACAATATGCGGCCGCGCATTATCGTGGTGCTGCACCCAGCCTCCTTCACGGAAATGTGGCTTTTGCGCCTGATATGGACTTGTAATGTTTTCAGGACATCCCTGTAGTATTGTCCAGTTACTGATGTGTGGGCAGTTACAATATGCTGATAAATCATTCCATGAATAACAGAGAATGAGATGACCATAACTTTCGCAGCAGATGCAACCACTTTTGCTTTTTTGGCGGTTGGAGATGAAGGAGATTTCCACACTGAGCTTTGCTGTTTGCTCTCAGGATCAAAATGGTGTAGCCAAGTTTCATCAGCAGTGATTACGTTTGAAAGAAACTCCGGATGTTCCTCTAACATCAACTTTAACTGCATGCGAATGTTCTTTTGTTCGGGAATCAACAGTCTTAGAACACATCGCGCACAAGCGCGTCTCATGTGTAATGTTTCTTTCACCAACGTGTGGGTGGCACCCAATGAAATGCTCAGCATTTCAGAAAGTGATTTTAAGGTAATTCGTCGATCCTCTCTCACAATTTGAGCAGCAGTGTTGATATTTTCTTCCCTAAGAGCAGTAACAAGAGCACCGGTTCTACCTTCTTTTGTAATTGTCTCCCCTCTTTAAACATTTTAAACCACCTTTGAGCTGTGCTGTAGGGAAGAACATACTCTCCATAGGCCTCCTGTAACATTGTATAGGCCTCAACTGAAGATCTGTTGAGACGAAAGCAGAATTTCAAAGCCGCATATTGTTCCTCGCGTGTTACCCCCATTGCAGCGGTAGGCGATACTGAACGTGTCTGAACTTGCCTGGTTCTCACAGGCGGGAATCAGGAGTACCAGCAATGAAACTACTACGGCGTGTTTGTTTCACATTAAGCTAACGGAATATAATAAGAATGAATTTTAGTGCGAAAAATTATGACCCTAAAAATTATAATCATTGTATATTGAACAGCCCCCGTAATTTTAAGGCTTCCTGAAGCTCTTTGTTGGTATTATTATTTTTCTTAGGACGCAGTTTGAATGCGGACACGTTAATTTTTTGAGCTAATTTGTTTAGATTTTCGAGGAGATCGCTCTAAACCGGTACCGATCACATTTAGTTCATTTTCTGTTAAAATGATTGTAACGAGATTATTCCTACCTGCGGTCGTCCCGCTTTGGGCCTGGGTTTGCGGGTTGCAGTCAGCCCTCCGTAAAGAAGATGATGAAGCCACGAGTTGCTAATTCTTCTTGGTGCAATCTGACACTCAGATGTTTCGATGTATATAAAATCTCTGGAATGCTTTTCTCAGACGTGGTCGCAAGCGAAATAATCATTTTGTGACATAAATTCCAAAGTAAGTAAGTCTTCTTTAATTTATTAATATCCATACTTTTAATTTAAGTGTGATACTTTATGTCATGTTATATAGAACTCTTTACAGAAGAATATTTCTTCTATATAATTTTCTTAAAATCAGTTATTTTTAATATTTCACTATGATATTCCACAATCCAAAACACGTCTGTTCTCTTCGACGTTACACAATCAAAAGACGCTTTCTTTCCTAGCTGTTTTAACAAAATTATTGATTTTTCTTTCACTTGTTTTCATCACTACTAAATTTTATGGGTTTCTTTGGCTTGGCAATAATATTTACAGGGTGTCATGGCTACTGTTACGTACATTGCTAGCTTGTATAACTCTTCAGTTGTTAATAAAAAATCACAAAATGGAGATAACAAAGTTAGAACTTAGAGTCCCTCTGAAACACTACTGGAAACAAGATTATCAATCCACTGCTGCACTGAAGTGGAAGGAGAAGGTGTCGTTAGTAACCATGTGGCACAGTGATGGTTTCAACGTTTCCACAATGGAGACGAAAACACTAAAGATTTACCACGTTCTGGAAGATCTAAGTTATGGAAAATTGAGGATACACGCCAATTTTTGCGAGAAAATCAATAAAAAGGTACCCGAAAGTTTTCAAAAGAACTTAATGCCTCAAAAGATACCACACATCACCACATTAAGACTCTTGGAAAATTTTTCTGTAGCTGTAGATCATACCTTATGAACTGACACCTTAAAAGGCTGAACATAGTGTGGATACCTGTCGTCAATCCCTAATTCCATTGTAGATAGATCCGTTAGGAAAATGTGATAAAAGATGGGTATATTACAGAAATCCTGATGCCTCGATACACTGGCTTGATCCCCGCCAACCTGCCAAAGTCATCGTTAGAAAAATCAGTTCGGTCCCAATGTAATGTTGTGTGTCTGCTGGAATTTTAAGGTATGATTCACTGAGAGTTTGTACCAAATGGACGGGCGACTGATGCGGATTGTTAATTTCAACAACTAGAAAGACTTCATGAAATTTTGATACGGAGGGACCCAGTATTAGTTAACCGAAATAGAGTTGTATTGCAACAGGACATTGAATTGCCCTTTACTGCACGAACAACCATGGAAAAAAATTCAAGAATTGAGAGGAATAGAACAGCTACCACACCCAGCATACAGCCCTGATCTCGCACCATCAGATTATAAAAGATTATAAGATTAAGAGAAAGATTATTATCTCCTTCTGTCTATGGTCCACTTTCTATGAGGATTAGAATTTCATTCGGGGGGCATTGGCTACGTAGGCCACAATGCTCAACCTATTGAGGCTATGCCTCAAAGTGAGGAAGGATGAAGCGAAGGAGAAAGAGGGCGGCCAAACCAAGGAGCGAGGACAATACAGACGGCAGTGTCCCTACAATTTATTGTTATGTTCTGGCCTAATGAACTCTGAATGGAATGCGTTCACTACAGATATACACACGTTTAGACAGGGTGACGTAATGAGTCACGCACAGATAGAAACGCTGGGAAGATAACATGCAGCCTAATTATTACAGAAGGGGCAGCCCGTTGTGTAGCTTGTGACACTGGATATCAATATTGTTTTTGAAAGCTTCTTCATCATATTTATCTATAACGCTACTTATAATTTCACGCCCTTCCGAATGCACAACCATAAATGTCTTAAGATCTCCAGACATGGTGTGAAGATTAGTAAATCTTAGTGTACTGATCTAGTTCTGCATCTTGCTACGCAAGTAGGCTACGTGACTTTCTGCAGGTGATTGCTGAATGATTATTGTATTGATCACTCGCAGCGTAACCGGACAACGGTTCCCCTCTCCCCCACACCCTATCCCGCGGAGGTTACGAGTCCAGAACACATATATACTTGGATAGAGAATTCCCCCGACAGGCCAGGACAACGAACTCGCTCCCTTACAGCGGGACGGCAACGAATCCAGCAGCCGAGATGCAAAGGTCCGTGGCTGGCAGTCCCAAAATGGTGTCCGTAGGGGAAGGGATCCGTCCCCTTCAGCTGCCGTTGTGCGGGCGCTGTGCACCCTTAACACTTGTGGTACCTCTCACGTTACTAAAGGTACCTCGGGCCAAGCTGGCGAGCCCCTCCCGTAGGGGAGCTGTTCGGAAGGGGTTGGACTCGAGGGGACAGTGTGTTCCCGACACACACTGGGAATTGGGTACCTGGCCAGGCTACAGCCGCCCGGAAGGGGTAGAGGGTTGCCTAAAACGTTCCGAGTACTAGCCTGCAGAGCTAGTAGAAGTTGTGCGGGATCACCAGGCGGCCCCACCGAGGTTTTCCGTAGTCTTCCCTGCAGGGTTGACGCGCGTAAGTGGCGTATCCACTTCCATACCGTCTTGACGATGTGCTCAGAGGGGGGAATTTTAAAGAAATCAGGTATTGTCTATGGAAAGAGCCCCGGAGTATCCATCGCTCCCGGGTAGAAGAAGGCCCGGGCCCTTGGTCCTACGGGTCCAGGACTAATGGGAGTAGAACCTCTGCGCTTAACACATAACTGTCCCGAAATGGTTCCAACAGAGGAGTGGAGAACGGTAACTGACCTACCGGAGGAAGTAGTTTTCCTCAGAGCATATCATCCTGTCATGCACCACCGAGACCCCCGCCGACACTTCTACCCTGAAAGAGACCTCCAGATGAGAGATTATATGAAATGATAATGGAGATGAAATGGGCAGGAAATTCTGGGGATGTAATTAACCTAACCAGCATTCGCTTAGTGACCCGGGAGAGTCACCGAAAAAACCATGGGTCAGTTAAGTCGGCTGCGGGAACCGAAGCCGGGCCTCCCGAATGCGGATGACAGACGAAACCACCTGAGGCATCCCGCTCAGTTTCTATGTGGAAGAACTTTTGCCAATATTGAAGCAGTGCAAGTGGGTGTCACCGAATTCTTCAAAAACAAGAGACTGTTACCATCGTGGGATAATAAACGTTGCTGAACGATGGGTAAAGACAATAGAATTTATTGGTCTATACTTATAAAATTAGTTACTTGGTTTTCAGAACTTATTTAAAATAATTGGTTTACTTAAAAAAAGACAGTACTTATGAAAAGCTATCTATAACATAAAAATATTACTTTTCATATTTCTTTTATGTTCTATTAAATAATTAAATCTGTTTTGATTAATTTCGACACCTGCTAACGTAACATTCTTCCTATTAAAACCAATTAAAATATTTTAAATCACAGCCATTGTCTACTTAATCATTGATAAATAATATCATTTAAGCAAAATAAATTGCAATTTATTGAAACTTAAACATATTTTTAAAACATTTCTGTAAATGTATTACAGTAACAAAAACAAAACGCTAGTTTAAAAGGCATTCACATCAATTTTGAAATCAGATGCGGTTTCATTGTACTCACACTTTGAGGTTCAACTATTTCCCCATATTAAACGTCAAGATTTTCACTCTTTTGTTACATTTTCAGTACGAACAAAACTTAGAGTAGGTCTCGATGGAATATAAGTGTACATTCTTTGTGAAGTTGGATCACAAGGCACGGAGGCTCCTTCCCACAAAGACCTTTGACAAACTTTGAATTTGCGTAAAGTTAATCTCACTAATGGCCAACTCCTTGTGGACCGGGACTTCACTGTCCGACTCCGGAAATGTATTATACAGAAACAGAAACGTATTTAAGAAGAGATGTGGTTTCCGTGAAGGTATTTCCGGTTAATTATCACAAACGTTGCATAGCAACGAGTTAATGAGGGGGCTCAGCTGCTGGTAACTCGACTGGGAAATGCTGGGACATAAAATGTAGACCTGATTATGACGTTTTAAAAATTTAGACAGTACCCAATTACTTTATGGAGCATCAGCAATTAAATATGCTTATTATTTAATTTACGAGATACAGAATGGTTTTCAACAGTATATTTAAACACTTGTGTTGTACCTAAAATAATAAAATATAAATAAAATTAGAATTTAAAAACTACTTAATAAGTACACAAAATTTAGAGTTTCATTTGTTTCCAATGTTCATTACCAATTAAAAACTCGTAAAAATGAGTTGTCCTGAATAATATACATATAGTGTTTCTTAACAAAGCTCTAGCATACTTAACTGCATTGTTTTTTCTGAGCACATTCCTTATTTTTTACAGAGTTCTTTAGAATGTGGTTTATGTACATTCTCATTTTGTACTTAAACTACAAACCTGTTAGTGAATACCTTGAGTTTCTTTCTCTCTTTCTCTCTTTCTCCCTTTCTCATTTTATCCTTTTCTCTCTTTCTCCCTTTCTCTCTTTCTCTCTTTCTCCCTTTCTCACTTTCTCCCTTTCTCTCTTTCTCTCTTTCTCTCTTTCCTTCCTTCTCTCTTTCTCTCTTTCTCTCTTTCCTTCCTTCTTTCTTTCTTTTTTGTAGTTTACGTCCTTTAACTTATTAAGTCATATCGGACGGTGAATGAATTGGCTGAAATGATGCTCAAATGAGGCCAAGGTCCATGGAGCTTAGAGTTACCCGACATTCGTCTTTTAGGATAAGGAAAAAACCCGGAAGAAACAGTTATCCAGGTATCTCACCCTGATCGAGATTCGAAGTCGGGACCTCTTGAACGTAAGGCAGACATGCTACCATCTACGCTACTGAGGCGGGCCTTTGCGGAAATTGTGACACGTTTGCGACAGATAAAATAGTTTAAAATAACTTAGCAGGCCATGTCGTTATTCTTTTTTCCGTAATTTTCGTCCTCCAGCGTTAAGTCATATCGGAGGATAAATGGAATGGGTGAAATGATGCTCAAATGAGCCCAGCGTCCATAGAGCTTAGAGTTACCCGACATTCGTCTTGCAGGATAAGGGAAAACCCCGGAAGAAACCTTATCCAGGTAACTCACCCTGACCAAGATTCGAATTCGGGACCTCTTGAACGTAAGGCAGACAGGCTACCACCACGCTACCGAGGTGGGCGTCGTTAATCTTAGGTAAGCTATATAGAAATACTCAATAAAGACGACTACATGTTGCCTCTTTCTTCACGAATTGACGTCTTCCCAAATTACTTACTTAGTGGAGCTATATACACCTTATTGACTGATACATGTTTTATATAAGCAGGAACAAATCCAGATGAGGGGGGAGTACTTCGCGTCAGCATTAAGGGATATAGGACAAGCTTATTTGAAACAGGGACCAGAGGCTGTTTCCAGAAAATTCCAAATACACACCTTGTATGTCATAAAAGCAATATAAGATTTTAACAGAAGCCTCTAAAATTGTTTCTGACATAATTAAAATACTGTAAACTATTTTCCTTCTAAAAAAGTTTAGGATGGGTTAGATATTCTTGGATATCTTTATGTCAAAGACTTGGAAGATGGGGCTTGTAATCATATTTTTCTGACTTCAATTTTGAGTTATGCAGTACACACACAGAAATACCCATTTGTAAAAGTACTGTCACCCAATTAGCGGTAGGCATGAGGCCCACAGCTGTGAAGAAACCAGAGGCCACCGAGCCACGCCTCCCATTAGTCTCTGTCACTAACTGAGGGGTGGTTAGCTAAGTGTCACCTGCCCCTCGACGTTTCTCTCCCCTTCTTCTGTGGTCTGGAACGTTCGGGTGATTTGCGGGAAACCAGAGACTTCTAGAAAAACAGTGACATTCCTATAAAAAAGGGGTTTCAGAGAGACAGTCAGTCAGTCAGTTCTTGGTGTAAGGACGCAGTGCTAGTGAGAAGACCGTACGTAATTACCAGTGCAATTGTAACGGACGAACTGGTGAATCGTAATTGTGTGCATTACGTAATTTTATGTAATTGGCAAGTGTTTAACTGTAAGTCGGTGGAAATAAAGAACATTTTTGAGTGGTGAAATTGGAATTTTCATTTCACGAACCCACAAAGTCACAGTACTTTATTTTAATTCAGTGGATCTCAAAAAGTATATTCATGATGACATTTCGATATGGAAGTATTGTGTGCAATGAAATATGTAATATGTTATCTAACTAATGTGAACATGCAGAGAAGGGAAAATGTGTGAGGTTATTACACGTTTTAATACAATTCCGCTAAATTTATATATGATTTCTCATTTATAAATAACCAAACTAAGCTGACCTGGAATTTTGTTTATTTGTTCAGAGTAAATTAATGCAGTCATTAAAGGGATGCAGCACCAAAAACCCCAAATCCAGCAATTCTCAACCAACCTTGCTGAAATTTTTACCACTTAGTTCTGATGCACAGTGAACACAGAATTCAAAATTTGGTTTTTATAACTTCAATAGTTTTTGAGTAAGTAATTTTTGAAGTTCAAAATTTGGGCAAAATTCAAACCGCTCCACGTGATGAACATTTTCAAAATTTTAATGTTTCTATTTCCATAAATATTCAGATGTTATGAAGAAATGATCTATGTTATTCTTATACTGCCTTTAGCTACAGGTAGAAAAAGAATAAGTATGTGTCAAACAAAAAAGCCAAAAAATGATTAAACCTTTGACTTTTTATATCAATAACTTTGATAATATGATGAATATTAAACATTTATATAACATAAACCTTTGCTTGCTTTCTAAGAACATATGTTGAAAATTTTAGAGGGACTGAATCAAAACTGCATCGTATAGAGCATTTTGAATGACAAAAAATGTTGAAAAAACTATAACTGAGTAAATCAAATTTTAAAATCCAAAACATTTTCCTTCTCAGCTACTTGTCTTGAAGTAGATTAAAACCCTCCAGATAGATAAATTGGACCCTCTTGCCTCGCCCTTCTCTCTTCTGTAGCAGTGTTCTTCAATTTCAGTTTCCTTCTGGAATTTGTAGAAGTGACCTTCGCAGAAGTTGCTGAATGAACTAAGCGTAATTGGTCCTTCCCTTGGCTAATTTTTAGAGATGCTGGTGAAATATGTGTCCATTATGTCTGACTGCAGCTTGAGGGAGGGGGAACAACCAAAATTGAATTCACTGATGGTTGTCAGAGCAACCTGAAGTCTCTTCTTTGAAACAAATGTTTCTTTTGGGCAATTATGCCATATCATGTTAAATAAACTTTCATTTGCATTTTATGCCTTGCCCAATGTAAATCTCAGGATTTCATCTGATGCCAGCCTTTGGTACACAGACATTAGTTTTCTTACCACATCAGACCTCAAGTATGTTCCCATTGTTGTGTTATGTTTAGGTGTTTCTTCCCATGTATCGTTTAGCCTATTCATGACCCTAACTATGTACACAGTCAAAAAAATCTCAGTTTTTTCAATGAATGTTTTACCTATAACCTATATAACAGTTATATGCACGTTTTGATGTATAAGATACCTTTATAAATGTCAAATGACACACTAAAACTCATCAATTATATATAAACAGTATGTAGTTTTACGATAAACACAAGTAACTCCCGACCATTAGAAACTCACACAAAAGCAAAAGTATAAACGTTATTATTTGATTTCAATGTTTGCAGCCAGTGTTTTGTTTCCATGGTGCCACATATTGTAAGAAATAACCATCATACCAACACACAAAATTCCACCAGAAACTTTGCCCGTTAATTTCAAATGCCAATTTCGGTGCTGCATTCCCTTAAAGGATAAAACATATAATACATACCTTCATGACCTATTATTTACCTAGTCATCTTATTTGAGGAAGCTCATACACTGAAGAATTTTTCTTAATCTCAATCTTAAACAGCAGGAAAAGGAAACAGATATGATAGCAGAGCTGAGATATAAACTGGTTTAAGCACTAAATAAACACACAAATAAGTTAAAAGAGGTTAGAGTTATAAACATGTATTTTGCATCAAAAATCACATACTTGTTATAAGGTTGTTGTAACAAAATGCTATAAATGTTTCCAACAAATAAAACAATACGTCATATATGAACAACACTTCTGTCCAGAATTAAATCTTGCCTCTGACTGTAAATATGTGAACTCTTATATTAATTGTGAAGTCAGGTGAAAATAACCACAATTTCGAAAGTATATGTGCCAGAAACTGTGACTACCAGCGCCAAATATGTATCGCCTGTCTATTGCTTTTCAAAGGAGACATCCCTTTTTACAATACATAAAAGGTAGCTGGGGTAATTTTCTAGCTCTTCTTCAAAATTTCTAGGTCGCTTGTAAGATATCTACATAAATATTACACTCAATGTATTGGAAAATAGTAGAGACTATTTTAAAAGCGAATGAAAAATGTTTGGTACCTCAAACATTCGGGGGCTTTGAAAAGTTTTAAAATACGTAGCAATAACATTAAATATTCTGAGGTTTGATCGCATATATAATATCATCATCTCCTATTGCAGATTAGACCATTACTGATCTGTTCCGGCTCCAAGTTGTTCACTCCATCGTTTAATTGCTCGTCTCCAACTTCTATGACGTTGTGGTTTATAATTTAGGATAATGGAAGCAACCTTTCTTCATTTATTTCACTGCCGTGATCAAATAACATAATTTATTCTATAACACCTGCACTTTCTTCTTATGTAAAAGAATATAAATGGTTTTACCATTTTAAACAAAATAGCAATAACTGTTTTGTTTTTAAATAATGTCTTATATTATCCCATTCAGTGTCTGTTTTAAAACATATTTTCGTGTTAACAAAACTAGAAAATGGCTAACAGCTAAAGGAAAAAGGTGGACCTCATGCACGCACACACACAGATCCTTCACTACCATACACTAAATAATTTAAAATTGATAATATTTCATATTATGCAAAAGTTTCCCTTGTTTCTATTTTATTTCCCAGTAAAAACATTTCCATAAACGAAAATATAATTAAAAGGTTCTACTTACGCGGTGTATTCAAGTTATAACACCTCCTATTTTTTTCAGGCCTGGGACCAGATGGGAATTTCTGTTTTTTTTTAAATACACCTGGACCTTTTTGTGAATGCGTGACAGAGATGGCAGCACTGTACAATGCATAGAACTTTAGAGCCCGCCTCGGTAGCCTGGTGGTAGAGTGTCTGCCTCACGTTCAAGAGGTCCCGAGTTCGAATATCGGTCAGGGTGAGTTACCTGGATAAGGTGTTTTCTGGGGTTTTCCCTTATCCTGAAAGACGAATGTCGGGTAACTCTAAGCTCCATGGACCCTGCGCACATTTGAGCATCGTTTCACTCTTTATCCATTCCCATTCATGGTTAGGTTGTCACAATATAGTATCCACGTTTTATATATTATTATTGAATTTTAATTTCGTTCATATCACGCAGAATTTACAGTCAGAGGCAAGTAGGAAGTTCACAAAACTTATATGAACTACATTTATACTAAATTAAAACATACATTATACAGAGTGATTTATATATAACTGACACATTTCTTTCTTTATTTATTCGTTGGAAATTCATTCAATGACCCAGTGTTAGCATCAAATTAAGCAGAATGTTCTGGAGTTTCGATTCCTTGTCACTAGATGCGCAGATGTTTGTGTTTTATTCCTAATCGCTATTGTTGGCAGTTGTTTTCCACATTTTGTTTTAGTCAACGTGGAAATGCAGTATACATTAACTCAAGAACTCTTCCTTGTGAAGCAATACTGGATTACGAATTCTATTACAGCTACTTAAAGGGCATACCGGAGAGAATATGGTGTTCGAAATCCTCCCAAAAGAAACAATACTGGGACTGGTAAGGAAATTGGAAACATTTTGATCTCTGGTTAACGAAAATGACAAGCATCTTTCATCTAGGCTTCCCACTGTTGCTGACGTAAGAGCCCGACTGGAGCAGTCACTCTAAAAATAATTAAGACGTTTGCTGTGGGAGACAGGGTATACCTGCTTAATGTGTCAAATAGCTGTGAAAAGTGTAGACGTAAAGCCATATAGGGTTACGGTTGTTCATCAGCTACAAGAACCAGATAAGGCTAAAAGATTGAATTATTATCGTCGGTTTCAGACGATCATCGCGCAAAATCCTGCCATATTGGCCATCACATGGTTCACAGATGAAGCATGGTTCCAATTATCCCGTTATGTGTACTCACAGATCTCACGCCATTGGGCCAATGAAAATCCACATGTCATCCATGAAGCATCTATGACCTGGTTAAAATCGGAGTTTGGTACGCAACGTCCCAACGAATAATAGTGGGTCCAATTTTTTAAACCAGACTGTGAACATTGCAGAGTACCGACTGATTTTCATGGAGTTTGTTGAGGAACTGGATGATATAGAACTGAGTCAAGTATATTTTCAGCAAGATGGCGCTACATGCCATACATCAAATGAATCCACGGAACTATTTGCAGGTTTCCTTGACCATCGGATAATTTCTCGGAACCTGTGACCACCAATATCGCCGGACTTCTTTCTATGGAGTTACTTAAAAGACAGGGCTTACACTACACGTCTCCAGACATTGGACGATCTGAAGCACAACACACCCGAGATTCAAGCTCTTGACAACAGAGTCCTCCAACGAGTGGTCAGTAACATGAAACGACGTGTTGAGTTGTGCCTTATGTAGGATGGAGGACAGTTTCAACATTTGCTACAGAGGTAAGTAATCTCCCAAAAGTCCTCTACAGTTTACGTATAATAGATTGTCGTTAGCACAATTCGTTTTGAATTAAAGAAATTTGTCAGTTTATATAATCCACTCTGTATAAATAAGTATTTTAATATATTACTTTAAAATAATTGAAATTAATGCTAATGAACACTTATTTCAGTATATTCACTATATAAGATTTACAAATAATAGTTTTGCACATAATATTCTCATAAAAATAAAAGACGAAAAGAAAAACTATGCAAAGGTACAGGAAAAGCTCCTGATTTCCAGCCAAAATTGCATTTAAAGTAATCATTACCTCTCAGGGTTACAAGATTAATATTTTTTTGTCAAAGAAAACAACAGTTAGCTGGAAATAGGGCAGAGGAAGAAAGCTTGGTCAGTTGTGACGTATTTCAGCCTGGAGCGGGGCCTGCAAGGCGCGTGACGTCAGGCAAGAGCTGTGTAGTACCAAGTTGCCTATATAAATGGCGCTGTGAGTACAGAATCTGAGGGTTCAGTCAGGTGTAGTGCACTCGATGATAACAGTGTAGCTGACACGTACTAAATGGAGCTGTTAAATTAACAATGTGACGGTTTATTGAAGGACAAATATACAGGAAAGAAAGACCTGGCTGATTTTTACAAGAATGTCCCCCAGACCAGATTTCCGAAGTTGTATTCACTTGCCGCACGGACATTGTGTATGGTTTGGCTCGACATATATGTGTGAACAATCTTTTTTCTGTTATTAAATAAGCCAAGTCCAAACCCCGAAGTACCCTGTGGGATCATAATCTAACCTGCAGTCTTCGATTACAAATGTTCCAGACATTACGTCCTGACATTGATAAACTAATTGAAGAAAAACGAAACAGAAAGTGTCAGAAAATGTCCACATAATTCTGTTCTGAGTGGACCTCCCCTAATTTGCAGAGAAGATTACTTTGTTTTATTTTAGTTACTTGTTAACATGCCTACCTTCAGATAAACTAAGAGTTGAACTTTTATATATTTTCTCATAGCACAGAGCCAAAATGTAATTGTTTATAAACGTTGACCAATTGTGTAATTAAAGCAGTCAGCATTAATATTACAGCACCCAAGATGTAAGTTGTACATATTATTAATACCCGATACATATCCTGTCTTTCCTACGCTGTAGGAACCCCAACACATCAAACTACTGTATTTCCTTCCGTTTGGGCAGCAGAAATCAGCGCGGTGACGTCACATGCTAACCTGCCTTACGTTCGGGGGCATATTTGGTGGTTAGAGCTCACGGAGCTGACGTCACACCGCCACTACCTGTCTTCCCCTGAAATAGGGTTACCTTACTTAAATTCAGAAAACAAAACCCTACAATTTTTCTACAACAGACTTGTGAAAGCAAACTGTCCCTCACTTCAAAAGTAAAGCTTCTCAATTAGGGCAGCCTCTTTCGGAAGTCTGTCATAGACAAGTAAAACTCGTGAATCCGGAAATTAAAACTTTACGAAGCAAACAAGTTTGGCTTCTGCTAAATTCATTTGATACAAAATTGAGGTTATTATAAAAGCTAAGTGTATTTCATTTATAGAACTCTTATTTTAATGCAACAAGGTAAATAATTTACAATTAAGGATAAACGTGTTCAGAATTTAACACCTTAAACTGTACTTAGTTGATTTAATAAACACTTTTATCGCTAGAGCGCAGTATATGGCATATGACATACCCTGGCTCTTTATGTTAATAATTGCCCGTGGTAAATTAAGGCACTTAAGATTCCTTTCTGTAGAAATCTAGAAATGTTTTATAATGAGTATTCTACACATCTAGGTATCTCCTATTTGTATCTACATATTCCATTACTTTACCAAGGCAATGTTCCTTACCAGTAACCTATACCAACATATCCTGGACATTTCCTAGTGCTTGAAGAATGTGATGTAAAACTAGATGACTCATAACGGGTGAAAAACCCCTTATTTTCTTTAATTTACATTACTCAAACTTGGTTTCTGTCTCAATGGAAAATTTTTACACAGGAAAATAGCTGGTACACTGGCATCCATTTATGTCGTCACCGAAGCTTCGGGAGATATTCTACCGGCCTTCACATGTGGAGCATGCGTATCTGTTTGGAGAAGTCTTCAAATGCAATTTGGTATCGCACACGGACGCAAAGTTCTTCCTCAGCGCACCTCTATTAAATAGCATCAGTTATAGTTTAAGGGAAACTGGGGTTGAATGTTCTAAGAGGGGAGTTCAATACGTAATGTAACACACGTTTTTTTCTCAGCCTGACATTTCTTTTGGAACATTTTCAAACATTCCCGCTTCGTCTCGTAAAGTTTCATTGACTTCCGATAAGTGACAGTGCTATACAGAGCTTTTAAAATGGCATCTGTAACGGAGGTGCGTTTTAATCAAAGGGCAGTGATTGAGTTTCTTTTGGTGGAAAACCAGGGAATCTGAGATATTCCTAGGCGCCGGCAGAATGTCTGCGGTGATCAGGCAGTGGACAAAAGCACGGTGAGTCGTTGGGAAAATCGTGTGTCATCATCGCCGCAAGGTCAAGCAAAACTGCCTGATCTCCCGCGTGCTGGGCGGCCGTGCACAGTTGTCCTCCTGCAACGTTGGGGCGTGCGAACACTCTCATTGGAGAGTGAAACACCTCAGTGCTCAACTTGACCTCTCTGTTGGTAGTACTGTCACAATTGTTCACCAGTTGGGATATTTAAAGGTTTGTTCCCGTTGGGTCCCTCGATGTCTAACCGAAGATCATAAAGAGCAAAGGAGAACCATCTGTGCGGAATTGCTTACTCATCCTGAGGCTGATGGTAACTGTTTTTTGTCAAACATTGTTACCGGCGATGAAACATGGGTTCACCACTTCTAACCTGAAATGAAACAAAAAACAATGGAGTAGCGCCACACCCACTCCGCTAGCAAGAAAAGTTTAAAGACATACTCTCAGCCGGTAAAGTCATGGCTACAGCCTTCTGGGACTCTGAATTGCTTATTCTGTTCCATGTCCTTCCCCATGGTCAAAGGATCAACTCTGAAGTGTATTGTGACACTGTTCGAGAATTAAAGAAACGACTTCAGCGTATTCTTAGGCACAAAAATCAGAACGGCCTTCTTCTTCTCCATGACAACGCAAGACCTCACACAAGTCTTTGCACACGAGAGGAGCTCACAAAACTTCAGTGGACTATTCTTCGGCATCCTCCTTACAGCTCCGATCTAGCACCGTCGGATTTCCATATGTTTGTCCCAATAAAGGACGCAATTCGTGGGACGCACTACGCGGATAATGAAGAAGTTATTGATGCAGTACCACGTTGGCTCGTACATCGACCAGTGCAATGGTACTGTGCAGGTACACAGACCCTCATTTCAAGGTAGCGTAAAGCCGTAGCATTGAACGGAGATTACGTTGAAAAATAATGTTGTTTAGCTAAAAGATTGGGGAATGACAAGGTGTATTTATATCATGAATAAAACAACCCCTGTTTCAGAAATAAGTGTTACATTACTTATTGAGAGGCCCTCGTATATTTAATTTTGAAGCTGTTGACTTGAAAGTTGTCACACTTAATGCGAAAATATCAAAAACTGACTACAAGTTCTGAAATCTGTAGCTGAAGTAGTTTATAGGTTAATACAATTAAATATATTTTATTACCGAAGAAATTGAATTATTTTAAAACTTCCATTTTTCAGGGAAGTATGACAGAGAAATGTTCGAATACTTAACTAAAGTAAAAATAACTGAAACTATATTTGAATTAAATAAGTGTTATTTACTTGCAGAGAAATAAAATATTAAAACAAGACCTTAAGCTTTCCTGGCGATGAATATTTTCAAGATCTTGGGAAACAAGCCAGGTGAAAAGACGAACGTGTTTATAACATTTCTTAAAATATCCTAATGATGAGAGAGACGTTCGTTCCCGAAACTTCAATTTATAATCGTCTCTTCACCTGGCTTGTTTCCTGAGAATATCTTTAAAACAATAAAATCTTGTTTTTATGAAGTTGTTGGTGTGAACTTTAAGTACTTTTGTATTAACTAGTTTGTAGCAGTAGCAAATAACAGCAAGGATATGGAGGTGAAATTAAAAAGATTCAATCAAACGTGTGGGACTATAATAAGAACGCTGAACAGGAAGACACGAAAGGAAACACAGATGAAATTTTATAAGTTAATGGCAGTCCCAACGTTAATATACGGTTCCGAAATATGGACACTGGCAAAGAACCAACGCAAACAGCTAGAATCGGCAGAGATGACATTTTTGAGAAGCGTGGCAGGTTATAAAAGAATAGACCGCGTAAGGAACCACAAAATAAGAGAATAGCTTGGAATTTTTAATTTAAACTGTAAAATAATAAAGAACAAAAATGAATGGAAAAATCATATTTTAAGAATTGGCGTGGAACGACTTCCAAGAAGTCGAAGGGAAGGAGAGATGTGGGACGCCCAGCTCTACGCTGGAAGGATCAGTAGGCTCTTGAAGAGAACGGAACGGGTCACAGCGCCCAATCCTTGAAGAAGAAAAGAAGAAGATGAAGAAGAAGAGGATGATGTATTAAGAATAACAGAAATAACTGAAGGCTATGCTACCTAGAAAACATATTTGAGATTACGTACGTAAATTTAGATAGAAATTCGAGCAAAACTGAAATGTAAAACATAAGTACAATCGTAAAACTATGAAGGCCAGGGGAAGTAAAAAACATACCGGAAGGAGAAGGGGATGGGAACGTGCCAAGGAGTTTTACAACTGGTGGGTCAAGGAATATACTTGGCCAAAATGTTTTACAGCTGTCAGTAGAATATTTACATGATTTAACTTTGTCATTTTTCCTTCGGTGTCCATAACACATATCTCTCTGCTGTGCATGCACCCGTTGAAAAGATTGGTAAAATGTAACCTGAAGCAATGGTGACATTATACATGGATCCAAGTGTACCTTCATTTAAATTTTAAAATATTCTGGTTGGAAACTTTTAGAATGATAACATCTTTTGCTGCAGTGAACCGTACAGATCATGAAAGCAAACTATTTTTCAGTGTGAAGCAATCACAACAAAGAAATAATTTGATAGGAATAAAGTTAGATCTCAAATTCAGGACCTTAGCTGGTCTTAACTCTGAAATGTTACAGAAAATTATTTGGATGCTATAAAACCCACTGTTGATCTAGAAAGTATTGTGGGATACTTATTTACCAGGGCAAATTAAGACGTAATCGAAGGGCTGTATTGACATACGTCATCACTGATTAACCACTTTCTTTTCTGAACCGAAATAGTATTTTGTTAATATGAGAGCAAAGTATTTGTTCTTTAAAAATATTACGTTAGACTTATACGAGAACTGATCAACAAAGATTGAGACCGATCTTTTTGACAGATGTATATTACTACAATCCAATGTTTACATGATCTTTCTAAACATAGTCCTCTCCCACTTAAATACATCTTTTATAGCGTCTCTGCCAGTCTTTGAACACGTGCAGCAGACTATACTTTGTCAGGTCCACATGACTCGCCTCACTTTTTTGAGCACTGCTTCAGAGTTCTCAAATCGAATACCCCATAGCTTTGCCTTTAGTGATGGGAATAAAAAAGATCACAGGGTGCAAGATCAGAGCTATAAGGTGGATGTGGTACACAGATAATTTTGAATAGAGCCAGAAACTGCATGACTTGATTTGCGACGTGAGGCCGTGCATTGTCATGATGAAGTCACCATCCAGTACGACAATGCTGTGGTGGTTTCTTTGCAATGTGCTTCCTCAATATTCCCAATACTGATGTGTAGTAAGCTACTGTAACAGTAGTGTGAGGGGTAACTGCATGCTGGTAAATCATTCCATTACAGTCAAAATATGTGATCACCATCACTTTACCTGCAGATGGAACAACTTCTGTCGTTATTGGTGTTGGAGAACCTGGCGATTTCCACACTGTGTTGGCTTGTTTTCCTTCAGGATCATACAGATACAGCCATGACTCATCACCGGTGACAATCAAAGCTTAGGGATATTCGATTTGAGAACTCTGAAGCAACGCTCAAGAAAAGTGAGGCGATTCTCAAGGACTTGACAAAGGATGATCTGCAGCACGTGTCAGAGACGCTATAAAAAGTGCATTGAAGTAGGAGGGGAGTATTTTGAAAAAACATCATGCAAAATTGAATTGCAGTAATCAACATCTGTTGAAGAACAGTCTCAGTTTTTGTTGATCAGCCCCCGAACACTTTGTGTTACAATATGTAACGTAAAAGGTATATTTGGTCACACTAAAAAGCGTAGTGCATGGAATTAATATAAGTGAATTTAAGCAGGATCAGAATTTTGAATGTTCCCAAAGCTCAGCTTCTCCTATTCTAAGCAGCATGAAAATTGTTTGTTTTACATAATTGCATTCGGAGGTTTATCAAAAAGTTTTGGCACGTCTGATTTGTAGTGAGCCTTTGGTTCTGTACCGAAGGTTTCTCTCAAGTCAGACCTGCCAAACTAAACCTCTTGTGTTCCCCTCAGCAACAAATATGTACCAGCGTTTCCAAGTAATTAAACGAAACCACTTTTTTTCTGCAAAAGATTGAATTGAAATTCAACATTCACCATTTCATTACAAGTATGAGTCATCTAAAACAATGTAATGTCACTGCATTTTACCAATTTAGTAAAACAATTCCTGTCAATGTGATTAACATTTTTATAACAAAACTTAAAGAAAAGGTTTGTTAAATTTCTACATCAAGCTCGGTTGCATTACCAAAAAGTCCATCTCATTAGCACCAGTTCCAGAACCATCCTATGTTTGTACCCTCAATGGCAATGTTTACAGTTTCAGGATCATTTATTCAACACGAAAGCCAACAAAGGTCAGACCACGGTGATCCTCAATGTGTGTTCTGACGATTCCGCTATGACAAACTCGGATATTGTCTCGGTGGTAGGAGTTGTTGTTGTAGTAGTAGTTGTAGGCGTCCTGATTTCCGGTGCAGTGCCCTCCACTACGGCTACAGGCTTGGGGTCCCTGAAGTGGTGCTGAATAAGGCTGAAATCAGAGAGAGAGAGATAGAAGCTTAATTCACTCTTACATAAAGTCTGTCTGGTCAACGGGAGTGCAGTTCGGCCAAGAGAGAGCCATAAGCGAGAACAAGTCGTCCGGGTGCTCCCGGACGGTGGACAGAGCGCCACGGTACCTATCCGCTAAGTGGATTTACCCCTGCGGTCTTATAGGATTGGTCTTTTCTCCAAAGCTTGGATGTCCTTGTAAACTGATGGACCTGATTCGACCTCTGCTAGTGCTCCTGGCGGCGGGATGAGCTTCCGAGTAGGAGGCCAGTGCCCTAAACTGCCACGCTAGGAGCGGCCTGCGTTGCAGGATCCGTCCAGTGTGGCGGGGCCAGGAGCGAGAGGTCGGGTGGTTGGAGACCATTTAGGTTGTGGTTCGCATTTGGGTCACACAGGGGAACCTAACTGACGGGGCTCAGCCCACGGGCCCAGTCCAGCCCTAGTGTGGCCGGGACAGAGTGTAGTGCGGAAGGGATGAGAGGCTGATCTCACCACCCAAGGGCATCCTTAGGGAAGCGGTAGCTCTTTCTGCTCCTGGGCACACGGTGGTTATATTGCCCTGGTGTGTTAACTAGGTGGTTGGGATGGGATGTAATCCTGGCATACAATGTGCGCGAGCGTTCACGCACAACGTCCTCAACGTAAGGTATGCCAGAATGGGTGTGCAGGATGCGTGATGGGAACATACGTTCGGTATCGTAGATCATCCTAAGCGCCCTGTTCTGCTCGCCTTGCAGTCTTCAGATGGTGGTACGGGCCACCGATCCCCAGACCTCGCATCCATACAGGATCAATGCCGGGATGATCGCATGATACACCCGTACTTTCAGGCGAGTGGTCATGGTCGATCGGAATATCGGGTACAACTGCCTGAGCGCTGCATGGCCGAGGCTGATTTTTTCACGGAGATGTGGGGTGAATGTGAGGCCGCGGTGCAGTCGCACACCAAGGTATTTGGCAGATCGGACACAAGGGATCCTTCTCTGCCTCAACCACAGGTCTCCTTCCAGGCGCCAGCGGAGGACCTTCCCCAGCAGAAGGGCAGAGCTCTTCTGTGGGCTGATGGCCATCCTTCACCTTTCACTCCATTTGCCGATGGCTCGGAGTGATTCGCTGCAGCGGAGGGAGGCAGTAGCGGACGTTTTTGTTCTGTGTAGTTCGGCCGCCTCATTTGATGAACCCTTATAATTGATTTACAACACAGGCCCTCCTTCTCCCAGTCCTTTCTGCAAGGTTGCCACCTTTCTCAATACGTCATGGGTATCTTACGAGGTTTCTTCTAAATAAATTATCTTATGTCCATTACTGCGAAACTTCCTTAGCTTTGACAAATATACATATCACCAAGCTACAACTGTACTGGAGTCCATAATAAGCCTTATATTATTCAAAGTGCGATACTTGAAACCCAGCTCCTTTAGGAGGCCACGCAAAGTGCAGTACCCATCAGGAAAATTACAAATTTCTTGCAAATGTGCAACCAATTCATCTAAGCTGGGCGCTCTTTCTTTTGCATAGAATCTATAAATTTCTTGGCGAATCAAATCGCATGTGAAATTATCGAAACGTTAGAGAAATGTTTCCTTTTGTTTTCACACTTAATGGGCATCTATGATATTCCTTTCGTCAAAACTGTTCTTACTGTATTTCTGTGAATATCCAGAATTGATAGGTTCATTGCATGACCCCTTACGAAGATTATTTTTCAGCATATATTTATATGTGTTCAAAACAAGCGCTTGAATTTGCTTAGAAACAGTTCCCGTTATAACTTTGTTTTTTAGGCTTTTCCAGTAACATAACTCGGCCAAGTTATTCACACTATTGTCATCTCTTTGATTATGTTCACTTGATTGAAAGGTATCTACTACTTCATTTGGATCTACCACTGCATTTCCCTCCCACGGTCTCCACATTGTGACACACAACGAATTTCTGCACGTAATGTAACAGATCAACTGTAAGTTGGAACTTTGGCAACTGAGACTCCACGTGGAGTAAATATCCGACTGTCATTTCAAGAAAATAAGGGTTGCTCTTGGTGCTCAACGGCAGTGTTCCATTTCTGAAGAGTGGAGATAGATTTATGATGGAAATTATTGGGCACTAGGCACTCGCGTTGACTAGACAGACTTTAGCAAAGGAGTAAAGCGGATTTGGTGTATTGTATTTATGCACCCAAGTGGGGCACCTCCGGGAGGAAGAATAAGGGGAGAGGAGACAGGCCAGCCGTCCTAAGGAAGCAAGGTAGTGAAGAGGGCATGGTCACTACAATTTAGCAGTGCAAACTCCCTGGCAGTCCAGTACATCCCACCCTACTGTGGTCCGGAAACGACCCACCGGACTGGGTTCGGAGACCGTCCTGCCACAGGAGGAAGTTTTAGGAGCATATCATCCTTCCATGCAACTCAGAGACACCCGCTGAAATTTCTACCCTGAAAGAGACCACCAAATGAGAGGTGTCAATGGCAAGAAGCGGAGGGACAGGAAATTCGGGAGATGTAATTACCCACACAGGATTCTCCTAGTGACCTGAAAACTTCTAAAACAACTCATGGGTCAGGTAGGTCGGCCACGGGAATCGACCGCGGACCGCCGGAACGCGGGCCACAGAACAAATCACCTGAGTCATATGGCTCAGTAGTAAAGCGGAGCCAACTTTACAACTTACATTTTGTAAGTATAAGGAGCACGTTCTATAAAAATAATGAACACTAAATGATAGTTTATATACTCTAAAACAATTGAATAATAAACAGGAACCCGCCCCTGTGGGTGAAAAGGAGTATGTCCGCTGCACATTTAAGTGGTCACGAGTTCGAATTTCGTTTCCTCCAGGTTTTTCGTGATCGTCAGATCAAAAATCTTGGTTTACCTAAAGCTCTATGGACCCCCGGCTTAAACTTAAAAAAGGACAGAGCAAGTGTACGATATTTTGTAGCTTTCAAATTATTTCTTATTTCTCCTCTTTCTAATTTACTGATTGTGTTTCTTTATCACTTACGAACAAATACTTATACTCAAGGCTGGACTCAAAACTCGCGGGATACCAAAGCTAAACACTATAATGACTGAGAATAGAGAAACTGGCCACTTTGATGACTGTGAAATGTGTTTGTAATAGCCTAGAACAAAAGCTAAACTCTTACCTTCGAATTGGTGATTCCATGGTTCCTGGCTTCTCTTCTGTGATATCTGCGACTCTGAAAGTTATAAAAATGTGGCATTGTAGTAAAAATGATTAGATGAACTGCAGTTAAACAACTGACATTAAAACTGTAAATTGGCCAATTCTTAATGAACATCCTGAAATAACAATTGAAGCTCTGACATTCTAGGAAGATGCGTACAGATTTCAGCCACTCTTGAATGATTTCGACATTAAGGGGGGACGTATGCAAATATTCATGGTCTTACATAAATAGTCATAACATCCATAGTTTTCAAGTTAGAGAAGTGAAATTTAATATACTTATTTAAGATAATACAGTTAATATGCACCATTTTTTCTTAATTGTCCATCGTTTATAGCTAATGCTACATATTTTTTTCTGTATGCAGAGATATTTACAAACTTAAGCCCATGTTTTTTCAAACTTCACATATGCTATCTTCCTGAAATTATGTATTTTATTTTAAAACACACTAAAATTGGATTTGTTGGATTTAGAGTTCTTATTGAAGCAGTATATAATTTAAAAAATGTTAATCATATACATCCTTTAAAAATTAAAATAATTTCATATGTTTGGTATCATCACATTCCATCTGGAGCTTAATCTTAAATTCTAGAACCAACAAAATGTTCATTGTGGCATAAGAAAAGCTGTGTGCTAAATTGGACCACTGTAGATGAGATAGTTTGAGAGAAAAGTTGGTTGAAGTTGTAGAAAATGCAAGTTACGGGGAAAGGCAATTAAAAATACAATAAGTATTATTCAGTTTGCCTTTTAATTTTAAGTCAGAACTTCTCATATCCATAGTCTGTATCCTCATTCTGGTCTTCTTCAGCCTTTCTGTTTAAATTCCTCTTCTGTCTTGCTTCTTTCTGCATTAATTTCACAGCTCTTTCTGCACCAGCGATGCGAATGTTGTCGATTCTCTGCAAAATTGTTTCCATAAACACACCAGGTTGATATCGTAACTGATGCATAGCTTTCTTTCTGCCAACATTCCCATCATTAAACACAATTGCAGCATCAAATGTAGCAATTTTCACCACTATGGAAGACACAAATAATGATATGGGACACCATTTCCATTTCAAACTTTTGAGGCCTTCATTTGGGTTTTGTGTCTCTCCATAGAGACATTCTTTTGGCAAGTCTGGGTGTGCTAAGAATTGGTAGGTGAGCTTTATAGATTCTAAGACAGCTGATGGAAGACTATGTGTTGCTACGATACTACTATGCAACACTAGGGAATTTAACTTTTTAGAGGTACATACAGACCAACTACAGTCAAAATATTTTGGTGTTTGATAGCTAATACTATATACTATTTTACAAAACAATAAAAAAAATTATATTTTTTGAACATTTTCTCGTACGTCCCCCCTTGATGTATCGAGTTAATCCCTAGCTACTGATGAACCCTTCTGAATGTATAAAAATGTAGTTTATATGGATTTCTTTACCCACTATCGAACAAACTGATTTAAAAACACTGGTTCAAAATGATATTTTCGCAGAACGGCTGAACTGATTTGCCTAATTTTGGTTTTGAATTATTTGTATAAGTCCAAGGAAGGTTTAAAACGTAAGCAAAATCCATGAAGTGATAATGGACCGGGTTATTAACGAAATATAAAAGTGCACAAGCAAACGTTTACGTAACACATGCACCTTCTTTTATTTTCGACAAACAAAAGCATTTGAGACTAGAATGATATTCCACTCCTTGCCAAAGCCTTCAAAACTATTTTACTTACCATAATTTATTAAATAACGTTTATCATTTGTTATCAAGACAAAATTTTTATGCGGCATGGTGGATAAACCTTTCGAAAATTCGACACAAAATTTCTGAACGCACCATAGCATTATATATATTTGACCACAGATAAATATCAAATATTGGTGAATCCTTGGATACCTTTTTTTATAATTTGTGTTTGTGAATTCTGAATGTGAATTGAAACAAAATTCATTGAATTCCTTTATGACTTTGTGAAGATCGCGGGCACTTTCTTACTATGCCAAGGAGAAGGCCACCTGACTTTGGTGGTAGAAGTCAGTCAAATGTGTGACGAGCTACGTCATGTGCTGACCGCACTGATGAGCAACGAGTCGTACATAATGCAATAGTCATGTTGGATGTCAGATATTCGTTTTAGAGTGTTTCTTCCGGGGGAGTTGTTTTCGTAGAAATAAATTTACACAGTTATAAACCAGGATATTAACTATCCGACAGAGTTTCAGTTAATTGATGGAAATTAATCATTTATTCATACTAGCCGTATAAAGGCTAAGGTTTTTGATGGATAGAGTCAGCATGAAAAATTCAATGATATTGCTGGGATTTGAACCACGAATCTCTTGGTTTACGTCCAGTAGCTCTAACCCATTGAGCTAAAATTAACTAAAATAATAAGAGTTAAATGATGGAGCGTGGGACTCAACGTAAGTCGACACAAAAGGTGTATCTCGGATGTGAGAGACCCTAGTGATTTATCGGGAAAATATACGAGTCAAATGGAGAATTTAGTGTCAGGACGGCACGTTGACCATGGTAGCTCAATGCGTTAGAGTGACTGGACGGAAACCAGGAGATCCGTGGTTCAGATCCGGGCCATGGCATTGAATTTTTGATGTTGAGTCTATCCATATCCGACAGGGCTCTTAAATTAATTAGAATTGCCTAGACAACCTCCACACAATTTAAAATTAAAAGTGTGATCACGCTGCTTAATATTAACCCACCATGGCTGTGCAATGAAACGAGACTAACTGTGAAAAACCTAATGTATAACGTCATGGAGGCAACAGTCATCAAGGAAAAGTACTAAAGAGAGGATATCTTGATCCCGCGTATTCCAACGATTCCAACGGATTTACCTTTTGATTCTAAGCGTCTACAATTTCACGTGAGTTTGGCCTTTGCGATGACTCTTAATAAATCGCAAGGGCAGTCGTTGGAAGTTTACGGAATCAACTTAGAGTTTCCCTGTTTCTCTCATGGACAGTCATACGTCGCATGTTCACGGGTCGGAAGACCACCATCTTTATAAATTTACGTGATGGATACTTAGGAAAAGAGAGGAATGGTTCATAGGAGACCTAAAGGTAGAAGTGGTAAACTATGACTATTGTGTAGTAGTGGAGGATGGGCTGCACAAGCCAGAAAAGTGATAGCTAATGGCAGGGTGGCAGTGTCAGAGGTAAGAGTATGTAAACATAAACTGGAGATGCCAGATGGTTAGAAAGAATGTATGAAGCGGTCGTTGAAGCCAGGACAATGTATGCAGTGGAGGTATGGGGCACATCAGAGATAGGAACACAATTAGACCAGATGTATGGATTGTTTTGTAAAGAACTACTAGGGCTGCCAAAATCGGCACCAAGAGAAGTGGCATCACTAGAGCTAGGTAATTTAAAAAGGAGGGGAATAATAATAGAGAGAATACTGAAATTGTGGTATAAGTGTATTAAAGGACAGAAAGGGGAATTATTGAATCTGTGCATGAAGCAACAGAAAAGCATTAAGAATACAAATAGCTGGTGGTTGGAATTGGAAAGAACGGTATCGAAGATAAGTATGGGAGATTTATGGAGAGCAGAGGAGTCATGTCATAGTGGTTTTTGGAAGGAAGTAAGAAACAGAATACAAGCTATAGATAGGCATGAGGTATGGGAAAGTATAGAATGAAAGAAAACTTTGAAATGTTATAAGTAATTAAAGATAGAATGGAGTAGGGAAAAATATATAGATCAATCTGACAAAACTGGAACAGAAGGCATAGTATGGATGAGAGTAGGAATATTATATTTAAAAGGGTTGAGAAGTAATGAGGTAGGGATATGTGAATTTTGTGGAGATGAAGAAAGCACTGTACATTGCCTGATAGAATGTAAGGAGTTAACAAATTACAGGAGAAAAATATGGGATAAGAAATGGGACAGTGTAAGAAAAGAGATATTGGCGGTACGCATGCTAACGGGGATGGGAGAAAAGAAAAATAGATGTATAGGAGATTTCTTATATAGGATAAGACAAAAGTGGATTAGGGTAAAAGAAGAAAAGGTCAAGAAGATATGACACCAAGCTGCTCAGGAAAACCAAAGGCTTATTGCCAGGGGACCTGGGTCAGCCAGTAAATCTTAAGTTCAGCAATTTCATGTATTTGTACAGGAGGTCTAATACAGCATATTCCATGTTAAATTTTTTGTACTGAATTTTTAATGGATACTGTAAAAATAAATAAATATCAAATCTCAAATATATTTAGGTACCGCAAAAAAGACAAACAATATTGTTTATCAGAAAGCTCTAAATTTATTACCTTAATTATAACTGTGTTATTTAAACTTCATCCACAATAGCAGAATAAATAACTAATCCGAATTTCCTTTATTTATACTGTCACGAACCTGTTATCGCAATAGCGCGGCTTGTGCTGACAAAGGGCAAATAGTTTAACGCGGAGATAAAGAGCTTGCCGCAAGAGATAAAGATAGCGTCGAGATAAAAGGCCTGCCGAAATAAATAAGATAAATGGAACATTCTAGTGACATCTTGATTGACAGAGAACATTCTATAACCGTCTAGAATCATGAATGGTCGTATAAAAGAAGGTGTGGCTAGTTTATCAGACAGTCGTAAACGGAGTTACAACGAGAGTTGTAAACAGAGTCCTAATGGGAGAGCGGTAATTGAAATGGAAGTTGGGTGAACTCTTTTGTTTATGGTCAACGGACTTGAGCATTGTAATTGTCTATGTTACGTAATTCTGCTACTGTAAGGGTTGACCAAAGTGTGTTTCTGCGGAAATAAAGAACAATTTAAATTTCCGAAAATTGGACTTTTAATTCTACGAACCCAATAAGTCACAATATAGATAAGTTCAGACAAGTTTTATTGGCCTTAAGAAGTTCGCTGGGTCAGCTAGTCATAAATAATTACCATAAAAGGTTGATTAATTGTGTTTGTTGTAAACATTAGTTGGACGGACAACAAACGTGAACTATGAATATTGCAAAGCAATTCACTGAGACTCAGATGGGAAAAGTTTGTCCATCGAGAAGGACATGATAGTAATCCCTTCTGGCAACGAAATACTCCCGTTATGAATTTCCATATCGCAAGATCCCTTGGGCGAGTGAGTACCCTATCCATTATTAATTCACCTACACGCTGTATTTACAGATTTCCTCGAATACGTTAGAAAGCCTATGCATAGTAATAGACAATGTTGAATATGAATTTGAAAACTTGATTAGTTTGCACAGGGCAAAAGACACCAGGCACACGAATTAGTTCGGAATACCCACCTTTAAGCCTTACCTTAAGCCTTACCTGTATTACATATTTTGTTGTTCTGTCGATTCCAGGTTTATCCACATTGTGTAAAGTGAAACATTACAAAATCAAAATGAGTATCGCACTCGGAATCGGTGTGGTAGCGACTACCTGCACTATTAAAAGATCTGACTATACCTTATAGGCAAACCTCTATTCCTTTTTTTGAAATGTTCTATTTATACCCCGCCTGTAACTCCAATGGTCACATCAGCGGCCGTTCTCCTTTGAAACACATCGAAGGTGTTAACTCGTATTCGTTGAGTTTTAATCATTAGATCACGTACACATTGGTACTGTTAATACCAGAGGTTCTAAAGTCTGTTTAGCCAACGCGTGTGCAGTTCCCAGTTAAAGGGACCTCAAAAAACCTGACCTTTCCGCCAACTAATGACCGTCATAAATCTATCTCCACACTTCAGAAATGGAACACTGACGTTGGGGACCAATAGCAACCCCAATTTTCTGAAAATGACAGTTGCATGTCTACTCCGCGTGGAGTCTCAGTTGCCAAAGTTCCAACTTCCAGTTGCTCTGTTTCATTAGGTGCAAGACGGTGATGTTAAAATGTTGCAACCTTGTAGAGAGGACCGTCAGGAGGAGGTTCGATGTTGTAAAACGATTATGAGGGTTCCTCAAAGAAAGCGGCCGCCGTGCACTTGCGTTGAGTAGACAGACTTTACTCCCATTAATCCTAGACCCGTAGGACCAAGGACCCGGGCATCATTCGACCAGGGAGTTACCGAGCTGTCCCAAAAGGGCGCCCGGCGCCTCCGTGGGGCATTCCATAGCGCAAGACCTAGAGACCAAAAATCCCCCCCCCCCATCTGGTCCTTTGTACTCAAGACGGGAAGGTGGGACCGCCTGGCGATCTAGCACACCTTCTACTAGCTATGCAGGCTAGTAAAGTCTGTCTACTCAACGCAAGTGCACGGCGGCCGCTTTCTTTGAGGAACCCTCATAATCGTTTTACAACATGGACCCTCCTCCTGACGGTCCCCTCTACAAGGTTGCAACATTTTAACATCACCGTCTTGCACCTAATGAAACGGAACAACTGGAAGTTGGAACTTTGGCAACTGAGACTCCACGCGGAGTAGACATGCAACTGTCATTTTCAGAAAATAGGGGTTGCTATTGGTCCCCAACGTCAGTGTTCCATTTCTGAAGTGTGGAGATAGATTTTCGACGGTCATTAGTGGGCGGAAAGGTCAGGTTCTTTGAGGTCCCTTTGAGTGGGAACTGCACACACGTTGGCTAAACAGACTTTACACGGGAATGTTAATGGCTTCCCCCAACCCCGTCCGGAGACGTACCCAATCTCCCACGGGTATCGGGAACCACTGCCCCCTCGAATCCAACCCAATCCGAACAACTCCCTGAGGGAGGGGGTCGAATATTCGTCCCGAGGTTCCTGTAGTAACGTCAGAGGTACCACGAGTGCTAGGAGTCTCCAGCGCCCGCACCACGGCAGCTGAAAGGGACGGATCTCCTCCCCTACGGGTGCTCATTCATAATTCCAGACTCTGGAGAAGGTGAGGAATTATCTTGGTCGGAGAAAAATCCCCACCCCCACCGCCGGGAGTCGAACCCAGGACCCATAGCACGACAGGCAGGTGTTCTACTGACTTGCGCTACCGGACCAGCCTCTATTCTATTGAACATACAAGAAAACTAGCAATTAAGTAATATAGGGAATAAGACTTTATAACAATAGTTGGTACAAGAGTTGAAAAAGTCATGTATGGCACACCAGACTTAAATCAAAATTTAAATGAGAATTTTAATAAGCTACGAACATATAAGTCTTGCTTATGCTTATTAAGATTTGCATTCAAATAAGGAGAAAGTGGAAAGCCTACTTTCACGCACTGAAATTTTGTAAATACTTAATATAACAAATATTATTTTAACTGGAGATCTGGAGGGGGGTGCAGAGTTAAACAAGACGGGGGACGGAAACTACACAAGATTTTGTAAAGAGCTACTAGGCTTACCGATACCAGCAGCTAGGGAAGTAGCTTTAGTAAAATTTGGAAGGACACGAAGATATGCAATAATAATGGAAAGAATAATAACATTTTGGTATAGGTGCTTGGCGGAAGAAGACGAGGAAATTATGAATCTATGCATGAGACAGCAAAAAAGATTAGAGAACTCAAACAGTTGATGGGCAGAGATAGGAGAAATTAGGGGAAAAGTAGGAATGGGAGATATATGGAGATTAGAGGAAAGGAATACAGGCGATGTGGGAATATTTTTAAAATGCAGAATAGAAGATATAGAAAGAGAGGAAATATGGGGAAGTCTAGAAAATATGAAATCATTGCAGTTTCACAAATAAATAAAAAGAAATTGGGGACGACAAGTATACGCGGATTACTGCAATAGGCAAGAGAGAGAAAGAGAGAGAGAGAGAGAGAGAGAGAGAGAGAGAGAGAGAGAGAGAGAGGGAGAGAGAGAAAGGGAAGGGCTAGCTTGGATGAGAACAGGAACAATATTCCTAAGAGGGGTAAGCGGTAGGGAAAAGGGAATTTGTGAACTGTGTGGTGGAAAAGAAAGCATAGAACTCTATGTAAAAGAATGCGAAGACGTTGCAATATGGAGAGAAAAGGTTTGGGAGGAAAATGGGAGAGATTAGAGAAGAGAATAGTAGCTATAAAAATGTTAAGAGGAAAGGAGGAAAAGAAGGTAAGAAGTATTGATGAGTTCTCACAGAAAGTAAAAGAAAAATGGGCCAGTAATGTAAAGAATATAAGAAAGGAAGATGGGGGCGGGTGGAGGATAGGGACTAATTTAGTAGCATGGAGGCATGGAGGTTAAGAGCTACCTGACAGAGGAGAAGACCAGGGTGTCATGTAAGCCAAGGTAGCAACGAGGTAAAGACAAATAAAGTTAACCTAATGTAGTAAATTTTAAAAAATAGTACAATTTTGTAATATGCACAATAAATAATTCATTCATCTATTCAACAATGGATGGAAGCAAAGGAGCCTGACTCTATGCATTAGTTCTTGTTTGTTAATAAATTCTTCTGCACTCATACCGTTCCATATCCTCCAGTCTATTTGTTTTCATCCTCTTACTTATTTCCTACAGCAAGTGTTTCTGAGAGTACACTTTCCTCTCCTAAGAATGCCTTTTTAATATTTTTATGCACTACATACTCTGCTGCAAAATTCTTTGGTTTCATTTCTTCCTAAATATTACTGTTCCAAACATTTTTTTACTTTTGAATGCTTGGCTGTTCTTAAGAGGTCCATTTTCATAGGCAACTTTGATGTAAATTCTGTGTTCAGTTTTCAAATTGGAGCTCTATATGTGACTGTTTTTCTCATTATTTATTTGTATTCTTAGTCATATAATTCAAATCGTTATATAGTGTGATCCATATAAATCTGAACCATTTCAATAGGCTATAACTTTTGAACCAATAATAGGACACGCGTGAAAATTTGGGCGAATATAATAAACAATTGGGAGATTACATGACACTATTTACATCTCAGAGAAAATCTTGGAAATTTTCTCCACGAGCATCAGTATATGTTTGCACTCGTCTAACCATATTCTCTGAAGTTTTACAGAGAGTATCCTCGCCAATGTTATTTATTTCGGTTTGAATGGATTCCTTGAGGACATAAATTGTCCGTGGTCTATTCCTGTACACTCTATTTCTAGATACCCCCCACAAGAAAGGAATCCGGTGAGTTAGAGCTAGAATCTGGGGGGCCACAGACCTTTTCAGATTATTCGATTATCAAAGAAACTGGTTAACAGTTCCATGGTGTCATTAGATGTATGACACGTTGCTCCATCTTGCTAGAAATAACCTTCTCTGAATTGTATATCATTCAGCTGCTCCAAAATTGTCTTGAAGATACCCATGTAAACTTCAGTGTCTACAGTTGTATCAAAGAAAGTTGTCGATGTTGTCAATTCTAACAGTACCACTGAGACTATTAAAACAAATTTCTACATTCTACGAGCTTTCAAAGGTAAATTATGGCCTACTGAAATTGTACAGGTCTATGTGAATCACACTGTATTCTGTCAAACAAAATACCCTTTAGTATAGTATTCTTGTTGCTATATTATTTAAATTCTGTTCTTTATATCACTTTCCAGTCTAGTGAGTAACAGGTACATTTTGGTAACGGAGGGGACAGCTAGCTCCTCGATTCACAGTGGGATCTTCCCTAAAGGAAAGTATAACCTGCAGGGACGCGGATGTAAGTAACAAGAAAATTCCTTGTTTTCAATTTTCTCAATTCATTGGCCAGATTGACAGTTGACGAAAATCGTTGGGCTATTCCAAAAAGCGCCGGACACAGAACTCCTCTCTCAGATTGTAACAGGCTGTTGGTTCTGCCACTTTTATGGAAGAGTGGACATAATAATGCTAATAATCAGGCGTAAGAACTATATATTGTCACATTAGTGATCGCGCCGGTATGCCGCGAAAAATTAACTCGCGCTCTTGGTCAGCTACAGGCTGACGTCACGAACATTTCCCGTAGGCAATAAACAGGCGTTCAAGGCCGCTGATGTTAGAAGCAAGTTGTAGTGTTGGCGATTCCAGAGATTTCCAATTCCAAAAATAGTTATCACGCCCGGCACGTGTATAAAACCTGATGACAGGCTGACAAAGAGAAAGTAGCAGTGAAAGCAGTCTGTTGCTTCGAGCACTGTGTGGGGTCGACAAAATGTAACACCGGTAACAAAGGAATTTACGTAAGAATATTGGAGTTCTGTGTAGCTTCGTGTTAGAGGTGGACCTGTATGTACAGAGGGTGCGTGCTGCAGAGACTTAAAGGAACACTATATAGATATGTTGAAGTGCTGTATTCGTGTAAAACGAAGGCTGAATGTATGTTAGTACCGAGCTGGTGAAAATAAGGAACTTTTAAAGTAAAAATTTTTCGTCTATTATCACAGTAATCTTGGGCGTACATCCTGATTATACCAAAAGGCAAAGGTAATTAATATCTTCTTATACTTAGCTGGAAGCTCAGGAAAATTCGGAATAATCCATAGCTATATTTCCAACCAAAGTTTAAAGGTATTATAGGCGTTTAAATATCCCTATGGGTTTAACATATTATGATAACCTTCCTTAAGGCATATTTGGGAAGCCTTTGAAATGTAACATTTGGTAGAACTGATGAAAACAATCTTTGAGCAGGGATTCTCTGAAGTTCAGTAAGGATTCGAATATGGCCAGAAGCTACAATACACAGAAAAAACAAGGGAAAGGGGAAACAAAAGAATGAATGGGTGGCCAAAGAAAAGTGGTAAGACAGCAAACATTCTCAAGTCTTACCAAGCCGTCTGAAGGGAGGGAAAACATTGCAGAAGCTCCAGAAGGCGAAAGATGGGTTGTTTACGAACTGGCACGAGGAACTATAAAAGAAAGGAGAAGAAAGGAATTCAGCTGACACAAATACTGAGAAGTGAGCGTGGGTTGGTGCTAAACAAACTCCACATCAACACTGTTAGCCCTCAGTCACAATGAGGCCCCAACTTAAGAAACTACTGAAGGAGAAGAAAAATCATCTTATTTTCTTAAAGAAGGCTGCACTTCTCAGAAATATCACTGTGAAGCTTTTACGAGTCTGCAAGAGTTGAACAACACGATGGTGGGGGTTAGTAAAGGATATCACTTGCTTTTCTAGAGGCTAAAGTTTGAAAGTTTCTTTTGCCTTCCTGAATTTTATAATAATCAAATCTTTCACTGTAATAAAGCGCACCAGTATAGCGATATTTAGGGCTTTCTTTCAACAAGAAATAAAGTTGCACTTACTTTCAGTCAACAATACAGTAAAATCTGCCTAAAACGGACGCCTTATACCTGTAAAAACGGAAACTAAATTTCCCATGTAACATTATACTCTAAGCCAGTAAACTGCCTTATGTGGAAACAGAAATATTTTTTCGGGAACTGTTTACGTAAATAAAAGGATTACTTTATGTTTAATGGGCTATGAGGTCGGTATTTTAAAAAGTGCAATAATATTGAGGGCGACTGCACTTGCACCGAAGTTCCATTAACCAGAAGTTCATAAACTGTAATCCTCCGAGGAACACACATGGTAAGTATACAACTGTTTTGCAGTTTGTTGATTCTCAGTTTCGTTGTTAAAATTGATCAAGTACGAGTAGAAGAAAAGTGTTAACTTTCATGATTTTTAAAAACATAGATTGTGTGTACACAAATTCGGTAAAATCAATTCTGAACATAAGGCATTATCACTGGAGGAGAAAGTTAAGTATATTGAAGAACACCAAAAGAACAAACGTACAGCTAAGGAATTAACTGTGTTGTTTAAGGTAGCAAAAGCTCAGATTTATAAACTTTAAAAAAAATATATGAGTGGCTAAAGGATCAGCAGAGCTTATGAAACGCATCACAAAATCTGCAGGACCAAATCGCGCTGTGTTCCAGTGGTTTGTTAGTGAGCGCTCTAAGGGAATTCCCATTTCTGGACCATTTCTTGAGACTCAAGCTTCAGAGAGAGCAAGAAAATTAGGCAAAGACTATCTCAGAGCTTCCAATGAACGCCTCGAGAGTTTCAAACATCGCCATAACATCCTTAATGCGATTTCCACAAATACAATCAGAGCTGGATTTAATTCTGCATCGAAATAAGTAAGAATTAAATTTGCCATGACCAGTTAACAATCGAGTGTGAACCTAATTAGGATTAACGAATTTAAATTGGTCTCTATCAGAAACCATTGGGAAATATACATTTAACTCGGTGTTACGGAATAGACGAGAACTGCCAGCTACCTGACATTTCCCAGGTTTTTCCTAGTCCGTAGGTAAAGTCTAGTGTAGTTTCTTATATTTAAATAATTTCTCATTCATTCTGTTCCCCGCTATTTTCTCAGGTACACTGCTAGGTTTCGTGACATGTGATAAAGCTGGACAACTGGCGCGAGTACCTGCTCCAAGAGAAAAGTACTTCCTAATAAAACTAGAAGGCTACTGGTTCATCGGGTCTCTCTTAATCTTCCTCTGGACATCTTAATCAATATTATAGTTTCTACCAGTTTCTTTCTCAATGATTTTATAGGCGATTCCGGGTTTTTTCCTTTAAGCACCGCGAAACAATACGCGATAATTTTCTTCTCGCCACTTTTTATAGGTTTGCCTCGATTGTGTTTAATTTCGGCTGAAGCACCGGTCTGCTCCATGATGGAAAACTTACTGATTTTAAATTGCATATATATATAAGTGTTCTTGGACTTATGAGGTACGCGAGATGTACAGGAAATACAGTGTTAAATATCAGAAGTAACTCCACACTATCAACAATAACATCTTAACCAGCATTCAACTCGATACAGTCCTCGTTGCGACAGAGCTGCCTGGTATAGGAATGCAAAAATATTATATAATAGCAGTATCCTTTAGTAATTGTTAAATAAAATGTAGCTTAATTTAACATAAGTTAAAGTTGTATATAATTTTACCAATCTTCTGTATAATCTGTATACAGCATACTATATGCGGATGACTTAATGGTAAGATCTATAACGGTAGTAGGATTGCAGAAAGCAAGAAATGAAATCCAGAAATTCTGTGAAGAGTGAGGTGTAAAAATAAACATAAATAAGTCGAAAGTTATGTTGTTCAAGAGGGAAGTTAAACTATAAATAGATGAAAAGTGGGTACTGAATGTCAAAAGGGTAGAAGTGGACAATGAATTTGAATACTTAGGAGTAAGGTTGAATAACAATGGAAAGTGGGGAGCACACAGGAGAAAAATGGAAGCTAAACGAAGGGCGGTAGTGAATGGAATAAGAATATGCAAATATAAGCTAGAAATGACAACCAAGTGGTTAGAAAGAATGTGTGAAGCATTAGTTGAATCCAAAATGTCGTATGCAGTAGAGTTCTGTGGGGACACAGAGGTAAACAAAACGGTGGACCAGAACTACAGAAGGTTTTGTAAAGAGCTACTAGGCTTACCAAGATCACCACCTAGGGAAGTAGCTTCAGTACAATAAGGAAAGACAAGAAAAAACGAAGTAATAATGGAAAGAATAATAAAATTTTGGTATAGGTGTTTGGCCAAATAAGAACGGGAAATTATGAAATTTGGCCTGAGAAAGCTAAAAATATTAGTGAACTCAAATAGTTGGTGAGCAGAGATAGGAGTAGTTATCGAAAAAATAGAAATGGGAGTTATATGGAGATTAGAGGAAAGGAATACAAGCGATGTGGGTAAATTGGTAAAATGCAGAATAGAAGATATAGAAAGACAAAAAATATGGGGAAGTCTAGAAAATATGAAATCATTACAATTTTACAAGCAAATAAAAATAAGTTGTGGACGAGAAACATATGTAGATTACCGCAATAGGCAAGAGAGAGAAGGGTTAGCTTGGATGAGAACAGGAACAATATTTCTAAGAGCGATAAGAGGTAGGGAGAAAGGAATTTGTGAACTGTGTGGGGGAAAAGAAAGCATAGAACACTATGTAACAGAATGCGAGGAGGTTGCAATGTGGAGAAAAAATGTTTGGGATGAAAACTGAGAGAAAGTAGAGAAGAGGATAGTAGCTATAGAAATGTTAACGGGCAGGGAGGGAAAGAAATATGCGTGAGTTTTTACAGAAAGTAAAAGAAAAATGGGCCAGAAATGTAAATAATATAAGAAAGGACGATGGGGGGAGGAAAGGGGTATGGAGGTGAAGGGCTACCTGGCAGAGCAGAAGACAAGGGTGTCGTGTAAGCCAGGGTAGCAACAAGGTAAAGACAAATAAATGTAGCCTAAAGTTGTAAATTGTAAAATTGTGGAATATTAACAATTAAAAAACTAAAAGACATGAAAAATGATATGAAATGATATGTATATATCTGATGTATATATTCCTTTCAGAACTCACAAGCCCAGAACACATCTTTGTGGTATGTGAAGCAGAAAGATAAAATGTGGGATTATGACGTTTATAATAATCGAAACATTTGCATACATTTCTCTCTCCAAAATTAGCTCGCACAGAGCAGTAATCAGAAAACTACTGTACTTAAAGGAGGGGTTTAGCATACGCATAAAATAAAAGAAAACGCCCATTAGCTTCGCTAAGTCAATTTACAGCTTAACCACCCGCCTCGGTAGCCGAGATGGTAGCATGTCTGCCTCACGTTCAAGAGGTCCCGAGTTCGAATCTCGGTCAGGGTGAATTACCTGGATAAGATTTTTCCGGGGTTTTCCCTTATCCTTCAAGACGAATGTTGGGTAGCTCTAAGCTCCATGGACCCTGGATACATTTGAGCACCATTTTACCCTTTTCATTCACCGTCTGATATGACTTAACGCGTTGGAGGACGTAAAATTACAAAAAAAAAAAAAAAAAAAAAAAAAAAAACAGCAGCTTAACTGTTTTATGTCCAATATCTCTGTCTCTGTCTCTCTTCCCACTCAGATGTTTACAGCAGGATTCAACTAGATTGAGACAGATTATATCAGTATTAGGCGGTCCGGCCCGTAGCGAACCACGCCGAGCTCTCCCGTGTGCTCAACGCCTCACAATTACGGTTTGTTGGCGTGCGGGGATTAAGGGTAAGAAGATTGGAACCGGTTCGAGGTGACTTGTAGCTCCCGCGTGAGAACGCTCATCTGTACATCAGGGAGTGTGTGCGTTCTGGCTGGTTGTGGGTTGAATGAAGATGACACCTCGAATTTGGTAGATGGAAGTTTATTGTTGTCCTTAGTCTCCTTTGCTCGCCACCGTAAATTTGTCGTTCGTATGGTTGCTGTGATTAGCGTCACTGTATCCCGCGTCAGTATTGTGCTGTGATGTGGAGAGACAGTAGCACTGAGTAGTCAAACTGGATATATTTATTGCATTCCCTATGTGTTACTCTTTGCACTAATTCCCACTGGAGCGACTGTTAAATATTGCACTTTTTCTTGGCGCATGCCGTGGAAGCGTACTTGTTAGACGACGCCGAATACGCGTCCGTCTTACGTAGATCACAGGACCGAAGTGCCCATACAAGCAAAACCTACTAGCAGCCATCACATTGAATTACCCCCACTCTAGGTATCTTTTGGAGTTTCAAAACTCACGAAATGTGAAATGTATTGTGTTCAACGCCCGCTTTTACTACATACGGCACCGCAGGCGGTGACACTGATGATACATGAGATGAAGATGGAGCACCGGTGGAATGAGATGGCGGGGAAACCGGAGGTGCCGGAGAAAACCCGCCCCAGCGCCGTGTTGTCCATCACAAATCTCACTTTGCGGTCGCCTGTGATCTAACCCGGGCCGCCTTGGTGAGAGCCAAGCGGTCTTACCACTGAGCCACGGCGCGGACTTCAAAACTCAGGTGAACAAATATTAATTTTTCATTGGCTGGTACCTATCCCCACATACGATCAGTGTTCAGAATTTCCACTTTCGGACCTAATATCAGAGACGCTTTCTCTAACGGACCGCATGCAAAAAATTATGCGGAAGCATGCGTTCTGAGCGTCGGTCAAAATATTAAAGCCTGTTGTCAGAAGCACGCATGGTATTTTAACAATGGGTTGGTTTACGACTAAATGGCACCAAGTTTGCCTTTAGGGCAAGACAGGCAATAGAGTAGAGTTGTTTCTTTACAGGGTTTTCAAAGGGAGTTTACTGAACTTCGCAGAGTTTCCTTGTCACTGTGACCGTCTCTGGAATATAAGAGGGGGGATCCAAAAGAAACCGGACACCGAGGGCGCTGCCACTCGTAGACGTAGTGCAGGGTTTTCACGCTAGATGGTGTTAATAGAGACATTCATGAAACAGCTGTGCAGACGGCGTCAGTGTAGAGCTGAACGTGCAAGTGTGGTATTGTGTTTCTCTGACTGTTGGTGGGTTACTTCTGCGAAGTCGTTATGGCAACTTTAAAATAACAAAGAGGGTGTGTGAAATTTTGTTTTATGCTTAAAAACTGTAACGGAGATACACCAAATGCTTCAGGAAGCTTTCCAGGAGGACGCACACAGGTTTTCGAATGGTTTGGGCGCTTTAAACGTGGTGAAATGTGTTCTGGACGCCCTTCAACATTGCAAAATGAGGAGAACATTGAAAATAGCCCGCAAAAAGGTCAACGAGGATCGTCGCCAAACGATCGACCAAATTTCAGCAGCGACAGGAATCAAATGGAGCTCGTGCCAGTGGATTTTGAGGGAGGATTTGCACATGAGACGTGTTGCTGCTAAATTTGTTCCGCGCCTTCTCACACAGGAGCACAAAACCATCCGCATGAATGTGTGTCAGGACTTGAAAACAGAGATTGCACGTGTTCCAAACTTCTTGAACAAAGTCATTACAGGGGATGAGAGTTTGTGTTACGGGCATAACCCAGAAACCAAGCAAGCGTCAAGCCAGTGGAGGACTCCCAACTCTCCCAGACCAAAAAAGCTAGGAAAGTGAAGTCAAACGTGAAGACTATGATCATTGTCTTTTTTATGTTCGTGGATTTGTGCATGGAGAATTCGTACGCCCTGGCCAGACTGTTAACCAACACTTTTACTTGGATGTTTTAAGGCGTCTGCGAGAGGATGCGAAGAGGAAACGCCGGGAACTTTGGCGATCAGGTGACTGGTTTCTGCATCACGACAACGCTCCAGCACACACGGCCTTACGAGTGACCCACTATTTGGCATCTCAGAGGTGGTCTGTCGTTTCCCACGCTCCGTATTCACCGGACCTAGACCCGTGCGACTTTTTTCTATTTCCACAAATGAAAAAAACCCGCTAAAAGGGGAGCGTTAAAAAACAGTTTCGCAAAGGGCACTGGACAATATCAAACTTGAAGGATTCCAAACATGCTTCCAACAGTGGGAAAAGAGACTTGACAAGTGCATCGTATGTAATGGAGAGTATTTTGAAGGTGACTGAAGTAATTTTGTAAAAACGTTCAGCAATAAATTTTTTATGACAACATTCCGGTTTCTTTTGGGTCCACCCTTTATATATAATGACATATATCTATTCAGGTATACATCATTTATTTACATTTATTAGTTTGTTTATATTAATGTCATTCTGGTATTAAGTTATATGTCGCCTCAGTGTTCCTAGCTGACAGGGGCTGCATGAAGTAAGATGCATTTTGAATGTCTGTATATATTTTGATATATCGATACAGTTATGATGTCTTCTACCATATATCCTAAAGTAAAATTAAGCAACAATACTTTCTAGGAGTTGTTTTTTATATTCTAGAAGATAAATGCTTTCTATGTAGTTTCTATTTTATCCGACAAAAATAAATTCACTTTTCCACACACGACTATCCTACATCTTAAAGTACAGTACTACTGCAGTTAATATGCTTTATGTGGTTTTATGAAAGCAAAGTGATTCATATATGTTGTTAGAAGGACAATCGGCTCAGCGTGGGGTTGGAGGTTACTTCGTTACTAGCGATCGATAACATGTGTCATTTGTCATTCGGTGAATCCCGCAGGTTGTTTGTTCTCAGTTTAACGCTCAAAATGATGTAAACGTTTGCACAGTGTTGTATTAAATGCCTACTGGTTACATTTTGTGATTTGTACCTTTTGTATGGAATATTAACTTCGACATACAACCAGTGCAATATTAACCATGTTTAAATATCTGCTTTTCTGAAGCAGTTAAAACATACAGGACAATAGTAATACAACGTTTACTGGTTTATTCAGTACTCTCATAACGCAACGAGTATTTTATTTGTGAAAATTAGCTTTGTCAGTTCCCTCTCTGTTAAATTGATACATATTTAACTACACTATCTTCCACGTATGCCAAAAGAAGATAGAAATAAAAATATCTCCAATTACTCCCATTCCAAATAACTCTTTACAAGGAACATCTAAAAATGATTTCTAACAATGATATTAACAGTATTAAATTAACATTAGTTTAAAATAGTTTCACGACAAATTAAATGCGTATTTTGTAAATACGTAAAATATGAAGCTATTAAGGGTGAAGCAAACAAATATATACAAATATAACAATTTGTAGACTAAAACTTCACTTATCATGATAATTTTCTTATAAATTGTCCGGGATCGCCATTTAATGTAAAACTTTTACACATCTTCAGCCGGAAACAACAAAGCTGTCGTTATCGTTACGAATGCTAGATGTTGATATGTTTTTGTTAGTACTACCAAAATCTGAAAATAAAGCAAATTTAAAAACAGAATCGACTGCCGGTATTTCAAAATTCATTACGCTATGTTTACTTTTTAAAATAAATATCCTTTCCCAAACCATTAAAATATGGGACCATTTAATTGTTTTAATAATTTAACTTCTGGATTTATTTCGTGGTTAAAAATGATCTTTTACGGCTCATTTAAAAGTTTGTTTATACTTAAAGTTACGAAAATGTTCTTTCGTTCTGGTTTCCAAATTACGTTTTGTCTTTCCAATATAAACTTTATCACAATAGAAACAATTAAACTGATAAATACGAGATTTTTTATTATTAGGAATTTTATCTTTTTTTTAGAGAAATGCAATACATTTTTAATACTGCATTTATTTTGAGAAACTAAAGTTATAACAAACTCTTTATTTTTTTTTTAAAATGTTTATTAACCTAAGGATAGTAAGTAATTTTTTTAAAACTATGATCGCCTTTTATTCTTTTCAGGGTAGAAATATCATTAACATTTTTTTTTTGATATTTGAATTTTTCTATCTTTTTATTTATAAAGTCTTCATTAAAACCATTAATTAAAGCAGTATTAATAATGTTGCGGCAACAGGCAGTAAAGTTTCGGCAGAAATAGAAAACACACGGAGGATATTGTTTCACTGTAATACAGAGCTTGCGTAAGCAGTTAACTCGTATAACGCGGCTAGTGCAAACCGATAGCCGGCAACAAAGACAGCTGAGATAAAGGATTTGCCGGCCTAGACGCTTCCGGAAGGTGATAGAATATTCGGATTACGTCATTATATGCCTTGTTTATTCCAGAAACATCTAGTGATTGTAGAGAACAGTCTGGGATTCATGAATGGGTGTATAAAAAAGAAGCCATGGCTAGTGATGAGTAAGTTGTGTAACAAGAGTGTTGTAAAGAGAGCTGAACTGGACGCTGTTATTGTTATCGACCTTGGAAGATTGTGTTCTTATGTGATGTAATGTTGTTACATAAGAATTGAACAATGTATTTCGACGGAAATAAAGAACATTTAGAATTTCGGCAAATTGGACTTTTAAATCTACGAACCCACGAAGTTACAATTATATGATTATATTTTTTATTAATTCATCTTTATTCAGGAGTATCTTTATTAATCTATAAATCAAACTATTGAAAACAGAAAATTTATGTGAAAAAGGGTTAAAACTTTTATTTTTTATGTAATTATCAATATGAGTAGACTTCATATGAAAACCAAAGTTTAATTTATTATTCTTCTTATTATCCTTAGATCTAGAAAAAGAACACATCCATTAATTTCAGTCTCTAATGTAAATTTTATAGATTTATTTCGCAAATTTAGTAATTATAAAGCATAATTGATGACTTTATCATCGCTATTATTTTGACGTATGGGAAATCATAAGCGTGCGCACTCATAGTTTACTCCTTACTAAATAATGTTTCTTAGGATGACTTCTGTGACACAAGTTATGTTTTACAAGATCTGAAATATGTGTGTAAAAGATGAAGAGTACAGTCTCAAAAGATAAGCAAGGTGATCGGCTCTGATCTTGCTGCGGTACTCACTTTTAATATGATATGATATAATATAATATATATATATATATATATATATTTATATTTATTTATATTTATATATATATATTTATATATATATTTATTGTGCACATTCCAAAATTTTACAATTTACAAATTTAGGCTGCATTTACTTGTCTTTACCTTGTTGCTACCTTGGCTTACATGACACTCTGATCTTCTGCTCTGCCAGGTAGCTCTTAACCTACATGCCTCCTTGTTACTTAATTAGTCCCTTTCTTCCCCCTCCGCTTCCTTTCTTACATTTTTTAAATTTCTGGCCCATTTTTCTTTTAATTTCTGCAATAACTCAACAATAATACTTATCTTCTTTTCCTCCTTGTCCGTTAACATTTTTATAGCTATTATCCTCTTCTCTACTTTCTCCCATTTTTCTTTCCAAACCTTTTTTCTCCATATTGCAACCTCCTCGCATTCTGTTACATAGTGTTCTATCCATTCTTTTCCCCCACACAATTCACTAATTCTTTTTTCCCTACCTCTTATCCCTCTTAGAAATATTATTCCTGTTCTCATCCAAGTTAGCCCTTCTCTCTCTTGCCTATTGCAGTACTCTACATATGCTTCTCGTCCCCAGTTTCTTTTTATTTGCTTGTAAGATTGTAATGATTTCATATTTTCTAGACTTCCCCATATTTCCTGTCTTTCTATATCTTCTATTCTGTATTTCACCAATTTACCCACATCGCTTGTATTCCTTTCCTCTAATCTCCATATATCTCCCATTCCTATTTTTTCCATAATTCCTCCTACCTCTGCCCACCAACTGGGTTCCCTAATCTGTTTTGCTGCCTCATGCATAATTTCATAATTTTCCCTTCTTCTTTAACCAAACGCTTATACCAAAATTTTATTATTCTTTTCATTATTATTCCATTTCTTCTTGTGTTTCCTAATTCTACTAAAGCTACTTCCCTAGATGCTGATCTTGGTAAGCCTAGTAGCTCTTTACAAAACCTTCTGTAGTCACTTTTAATATAGTTCTTCTTTGAAAAGTTTTGTTCGCAGATATATATAGAGCCAAAGACTGTCATTAAATTAGATGCAAAGAAACGTAATATCTGATAATAATCACTGCAGGACAAAAATTTAAATAACTCCCATCCTTCCTTCTCAGAACATTTTACTGTCGTGGAATTTTGTAGTAAAAGTAGTTTCATTTGTAGCTCGTGTGGGGGCTCACTATATGGAAACTTCAAAGGAGTGCTAAATAATTGGATATTTGTCTCAAATGTTTCATATCTTCAAATTGCGAAGGGACTGTGTGATGTAGTTGCTTTTGCAGAAGTATGACGTTTATTGTGAACACGCCACACAAGCAAGAGAAATGATATACAGCATGTTACAAAAAGGTACGGCCAAACTTTCAGGAAACATTCCTTACACACAAAGAAAGAAATTATGTTATGTGGACTTGTGACCGGAAACGCTTAATTTCCATGTTAGAGCTCATTTTAGTATTTCTCTTTAAATGTAAATTGGAATCATTCGTGCGGAAAATTGTCAAAATAACCCATTGTTTCGTTTGTATGTACTGTATTTCCTCGATTCACCGCCAGTTGGCCCAATTGAAGGAAGGTAATGTTGACTGCAGTGCTTGTGTTGACATACGACTCATTGCTCTACAGTACTAGCATCACGCACATCAGTACGTAGCATCAACTGGTTAGTGTTCATCACGAACGTGGTTTTGCAGTCAGTGTAATGTTGAAAAATGTGGAGTTGGCAGATGCCCATCTGATATATGGATTAGCACGGGGCAATAGCCGTGGCGCGGTACGTTTATATCGAGACAGATTTCCAGAACGAGGGTGTCCTGACAGGAAGACGTTTGAAGCAATTGATCGGCCTCTTAGGGAGCACGGAACATTCCAGCCTATGACTCGCGACTGGGGAAGACCTAGAACGACGAGGACACCTGCAATGGACGAGGCAATTCTTCGTGCAGTTGACGATAACCCTAATGTCACCGTCAGAGAAATTGCTGCTGTACAAGGTAACTGTATGGAGAGTGCTACGGGAGAACCAGTTGTTTCCGTACCATGTACAGCGTGTGCAGGCACTATCAGCAGCTGATTGACCTCCACGGGTACACATCTGCGAATGGTTCCTCCAACAATGTGCCAATCCTCATTTCAGTGCAAATGTTCTCTTTTCGGATGAGGCTTCATTCTAACGTGATCAAATTGTAAATTTTCACAATCAACATGTGTGGGCTGATGCAATTGTGCAATCACGTCATCAACACAGATTTTCTGTGAACGTTTGAGCAGGAATTGTTGGCGATGTCTTGATTGGGCCTCATGTTCTTCCACCTACGCTGAATGGAGCACGTTATCATGATTTCATATGGGATACTCTACCTGTGCTGCTAGAAGATGTGCCTTTACAAGTATCACACAACATGTGGTTCGTGCACGATGGAGCTCCTGCACATTTCAGTCGAAGTGTCCGTACGCTTCTCAACAACAGATTCGGTGACCAATGGATTGGTAGAAGCAGATCAATTCCATGGCCTCCACGCCCTCCTGACCTCAACACCTTTGACTTTCATTTCTGGGGGCATTTGAAAGCTCTTGTCTACGTAATCCCGGTACCAAGTGTAGAGACTCTTCGTGCTCGTATTGTGGACGGCTGTGATACATTACGCCATTCTCCAGGGCTGCATCAGCGCAGCAGGGATTTCATGCGACGGAGGATGGATGCATATATCCTCGCTAACGGAGGACATTTTGAACATTTCCTGTAGCAAAGTGTTTGAAGTCACGCTGGTACGTTCTGTTGTCGTGTGTTTCCATTCCATGATTAATGTGGTTTGAACAGAAGTATTAAAATGAGCTCAAACATGGAAATTAAGCGTTTCCGGACTCATGTTCTTTCTTTGTGTGTGAGGAATGTTTCCTGAAAGTTGGCCGTACTTTCTGTAACACCCTATATATTTGCAACTACCAGTTGTCCTTCCCACAGTGGCTATTGTGACATAAATAAGATATTTAATTCATTAACTCCGCTCAGGAATACAATTAACCGCGCCTAGTCATATCTATCCACTGATTAGTTGAGTGCTAGAGAATAACATGTTAATGTCTTTACTTCGTCCTTTAATTGCCCTTCCAAATCACAACACAGTTCTTCTGTGCGTCTCGTTACTGTACCTCGAGAGAGACTGACAGATGCAAATAAATCTACTAAATCAGGACAAAATTCCTTCGCAGCAACTGGCAAGCTTTACCTGATAAGTTCTCCCTTACTAGTTTCATACTTTTTTCCAATAAGTTCCGCCAGTTTATAACAAAGCCATACCAAATTTTCAACATTAGGGTCACATTTAACAGGTGTTTTCATTTCTTACAGTTTTTGTGATCTTGGTCACTGGTGTAGGGAAAATGACGTTTTTAGGGGAAGGAAGCGTGCGCTGTACAATTGAGCACGTCTGAATTAAACAAAGAACAGTGCACGTCCTGATAAATCACTCTATAGGGTCCAGTTAACATTAGTACTGCAAGGTTAATGAATCTGTGCTTGAAACTTGGAATTTTTTGAGAATTGCGAACATTGCATTACACAGTTTCGGCACCAACAATGCACCCTGACCGTTGCAAAATTACAAAACAAGCACGTTGTGCGGGCTTAGAGCAGCCGTCGACACGTGCATGTTTTGGAACAAGGGGCATGCGATATTCAGGCGGCAGTGTAAAAAAGGGGACGTGACCCGGAAAAGCTGGAGAGCCATAACTGCAGCACTAACGTGGGCAGCAGCGGGCTTAAAACGAGCCATATTTTGAATTTTATTTTCCGGGGTCACTCTCTGCAGGCCTACCTGGACACTAAACCTGCATTAAAGCTACATATACGAGTAGAGTATCAAGTTTACTTCATCTCACAGGACTTTCATTCTATTGTTCAAGTTGGAGATTACAAGGCAATGTTAACTCTCTAAATCGAGTGTGATTTTGACAGAGAAATGTCAAGAGTACAAACAGAAATAGGGTATTTAGAATCAGTAGCGTGTATGTTACCTCTAAATAAAATCTTAACTGATCCTTAGATGGCACTGTTTAACTATCAGTGAACTCTTGTAAGACTGATAAGATCTTACCATTCGTTCTTTATGCTTAGCAGAGGAAACTGCTGCATATTCTACTTCCAGGGATATTAAAAGGTCCATCTCTGGTGCTATATTTGCTTAATGTGTAGCCTTCTCTCTCACCAACTACACGGTGCTCATTTTTATCTGTCATTTTACCGCGCAAAATTTGACGTCATCAATAGCATCGCTGATGAAGTGAGTTTATATACGATTCCTCTAGCGACTTGCGATCGTATTAGATGTGCTGACAGCAGCTTTGCTTCCTTCCTCTACCGGCAGGTAAATATACTATTTGAGAGGTGGGCCTGCCCGCGTAATATAAAGGTGCGTAATTTCGCCTGGTGCATAGATACGATAACTGCTTTGCACTGCAAAGCTAATTATGCAGCCATAAAAGCATACCATGAAGAATATACGAAATGATAGGTCAATGAAAATTTATTTCACAATGAACATCTGTTTTTCTGTTATAGTAGACATATATTCATATTGTAAACCATGAAGCTGATATTGGCGAGCAAAGTTCCTCGTTGGCGCTACAGTTTGATGCAAATAAGTTGGCAAGCAAAGAGTTCTACGTTGGGGCGACAGTTTGATGGAAATGTAAATAATGGGTGTTTAGCTCAGGGTAAAGCAATGAGGTTTCTCCCAGGGTATGCGTGAGTATGTATGAGAAGGATGGTTTTAACGACACTGGAATGCCCGTTTCAAACTGGTTTAATGACTGCTTCTTTTATCAGAACATCGAACTTGAAATTGCCGACCAAGGGTTAGCAATATCACTGTTTAGAGTTATTATATGTGAAATGTTTATTACTCCATAAAACTTAATTCATTCTTCACGTATATATGAACCGACAAATATATTCTCTCATCGCTTCTGGCCTGCCCTCGACCAAGACAGAAGAAGAGGACTTTCATAATGGCTTGCCAGCCACGAACTGAAAGTCCCTACTGGTCACAGCTGCGCGTGGGTGTGGTTGACTGTCACTTTCTTGAAGCCCTTTATACAGACAAAGATTCCATTTGTGACAATTTTGTCATGCCATTGTTAAGGGTCCGAAGAATGCCCTCTTCAAACAATGTCAAGTGCTATCCCTTAGAATTCTGGTTTTCCCGTGCCTTTTGTTACACGATTCAACCAACTGCACCTGTTTGTGTCGTTCCTTTGAAATCCATTATGATTCTTTATACATTACACCCCTTAATTTCGGTATCAACCAGTCACATAAAATACAAATATTTCAATTTGATCTCAATTCATTTCTATCACCCACAGTTTCCTTACAATGTAACTTCAATACAAACCAGAGAATTAGCAGAACATGTTCTAGGAATGAAAAATAAATTAGTGTTACAATATGTACAAAGCCTTTATCCAAGTCTAAACAAGAAAATATCTCTAGTACATAGTCTTGTGTGTCCATTTTCTTATATTTCCGTACTCTCTTTCCCTTAAACACTATCTCTATTGCGAGAAAGTATACTTGAGGCCTTTCTGGCATAACCTTATTTATTGCTTCTAGATTGGAAACAATCACTTTATAGCATCCAGTGTCTCTCTTTTCCGAGTAACTGATCCTGTATCTTGGAAATGTTTGATGTACCAATTGGTTTTAAAAGACATAAGGATACCAACATTAATAGACATTTTAATTAAGCGTGAAAATGACAAAACATGTAAATGGTATACTGATAAAATGTAAGACGTTTATGTTGCAAACAAAAGCATGTCAACCTGACGGCACCTGGACACTTTTGACAACATTACGCTCCGAGGGACTTGTCAGAATGCTGGATAACGTTGCATAAACTCCTTTATGCAGCGGTTTAAACTATATGTGTATGACGCATCAATTTCAATGCCGGTGCGAAGGTAACATTCAGCCATGAAGACGCGGTGTGGGCCCGCCTCGGTAGCATAGATGATAGCGTGTCTGCCACCCGTTCAAGAGGTCACGAGTTCAAATCACTGTCAGGGTGAGCTACCTGGATAAGGTTTTTTCCGGGGTTCTCCCTTATCCTTAAAAGACGAATGTCCGGTAACTCTAAGCTCCATGGACCCTGGATACATTTGAGCATCATTTTAACTATCTCATTCACCGTCCGATATGACTAAACGTTGGAGGACGTAAAATTACAATAAAAAATAAGAAGAAAAAGAAGAAGAAGAAGAAGAAGAAGAAGAAGAAGAAGAAGAAGAAGAAGAAGAAGAAGAAGAAGAAGAAGAAGAAGAAGAAGAAGAAGAAGAAGAAGAAGAAGAAGAAGAAGAAGAAGAAGAAGAAGAAGAAGAAGAAGAAGAAGAAGAAGAAGAAGAAGAAGAAGAAGAAGAAGAAGAAGAAGAAGAAGAAGAAGAAGAAGAAGAAGAAGAAGAAGAAGAAGAAGAAGAAGAAGAAGAAGAAGAAGAAGAAGAAGAAGAAGAAGAAGAAGAAGAAGAAGAAGAAGAAGAAGAAGAAGAAGAAGAAGAAGAAGAAGAAGAAGAAGAAGAAGAAGAAGAAGAAGAAGAAGAAGAAGAAGAAGAAGAAGAAGAAGAAGACGCTGTGCTCTGTGTACATATCCAAGGGAAGCTGGTTGTATTAGTTACCAGGGCAACCACACTTAGCTGTAATTTGCTTACTGTTTCGCAAAATTTACCGCTTCTTCTCCGTAGAGGGCACTATGATTTCAAGATAGATTCACCAGTCAACTATAACGTCATTCTTGCTCAATCGGAGGGCGAGAAATAACGAAAAATTGAACACCGTGTATGTTTTACGACAACAGAATAAAAAGCTTACAGTTTGTAGGTCTGCGGTTACAAGTTATTCTATCTAAGACTATACCATACATGTTTATTATATCTTGTAAATTATTGCTTCTTTACTTCTAAAATATGTTGATTTATACATCATTCTTTAACTCTTGTGATCGTTTCAGGAACACTAACTGAAACACTTTATGGTGCCTTTGTACTCCTTAAGCTTTTAGGTTAAGTTAGGTATATTTAATCGTGAGACGTTTTGCCCGTCACCCTTCTGGCTTGCTACAGGGAGATAACAGCATCCAAAAATGATGTATCTGGACACAGATGTGCTGCAGTGTAGCAACGAAAGCTAAAAATATGATCGGCCAAATTTTAGACATTGAGAGATTTAGCTTAGGAACAGGTAGACTAGAAACCAGGAAGAAGAACAAAAAAATCACATGATTTTATTTACTCACTGTTTTAAAAACTATTTTTAAAAGTTATTGTTTCCTCTCTACCTCATGTTAATCAAGGAAGTTAATTGAAACAATAGATTAAAAATCTCCTTCCATATAATAACAAGGTATTTATTAGAAGAACACGAAAATCTATATATTACATAAAATTATGTGCAGGTCAAGTACTATTATACTCCATTCAATACCATACATTCAATCAGTGTTCATGGATATTCCATTTCATTTCATTTGAAACAACAATATAGTACCAAAAATAAAATCACTAAATATATATAACCTATAGCTTCGATTGGTTACATAACATTTATCCAACATTTGTAAAGTCGTACTTTAATAATAGAAATTAAGATTACTAGAGTTACACTTTAATATTCAAGATGGATGAAATGCCAATTTAAGCAATGTATGAGTAAAATAAAATTACTGGATCTACATTTAAAGTATAATGGATTTAGATTTGGTTGGTAGCTTATCTGATAAGACATTTCTTGGCTACTTCCAAAAGTTTATCTGGTGTATAACTGCCTATTTCTCAGTAAAGTTCAATTGAACATTATTTTTCTTAATTAGTAAAAATCATTTGCCGTAAGTTGCTATTCAAGCTGTACCAACAATCAAAACAAACGAATAGCTAACATCGATTCTCTCATATGAGGTATCAGCCAACGATGTTTGTGACAAACATACAGCCGGCCTTGGTTTATATTACAAAAGATAACATTGTAATTTAGTTTTATATTTTATTATAGTTTAATTAGAAGTAGTAAATCTTGTTAAGGATAACGGTAAGTGTTCGATAAAACATCGTATGATATTAGTGAATCAAGTCATTTATAGACTCGCGGAAATTAACGATTTGTCGTGGAGAAAATACCTGTTGATTAATAACAGTATATCCAAAAATAACAGTTTATATCTCCATTGACAATGAATCACAAACAGAAAATCAAAATTATGTTAACTTTTATTGAGGGTTACTTTTTTCCATTTTGCAATAAAGCTACTGGTAAAATTGCCAGTTCTCTGCTTCCTCACTGCTGCGTGCATAGCACTGTTTGCTGTAGTACACTGTCTATGGCGGTACCTCATTTGCCGCACTGAATTATACAGCGGGTCACCAAATTGTATGGCAACCCTTTTCTGATTAGCGACTGTACCTTCTCTTACTTTTTATGTATTGCTGCGGACTGGAGACTTCAGAGAAACATGCAATATCATTTCATGATCTAGTGCACCAACATTAACAATATTTGAGTTTGAGAGCGTTCTTTGTAAAAGAAAAAAGAAAACACAAGGAAAGAAAGAGCCTCATATGCCACCTTTTATTTGTTCCATTTATACCCCGCCTTTAACTCCAATGGTCATATCGGTGGCCGTTCTCCTTTGGAACATCTCGAAGGTGTTAACTCGTATTCGTTGGGTTTTAATCATTAGATTCACTCTCATTCATACTTCCAGACTTTGGGGAAGATGAGGAATTATCTTGGTTGGAGAAAAAATCATCATGTTTTTATCTGCCAATTCTTCAACAATATGTTCTTATTCTTCATGTTAATTTCGAAAACCTTTGCTAGAAATGCTGCAACTTACGAGAAAGGTATATTACTTAAGAGATAGTCAGAGGGAAATATTAACACCAGGAGAAACACAAGGAACAAATTACCAGCCTTAAGAAGACCAAATTTAAGACGCAGGACCGATGAATAAAAGACGCCAGTTACGGATTTCGGAAGGAAGAGCAGAAGCTACCGAAAGAAGGAGCACCCCAGGAGAGCCAGAGGTGGCACGAAGGTCGGCTGATAAATCCCTGTCCTCACAATAAAAAAGAAGAAACATTTTAAATTTTCCTTCTTTTTTTCTCACATTAATCTCCAGAAAGCCTAATATATTTGTCATTTTGGTGTTCCATTTAATTAAACCATCTCTGTAGTGCGATTTATCAAGGTTCTCAAAATAGCTGTTTACTGCATCCATAACCCCTACGTTTCTGTAAAATCTTCGTCCTTCAAGAAATATTTTGAGGTGGTGGTCACTGGGTGCTAGATCTGGCGAATAGGGTGGATGGTCAAGCAATTCAAACATTAATTAGTACAGTTTTCCCATTGCAATGACTGAACGATGGGCCCAAGCATTGTCGTGAAGAAACAAGATGTTTTTCTTTGCCAAAATCTTTACTTTTCCAAGTAATGAATAAAAATATGTCCCTGTGCATCCCAGAAAACACTCGCCATAACCTTGTTAGCTGACAAAATTGACCTAGCCTTCTTCGGAGTTGGTTCGCCAAGTTTAATCAACTGTTTTGACTGTGATTTACTTTCTGGAGTGTAGCCATGTATCCAAGCTTCATCCTTCGTAAAAGTTGTTTCAAAACTTCACAGTCTTTTACTGCAGAGCTCCAATTTCTTAACAGAAGCAATTTTTCTTTGCAACTTTTGATCAGGTGTCAGTAAACGAGGCAACAATCTTGCACAGACCTTGTGAAAACCCAAAACATTACTTAAAGTATTACCTGCATGTTCTTTTGATATATTTACAGCCTTTGATATGTCAAATTGCGGTCTTCCACTATTAAACGATACATTTGTACAATGATCTCTGGAGTTTTGAATTCCACAGGGCGTCCAGAGCAAGGCTCATCACTAGTGCTCGTACGTCCTGTTTTTAACTCTGCAACCCACCTTTTAATTATTGTAAATCAAGGGACAGAGTCTTTCAATGTACTGTCCATTTACTCCTCGTTTTTCCAAATCCTTCATTTTTGTGAAAACTCTACACTTGGCTTGTATAAATTGCTGCAATTCATAAACTAAACACGCTATTCTCCTGTAACTATGGATACAAGCCAGTCCAGAGTTGAAATACATGACTGTCGACTGGCGATCTCTATGCGAGCCTAATTTAATTATGCTTTAAGCATTTGTTTGCTCTAGTTTTAAATCCACAGGTTCTCTTGTGCATCCATTTGACATCACCTTCCAAATAACAAATGTTATTTGTTTTACATTTTGTGGAAATTTATAGAATATTTATATTGTATATAAAATTCTTCAGGTGAAGATATGTCCTTTTTCCACTAACCCTAATTCATTCCCACAATTTCCATGCAATTATTCAGGTTGCATTAACATAAACACATTTTTATGTGAAAACACAACACAAATTACCCGTCACTGTCACGTTTGTAATTACACCATGCACTTTCAGTAAAATTTACTCACATTTAATTAGTGTAGCCTCTTATAATTTGTTTCATTAATGGAAGTGATGTTGAGCAAATGCCACAGGAAAAAAATGGTAATTAGTGAAGTGGAGCTCCGTATACTAAGCTAACATTATCCAATGTGCAACTGATATAATATTTTATTTGATTTCTCTCTTCAAAATTTTTTGTAAAGTTTGTTATTCCTCTAGGCTTTCTTAACTTGTCAAAGTTCAACATGTGATGTACACCTTACTCTTTAAGTAGTAGTCAATAAATCCTAAATATATATGCATTTACGCGTAACATGGATGCACCACAACGGACATAGCGGGTCAGTGATTTAGAAACAGCTTTAATGCAAATTTTCGCGATATGCACACACGCTACATCGGAGACTATACTCATGAGACGGTATTTCGAACCGAAATACGTAACACAGTTCATGCGTAAAATATCTGCGGAGTATACAACGCGTATCAGTATGTTGGCTAAACTGTACAACATACAAACACATCCTGAACTGAAACATCAGACAGTACATGATCAGCTTAAATTTTGAGGAAACCAAACCAAACCCACTAATTAATAATTATTTTACGTTACTCTTGAAACAAGAACTTTGGGTCCTTGGATCAGTTATTGATTTAATTATGTAATATGTTTGATAATTATATATACATTTAAGAACGGTGACTAGCTATGTTTGTGAAAGCAAAATTGTAGACTTTGATGTAAAATATTCTAACGAACTTGGGCAGATATACGTGAGAAACACTGCACTCCCGGGCGACGGTCTATGAAGGGTGGATATCAGACAATAGAATGGAATGCTAGCTATTTTGCTGTACCGTTACACAGGTCAATATTCTCTTAGTTTTTCCTTCTGACGCCGTGCTGTGTATATAAGAGGGTAGCAACCCCCATTCAGCCCTCCGACACATCAGGGAACTCTCGGCGAGGGTTCAGGGAGCTATTGCTTTCCTGTATCCTATGCTGGGTACTCGATAGATGCCAGTCCGCGTAAAGCTATACTTCTTTCGAGCTCTCATACTCCCGTTGATGCTATATGCCTGCGAGGTCTGGGGCATGGCCGCAGTTTCCTGGCTGGCATATCTTCAACGCGTTCAGAATAGAGGACTTAGGTCCATCTATTCAGTAGGCCAATTCTTCCCAGGAAGGTTCCTCCATGAATCCTCGGGTCTTCCATACGTGGAGGATGAAGTTAGACCCCGGGCTACAAAATTAAACGAACGGTTACCTTTGCACAGAAGTGCCCTGGTTTGGTCTCTTGGTGATTATGATCCAACCAGACGTCGTCGCCGATTATTCCGGGTCCCCCGCATGGCTTGTGGGCATCCGAGGTAACCACGGAGCAATTCCAGCAGCAGCAAAAGCTGAGCTCCCATAATCTATCAAGAGTTGTTGGTCTCAAAATTAACAAATATCAATTCAAAATCAAAACAAATCCTTCAACGCCAGGGTGCCAAAGGAAAGCATTCTATCCTTCTTAGAGGAGTACTAAACTACCTCGAAATCAATCCACCATCCTCAAAAAAAAAAAAAAAAAAAAAAAAAAAAAAAAAAAAAAACAGCCATACTAAACCGTCCCGAAAATAAAATGCTATCTGTGAACAAACCCTGTCCTAGGTGGGCACACAGCAACAATCTTCGGGCTAACACAGCCTGCCAGTACCTGCGATGCGATGCGATTCAGCCCTCATTGCTCATTTTGCTTCATTGCCTCATGGTAGTCAAGTATATTCTATGCGTTCGTCTGGTGTGTCCGACGACGTGCCCGTCCAGTAAAATGTATCGTAAAATATCCGGATAAAGTGCAGTTATTTGAAGGTACCCGGGTTCCACACAAGTGTAAGGGCAATTAAAGAAGTTCAGAGATTATCGTATGTTTGTGTTGTCTCAACCTTAACACACTGAGAACCCAGAAAAGAGTCCATGCAGGAGACAGCAGCTAGAGCCAAGGGTAAAGCAATCAGCCGACGGCGACCTGGAGACCGAGGAAGCAGTTCCGACGTCGACCCAGGTACGTGCAGCGGTGAGGTGGAGAAAAAGTACCGCCACACTCTTTTTGACTTATGTCGTCCAAAGTTAAGTCATTTGAACGATGAATATAATGGGTTAAATAAGGCTGAAATATGCCCAGGGTCCTTAGAGCTTAGAGTTACCATACATTCATCTCTCAGGATAGGAGAAAACCTCCTACGTTAAGTCATATCAGACGATGAATGAAATGATGTTCAAATGAGTCCAGGGTCCATAGATCTTAGAGTTGCCATTCATCTTTCAGTATAAGGGCAAACATCTACCGTTAAGTCCAATCGGACGATGAATGAAATGATGCTCAAAAGAGCCCAGGATCTATAGAGCTTAGAGTTGCTATTCATCTTTCAGTACAAGGAAAAATATCCAACGTGAAGTCATATCAGATGATGAATGAAATGATATTCAAGTGAGTACAGGGTACATAGAGCTTAGAGTTACCAGACATTTATCTTTCACGATAAGGGAAACGCTCAAGCTTAAAGTTATATCGGACGATGAATGAAACGATGCTCAAATAAGTAGAGGTACATAGGGCTTAGAGTTACCAGGCATTCATCTTTCACGATAAGGGAAAACCTCCAACGTTAAGTTATATCGGACGATGAATGAAACAATGCTCAAATGAATACTGGGTACATAGAGCTTAGAGTTACCAGACATTCATCTTTCACGATAAGGGTAAACCTCCTACGTTAAGTCATATCGGACGATGAATGAGCCTAGGGTCTACAAATCTTAAGGTTACCACACATTCATCTCTCAGGATAAAGGAAAACCCCAGAAAACCGTGTCTAGGTAACTCACCTTGACCGAGATTCGAGCTCGCGACCTCTTGAACGTCAGGCAGTCCGTCTACCACTTACATTACAGAGGTGGACATGTTTTACGTTATTTAACTTACTTGAACAGTAAATGTTCTTATTTTTTAATTTTATAAAACAAGTGGAAAAAAAAGAAGAAGAAAAAATAAGCTCAGAATCTCTGCCACAAGAGTATTTTTACCGAATTATGTTTTAAGTAAGTTTACACCAGAAGTAATTAGTGCTGTATAATTATTCCTTTACTCTGTCAAAACAAATACTCCGAATATGACGTTGAAGCCTCGATCACCAGAGGTAGAAAAGGGAAATCTGTAATACAGCAAGCGTAGATAAGCCTACTGCTACAATCCGCATCCCGTTTACCGGTAAACTATCCGACAGAATCAGCAGAATTCTCGACAAATACATCATCAGGACCATCCCCAAGCCACCTCCGAAGATTCAACATCTATTGAGACCAGTGAAAGGCAAACTGGACTTCCAAGTTCCGGGAGTGTACCGCATTCTCTGTGAGTGTGGGACACCGTATATAAGACAAACCGGAAGGACCATCGTTACGAGAACAAACGAATGTGAACGGTGTATTCATTTAAAGCAACCCGAGAAGTCTAGGCTGGCAGAGCATTGTTTTGATAACGACCATAGAGCCAACTTTCGGGGGACGACCATCTTGGCAAAATGCCAAAATGCCAGTTACTGGAAGTGGAGATTAACGAGATTTTGGCCATTTAATCCGAAAGGAGCACGCTTTATCGTGACGCTGGAATTCAGTTCAACTCCTCTTGGAAACCGGCCTTAAAATAGAAATCCGTCGATTTAAGAAGCACAGATGTATACAGTTTGATCACCAAGTTAAGTACAGTACGCGCAAGATAAGATAAGCTATGGATTTACGGTGTAGTGCGGGCAGAGGGGAAGAAGCCAGAGCCAACGCTCTTTTGTTTCTGCAGTGTGATCAACCTTGAAAAACACAGTTCAGCAGAATATCGCGTAAGATAAGCAAAGATATCACAAGTAACGTTGCATCCTCTGAAAACAATCCTTAGTTTTGCTCACGCCAGCTCAATTGCATTCAGATCACAGTTATACGGAGGTAGACGAATAATAATGTTTCCCCTTTCGAGAGCCATAACATCCACAAATGTTCATACAAATATAAATCATTTTCAAGTAAATGCTGATGTACATTAGCACCACACTCGTAACAAGAATAAACTGGCAATTCGAGCGCACCAAACGAGCCTTTATGAAGGAAGCTTTAACTACAAGGGGATAATGTTATATAATAAACTTCCAAATTAATTTAAACAAGCTGCATCATTAAAACACATTAAGAATAAGGTTAAGAAATGTTTGCATGCACACTGTTTTCATACGGTTAATGGATTTTTAGAACTATAACCATGTAAATGAGCACTGGGAACATAATACATTCACAAACCTGTAATATTTATATTGTAGCATTTCTTGTAGTAAATTAGTCCATGCAAATACCACATGAAACCATAGAAAAGCTGCTTACTGTGTATATTGTATGTAATCAATTTGACTTTATGTATATACTGTAGTGAGTGTGTGGTGTTTTAGGGCCCTTCGACAACAAGGTCATTTGGGCCCTGTATATACTGTATTTACACAGTTTGACGTGTCTCATAACATGTATATGTTGCTAAGGACGAACTAAAATTCTAATTCTAACATACGATTGTTGTAAAATGGTTTGATAATTAACCTCGAAATTGATCAAAACGAAATATGGCGGACATGATAAAGCTTAGCGTATTAGCCACGTCAGTATATAGCGTATTTCAAATTTCGAAGTTGTCAGCTACGTTTACGGAGTTAAACGAAACTTACCGAATGAGGACTTGGAACCCGATCGCTCTTCTTATCGCTCGCATACAGTAGTTATGTATCTGTGACCTAATTAGTTTTCTACACTCACGCCAACTCGTGATCTGGCATTTAATTTACAGCAAACAGTTTTTTGTTTAGTGATGCGAGTATTGGTAGTGTTGTCTTTGTTGATATTGTGTTCTATTTAGTGGTTATAACATTTCTTAAAATATCCTGATGATAAGCACGCTTTACGCTCCCGAAACGTCGATTCCTAATCGTCTTTTCACCTGGTTTGTTTCCCGAGAATATCTCAACGTATTCGTTGCCAGAGAAGCTTCAAGTCTAATTGATTTACTCATTTATTTTAATATCTGATATTTATCTTTTTAAGTTCCGGGTTAAAAGGTGATAAAACATATAATTTCATATGGTATATGTACTACAAGTCCTGCACCATGGCGTAGCGTGCTAAGGCAGCATGCCTTGGTCCCTGGCCAGAGAAAGCGGCCCGGGTTCGATCCCACCCATGTGGTGGGGATTTTAGGTCCCGGGTATAGGACCGGTGCCCAGTCAGCATCGTGAGGAAAGTGAGGAGCTTACGCTAGGTAAGCGGCCCTGGTCACGGAAACCAGTATTCCGGCTGGGGGATGCCGAGATGCTGACCACATCTCCTCCCCGTATCGGTTGGATGATCGTCACCTCTGCCGTGCGTCAGTGGGCGTGAGGCCGGAAGTCGGGTTGGTAGGCCTTGGCCCTCTAAGGGCTGTCGTACCATGGGTTATATGTACTACAAGCAAACGTTTAGCTGTGGATGACGTTTGATAACGAAATTATGGGATGCAATGAATAAAGAATCGTAATGGATTACAAAGGAACGTTGTGTGTTTGTTAAAACGCGTGCAGTGCAAAAGACTGGGTAGAAAGCGGGTTCTTGGCAGGAATTCTATGTGAATAGCACTTGACTCCGTTTGAAAAGGCATTGTTGGAACCCTGGCATGACCGAGACTAAAAATCTCAATGGACAAAATAGTCACAAAAGGAGTTTTGGTGTGAATAAAAACAGGTTTCGACAGCTGCAGTGCCGCAGTGAGGGCAGATCTGGGCTGGCGGTCCAATAAGACGCTGTCTTCGGCGAAGGCAGAAGACCAGCGGAGGAGAAAAGGTATCTATCGGTTCATACGTAAATACCGAATTAAGTGTTATTGCGTAATAAGCGTACGGTAACTCCGAACAGTGATATATTGGTAACCCTTGGTCAGCAACTTCGAGTTTGATGTGATGATAACAAGAAGCAATGATTAAACGACTCTGAAACTTGCATTCCAGTGTCATTAGAACCATCCTTACTTCCATACATATCCATGCATACCCTTTGACGTAACTCTTTCTTCTACCCTGAGGATAGGCCACACTGTTTCAATACTTACAGCGTAAGAATAAGTGCATCAATATTGAGTTTCATTCGTGTCACTTCCCAACGGGCAACCTTAGGGGAGGTATCGGTGAAATTTCGTCAAAAATGACAAAAGATGACATTTTCCGTTTTTTTGCGTTAAAATTATGTTTAAACATTGTAGTTTCAGAATCTGCCGTCAGCTAGGCACTAGCGCCATTTAAAGAGCCGCTACGTCATTATTTAAATGCCCTTGGGCGCGTGGGCGTGGTCATTTATATATTTATCGTGTCACAAAGAAAGTGATGGAATTCTCCTGTTTAAACTACGCGGTTTGATTCCATATACTGTAGTAATGTTCAGAAACATCTTATGGATGTTTGTGAAAGCTACCGAACCTGTCTGCTAGCATTTTTATATATTATTTCCCACTTACTACTTTTGAAAGTAAACAAACATTTCCACTGACAGGTAGTGTTTGTGAGATATGGTTTACATGCAAGTGAAAGCTGTGGATAGCAACTTATATTACATTAATATTGTTTAGAATAATAATAAAGCCTGATTTAACATTGTATTGCTTTCTTGTTGCAACAGTAAGTATTTAATTCATACCAGCTTAGGTTAGGAGTACAGTGGCTATTTCGAAGCAAAATATAATGAAACTTTGAGGATAGCTAGCCATAATAGTAAGTAATGTTATTAGAATGCTCTGCTTGAGGTAAATGTTAAGTGAAAACATATAGCCCAAGAGTTAACAGTGATTCTAGTAGGTCACCTTTTGATGTAAATGGAAGAATGGTTGATAAATATTTGGGAATTGGCAAGGGTCATATTTCTATGCAGACGTTTTGTATGACCATGGGTATGAAATGCAAATATAAATCTGCCGAGAAGCAGTTAGTGACTAAATTAAAAGAACAAGAGGATAATAAACTAGCTGAGTGGTCTTCATATAGTGCAGGAGGGTTTTGAAACATAGAAAAAAATGTTGTTTATATTTAGAACTTCTAACTAGATTTTTCTTCATGTCCAACTTTTAGCATGTTTAATACACCTTATAGTCCAGACACTAGCTTTCCATGAATTTTTATAAGTTTTGCATATATGTATATTCCTTGATAAACTTTCAATAAAAATTTGTATCATTATGGCTGTAAATCAAAAAGTTAATAATGAATAGTACTGAAAAAAGAAAATTGAGAAAAATTCAAGAAAATTCTATCATATTCCTTAAATTTTCTCCTCCAGAACCATTAAACATGGGCAAATGAGTATATACATTTATAATTTTGTAACTATTATCTAAGGGAACCAGAAACCAAAGTTCCAATCACTTGTAACAATAATTGTAGAGAATGTAATATATTTCCCAATGCAAGGAAATTGCAGCAAAAAATTAAATTATCAGTTTTTTGGTAAAAACTATTATAGATTGAAAAATTACAAAAAGAGCCAAAGGTAACAAAATTAAAGGAAAAGGATGCTATAAGGTAGCTCTATGGTCTACATAGATGCATGGAGTTTTCAAAGTAAACAAAGCAGTGTAATTTCTATCTAAATCTTTAAATTCATTTTTCTCCACTTTCAATCTTTGAACATTTTTGTATCTTTAAAATGGTCCCACTTCTGCAATTCTCAAGGAATTTGTATTAAACTTTGCATATATATTCCTAAATAAATGTTTAATAAAAGTTTATATTTTTGTTGATTTAAATTAAATATTTAATTTATCATTGAATTTTAAATGTCAAAATTGCAAAAATATCCAGCAAAAGTGTAATATATTCAATATATTTAAATGTTTTTTCTCCAAAAATACTTGATACGCACTTTAAAAGTATAGCAACTTTTGTAACTGATGTACAGAGAAACCTGAATCTAAAATTTAATGTTTGTAAAAGAAAACCTATATGACCTAGGACTTTTTATATAACATACAAAAATCATACTATAAGAAGTTCTAAATATTTATTTTTGAATAAAAAATATTTAAGATAGAAAGATGAATTTTGAAAGCTTAACTAGATTCCCTATATCCCACATAATGACAAAATTTCAAGCAGTTGTGACATAAACTCTGGATTTTAGCATTTTCCACAGATGACTCCCCTTAAAATATTATGGGTAAATCTCATGGCAGAAGCACGTGGAAGAAATAGATTTGGGTGATGAAAGGAGCCCTTCTTTATTCTGTGGTTATTGAAGAATTCGTGAAAAAAAGCAAACCACAGAAAATGTAGATCTTATACTTTCACGTAATTTATGTATCTGTTTTGTATATTTAACCATTTCCGTGATGATCATTGCTTTGATTTTAAGAGAAACATTTTGAGGGTTCTGTACAACATATTTCTGAGGATAGGCATACAGAGCCTAAGGTTTAAGGGTGAATCGCTACACAAGGTTTGGGAATTGACGCAGTGGCTGTGCAAAATGGGATAGAATGTATAATAATGTTGCCATAAGCTCCTTTCCTGGCTGCTTAAGTGGATGTTTAATCCTGGAACTTCCTTCTTGGCTTTGGACAAAGTTAAGAGAATGTTGTAGGCCCTATGTCTGTAACCGGACACTTGGTAGTCTCAGAGTAGCAATTTTCATATAATATATGCTTGTGTTTCTTAAAAGATATGCAATTTATCATAATGCATTTTTAGCACTAATATATCAGTCTCTTCTAATTCAGAAACCATAATCAAATCATAAGTAAAGTTAATAATTTTTGCTCTATTGATATTCCAAGAAACACAAAATTATCAACAATTTTCACGCACCTTCTTTTCAAGTTGCCCTTTTCTTCTAGACAGTTAAAGTCTTACGTTTCAAACTTTGTAGTGACTTTACAAACATGCTATTCAACAAAGGTGGAGAACCGTTAAGACATTGTGATCAATAACAACAATTTTAAAAATAAATAATAATGCACTCCTTTTTTAACTTTTTATATACGAAAATATTTTTTGAGTAACTTCATGAAAATGTGACATATGAAGCTTTCACCAGATGTTTTGAGCATAATATTCTACATATTGTGACTTTGTGGGTTCGTGGAATTAAAAGTCCAATTGCACAAACTCAAAATGTTCTTAATTTCCACGGAATTACAGTTGGAACACTTGCCGATTACATAGAATTACGTAGCGCACACAATTACAATTCACCAGTTCGTCTGTCACAGGTCCACTCTGCACTCGCAGTTACGTACAACTCCTCTGATACACGTACACAGTCTTCCAGTCCGTTCACTAGCACGGCGCTCCTACAGCTGCTCGCCAAGGACTGAACTGACTCGCCAACTGCAGCCACTTTTTATAGGAAGATCGCTGTTTATGGAAGTCTCGGGGCTCAATGAATCATCCCGACTGTTCCAGACGTCCGGGGAAGGCGAAAGAGATGGCTAGTGATGTTTTTCCAACCATCCTCTCGTTAGTGCTACAAGATATATGGGTAGGCGTGGTCGAATGCTTCCCGTCACTCACTCAACCCTCAGTTGGTGGTGCCTTTCGATAATTGGGTGACAATATGCACAAAAATTAAGAGTTCTATCGATTATAATTTTCTAGAAAAGTGTACGTAAAGTTTAAAAAAGCCAATGTTACTTCTTTCGGTTTGAATGGTTTCCTTGAGAACATCAATTGTCCGTGGTCTATTCTTGTACACTTAACTTTTTAGATTCCCCTACAAGAAAAAGCCGGGGAGGTTAGATCAGGGGACCTTGGGGGCCACAGACCTTTTGAGATTATTCAGTTATCAAAGAAACTAGTTACAAGTTCCATGGTGTCATCATATTTATGGCACGTTGCTCCATCTTGCTGTAAATAACCTTCTCTCAATTCGATATCATCTCCGTAAAACTTCAGAGAATATGGTGAGACGAGTACTAACATGTATAGATGCTGGTGGAGGACACTTCCAACATTTTCTCTGAGATGTAAATAGTGTAACGTAATCTCCTAGCCCGCCTCGGTAGCGTGGTGATAGCATGTCTGCCTCACGTTCAAGAAGTCCCGAGTTCGAATCTCGGTCAAGGTGAGTTACCTGGATAAGGTTTTTTCCGGGGTTTTCCCTTATCCTGAAAGACGAATGTCGAATAACTCTAAGCTCTATGGACCCGGGCTCATTTGAGCACCATTTCACCCATTCCTTTCATCGTCCGATATGACTTAACGTTGAAGGACGTAAACTACAAGAAAAAAAAAAAAAAGCAGTAATCTCCTAATTTGGAAATTTCGCGCTGTTATGCAATAAGTTAGTAAGCGTGCTACAGCCAGCGTGCAGAATGACCTATAGGTGGCAGCATAGTGTAGATGCACACATACCATTGCAGTATCAGTATAAAAATGGCCACCCCACTTGCAACTTGCACTAGGGAAGAACAGCGTTCTGTTATTCGATTTTTGCGTAGTGAAAATCTATTGAAATTCATCGACGAATGAAGGTTCAGTACGGTGATGCATGTTTGTCACAGCAGTAAGTCCACGATTGGAGTAGGAAGTTTGCAAATGCTGTGATTTCAGTGGGAGATGCTCCATGTCCAGGTCAGGCACGAGTCGTGACTCCACAGAAGATTGCAGCAGTTGAAGCCATAGTGAAGGAAAACTGCTGAGTGACACTGAATGACACTGCAGAATGTTTATACATTATTCATGGGTGAGAGATATGCCACGAGGGGCATTAGTGGTTGCGTAGACTACCAAAAGAGTTTTCTCAAAAGGCATTTATACATAGTCTAATAAGTAAATCTCACAGTTCACTTCTGTAACAATTTAACACCTGGGTATTACAGATGCTTATGACTTTGAAATAAATACCTGCTAATCTGGAAATCCCATAATATTTTCTCGTATTCAATAATTAAAGTGTTGTATAATAATAAACAATTACGTTAAATGAAGACATTTTAATAAATTAGTCGAATAAGCACTCTGTTCTAATAATTTGTCTAATGTTTACTTTGTTTTGAGCACAGTCGTATGACAACGCTCTGAATAATAATGATGATAGTGATAATGATGATTGATGATAATGATAATAATAATAATAATAATAATAATAATAATAATAATAATAATAATAATAATAATAATAATAATAATAATAATAATAATAATAATAATAATAATAATAATAATAATAATAATAATAATAATAATAATAATAAAAATAAATAATAATAATAACAATAATAATAATAATAATAATAATAATAATAATAATAGAAATAATAATAATAATAATAATAATAATAATAATAATAATAATAATAATAATAATAATAATAATAATAATAATAATAATAATAATAATAATAATAATAATAATAATAATAATAATAATAATAATAATAATAATAATAATAATAATAATAATAATAATAATAATAATAATAATAATAATAATAATAATAATAATAATAATAATAATAATAATAATAATAATGATAATGATAATGATAATGATAATGATAATGATAATGATAATGATAATGATAATGATAATGATAATGATAATGATAATGATAATGATAATGATAATGATAATGATAATGATAATGATAATGATAATGATAATGATAATGATAATGATAATGATAATGATAATGATAATGATAATGATAATGATAATGATAATGATAATGATAATGATAATGATAATGATAATGATAATGATAATGATAATGATAATGATAATGATAATGATAATGATAATGATAATGATAATGATAATGATAATGATAATGATAATGATAATGATAATGATAATGATAATGATAATGATAATGATAATGATAATGATAATGATAATGATAATGATAATGATAATGATAATGATAATGATAATGATAATGATAATGATAATGATAATGATAATGATAATGATAATGATAATGATAATGATAATGATAATGATAATGATAATGATAATGATAATGATAATGATAATGATAATGATAATGATAATGATAATGATAATGATAATGATAATGATAATGATAATGATAATGATAATGATAATGATAATGATAATGATAATGATAATGATAATGATAATGATAATGATAATGATAATGATAATGATAATGATAATGATAATGATAATAATAATAATAATAATAATAATAATAATAATAATAATAATAATAATAATAATAATAATAATAATAATAATAATAATAATAATAATAATAATAATAATAATAATAATAATAATAATAATAATAATAATAATAATAATAATAATAATAATAATAATAATAATAATAATAATAATAATAATAATAATAATAATAATAATAATAATAATAATAATAATAATAATAATAATAATAATAATAATAATAATAATAATAATAATAATAATAATAATAATAATAATAATAATCATGATGATGTATGTGCATTTTCCAAAATTTTACAATTTACAACTCTGGGCTACATTTATTTGTTTTACCTTGTTACTACCTTGGCTTACATGACAACCTGGTCTTCTGCTCTGCCAGGTAGTTCTTAACCTCCATAGCTCCTTGCTTACTTAATTAATCCCTTTCTTCCCCCTCATCTTCCTTTCTTATATTCCTTAAACATCTGCCCTTTTTACTCCACATTGCAACCTCCTCGCACTCTGTTACATAGTATTCTATGCTTTCTTTTCCCCCACACAATTCAAAAATTCCATTTTCCCTACCTCTTATCCCTCTTAGAATTATTATTCCTGTTCTCATCCATGCTAACCCTTCTCTCTCTGTCTTGCCTATTGCAGTAATCTACATATGCTTCTCGTCCCCAATTTCTTTTTTCTTTTGCTTGTAAAATTGTAATGATTTCATTTTTTCTAGACTTCCCCATATTTCCTGTCTTTCTACATCTTCTATTATGCATTTTACCAATTTACCCACATCGCTTGTATAGATTTCCTCTAATCTCCATATATTTCCCCATTCCTATTTTTTTCCATAATCCCTCCTAGCTCTCCCCACTAACTATTTGATTTCTCTAATCTTTTTTGCTGTCTCATGCATAATTTCATAATTTCCCCTTCTTCTTTGGCGAAACATTTATACCAAAATTGTATTATTTTTTCTATTATTATTCCATTTCTTCCTGTCTTTCCTATTTCTACTAAAGCTTCTTCCCTAGATGCTGATCATGGTAACCCTAGTAGCTCTTTACAAAACCTTCTGTAGATTTGGTCCACCGTTTTGTTTACCTCTGCCGCTGCCTCCCAGATCTCTACTGAACACAACATTTTAGATTCAACTAGTGCTTCATACATTCTTTCTAACCACTTGGTTGTCATTTCTAGCTTATATTTGCATATTCTTATCCCATTTAAATAACAATAATAAATACATTACAGTAACATCATTACTAAATGTTTATTATCTGTTAAGCAGCAACTACAATACGGTAAAATGAAGGGACGTACCTTGGTGGACAGCATGTGATCCATTCACGCCAGCCCCAGTCCTTCCCAAACTTCTCTCCATCCTCCAAACTCTGCGGCAGATGTTGGTGCAACGTTTCCGGAAGCAGTAAGCTGACCACACCTCCAGCCACCAGCAGCGCCCCCATCACAATCAACGGCAGCACCAGCATCTCCTCGCCCTAACCACAACAGAAACAGGCCATATTATCACCCTCGTTTTGTCGCAAAGTACACACACAACTTTACAGCTCATTTTGGGTCAAGCATTTGCCATACACCAAGCGGTGTATCATAAACTTCAGGGTTCCTGAACACAGAACCTGCCTTGGCTTTTGATCTGTGTCGTAGCTCTGTCTAATTGTCACGTCTGGGGCTTAGCGAATTTAAACCTATATCCGTAATATAACTATGTGGAGCCATAAAAGGAAACTGAGTGGGGAAACAAGGAAGGACAGAAAACTGTTATATGGAAGCAAAAATTTTCATAATTAAATTAAGACATAAAAGCAATACAAGCAGCAGTAATGCAATTTCCATAAAAGTGTATCGGTTTGTTCATGGATTGGCCACTTGCCCATTCCAGCTTCAGATAAGTACGAGGGCTGTTCAATAAAGAATGATCACAACTTTTTTGACAAATACCTTTACACATCCTCATAATTTTGATGGTCCTTCTCAAAATAGTCCCCCCAAATGCGATGCACTTCTCTCAGCGTTTCTGCCAGTTTTTAAAGACATGCTGGAAATAATTTTTGAATTATCCTTCAAAATATTCTCCGCAGCCTTCCCCACTGCTTCTGATGATAGATTAATGACTCCCACGAAGGCGCTTCTTCAAGTTAGGGAATAGAAAAAAGTCACATGGGGCTAAATTCGGACTATAGGGAGGGTGAGCGATGCACTTCACGTTGATTTTTGCAAGATATTCAGCAACATTGACAATATGCGGCCGCGCATTGTCGTGGTACAGCATCCAGCCTGCTTCATAGAAATGTCGTCTGTTGCGTCTGATATGGACTTGCGATCTTTTCAGGACATCCGTGCAGTATTGTCCAGTTACTGATGTGTGTGCAGTTTCAACATGCTGATAAACCATTCCATGAATATCAAAGAATGAGATGGCCATAACTTTCTTATTTGGAGGTTGGTGATGAACGAGATCTCCACACTGAGCTTTGCTGTTTGCTCTCAGGATCAAAATGATGTAGCCAAGTTCATCAGCAGTGATTACGTTTGAAAGAATCTCCGGATCTTCCTCTAACATCAGCTTTAACTGTATGTTAACTCCATTGTAGCGGTAGGCGATACTGAACATGTATGAACTTTCTGGTTACCACAGGCGGCAACCAGGAGTACCAAACAATGAAGCTACTACGGCGTGTTTGTTTCACATTAAGCAAACAGAATACAATAAGGTTGAATTTTAGTGCGAAAAATAATGACCGTAAAAGGATTATGATCATTATTTATTGAACAGCTCTCGTATAACGTTTCATTTACGTTCTTTAGCAAATGGGATAAAAAGGAAATTTATATATTGTCACGGCGGCGGCCAGTACCAACCTTGAAGGGATTAAGGATAAGTCAACCCTCCCACCATCCTTGTTGTTGCCGACTGATTGCAAGAAAAAAAAAAAAAAAAATGAGAGCATTCTAGCACAGCCGCCGTCATCACAAAGCCGCAAGTGCCCCCTTTGTTGCGCGCGCTTTTAATCCAGATCGCTCGGTTTTGGCAGATATGAAATATTTTACAGTGACTCAAGAGATTTCCACTTCTATAATAACATCTCTTACGTTATCTGCAGGCTATATATAAAAGGAGGTGAAAACTCCAGCCTGTATAGTCTAAATCCGATAATGACGATTGGTAATTAATATTGCAGAGATATAAAATGCTTGTAGGAGGGCTGTTCAATAATGAATGATCATAACTTTTTACGGTCATAATTTTTCGCACTAAAATTCAATCTTATTACATTCTGTTGGCTTAATGTTAAACATACATGCCGTAGAGTTTCATTGTTGGTAGTCCTGGTCCCGCCTGTGAGAGCCAGGCAAATTCAGACATGTTCAGTATCGCCTACCGCTGCAATGGAGGTAATACGCGAGGAACATTATGAGGCTTTGAAATTCTGAAATCGTCTTAACAAATCTTCAGTTGAGGCCTATACAATGTTACAGGAGGCCTATGCAGAGTCGGTTCTTCCCTACAGCACAGCTCGAAGGGGGTTTAAAATGTTTAAAGAGGGGAGACAATCAATTTCAGAGGAAGGTGGGCCCAGTGCTCCGGTTACTGCTCTTACGGAAGAAAACTTGTACACTGCTGCTGCCATTGTGAGAGAGGTTCCACGATCACTTTCTGAAAGATCACTTTCTGAAATACTGAACATTTCATTGGGTGCCACCCACAGGTTGGTGAAAGAAACATTGCACATGAGACGTGTTTGTGCGTGATGGGTTCCAAGACTGCTGATTCCCGAACAAAAGGATATTCGCATACAGATCTGCATGCAGTTAAAGTTGAAGTTAGAGGAAGATCCGGAGTTTCTTTCAAACGTAATCACTGCTGATCCTGAGAGCAAACAGCAAAGCTCAGTGTAGAAATCCTCTTCATCACCAACCCCCAAAAAGCAAAAGTCCTTGCTTACACATCAGTAATTGAACAATACCAGAGGGATGTCCTGAAAATATTCCAAGTCCATATCAGGCGCAATAGACCACATATCCATGAAGCAGGCTGGATGCTGCACCACGATAATGCGCGGCCGCATATTGCCAATGTTGTTGCTGAATATCTTGCAAAAATCAACATGTAGTGCATCTCTCACCCTTCCTATAAGTCCGGATTTAGCCCCATGTGTCTTTATTCTATTCCCTAAGTTGAAGAAACATCTTCGTGGGAGGCATTATCCATCATCAGAAGCAGTGGTGAAGGCTGCGGAGGCTATTTTGAAGGACCTCTCAAGAAATGGTTTCCAGCATGTCTTTGAAGACTGGCAGAAACCAGTGCATCGCAAAGTGCATCGCATTCAGGAGAGACTGTTTTGAAAAGAACTGAGGATGAGTAAAGGTACGTTGTCAAAAAAAAAAAAAAAAAAAAAAAAAAAAAAAAAGAAAAGAAAAGTGATCATTTTTTATTGAACAGCCCTCCTATATGTTAATATCATTACATTTTGATAATCCAGTTCCATTACCCCATTTTTAGGTCAACCTTATTTATGTTTTATCGATTTTATTTAAAAATATTATTTGGATTGTCCTTTATTGAAAATCTACCTAAAATAAATGTTATGGTTGTTAACAATGTCAGCTTCTTAAAAGGTCATAACTAGCTCTGTATCTTGTTTTCTCCTTCTTGTCTAGATAGAGAAGAATTAATGACCTGCCTATAAATATATTGTTTTAATAGAATAAAAGGGGGCTTTCTTCTAAATAAGTAACAAAATTTGACATATGATTTTTTTTTTTTTTTGTAGAAATGGCTCTACACATATTTCCATGTAGATAAAGCTGGAATGAGAGCATACAGTTGGCTAAAGTGATAGTAAAATCCTTTAGGAGCTAACTGCTATATGTTGCTTTTGAAATTTATTTATCTCTGCAAATTCAAGACGTGAAAAAGCTCAAACAACAACACAAAAGGGCCGCGCCGTGGCTGAGTGGTTAGACCACTCGAATCCGCTACCACCAAGGCGGCCTGGGTTCGGTCCCAGGTGTCCGAAAGGTGACAGCACTCGTGTATCATCAGTGTCACCGCTTGCGGTGTCATATGTCGAAAAGCGGGTGTTAAGTACTTCACTATACTGCACACAGTACACAGAACAGAAAACAATCAATAATCTCTTCCCATTTAATAAAAGAATAAGCATTGAAACTCTAAACAAATGACAAGGAATGCCACGAAAAATGTTTATTATAAAATAGCACGAGTTTCGGCTGCTACGTCCCGAGCTTCACATACAGATGGCGCTACGTGTCCAATTTGAGGATAGCGTCATACAGTTTAGACTAGCTTACATCCACAGATATAGGTCATCAGAGACGACATTTCAAACAAGACAAGAATAGAGGTTTTACGAAAATGGAGGATTTGGAAAAGGGAGCAGTGATTAAGAACTTCCTTTTGAAAGGCTTAATGCCTAAAGAAATCCAGGAAGAAATGAACAGTACACTGAAAGACTGTGTCACACAAGCACAGAGGTCGTTGAAGGGAGGATCCTTCGACTGTTGCCATACCGGGATTGCATCACATACTGGCATATAGATTGGTTTTTTGCTAGTGGATGGTGGTTAGGTGGTGGTGATGATGCTTGAGAAATGTTTGCGTAGTTCTATGAACGTGTTTTGTAAGGTGTAGTTTTTGGTGTGGTTTTGTGTTTATGGCGGTCCTAGCACAAGTCTGGGTGTTTTATATGTTTCTCCGTGGTCGAGGTCGTACTCACCGAGGCCGCGGATGAGCTGCTTGAAACTTGAAGGAAGTTTAGCGTAGAAGCTGTGGGAAAGGTGCAGGATATGGCCTGTGAGTTTAAGAAATTTGAGAACAGAGTAGATATTGTCATTGGGAATGTACAGTGGGCATGGGTTGCGGTGCGAAGATAGCTGTTTTGTAGTCCTTGTATCTTGTAGAGGTTTGTCTTTGCGGCAACAGACTTGGCAGGCATATGTTAGTGCAGGTATCAGAACTGCTTGTAGTGGAGGATCTTCTTCCTCAACGCCATTGTTGACTTTCTGTTATATAGTGGGTACATCATTTCCATCTTTCTGCTGACTTTGTTTGCCAGTGCTGTCATATGGGACTTTTTTTTTTTGTAATTTTACGTCCTCCAACGTTAAGTCATATTGGGCGATGAATGGAATGGATGAAATGATGCTCAAATGAGCCCAGGGTCCACAGAGCTTAGAGTTACCCGACATTCGTCTTTCAGGATAAGGGAAAACCCAAGAAAAACCTTATCCAGGTAACTCACCCTGACCGAGATTCGAACTCGGGACCTCTTGAACGTGAGGCAGACTCGCTACCACCACGCTACCAAGGCGAGCATGTGGGAATTCCATGTTAACTTCATATCTAGGGTGACCCCTAGATATGTCGCTGTGTTGGACCGTGGTACCTCTTCACCTGCTAGGCGGAGATTGGGGACATCTTGTGGATTCCGTCTGGTAACAGTAACAGCCTGGGACTTGGTGGCGTTTACTTTTAGGCGCCAGGTGATGAACCATGCGGACAGCATGTCAGCATATGACTGTGCCTGTTTCATCGCATAAGTGTGATGTTTAGAAGTGGCCGTCAGAGCTGTGTCGTCTACAGATATAAGTTGCAGCCTCTATAGTTTGGACGAGTGTTGATGTATGCAAGGAATAACAGGAGCCCCAGAACACTGCCTAGGGGTACCCCTGCTTTGACGGCGTAAGGTTGAGAGATGACGTCGTCCTTGGAAACGACGAAGGATCGGTTTTTTAGGTAGCTGTGGATTAGGTGTCCCTTGATATACAATGATTAAAAGGTGGCGGCAGAATTTAAAATGAAACGTACGAGCACTAGTGATGGGTCTCCCTCTGGACGCCCTGTAGAAGTCACAACTCCAGAGATCATTGGAAAAAGTTCATTGTTTAGTACTGGAAGACCGCAGATTAAATTTGTTTGAGATAGGAGAGGCTGTAAACACATCAAAAGAACGTGATGATTATATTTTAAGTAATGGTTCGGGTTTTCACAAGACTGTGCAAGATGGGTGCCGCGTTTGTTGACAACTAATCAAATGTTGCAAAGATAAATTCTTTCTGTTAAGAATTTGGAGTTCTACCGTATAAGTACCAGCAAATTTTTGAGTTGGCTTATTACTTTGAATGAAACTTGGATACGTCTGTATATTCCAGAAAGTAAATCACAGTCAAATCTGTGGATTGCGCCAGCTAAACCAATTACAAAAAAGGCAAAATCAGTTTTGTCACCTAACAAGGTTATGACGAGTGTTTTCTTGGATGCACAGGGAATTATTTTCATTGATGACTTAGAAAAGGGTAAACGTATCACCAGTGACCACTAATAAGCTTATTGCTTCATTTGGCAAAGAAAATAATCTCGTTTCTTCACGACAGTGCTCCGCCCAATCATTCATTCACTGCAGTGGGAAAATGTACGAGTTAGATTTCGACTTGCTTGTTCATCCACCCTGTTCCCCAGTTAATGACCTCTTTGTATTTTTAGCTTCATTTTCTTCCTTTTTAGGCATTAGAAAGGTTTGATTATGAAAACTCTATTGCCTCTGATAATTTTACTTGCATACACACATACACCTTCTGTGTAGCTGCTTACCGAAATAATGGAATGTATAATCGGTTCCACCTTGCTTGTACGTGAATTTTTAAACTCCTGTGAGAGGTACACATCGTACCTGCTACGTCATTATCGTCCACAACGATACAATAGTTATTATACATTTATAGTATCACGGGATTTAATTTTGAAAGAAGTATGTTGGGTATAAAAGCACTTTTGTTTCCAACAAATCCTATTGTCTACGAATTCTCAAAGGTTCATAAATAAAGCTGTTGTTTTGAGACAGGCTTATTGTAGAAATAACCTTACTGTAATCAAGTAAATACTTTATTGTTTTACATTAAGCCTTTTTGTGGAAGCACGTCAAGAAGTACTCAAACAAGCTTCGAGAAACTGTGTACTTATCCGCCATTTCACGGAAACAAAATACATAGTCAAGCTAATAAATACGTAAAATATGAAGCTATTAACAGAGAAGCAAACAGATATATACAAGTAGAACAATTTGTAACTTAAAACTTCACTTTTCTTATAAGAAATGATGACACTTTTCTTATAAATTGTCCGGGATCGCGATTTCATGGACATTTTTCAAAATCCTCAGCCGGAAACAACAAAGATGTCGCCATTGTTACAAATGATAGATGTTGATGTGTTCTTGTTAGTACTGCCAAAATCTGAATATAAAACAAATTAAAAACCGGAATCGACTGCCGGTATTTCAAAATTCATTACGCGATGTTTTTTTTTAAAAATAAATATCATTTCCCAAACCATTAAATCTATCTCACCATTTAATTCTTTTAATAATTTAAATTCTGGATTTATTTCATGGTTAAATGACCAAAAATAATCTGCTCGAGATGTTTTTTTTCCCCCGTAATTTACGTCCTCCAACGCTAAGTCATATCGGACGATAATGAAATGGGTGAAATGATGCTCAAATGAGTCCGGGGTCCATGGAGCTTAGAGCTACCTGACATTCGTCTTTCAGGATAAGGAAAACCCCGGAAGAGCCTTATCCAGGTAACTCACCCTAACCGAGTTTCGAACTCGGGACCTCTTGAACGTACTCCTACGGCTGATTTATCAGTCTATTTATACTTGATGATACGAAAATGTTCTTTCGTTCTGGTTTCCAAATTACTTTTTGTCTTTCCAATATAAACTTTTTTTTTTTTTAATTTACGTCCGCCCCAACGTTAAGTAATATCGGACGGTGAATGAATTGGGTGAAATGATGCTCAAATGAGTCCACGGTTCATGGAGTTTAGAGTTACCCGACATTCGTCTTGAAGGATAAGGGAAATGAAATGTGTAGTGTTTAACGCCCGCTTTTACTACATACGGTACCGCAGGCGATGACACTGATGATATATGAGATGAAGATGGAGCACCTGTGGAATGAGATGGCGGGGGAAACCGGAGGTCCCGGAGAAAAAACCCGCCCCAGCGCCGTGTTGTCCATCACAAATCTCACTTTGCGGTCGCCTGGGATCGAACCCGGGCTGCCTTGGTGAGAGCTAAGCGGTCTAACCACTGAGCCACGGAGCGGCCTGAAGGATAAGGGAAACCCCGTAAAAACCTTAGCTAGGTAACTCACCCTGACCGAGATTCGAACTCGGGACCTCTTGAACGTGAGGCAGACATGCTACATCTACGCTACCGAGGCGGGCAACATAAACTTTATCACAATCGAAATAATTATAGTGCTAAATACCATATTGCTTTTACTAGGAATTATATCTATTTAGAGAAAAGCAATAAATTTTAATAATGCACTTGCTTTTAGGAACAAAAGCTATACTAAGCTCTTTAAAAATTTTTGAAGATGTTTATGAACCTAAAATAAACATAATAAAATTGGGTTAATAAATATTTTCAAGAAATTTTTAAAGAGTTTGGTACACCCTTAGTTTTTCAAAATATAGTATTAAAATTTATTGCATTTCTCTAAAAAAATAAAATTACTAATAATAAAAAATCTGTTATTTATCAATTTAATTCTTTGAATTGTGATAAGTTTATACTGGAAATACGAAACGTAATTTAGAAACCAGAAGGAAAGATTTTTGTAACATTAAGTATAAAGAGACTAATAAATCGGCCGAACCAGATAACTTTTGGTTATTCAACCATTAAATAAATCCAAGGTAAATTATTAAAATAATTAAATGGCCCAATAGATATAATGGTTTGGGAAAATATATTTATTTTCAAAAACAAACATCGCGTAATGAATTTATAATACCGGCAGTCGATTATATTTTTAAATTTGTTTTATTTTCAGATTTTGACAGTACTAACAAGAATATATTAATATATAGCGTTTGTAATGATGGCGACAGTTTTGTTGTTTCCGGCTGAGGTTCTGGAAGAATTTCCATGAAATCACGATCCCGGACCATTTATAAGAAAAGTGTCATTATTTCTTATAAGATAAGTGAAATTTTAAGTCACAAATTGTTATATTTGTATGTACATACTCAAGCTATTTACGTTAACTAGGAGGATGGTGCTACAGGAATATTGAATCATCTTATAAACTGTGCACCAAGGCAGCATTAAAATGCAAAACAACTTACAAACACAGTGTACCTAAGGCGATGTCTTATAATTTTATAATTTCGTAAATTTAATGCATACCACAGTTATTGTTTGACGCTAATCGGGAAAACTATAACTAAAGTTATAAGTGTATCGATTTGTACAAAGCGTGTACGTAAAATAAAGTCTTCAAGGCCCTAGAGGCGTGAGGAACGCTGTTACGCGAGATCCCGCAACACTGGCGTGTAGCCTGGTTTCACCTCTTCAAATCCCCACCACAACGAACCCGTTGCAGCCATTAGTCTTGACTGGGCAGTCATTTACGATGGAGCTTCCTATCACTTCCGCCGCCAAGTGTGAGTTGCGTGTAGTGATCCGTTTTTTGAGAGCCAAGGGCACTACCCACACTGAAATTCATCGACAGTTATGCGAAGTCTATGTGCCACAGTGTATGGACGTCAAAAACGTGCGAATGTGGGTCAGAGAGTTCAAAGACGGACGTATAGACGTCCATGACGAACAGCGTTCTGGTCGGCCCTCGGTTTTAGACGAAACAATTGCAAAAGTGTAGCAAGAAATACTTAAAGATCGGCGTGTGACAGTTCCCGAGCTGAGCGAACTGATCTCTGAAGTCAGTAAGACTACGATTGACAAGATTTTGACCGTAAATTTGCATTATTGCAAGGTGTGTGTGAGGGGGGTCCCCAAAATGTATTGAAGTGGCCCACCGATTCCTGGAGCGCTATGCAGAACAGGGCGAGGAATTCTTAGATTCATTTATCACTGGCGATGAAACCTGGGTGCACTACACAACACCAGAAACTAAAGAACGTTCTCGTCAGTGGCGGCATTCGAATTCGCCGGAGCCGCGAAAGTTCAAGCAGACATTTTCTGCTGGCAAAGTGATGGTCAGTGTGTTCTGGGACAGAAAAGGTATATTGTAGTGTGAGTTTATGCCTACCGGAACAACAATAAACGCCGCTAGCTACTGTGAGACTTTAAAGAGATTGCGACGTGCCATTCAAAATCGAAGGAGGGGAATGCTGACGAAGGGAGTGATTTTTCATCACAACAACTCTCGTCCCCATACTGCACATGCAATGGCTTATCTCCTGGCCCAGTTCGGATGGGACATTCTCAGCCATCCCTCCTACAGTCCAGACTTAGCACCTAGTGATTATCATCTGTTTCCTGAGTTGAAGTCACACCTGGGTGGAACACATTTCCAGACCGACGATGATTTGAAACACGAGGTTGAACGCTACCTGCGCAACTTGGCGGGAGAGTGCTGTGACAAGGGTATACAAAAACAGACACAGAGCATGCAAAAGTGCATCGATCGCAATGGCAATTACATTGAAAAATGGCTATAAGTTTCGCCTTTCCATCAATGTAATATTCATTTACAATAAACCTGTTTTATATTAAATAAAATTGGAGAGCTTATTTTACGAACACGCCTCATATTACGCGAAGTTCAATTTATTTTTGTAGTTACTCCTAATGCTGTAGGCTACTAATTTCCTTCAGAAGTGTACAGAAGTAATGTGGTACTTCACAAAAATATTATGAAAGCTGGATGAGTGAAAAGTATGGAACAATGATTGAAACTTATTATAGTTTTGTGAAGTGATATTTTTAGAAAATCTGTAAGATATTAACATGTTTTCATATTAATGTGATTGTGCAGAAAGCGTGTCTTTTCCAGTAACATTATTTTTTCATTTTCTTGGTCCTCCTTTTCGAAACATACATGTAGTTGCTTCTTTGAACGTTAATTTAAATTTATCACGACATATTACAGCACATGAAATTTAAACCAAGAATAAACATTCACAAGAAAATTAGAGGTGCTGTGTTGTAGCACATGATGAATTCCCTTCAAAAGGTGCTCAAAATGCCCTCCATTTACTGCCAAACAATACCAACGTCTGTCGTTGAAGTTAGTTAATGTTTTCAGCAACAATGTTCGCCTGATCAGCTGCGTTTCTTGCCCAATTCTTCGCTTTAACTCTTCAAGATCTCTTGATCGGTCCTTGTTAAGCCTCCACTTCAAATATCCCCACAAGAAAACGTTTAAGGGGTTCAAGTCAGGAGATCTTGCCAGCCAGTCAGTACTTCCTCTTCAGTTCCGTAGAGTAAGTAATCTTTTGTTTTGGTTGCATTTCGTTAAAGAACACACCAACTTCTTCCTGGTTCCTCCTCCAAAACCATATCCGATCATCATAGGCGTTTCCTTGTATTTCTGTAAGTTGTGCCATGAATAATTACTTTCAGGAAGATTTGGCAATAAGGTAAGCATTGTTGTCCTCATTAGCTTAGCCTTTGTCTAAGCATTTGTCCTTTTTTCGGCAACCAGAAAATTCGTGGTTCAAATCCCACTATGGCAATGAATTTTTTAGTCTTACTCTATCTTTCCATACTTTAGCCTACACACGGCCAGTGTGAAATAACAATTAATATCCATTGCTGCTATTATTATTATCATCTTTATCATAATCATAGGCATAACCGTAATCATTATCATAATCACAATCATAATCACAGTCACAATCAGAATCACTAGTACTATCACTATCACTATCACTATCAGTATTATTATTATTATTATTATTATTATTATTATTATTATTATTATTATTATTATTATTATTATTATTATTATTATTATTATTATTATTATTATTATTATTATTATTATTATTATTATTATTATTATTATTATTATTATTATTATTATTATTATTATTATTATTATTATTATTATTATTATTATTATTATTATTATTATTATTATTATTATTATTATTATTATTATTATTATTATTATTATTATTATTATTATTATTATTATTATTATTATTATTATTATTATTATTATTATTATTATTATTATTATTATTATTATTATTATTATTATTATTATTATTATTATTATTATTATTATTATTATTATTATTATTATTATTATTATTATTATTATTATTATTATTATTATTATTATTATTATTATTATTATTATTATTATTATTATTATTATTATTATTATTATTATTATTATTATTATTATTATTATTATTATTATTATTATTATTATTATTATTATTATTATTATTATTATTATTATTATTATTATTATTATTATTATTATTATTATTATTATTATTATTATTATTATTATTATTATTATTATTTTTATTATTATTATTATTATTATTATTATTATTATTATTATTATTATTATTATTATTATTATTATTATTATTATTATTATTATTATTATTATTATTATTATTATTATTATTATTATTATTATTATTATTATTATTATTATTATTATTATTATTATTATTATTATTATTATTATTATTATTATTATTATTATTATTATTATTATTATTATTATTATTATTATTATTATTATTATTATTATTATTATTATTATTATTATTATTATTATTATTATTATTATTATTATTATTATTATTATTATTATTATTATTATTATTATTATTATTATTATTATTATTATTATTATTATTATTATTATTATTATTATTATTATTATTATTATTATTATTATTATTATTATTATTATTATTATTATTATTATTATTATTATTATTATTATTATTATTATTATTATTATTATTATTATTATTATTATTATTATTATTATTATTATTATTATTATTATTATTATTATTATTATTATTATTATTATTATTATTATTATTATTATTATTATTATTATTATTATTATTATTATTATTATTATTATTATTATTATTATTATTATTATTATTATTATTATTATTATTATTATTATTATTATTATTATTATTATTATTATTATTATTATTATTATTATTATTATTATTATTATTATTATTATTATTATTATGATTATTAATATTATGATTATTATGATTATGATTATTATGATTATGATTATTATGATTATGATTATTATGATTATGATTATTATGATTATTATTATTATGATTATTATTATTATTATTATTATTATTATTATTATTATTATTATTATTATTATTATTATTATTATTATTATTATTATTATTATTATTATTATTATTATTATTATTATTATTATTATTATTATTATTATTATTATTATTATTATTATTATTATTATTATTATTATTATTATTATTATTATTATTATTATTATTATTATTATTATTATTATTATTATTATTATTATTATTATTATTATTATTATTATTATTATTATTATTATTATTATTATTATTATTATTATTATTATTATTATTATTATTATTATTATTATTATTATTATTATTATTATTATTGTTATTATTATTATCATCATCATCATCGTTATCGTTTTTATCATTACCATTACCGTAATCATTATTATCATTGTTATTTTTTTGATTACCTACTCTGACTGGGGACAAGTATATTTCCCTATTTAAATTTCCACATGGAAATTTCAGCTCACCGGTTTCTACTGCATCTTTTGGTTCTGCCATCATGCCGTTTAATGTCTCGGTTCTTTTTCTGTCCAGTCTTATATTCCTTTTATTTTTCCCTCAATAGCATGTTCCTCTCATAGTATGTTCCAACTAGTTGGTCCTTTAGCTTCAGTACAGCATACAAGATTGTCTCTTTTCGTTCACTCTTTTTGGAACTTCGTTCGTTATCTTCAGATTCTTCTCAGTTTTTCTACAGTACCACAACTCAAGGCTCTGTAGATTCTTTTTTCCGATGCTGCTCAGTGTGCACTATATAAAGCCACTCCAGAGGTAGTATTTGAGCAGATTCTTTCTCAGCTGCAAATAGAGCTTCTTTATGCTCGTGTTTTCTGTCGGGTTTTTCTTTTGTTGAAAGGAATTTCCCAAATCAGGGAAAAAGCAAATGCCCAATTAGGCAAGCTCTAACCTCTCATAAACATGAACTCGCAAATAGACATGAACTTAGGACTCACCCTATATAAGACAATTTTTAGACCCATCTTCACCTACGCAACTCCGGTGTGGGGATATGCCACCAAAACATACAAAAACTACAAACATTTCAAAACAATATGAAAACAAAGCAATATGCGGCCGCATATTACCAGTGTTGTTGCTGAATATCTTCCAAAAATCAACGTGTAGTGCATTCCTCACCCTCCCTATAGTCCGGATTTAGCCCCATGTGACTTTCTATTCCCTAACATGAATAAACGCCTTAGTGGGAGACATTATCCATTATCAGAAGTAGTGGTGAAGGCTGCGGAGGTGATTTTGAAGGATGTCTCTAAAATGGTTTCCAGCATGTCTCTGAAGACTGGCAGAAACGCTGGGACAAGTGTATCGCATTCAGGGGGACTATTTTGAGAAGGACCTTCAAAATTATGAGGTGAGTAAAGGTACGTTGTCAAAAAAAAGGTTGTGATCATTTTTTATTGAACAGTCATCGTATTAGTCACTTTTTACATTTAAGCTTATCCTGCTTTCTTGCTGATCCTGTTGTTCAAATGATCACATTTATCAGAATCATTCCTGATAATTGTTAAAAAGATTATTGCATAGTCCAAATTTTTATGCAAAACAACAAAGTCGTTGCTGGAACAAGCTCAAACGTTCACGTATTTTTGCACAATTCAAAATCAAAGTTTCAATTTTCAAATGCTCATTCACTGATATTAACTTGTCCTCTAAATAAAACTAGTCATTTTTTTAGATTTAGGCAGAGTGCATAGAAAGAAACATGGTTAAGTCTGATAACATTAGTTATGGAATGAGGGATTGTGTTTCAACAAAACGTGGGAGATCAAAGCTGCTGCCCATTGTATAGCTGAATATCCCTATGCAAATTAGGGATCGTTTTCTTGTTGAGGGAATTCTCTTTAAGCTGGTAATTTGGTGGCCATGTCGAATCCTTCGTATGCTTTGTATCATCACGCGCGCTGTGCTAAATGTTGCCATCACCGTACGTCGATAGGAGCCTTTGAACCACTCATGCCTTTGAAGCACATCTCTTTTTATGACGTTTTATCATTCCATATTACCTCACTGGCGTATGTAAACGGTAACAGTCGATATTTTAACTTCCAGAGCCCCGTTTATTTTACATCGATCAAAAGAGTGGCTTCTTTAAGGTTATTTTGGAACTAAATAGCCTCCATAAGTGTGGGTAGATGAACTGGCTAATTTGATTACGTCCACAAAAACAAGGAAATATTGGAGGGATAACTTTCATTAATGAAATTAGTTCTTTATATTGTGTATTTATAATTTACAGATAACTGTAAACTAAAATTTTGGTACATTTAATAATTTTGGGTCCAAAATATTGTACATCAATGCGAAATATAGCTGTATAGCTGGAACATCAAGACATTAAAAACCAAGGCGTGACCAGCATTGATAATTACACTGTATAAGTGCATGGCAATAGCTAGTCACATTGGATCTAAAACACTAATACAAACCAACACGTGCAAAAATACAAGCAGCAGATGTGAGATTCTTTAAATATATAGCAGAATATAAAACATTAGACAAAGACAAATGCAAGTATTGGTGAAAAATTACAAGAAGAGGAACTAAACAAGAAATATAAAGAAAACTGGAAGTTTCACTTAGTAAGCCAAACAACAGCATGCCTAACACAGCTATAAATTGTAAGTCACAAGGTAGAAGGAAATTATTAAGACCCAAGAAACAATGCAATCAACAATTAGGAGCCAGAGCGGGCTGAAGCTGAAACCATGAAGAAAAAGGAGAAGATAATTTATACTGCAGCTAATTGATTAACAGGGAAGAAATATTGCATTCCATCTCATAACATTCCAAGAGCCGAACGACGTTACAGACAGATTGTTTAACAGTTTTATTTTTTAATTTTTTAAATTTAAATCCACCAAAGTTAAGTCACAACGGACAATGAATGAAATGATGCCCAAATGAGCCCAGGGTACATAGAGCTTAGAGTAACCAAACATTCATCTTTCAGGTTAAGAGAAAACCACCAACGTTAAGTCATATCGCACGACGAATGAAATGATGTTCAAATGAGTACAGGGTAGATAGAGCTTGGTGTTGCCAGACATTCATCTTTCAGGATAAAGGAAAACCTCCAACGTTAAGTTATATCGCACGATGAAGGAAATGATGCTCAAATGAGTACAGGGTAGACAGAGCTTGGTGTTGCCAGACATTCATCTTTCAGGATAAAGGAAAACTTTCAACGTTAAGTCATATCGCACGATGAATGAAATGATGCTCAAATGAGTACAGGGTAGATAGAGTTTGGTGTTGCCGGACATTCATCTTTCAGGATAAAGGAAAACTTTCAACGTTAAGTCATATCGCACGACGAATGAAATGATGCTCAAATGAGTACAGGGTAAATAGAGCTTGGTGTTGCCGGACATTCATCTTTCAGGATAAAGGAAAACTTTCAACGTTAAGTCATATCGCACGACGAATGAAATGATGCTCAAATGAGTACAGGGTAGATAGAGCTTGGTGTTTTCAGACATTCATCTTTCAGGATAAAGGAAAACTTTCAACGTTAAGTCATATCGCACGATGAATGAAATGATGCTCAAATGAGTACAGGGTAGATAGAGCTTGGTGTTGCCAGACATTCATCTTTCAGGATAAAGGAAAACTTTCAACGTTAAGTCATATCGCACGATGAATAAAATGATCTCAAATGAGTACAGGGTAGATAGAGCTTGGTGTTTTCAGACATTCATCTTTCAGGATAAAGGTAAACTTTCAACGTTAAGTCATATCGCACGACGAATGAAATGATGCTCAAATGAGTACTGGGTACATAGAGCTAAGAGTTACGAGACATTCATCTTTCAGGATAAGGGAAAGCCTCCAGTGTTAAGTTATTTCGGACGATGAATGAAATGATGCTCAAATGAGTACAGGATACATAGAGCTTAGGGTTACCAGATGTTCATCTTTCACGATAAGGAAAAACCTTCAACGTTAAGTCATATCGGACGATGAATGAAATGATGTTCAAATGAGTACAGGGTCTATAGAGCTTAGAGTTACCAGACATTCATCTTTCACGATAAGGAAGAACCTACAACGTTAAGTCATATCGGACGATGAATGAAATGTTTGAAATGATGCTCCATGAGTCCAGGATCCATGGAGCTTAGAGTTACCTGGCATTTGTCTATCAGGATGAGGGAAAACCCCGAAAAAACCTTATCCAGGTAACTCAACCTAGCCGAGATTCGAACTCGGGACCTCTTGAACGTGAGGCTGACATGCTACCATCTACGCTATCGAGGCGGGCAGAAGGAGGGCCGGTGTTGTAAAACGATTATAACACCTGCACAGGTGTTAACTAAACAAACTCTTTCATTTACTACGATGGACAGCATATTTTTATTTTTCAAAACTGGTCTGGGTTAAAGAGGTCAGAGTTAACTTTTACTGCATTTTAAGATATTCTTTGCTATAATTTTCTTTTCAGATACTTAGTTGACTTAAACAGTAAACCATTATGAGGGACCGTTAATAACCTGTCTTCCTCCATGTTTTTACAGCTAATCTGTAACTAGCCGGTCAAAGGATTAGGTCCCCAAAAACCAAATAGAGTACATCTGTGCCTCGTAACGTTGTTTTCAACAGCTACAATACAGTGATATTGCGTATAGGTAATGAAAATCAGAGAACCCAGAGGTAGATGGCCTTTATTGTTGATTAAGTGTTTATTACAGGCAAACCTCACTATATTCATCACACGAATGACAACGATTCCATAAACTCGAAATATGTTCCATCTCTACGAATTTAATTTCCCTGCCTCCCCAAGTGTTCATGCAATATACAGCAGCCAAACGTAATTACATCTGACGCACTGCGTACCGTTTCTTTACAGCCTACGCAGATAGACTACCAGCAATACGGGCAATTCGTTTAGCAATGCAGCTGAACTGCAAACCAGAGATTCGGTTATTTTAATTCCAGGGATTTAATGTTTTCAGCTCTTTGCAATGTTTTCCCCACTTACTTACTGTTCACCTCAATAGTGTTGGGTTAGCGTGTCTCTTCACGTTACCTTCAAATCTTGGGATGAGTTACTTGGATAATGCTTTTTTGTGTTTTACCTTATCATGAAAAATGAATGTGGGTTGATTCTAACAAAGGAATTATTACTGTGCTCAATCCTGTACAAATTTGAGGATTTGATGGCATAGTCTCTGCTCTATGTGGGGCTGTATGCCAAAATTTGGGTGCGGAGTATAGCTGGAAGTACCCGAAAATAAGTCCAGAATATGTAGGAACATATAAGTATAATAACACTGAATCTCTGACCGGTTTTCTCATGGCATAGGTAAGGAGCGCTGTCCCTTATGGTCATAACCAGGGCTAGGGAGTTCGTACCGCCCGCCATTCCCTATACAGATTATGACCGACCCTCTCCCGGCAACCAAACAAGTCATAGATAAGAAATGCACAGCGGAGAGGCATTGAAACCGGCTGTACAGATAAAATAATTACTTATGAGACATTCATAAATTCACATACAATTAGATTCTTATGTACAGTATACAAATTCTTATATACGAGCTACGTCCAGAAAGAAATTTCTGTTTGGTAATTAAATTAAATTGTGTGCAGATGCACAATAATTATTTATTGTACAAAATTCTACAACTCTTAAACTACTTTTCCACATAACTGCCGAAATCTTGCAGGCGTTTGTCATAGCGAGGCACAAGTTTTTGTATACCTTCTTCATAGAAGTTTGCCGCCTGTGTCTTCAACCAGTTGGAAACATTTTCTGTCAGCTCTTTTGTTGAAGTTTTGACCGCCAAGGAAAGATTTGAGATGCAAAAACAGATGAAAGATAAATTTCAATTGGTTTCACTTTCCTAGCATTCAGATAGCGAATCACAGATCTCATTTCACAAGCGGCGGGATTTTCAATCAACACCGACATTGTAAACAAGCACAACAAGGTGTACGTGGCTCACAGCGATCTCACAATGGCGCACGTTTCTTCTCCTTGATACAGAGCGTCTACCGCAGCGCTGCAGCGGAGATAAATTGAAACTGAACTTACTTTCTGGACGCTCCATATAGTACATACGGGTTTGTTTATAGTGAATATATACATAAGTATAAATATTAATGCGACCCATGTCTGCCTCACGTTCAAGAGGTCCCGAGTTCGAATCTCGGTCAGGGTGAGTTACCTGGATAAGGTTATTTCCAGGGTTTTCCCCTATCCTTCAAGACGAATGTCGGGTAACTCTAAGCTCCATGGACTCTGGATTCATTTGAGCATCATTTCACCCAATTCATTCACCGTCCGATATGACTTAACGCTGGAGGACGTAAAATTAAAAAAACAGCGACCCATATAAACCTGAACCACTTCAATAGGCTATAACTTTTGAACCAATAGTAGGACACATGTGTAACTTTGGGAGAACATAATACACAACTGGGAGATTATATATGAGGTGGAAACTTCCGTCCAGCACGGAAATAATTATTATATAAGTATTTATATATTGTCTATATATTATTAATATATAATAATTATTATATATGATTTAATTGCATATATTGTTTTCGTATAGGTATACATACACCAGTAAAATCTCCTCGGCTTGCTTGGCAGCTGACGTTATCATAAGGGGAGAGTTTTATGACTGTTTACTAGTCACCATTGACGGCCGACCCTAAGGGTAGCAGGGTTTTGTATAATCTAGAGTTCAAGGTTCCAGAAAAGCGTCTGTTTTGGAGAAAGTTGATAAACATGGAAACAAATAGGCCTCAGCAGATATTTGGTCACCTATCAGAAGGCAGAATGCCACCCACGCTATGTATAGCACAAAAACATAGCCTGGTGTTTCAGATGAGCTGACGTCACGGGGAGGCTGAGTTATGTATAAATATCTGGGAAAACGTTCAGCAACCCCCATTTACCGACATATAGTAACACGGAAAACCTGCGCCACTCGCGATTACATTGTCGCGTTTAAAATGATCCGTAGATCCCGCGTGTAAATAACACGGGCAAGTGAAATCCGGCAGCGAGGGCAATAATTTGGAATGCCAGATGCAGGTATTATCCGTTCCTGTGGAGCCAGCAAGCCGAGGACTTTAGCCGAATGACATCCGAATATATCTGGCGGATATATACGCGTATTAACAGAAATAAAGGGTATCTATGACTGTTTCTTCGACGTATAATTCGAACCTTCGTTCTGACCATTCGACCCAGGATCTCCGACACCTGTAGCCAGTCCGGCACAGAGAAGTTTTTGCTCCTACACTTTCACGAGTTCCTGACGCAGCCGAGGTACCCAACATCACCAAAATAATCGAATAACGTTGGAGAAAGCAGCAGAAGCCAGAAGCCGCCATTTTGAGGGTGGACCTCAAAACGCACCATGTGACTTGGCAGACGCTGATGAGACCAGCAGACCGTCGCACTTACGCTATTTACATCTCAGAGAAAATGTTGGAAGTGTCCTCCACCAGCATCTATACATGTTTGTACTCGTCTCACCATATTCTCTGAAGTTTTTCGGGTCGAATAGATTCCTTGAGAATATTAATTGTCCGTGGACTATTTTTGTACAGTCTCTATTGCACAGTTTCTTTAATAACCAAATAATCTCAAAAGGTCTGTGGCCCCCAAGATCCCCTGACCTAATCTCACCGGAATTTTTCTTGTTGGGGTATCTAAAAAATAGTGTACAAGAATAAGCCACGTACAATTGATGTTCTCAAGGAATCCGCTGGAACCAAAATAAGTAACACTGACGAGGATACTCTCCGTAAAACTTCAGAGAACATGGTAAGACGAGTACAAACATGTATAGATGCTGGTGGAGGACACTTCTAACATTTTCTCTGAGATGTAAATAGTGTAATGTAATCTCCCAATTGTGTATTATATTCTCTCAAAGTTGCACGAGTGTCCTATTATTGGATCGGATGCTATGGCTTATTGAAGTAGTTCAGCCTTATTTGGATCGCAGGTTTATATGGATATGGATGGTCCGGTTATCCAGTCGTTCGGGTTAGTGAGGTCCGGAGTACCGAGGTTTTACTGTACTTCATATTAGTCCAGATAAAACTTTCTATAACTCTTTTACCTATTTGTTGTGTGTACAATGGCAAGAGAGTAAGGTTACGGTATTGAAATCCCATACCCTTTCTATGAATAGAAGAAGCAAAGGTAATACGCCCGCCTCGTTAGCGTGGATGGTAGAGTGTCTGCCTGACGTTCAAGAGGTCCCGAGTTCGAATCTCGGTCAGGGTGACTTACCTGGTTAAGTTTTTCCTTCTTTCTTTCTTTCTTTCTTTCTTTCTTTCTTTCTTTCTTTCTTTCTTTCTTTCTTTCTTTCTTTCTTTCTTTCTTTCTTTCTTTCTTTCTTTCTTTCTTTCTTTCTTTCTTTCTTTCTTTCTTTCTTTCTTTCTTTCTTTCTTTCTTTCTTTCTTTCTTTCTTTCTTTCTTTCTTTCTTTCTTTCTTTCTTTCTTTCTTTCTTTCTTTCTTTCTTTCTTTCTTTCTTTCTTTCTTTCTTTCTTTCTTTCTTTCTTTCTTTCTTTCTTTCTTTCTTTCTTTCTTTCTTTCTTTCTTTCTTTCTTTCTTTCTTTCTTTCTTTCTTTCTTTCTTTCTTTCTTTCTTTCTTTCTTTCTTTCTTTCTTTCTTTCTTTCTTTCTTTCTTTCTTTCTTTCTTTCTTTCTTTCTTTCTTTCTTTCTTTCTTTCTTTCTTTCTTTCTTTCTTTCTTTCTTTCTTTCTTTCTTTCTTTCTTTCTTTCTTTCTTTCTTTCTTTCTTTCTTTCTTTATTTATTTATTTCTTTCTTTCTTTCTTTCTTTCTTTCTTTCTTTCTTTCTTTCTTTCTTTCTTTCTTTCTTTCTTTCTTTCTTTCTTTCTTTCTCTCTCTCTCTTTCTTTCTTTCTCTCTCTCTCTCTTTCTTTCTTTCTTTCTTTCTTTCTTTCTTCCGGAGTTTTCTCTTATCCTTAAAAAAGACGAATCCGTGTAGCTCTAAGCTCCATGGACCCTGGACACATTTGAGCATCATTTTACTCATTTCATTCATCGTCTGATATGACGTAACGTTGGAGGACATAAACAGAGAAAAAAGAAAAAAGAAAAAGAGAAGTTAATACAAGCGAATGAGGACTTTCTATTTGAGAAAAATATTAACGTTGACGTACTCAAACCAGTTACAACGAATAGATGGGGAATGATTAACTCCACAAAAAAATGAGACCTATGTTTATCAGTTATGAATGTCATACAGAATAACGCGAATTTACTCTCAAAAATTCGAGACAAATATTCAAATTGTAATTACAATATCTTAAATTTGTGGTAAGTTGATCAAAAGCGATAGACAATTTTGAAAAAAAAAAAAGGAATAGAAATTTTCAATAGATATTGCGTGTAATGGACGTCTTTTATTATTTGTTCGTTCAGATGGATTTGTAGTGATAAACCTTGTTACATTCTCGAGGCAACTAAAAGCTTTTCTTTATCTATTACTTTTAAGTGATGTTCTTTCTACTGTGCTACCATTATAGTGGTTATTTGGTCCACTTACAAACGTTTTAAGAGAATATATCCAATCTAGTTGTTTTAGAACGCTTGAAAGCCTCTCAAGACCTCAGAAAATGTGAAAGACGAATATTTATCTGCACCGTTTTTTGTTATTCGTCTCCCCTGAAGCTTATAGGAAGCTGCCGCTCGTTTATCCAAACTTGCTTGTTATTTCAACCAGCAGAAAAACTTGTTCGCAGCTGCAACCCTTTTTGCTTTGTCTTCATAATTAAAACGTTTTTTGTTTATCCGCTAAATCTGCTTTTTCTTTTATCTACAACGACTGGCTTTACTTAAATAATGTTATCATGCTTCGCATCACCAAAGCCTTGCTTATTTTAATTAATTTTATTAGCAGGTGAGTACTACAGAGATGTTATTGCTTGTTTATGTCTAAATGTGGTTTCTCTCTCTCAACCTTAAAGCTGTTAAGCCTTCTCTACTCCATAAACACATGGAGAACTGTGTAAATGGAACACAATCTGAATTTCTTCATTTTCAGTAACATTCCATGATGCAACAATGTCTTCCTCAGTAATTGGTTTATAACCTCCGTCATTCTCGATGCCTTCATCAACATTGGAACAGCCATCCATATTTTTAAAACAATATCTCTATCTTCACTTACTTTTTCTGGCAAGGTTACACTAATAATTACATCTTTTATAACAATAAATCTATCATTATGACAATTTCGCCACACAATAAGAGTAACTTTTTAAAACTGCATGCAAATTTTCATGTTTCTACGCCAAATGGTTCATTAATTACACTGGGCAACAATGAAAATGTTTCGGACTCTAAACTAGTGAATTTACATGTATTCCCATCTGCCGAATTAAACAATCACCATAAAAGTGATAGATTAGCTCTTGTTTTGAAGATAAAATTACATTTCATTTCTTGTGTTGAAAATTTTAAATTTGGGGGAAATCGTTTTTGGGAGTTCGCAAATCTGTCAAATAACATCAGAGAGAAGTTTTGGAAATTAATTGATGCAAAAAGGAAGGATTTTTTTTCGGACCACAAATAAGAGAACTCGTAAAGGATACTACTGCATTTGACCAAATTTTCGAGGAGAAAGAAAAGGAAGCTTGGGAAGCCTTCAAGGGTGTTGTTCATGGATTTTTAGGCAACAAAAGGGATGACAACTACAGGCATTTGGTGACAGTGCTCCTGAAAAAATAACGTAACCTTTAATACCTTCATAGACGTGCGTTATAGGAACACCTCTATTAAACCAAAGCCACCTGGTTTTCGTTTCCGGGAGCTCCTTAGACATCTTGATACTGAAATGCCCAAGATGTATCCTAGGGGGGAGAGGACATTCCCTCCTTGGTTGTGCAGAGCGTCACACGTTGATCTGAGCATGACCAGATATGATAAATCTACCATGTCTATGTCTAGTATCCGCACATGTTTTTTAGAATTTTTATCGCGATATCAGGACTATTTTTAATTTATACTGATGGCTCCAAGAACTCAATTGGTGTTGGTTGTGCTTACGTGTGTGGAACCGAACCGTATACATTCGGATTCCACACTAGCACTTTCATTTTTACTGCAGAGCTTTATGCAATATACCGGGCCATTTTACACGTACGTCGACGAATGTTGGGGGACTGCTTAATCCTGAGTGATTCCCTCAGTGCACTTCAAGGCCTATGGCAGATGTACAACTACCACCCTATTGTGAGCGTATACAGGATGCCCTCCACGTTTTATACGCTTCTGGCGTTAGCGTGGTGTGTGCATGGATCCCTGGTCACGTAGGCTTGCGGGGGAATGAAATGGCGGATTCGGCAGTCAAGACGGCTACCATGAAGCCCAGGGTTCGAGTACCATCTGTGACATCGGAAGATTTTAGGGCCGTATTGCGGAGAGCTGTGCAAACCTGCTGGCAGGAAGAGTGGTCCGCTCTCCGCAATAATAAACTTAGATCTGTGAAAGAACTTCCGATTCCCTGGGTTACCTCCTGTGGGTCATCTCGTCGCGAGGAGGTGAGTTTGGCTCGGTTACGTATTGGGCACTGCCTTTTTACTCATAGTTTTCTTTTTAAAAAGGAGCCTTCTCCACTGTGTACGCTTTGCAATGAAGCGTTGTCTGTACGACACGTGCTGCTAGAGTGTTTTCACCTAGCAGACCTCAGGACGTCTCTGCAGCTGCCGGTCAGCTTTGCAGAAATGCTAGCGGACGATAACACAGTAGTGGGGAAGGTTTTTAGATTCTTTTCTCGTTTAGACTTTAGGATATAGCGAACATATTTTTGATTTTTTTTCCGCTTTCTATGTACATGTAGTTTTAATAGGTTTATTTACATTAATATAGTTTTTAGAAACTTTTTATATCTGGCTTTTGCCATGAGTAGCTTTTAAAAGGACGCTGATAACCGCTGTAGTTGAGCGCCTCTATCCATCATCATCATCATCATTGGATGCAACATGTCCCTTAAGATCCATTTTCTCCACTCCCACCTAGACTTTTTCCCTGCTAGTTGTGGAGCTGTTAGTGATGAACATGGGGAGAGATTCCATCAGGACATTTCTGTTATGGAACAAAGATATCAAGCCGTTGGAAGAAGTAGTGCTTACGGATAACTGTTGGTCTTTGTATAGAGATTCTGCGGAACTCCATTACAAGAGGCAAGCTAAAAGACGACGAAGTCAATAGGCTACCACATGATTCTCTTCAGACACGACTATCTGCGAAGTATTTTTCCAGAAATTTAGAACTCTTAGCATATAATTACCAGTTAAAAAATCAAATGCACTTTCATTGTTGTTAGCATGTATGTAATTAAAATGTATCCTTTTCTCTCAATCCGTTAATATGTAATACTTCCACCTTGTGTATAACATAGAAACTAGAGCTAATACAAATTTGTCATTGTTATTTTTTTTTCTCAACCCAAAATTAGTAGGAATTGCCTCATCAAGGGCTGGAAACATTCTAACATTATTTGTAAAATTTGAGCTTTTAAGTTGTAATTTTTTTCAGCTATTGTAGAGCAATTTAAAAAGACCCACATTCCTATTTTTGGGAATATTCTTGTAGCACTTGTTTTAAAGCGTTTTTCACTTGTTAGCTCTCAAAATTTTTTCCTTAACAATATATAATTTTCAAAACAACAGCGTTTAACAAAAAAGAGGAATGTGAAGTTGTTTATTTACATATTATGGAGCTATCCCGTAAGTTTTACCAAGTTAAATGAAAAACTTTGAGCACCGGTGGAATGAGATGGCGGGAAAACCGGACATATCGGAGAAAACACGCCGCAGCACCATGTTGTCCACCATAAGGCTCACATGCGGTCGCCTGGTATCGAAACCTTGCTGAGAGTCAAGAGCCCTAACCACTCGACCACGGCGCGGCCTTGTTTAGCTGTATTAAATGTAATAATCTTTGTACGTTATTCGCCATTTTAGACATCATAGGATTTTCCTTACTTCATTTTTAGGGTTTGAATGACCATTTGTACATGTTTGGGAAAGTCTGAACACTTGGTTTGTTTGGTTCTATACTACAGTTTCATTTTCTGTTACTGTTTTAACATTTCCAGAATGTCTCGTACTCATTTTGCTTGCTATGCTCTTTCACAACTTCTGCCGTTAAGGATATAGATTCAACCAAGTTTATGTAAAACATGTATCAGTATTCAAAGGACTGCATCACTCAGAATTCGCAATGCAGGGTTACACTTCGTGACTTGCACAGATCAATTGTAGTTAATTAGGATGAATTGATAAAGGAAACACAGCGGGCTACAGGTAATACACACGCGTGGAAGTTCTTTAGATTTCCGGGCTGGAATACATGACCCACCTACGTGCTACCCAGAATGAGAAAGAATGACCCATGCAGTTCCAGCATACGTAGTGTTCGATATTCCAGCAGCCCTTTAAGCACACGTGCAAGGCAACGACAAGTTTAGAAGTCTTCCATTCCTGTCTCACATAAAGTTAAATGCAATAACTTTTAATAATGAATGGACATGCTAAAATAATGAACAAAAGACTAAGGTATAGGGGAGAGTAGGGTAATGGAGCTCACTTAAGAAAAATTGTTCATTAACCTTAAGTAGGACGGCTGTTCAATAAAGAATGGTCATAATTTTTCGCACTAAAATTCAATCTTATTATATTCTGTTAGCTTAATGTGAAACAAACACGCCGTAGTACTTTCATTGTTGGTACTCCTGGTTCCCGCCCGTGAGAACCAGGCAAGTTCACACATGTTCAGTATCGCCTACCACTACAATGGAGGTAACAAGCAGTTAAAGTTGATGTTAAAGGAAGATCCAGAGTTTCTTTCAAACGTAATCACTGCTGAGGAAGCTTGGCTACATCATTTTGATCCTGAGAGAAAACAGCAAAACTCAGCCTTGAAATTTCCTTCATCACAAACCCCCCAAGAGGAAAAAGTGGTTGCTTCTGCTGGGAAAGTTAAGGTCATATCATTCTTTGATATTCATGGAATGGTTTATCAGCATGTTGTACCTGCACACACATCAGTAACTGGGTAATACTACAGGGATATCTTGAAAACATTGCAAGTCCATATCAGGCGCAAAAGACCACATATCCTTGAAGCAGGCTGGATGCTGCACCACGATAATGCGCGGCCGCATATTGCCAAAGTTGTTGCTGAAGGTCTTGCAAAAATCAAAGTGAAGTACATCCCTCACCCTCCCTATAGTCCGGATTTAGCTACATGTGACTCTGTTCTATTCCCTAACTGGAAGAAACGCCTTCGTGGGAGGCATTATCCATCATCAGAAGCAATGGTGAAGGCTGCGGAGGTGATTTTGGAGGATCTCCCAAAAATGGTTTCCAGCATGTCTTTGAAGACTGGCAGAAACGCTAGGACAAGCTCATCGCATTCGGGGGTGACTATTTTGGAAGTGCCTTCAAAATTATGAGGACGAGTAAAGGTACATTATAAAAAAAAAGTGATCATTCTTTATTGAACAGCCCTCGTATAGTTACAGAAATTATTTTAAAACCATAAATAGCAAGATACGTGAATAGGCCTTAGAAACGAATAGAAATCAAGATACTTATTTCAACAGAAAGCCATGAAAATAAACAAATATAAAATGTTAATTCGTGCAGTATTGCCCGGCATGTGCGGTTAATGGCGCTCGAAACTGAATAAACAAAATTAATATTTCTTTATGCAATAATAGAGTTTATAATTATCAGGTGTGTCAGTTCCACTGCATTCATCTAGTGGCCATTCAGAGCAGGACACATAACGCAACCACAGTTCGTTGATTTGTCCAAATTCTCCAAAATAAAACAAATCTCTTTTGACAGAGGTTGCAAATCGTCAAGTTCCACATAGTCGCATATATTTAATTAGTTTATAGTCTTCGTCAGTGGAACTATTAGGTAAATTAGTTTTCCTTCCTGTGTTTCGTTTCTTGGAATTCTTGTTTTTGGTGGTATTCCTTCTGTTTCCAATGCTTTTGTGTAACATTTTAGGGATTGCTGTCTCTGTAATTCCTACAGTTGTTCCTCCACTGAACAGGCTGTTAGAATCTGAGACCCAAATTTTATTTGGCTTTAGTAGAATGCTCATCTTGGAATGATGATGAGGATGATGATGATGATGATGATGATGATGATGATTGTGTTAAAGGGCGCTCAACTGCTGGGTCATCAGCGCCTGTAAAGAATCAGGGGAGTTAAAAAGCAATAAAAAAGCTAAAACAGTAAAAGACTAAAAGGCTATCCATAAAACAAAAACAAGATAAAACACTCGCACGACGGTGGCAAGGACTAAAAAGGAAACTAAAACCAATAAAACCAGAAAAGAGGTTAAAATGGTTAAAATACACAGACTCTTAGGGCCTAAATCCTAAAATTTACAGATGAAACGAACGCTAAAACATTGCCTACCGCCGACTCATCATCCGCGAGTATCTCTGCCAAGCTGGCCGGCAGCTGGAGAGACCTGCGGAGACGTGCTAGTCTAAAACATTCTATAAACACATGACGCACCGACAGTTTGGCACCGCAGAACGGGAAACCTGGAGCCGGTGTCCGGTTTAATAAAAGGTTGTAGCTACAATGACAGTGTCCAATGCGCAATCCAGCCAAATTAACCTCTTCCCGCCGCGATCAGCGACAGGAGGTCACCCAGTGATTCGGAAGCTCCTTTACCGTTCGGAGCTTGTTGTTACTGAGAGCAGACCACTATTCGCGCCAGCACAAGAGCGCCGCCCCACACACAAGCAGCAGTCACAGATGAGATGGTAACACTGGGATCTATGGTTGCCACCTTGGCTGCCGAATTCGTCATTTCGTTCCCGTGCAGGCCCACGTGACCAGGAACCTATGCACACACCACGCTAACGCCAGAGGCGTGCAAAACGTGGAGGGCGTCCTGGATCCGCTGTACGAGAGGATGGTGGCTGTACAGTGCACGGAGACTCTGGAGTGCGCTAAGGGAATCCCTTAAAACAAGGCAGTCACCCAAGCTTCTGCGGCGAACATATAAAATGGCTCGGTATATTTCATCTTGGAAACATTTGAAGGATTTGGTATGGGGGAAATGTCTGCGACGGAAATCTTGGTAGAGCTTCTGGGCGTTTCTCGGTCTCGGGAGTCAGATGTGATTGGTGAGGAAGAGACAGGCCTAATTCTGCTACCTAGAACAAGGAATTGGTAGAAAACTCTTATATTGTTGGTTCAGCAGCGGTAGAACTGTTTTTTTTAATTTACGTCATCCAACGTTAAGTCATATCGGACGGTGAATGAATTAGGTGAAATGATGCTCAAATGAGTACAGAGTCCATGGAGCTTATAGTTCCCCTACATTCGTCTTTAAGGATAAGGGAAACCCCTGGAAAAACTTATCCAGGTAACTCACCCTAACCGAGATTCGAACTCGGGAGCTCTTGAACGGAACTGGTTGTTCCTGAGGTCTTGTCCAATACAGCTTTCTTTACGAGTAGATCCACTAGGCGATGTTTCATGATGTTCGTGCGCAACAGAAAGTGCCTGTTACTCCATTGTTTTTGGCCTACCTATATTTGTAAGTTTTCTGCGGCCATAAAATCTTCATCACTGAACTGATCTGGGTTGAGAGGACAAATACCAGTGCACTGAAACCCATGAGCTGCTATATATTTGTATTTGTGTATAAGATTAATGGAAAGTAACAAATCCCATATAAATTTAAGTCATCCTTTGGATAAAATAATTCTAATATTAAAGTATGTGTTGGACATTGCCGCCCGCTTGACGGGAAATAGCGTTCAGGGTGGAGCACCATTACCCACCGACGACATGTTGGATTTATTACGAGAAACACACTTCAAATACAGCACCACAAGATTGACTAAAGTATAAATTTGTAGCCATAAATAGGAACTCTCAACTTAGGTACTTTATAAAGCATGTTTATAAATCTATTTAGTGTTACCCTGTAGTGATCTTGGTGTATCTGCACCAAGAAATTCACACAAAACGCGCTTCTTCTCAAAAAACCCGCATACACTGCTCCACGGCCACGATACTCCTGTGCAATACCCCAACTATCCACTATATGTCAGTGGTATACAGTATGTGCTAGAATCATTGTCTCAGAAACATTATACAGGATGTTACAAAAAGGTATGGCCAAACTTTCAGGAAACATTCCTCATACACAAAGAAAGAAAATATGTTATGCGGACATGTGTCCGGAAACGCTTAATTTCCATGTTAGAGCTCATTTTATTACTTCTCCTCAAATCACATTAATCATGGAATGGAAACACACGACAACAGAACGTACCAGCGTGACTTCAAACACTTTATTACAGGAAATGTTCAAAATGTCCTCCGTTAGCGAGGTTACCTGCATCCATCCTCCGTCGCATGGAATCCCTGATGCACTGATGCAACCCTGGAGGATGGCGTATTGTATCACAGCCGTCCACAATACGCGCACGAAGAGTCTCTACTTTTGGTACCGGGGTTGTGTAGACAAGAGCTTTCAAATGCCCACATAAATGAAAGTCAAGAGGGTTGAGGTCAGGAGAGCGTGGAGGCCATGGAATTGGTCCGCCTCTACCAATCTATTGGTCACCGAATCTGTTGTTGAGAAGCGTACGAACACTTCGACTGAAATGTGCAGGAGCTCCATCGTGCATGAACCGCAATGGGAATTTTGACATTTGTCTGCACGAATGATTTCAGTTTACATTTTAAGAGAAATACTAAAATGAGCTCTAACATGGAAATTTAGCGTTTCCGGTCACATGTCCACATAACATATTTTCTTTCTTTATGTGTGAGGAATGTTTCCTGTAAATTTGGCCGTACCTTTTTGTAACATCCTGTATGAGCGCCATTATCCGCTATGCGCCATTGTACTGCTCTCCCCTATCTGGGAACATTATTAGAAAAAAAAACTTACATCTCATGTAGCTTTTATAGAGTTCCAAGAAGCTTTTGATAATTTAAATAGAGACAAACTATGGAGCATAATGGAATAACATGGGTACCGCAGACATCTATTAGAGCAATGAGTAACCTTATAAAGTTTCAAATATAATTGAAAACACAGGTGAGAAAAAACACAAGCTATAACAATAAATAAATGACACACACATATGACGGGTGCCGTAAAATTTTATCACCCGGTAGTTTTTATGCTAGAGTATGAAAATTTTTCAATTTCGTCAGTGATCCCTCGGGACACAATGTTGATTGTGTTTCAGTGATTTTAGTCCTTTTGTTGTTTTTTTTTCACAGTGAGTGCCAGAAGTAACTGAGGTGTGAGGCGGAGAAAACTGAGGCTCGTATTTTGATCAAGTTCCTGCATTTGAACGGCAAAACTGCCGGGAAATACAAGATGAGACAACGACTGTTTATGGAAATGATTACATATCGTATCTCACTATTGTGGAGTGGGAAAGACATTTTCAAACTGGGCACATGTCTCTCACAGATGAGCCAAGAGCTAGTAGATCGTCAATGACAGACAATGCTGTTACGGTGAAGAAAGCGGAGTGTTTAATATTGGAAAATAGATGAGTAACCATCGAAATGATTATGAATGAGACACATCTTAGTTATGGCAGTGTGTGGAAAATTATTCATGACGAATAACACTAAGTTGTCTACACGGTAGGTTCCACTTTGCTAACCCCTTTCCAAAAGTAAACACGGCGTGACCTTTCAAGACATGTTGATGCTGTTGGAACAGGATGAAGATGATCTTTTATCGTCTGGTAACTATGCATGAATCCTGGATCTACCAGTATGATCCAGAGACAAAATGCATGAGCATGGAACCCGCCTCGGTAGCGTGATGGTAGAGTGTCTGCCTCAGGTTCAAGAGGTCTCGAGTTCGAATCTCGGTCAGGGTGAGTTCCTTGGATAAGGATTTTTCCGGGGTTTTCCCTTATCCTTGTAATAAGCTTTCTTATTACATTCCCTCGGTGAGGCGACTTACCTTCCTCGGGATGGAGAGTTGAAGATCTTTTCAGCTTGCTTGTTACTGCGATGATGTAGTCCGGATAATTTGCCGGCAGCTCTGTCGATGAGCGATGAATTCTGTAATCTCAGGCAGTGGTACCGCGCCAGCAACGGAATGGTGGATGGTGGCAACAAAATTGATTTTAAAACACTGCTTCACTATTTTGAGAATTTATTTTCTTCCTGTATTTCTACACAGCCGATGTTTGGAAACAAGATTTGTAATCATCTTTCTTGATTTTAAAGGCGTAGTAAACGCAACAGCGTGCCATTCATCATTTAAGTATGCTCTTTTTTTGACGCGTATGTGTCCGAGACGATAGTTATAACACGTCTGAACATATCAAAAGAATCTTAAGGAATGAGCTTTCTCAAGTGTAAAAACATCAAATTAAATTTTTTACGGAATTCGGATTGGTTCATTCTACCATGTCTTCTTGCTAAGGGACTAATACTTACATTTGATTGGCTTGACGTCAAAGTTTGAATTTCTAGGCAATCTGTTGCGTCACAAACAAAGCCATCTTTATTTTACCTTTTCATCAATTTCATAGGGCCAGGTTTGCATTACATCTCCATATGTGGAAATTTTAACGAATTTCTCGAATTATTTGAAAAAATCAGCTTCATCCTTCAAGACGAATGTCGGGTAACTCTAAGCTCTATGGGCCCTGGGCTCATTTGAGCATCATTTCACCCATTCCATTTATCGTCCGATATGACTTAACGTTGGAGGACGTAAATTAAAAAAAAAACATGAGCATGGAATGGAAAAATGCCGATCCCCCCCCCAAAAAAGGCAAAATTTCAAAAGACAGCTGGGGAGGTCATACTTTCAGTTTTATGGGACTGTCATGAAGTCATCCTTACAGATTATCTTGCCAAGGGTCAAACCATCACTGACAGATACTACTGCAATCTTCTGGACAAGTAACGAGCAGCTCTGATTAATAAACAACGCGGTATGCTCTCCAAAGGTGTTTGTCTTCTGTCTGACAATGCACCAGCTCATTCATCTCAAGTTGCAGTTGACAAAACAAGCGAATATGGCTTTGAGACCTTATCTTAAATACTTCCTTACCAGGAAGTCGCCGTTATGGATTTCCTCCCAATTTCCCTCCCTCCCTGTCTTTCTCTTTCCCCTCTTGTTCATGAATAGAGAATGGCATTTCAAAACGATCAGACAACAATCTCCTCTTAAATTAAGGCTACTGTAGTCTTCCATTCCCACCCCACTTTCAAGGAAATTCGGAATAAAAAAATTCTATAAATGTTTATCTGGACAACAGGAAGTAGAAAATTACGGCCTGTTTCTACCCAGCCTGTGTGTGTGTGTGTGTGTGTGTGTGTGTGTGTGTGTGTGTGTGTGTGTGTGTGTGTGTGTGTGTGGCCTTATTCCTCCGATATCGCTCCAAGTGACTTTTCCTTGTCCCCTAAAATGAGGGGTCAAAAAATGCTGGGAAAATGTGCATATCTGGATGGTGACTACGTAGAGAATGGCTGACAAGCACATATCAACACAAACCCTCCATCACATTTTATAGGGTGATAATTAAAACTTTACGAGATCCCTGGCATGACATTTTCCAAAAATGGAAGCAGTTTTTAACAAATAAATTGACAAACAGAGGTAAACGCTTTACTTTGCAGACGATGAAATATTAATGCATAAAAGTGAAGACGATTTACAAGGTGCTATATATGAATTAAGCTTAATATGTAACAAATATGATTTTAATATTCCTAAAACAAAAATAATAATTGTTTTGTATAAGCAACAAATAAGATATAAAATCAATTTAGATGATCAGCCTTTAGAGCAGGTGTCAGGTTTCAGATACTTGGATGTGAAGTAGGTTCAGAGAAAGAAAGATTTATTAACCTGAAACTGTCAAGATTTAAAACTATATGCGGAAAATTAAACAACGCTTTAAGAAATACGATCAGAAGGGATACAAGATTTAAATTTTATAAAACAATGCCAAAGCTAGCGCTTTTATACGGAAGAGAAGAGCATCAGGAACTATGGTAAAAATGTCATCTACGTCACTGTCAGCAGCTTCAGTTTTTTACATCAAATTGACAGTTTCATTTTATTTGCTCTATTTTTTCAAAGCTGTGTAATCACTTACCAAGTAGACGACAAGAGGTATGAAGATGGGACCCAGCATACCGACGACGGAGCTCGTACTCATGCCGAGACCACGCACCACCGTCGGGTACAACTCGGATGCCATGAGCGGCAGCACCACAAAGGAAGACGATATTCCCATCTTGCCCACACAATAGAGCGCCAACGTAACACCAGCATCTGCAAAATAAAAATACGATAAAGGAAAATGGAGCAAAGGCCATAAATTGAACATTACTTTGGAAAATGCTTAAAACCTCGGAAGCCATCACGGCTGCAGGAGCTAGAAAGAGGGAAAGAGGAAAATATGAGGTGAAGGCATAAATATAGTGAAATATATCAGAACATGAATACAATGGACGAATTTAAGGATAAAACCACATGGTGTATCATAGTAGCCTACACCCATTGGCGATCCTTTACATTATTCTGATAGGGGTAGCTTTTATATTATCTTCTTCACTATCTATTTACAGTATACAGAAGAAATTGTTGTATTCCTTTCAGGACATGCCGGATAACTACCATATTTCTGAAGCTACACAACGGTTACCCTCTCAAAAGAAAAACAAAAGCCGACCACAACATGCACTTTATATATAGAAGTATCCTATCTTTGTGATTGAATCAAAAACGTCTCCAAAAAACGTCTTAATTTCTATTATTCTTAAGGTATTTGCATAAGAACTAAAATGTGTATCTTAAATTTTCTGAAAGTAGCCTTTGAACCAGAGCAAGTATTACATTCCACTCAATTCAGTGTCAAAATTTAATAAAAATACATGTTTTGAGCCTTTGAATCCCCCCAAAAATTGAACTTTAGAAATGCCACACAATTTTTAAAACATACATAACAAACTAAATGTCAGCTCGTTACTCAATTTCTTTTTTTGTTTTGTCATTTTACGTCCAACGTAAAGTCATATCGCACGGTGAATGAGATGAGTGAAATGAAGCTCAAATGTGTCCAGGATGCATGGAGCTTAGAGCTACCCGACATTTGTCTTTAAGGATAAGGGAAAACCCTGGAAAAACCTTATCCAGGTACCTCACCCTGACCGAGATTCGAACTCGCGACCTTATACATCAAAGACATCCCAGAAACAGTGACAGTAGATAGATACCTATACGCCGACGACACAGCACTAGCCACACAATCGACCGCACCCAGAATAATAGCCCTTAGGCTACGAAATGCTTTGACCAACCTAGAGCCATGGCTCACCAAATGGCGCATAAAAGTTAAGGCGCGGAAAAGTCAAGCAATAATATTTACCAAACGAATCAAGCACCGCCACAACAAACATGGGCTAATGCCACTTAAATTCCGGAACGAGGAAATCGAATGGAAGGACACAATCACCTACTTAGGTGTAACAATGGATCGGGGCCTTACGTGGAAACAACATATTAATAGAGTAAGAGCTAAAGCAAAAGCCCAATTAAATAAACTATACCCAATTATTAATACTGTCACCCGAGCGTCGGAACACCCTGTAGACTGGGCAAGCAGCAGACGGGTCGGTGTTCGCCCCGCCCCCTTGTTTGTCTTATAGCGTTAAGAAGGGATGGCTGGGACAAAAAACATCACGGCGCCGTCTCTTTCTGTTCCACCTGTGTTCTCGAACTTACAGGATATTTCCTATAATCTGGAACCTTCCGATCGACCCGCTGGCCCTATATAAGCAGCACGTCGAGTTAGTGAGTCAGTCAGAGTTCTTGGTGTAAGAATGCAGTGCTAGTGTACGACGAGAAGACTGTGTGAGAGCATCGGAAGATTGTACGTAATTACGAGTGCAAGTGAAATTGTAACGGACGAACTGGTGAATCGTAATTGTGTGCATTACGTAATTCTGTGTAATTGGCAAGAGTGTAACTGTAAGTCGGTGGAAATAAAGAACATTTTTGAGTGGTGAAATTGGACTTTTCATTTCACGAACCCACAAAGTTACAATACAAACAGCTCACTAAAGCTAGAGATGGGAACAAAAGTATAAAATACTTATTTGACCCATCCTAACTTACGCTGCCCCCGTATGTGGACATGCAACCAAAACGCACATTAAAGGATTGCAAACAATGCAAAATAGAATACTTCGGATTATTACCAGACTACCACCACTCGTACCGGCATACCAACTCCACGAGGAGTTAAAAATGCATTCCATCGAACAATTCATCAAAAGGCTCAGCTTCAACCTACTCGAGAAGAAGAACCTAAACCACAGTCAACTAATACGGGCACTAGGGGAATATGACACAACACACGATAAACATGCAAGGCCACTGTCTATTTTTGAAAGAACAATTAATCTCGGGGAGCCACAGGTAGACCTACAACAATATCTAGAAAACCTAGTTAACGTTCCAGATGCTTTACATCGTTGTCCGCAGATAAACACACACACACACACACACACACACACACACACACACACACACACACACACACACACACACACACACACACACACACACACACACACACACACACACACATACACACACACATACACATATACACACATACATATACACACACACACACACACACACACACACACCTCCCACAGCCCTCAAATCCTTGCGCCAATCATTGGCCAAGGCCGCCCCGGGGAAGGCGGTCCCCTGTGAGTGGCACAGGCTCACTCACCCCTACAATTGAATAGGTAGGCCGTCCGTCGAGTGCGCACTCTAAAACATCGACCAAGCAGATACATGGACTATGAGAAGTTTTTTTTCACACACCTAACGATGCTGACGGCAGATAACTACAACTGATCATTAAAGGCAAATGCCGATAATGCAAACTACATTTATATTTAGGTTTTAGATAACAGTAAGTATAATAGATTACTACAGACGTGCTTGCAAGTATTACTTGCAGCGACAATGAAACACCTAAACTTAAGACACAGCGCTACGGCGTGATAAATTACCCTAAACTTCCCAAAAAATAACACCAGGAATCCTACCAAATACCACCCACAATAGGCAGTGGATCAGGCTGGACTTCATGTCAAGTTTGTATCCCTGCAGCAGAAACCCGCTCTGCTGAATCGCACTGCGAGACAGCTAAGATCATCTCCTGCAATGCGCGGGTGCTTTAGGCGCTACCGCAGCGCATTTCACATTTCACCTTCCCAATCCGGTGGAGGTTTTTTAGTGGAGTAGTACCCTTGAGGGGAAGCCCACATACCCCAATGTGCGCTCCAACACAGTGGAAATCCATAAATGAAATTTTCCTCCAATCGAAAAAAAAAAAAAAGAAACTCGCGACCTCTTGAACGTGAGGCAGACTCGCTACCATCTACGCTACCAAGGCGGGCAGCTCGTTACTCAAGTTCAGTGCCTTCATAAGATACAACTTGAAGCTTTAAAAAACAGTCCCAAATCCCAAACTCTCCTTAAAAAGAATATTTTTGGAAATTCGTATTTTTGAGAAACAATTATTTAACAATATATTTAACCCTTTAATAGACGAATTATTTTGCTACCTATGCCACGCTTGGTGTACTTACTCAATCGGTTCTCATACCGCTTTCTGCGGTGTCTAAACGCAACCGATTGGTCGTTAAAGCATTATACAATGGACCTTCTATTCAAAGCTAAACGTCCCGGTTCGAATCTCAGCACCTGCAGTCAAATGTGCCTGTGGTAAAGGACGGGTGGGGCCTAAGTAAAATAATCGGTGTGATAGCACGCGAGGATGTTGACAGAGTATCCTTTGACTGCAGTAGCTTGGATTTTGCCTTTTTATACTGAAAAAATATAAAATAATTGTAAAAATAATAAAATATTTACAATTCAAAAGACTAAAAATTTTATTAGTTTAACCGTAAAAGGCCAGTCCAATAATATAATAACAAAAAAAAAAAAAAAAAAAAAAAAAAAAAAAAAAAAAAGAAACATACTAAAATATTTTTAAGTTTAATACAGCGTAATTTTGCTCCAGGGAAACGCCACCCATGAAAGGATTAAATTACCATGTGGTTAAGATTTTCACATGAAAATCAGATTTTGCAAATAGCTAGTGCAGTCCTCTATATTTGCAACGCTTTTTATAAAATTTCGTATAAAGTGTCAAGTGTGTGTAGTGTTTAACGCCCACTTTTACTACATACGGCACCGCAGGCGATGACACTGATGATACATGAGATGAAGATGGAGCACCGGTGGAATGAGATGGCGGGGGAAATCGGAGGTCACGGAGAAAACCCGCCCCAGCGCCCTTTTGTCCACCACTAATCTCACTTCGCGGTCGCCTTGGTGAGAGCCAAGCGGTCTAACCACTGAGCCACGGCGCGATAAAGTGTCAAGAATAATAACCATTCAAAGTTATCACACTATAAGTGTCACTTAATTTAAAGGATTTATTTAATGTGGTATAAGCCTTATGTGAGATATCATCATCATTATTACATTTAATTTTGCAGTACATTATTTACTTAAGCGCTGGCGCTGTTTACTTCCTGCTTCTAACGATGTCAGGGAAAATGTTCGGACTTTAGGGATCAGCGTTTAGAAATATGAATTCTGCCTTCTTTGTTTTTATTTAAGGCTAGTACACTTTAACCTAGCAACTAATATTGAATGATGAATGAAATAAATGAGTTAAATAGTGCCTAAATGAACAATGGCTCCACTGAAAATAAGGCCACCCAACAAACGTCTTCTTAGCGTAAAGGAAACTTACACTCCAAAAGGCATTCAACGGTAATATAAAGATATTGGACGAGGCAGGCTTTCAATTGTCATTAGTACAAATGGAGGAAGAGCTGTCTAACTTTAAGATAGCGACCTCACCTCTAATTTTATTCTACAGAGTGACTAACAATTAAGTGACAATGTTACGTTCAGCCTCAATTATTTCACCCCTCTTCTTATAAAAACATCCCTGGATTACGTTCTCCGAGCTAATTCTCCACCAAACTTTGCAAAGCACATGAAAATTGTAATTATTTCTAAACATATGGATTACTTCAGCAACATGTTACGGAACTTAAGCTTTGCATTCATCTGTCTCACTCTGCCCTTAGTTCAGATGTTTTCAGATGTTGTTCGCCATTTTCTTCCAAACAAACGCGAACTTCATGCAATTCTTGTTAAAGAAGCATAAAATCGGCAATTGCAGAAGATTTGTAGCTTCTTTTAGAGTATATGCCCCAAAGATGACCTTATTAAGTTAGCTAGTCATGTAAGGATGTATATATTTTAGCCCATTTAACGTAATATGTGTAGATTTTAATCTGGAACAGAGACCTAAAAGCCCTGTTTTATTCACGTATTTTATACATTTTAAATACTGAAGTTAACAATTATATGCAGAAGTCGGAAATTATATTTCAGTTTTAACGTTAATTGCCTTGATGCGTTGAATCTGATGTATAGGATTTCTTGAGCGCTGCATGTACGGTGTGGTGCCGGCACAGGGGAAGATGAGAGAGCTAACACGCTTTTGTTTCTGCAGGGTGGTTAACATAGAAAAACACAATTCAGCCAAATTGCGGTAAGATAAGCGAAGATATGCGCCGAAGGTATGAGATGTGTCAACAAACAATTGAACTCCATGAGATATGCTGTATGCTTATATATTTACTGTTATGAAACACATAAAAGTAGAAAACAAATATTATGACAGCTATAAACACCCAATCGCTTTGTGATTCTTCGATTTCCAAGTCTACTGCGTCACTTTCATGGCTGGTATCCTCTAATGTGTTAATAATTTCATTAATTGCATTTTTTATTACATCGTCGTTTCTCCAATATTGCATTTCCAGCTCCTGGACCTTCTTGCAGTATCCTTCTCAATCCATTGCTTCTATAGCAAGTTTCCGACATTTGTAGCTCTGGTTAACATTGCGTACTTTGAAAACATACTTCATTTTTGCCCACGCCAGCACAATTGCATTCAGATTACATTTATAGGGAGGTAAACGAATAATAGTGCGTCCCGTTTTGAGGGCCATAAAATTTACATCATACGTGTTGCTTTTAGATTTATTGTAAACTGGTTAGCTAATAATTAACCTCAAAATTGCTCAAAATGAAACGCCTAATATGCTAGTGTGAAAGCTTAGCATATTAGCCACTAGATGCCGCAGTGTGTAGCGTATTTCCTATTTCAAAGTTGTCATTGTGTTTACGGAAACAGGCGAAACCTTCCGAATGAGAATTTGGGACCGGAACGCTCAAGAAATCTTGCGCATTTAGTACTGAATTCAACATATTGCCATTGTTATAAAACTGAAACTTTGAAAACGAATTCAAATGTCTTTCGTTGGCTATTTTAGGAATGCAAGGATTTAAAGAAATCTGGAGATTCTTATTTTAATTTACGTCCTACAACATTAAATTATATCGGAAGATGAATGAAATGATATACAAATGAGTACAGGGTCCATAGAGCTCAAAGTTAATCGACAATCATTTTTCAAGGTACTGGAAAATCTCGGAAAAATGTTATTCAGAAAACTAACTATGACAGATTTCAAACTCTGGACTTCTTTAACGAGAAGCATACACGCTACAACAGGGGAAGACAGATAGTGGCGGTGGGACGTCAGCTCCGTCAGCTCTAACCGCCAAATATGCCCCCGAACGAAAGGCAGGTTAGCGTGTGACGTCACCGCCCTGATTTCTACTGCTGAAACAGTTTGATATGTTGGGGTTCCGACAGTATAGGAAAGACAGGAAACGTATCGGGTATTAATAATATGTACAACTTGCACCTTGGGTGTTGTAATATTAATGCTGACTGCTTTAGTTACACAATTGGTCACTGTTTATAAACAATTACAGTTTAGCACTGTGCTATGAGAAAATATATAAAACTTCAACTCGTAGTTTATCTGAAGGTCAGGCATGTTTTAAAAGAAATAAAATGAAACATAAAGTGACTTTCTCTGCAAATAATAGGAGTCCCATCAGAACAAAATTATGTGGACATTTTCCGAGAATCTCTGTTTTATTTTTCTTTAACTTGTTTATCAATGGCAGGACGTAATGTCTGGGAACCTTGCAATCGAAGGCTGCATGTTAGATTGTGATCCGACAAGGTACTTCGGGGTTTGGACTTAGCTAATTTAATAACAGAAAAAAGATTGTTCGCACAAATATGTCGTGCCAAACATACACAATGTCCGTGCGGCAAGTGAATGCAACCTCGGAAATCTGGTTTAGGGGACATTCTTGTAAAAATCAGCCAAGTCTTTCTTGTGTGTATATTTGTTCTTCAATAAATCGTCACAATATAAATTTAACAGTTCCATTTGGTACGTGGCAGCTACATTGCTGTCAACGAGTGTGCTACACCTGACTGAACTCTCACATTCTGTATTCACAGCGCTATTTATAAGGCAAATTGGTACTACACGGCTCTTGCCTGACGTCAGACGCACCGCAGGCCTCACTCCCGGCTGAAATACGTCACATCTCTTGAAGCTGTTTTCCTCTGAGGCACAACTAACTCTACAGGGAGGGTAATCTTGGACTGCAGGTTAACTGGACTCTATTACTATTCTTAAGACATGCTGAAGAATTAAATGTACTGCATTCTGTACCTCTTGTTATTGCATTTATCTTTCGAAAACACGCGAAAGCAGTGCACTTTGATGTTGAATATCGCTTGCGTTACACCAATATTTTGCGTAAGTGTTGAGATATTTGAGACTGGCCTAACGCAAAATTTAAGTATCTGAACAAAATTTAATAGAAACGGCTTACTTTGACATGAAGATCATGTATCATAGCCCAATATTAGCAAATAGCTTAAGGATCTTTGAAAAAGGAAAAGGGCCTTTGATTAATAACATAACCAAACAAATCTAAGGATCTGTTCTATAAATCGCACAGCTACAATCTGCTATGTACTGGGCAAAGCATTTCGAAAACAAAACGTAGATTTGTAGGCAAATATTAAACATTGCTAATGAAATTTCTGTAACTACATTTCTTGTTAAAGGCCATCTACAAGTAAGACCTCAATTTCAATTTAGTATGTTTATTTGATCTATTACTGTACTCTAGAAACTTGTCAACACAACTTGTCAACACAGTTCAGTTTAACGGGATACACTTTACCACAACCTGCTTGCCACTTCGCTGCCGTATGTCTCGCTATCAGGTAACCGAGGACTGCACTGGCAGAGATTTTATGCTTTAATAATTACATGTTAGCTGGTTTTCATTATACTATCATATTTGTGCTTTATGTCAGTAATGATTCAAAGAAATTATATGTATATATAATATATCATATATCGTTAAATATAAATCTGTTGAAATAAGACAATAAATACACAATAGAACAGCAACATCAGAATTTTTTTAAACGTTTATAGTCCTTTCCAGGTATATTGAGGATCGAAAATTCATTAATATCCATCCAAACTTCGATTTCAGATCACCATCTTCCAAGAGAGTGACAGGGATTGTTCAGGAAAATTTCCTTATCTCAAAACATCCTTAAATGTAAAACTTTTTAAAGTCTTACGTTTTCTCAAAATGAACACTAAAATTTTTATTTTAAATACCAAAGTTAATGATATGTTTATGAGAAATGAAAATACTATGGGTTTCGTATAATTATAGCCCGGTAGTTTTTATACAGGAGTGGTGGAAATTTTTCAGTATCATCATTGATCCCTCGGGACATAATGTTGGTAGTTTCAGTGATTTCAGTTCTTTTGTTTTTTCACAGCGATTGCCAGAAGTTACCGAGGTGTAAGATGGAGAAAATTGTGATCAAGTTGCTGCTTTTGAAGGGAAAAACTGCCCGGAAAATCCATGAAGAGATGACGGTTGCTTATGCAAATGATTGCCCATCGTATGACACTATTGTGAGGTGGAAAAATAAATTTTCAAATTGATCACATGTCTCTGACAGATGAGCCAAGAGCTGGTGCACCGTCAATGACAGACGATGCTGTCACAGTGAAGAAAGTGGAGTGTTTAATACTGGAAGACAGACGAACAACCATCCAAATGATCATGAATGAGACACATCATAGTTATGGTAGTGTGTGGAAAATTATTCATGATGAACTGCACATGTCTAAGGTGTCTGCACGGTCGGTTTCTCGTATGTTAACCCCTTTCCAAAAGCAAACACGGCGTGACCTTTCAAGACATGCTGTTGGAAGAGGATGAAGATGATTTTTATGGTCTGGTAACCATGGATGAATCCTGGATCCATTAGTATGATCCAGAGACAAAATCCATGAACATGAAATGGAAACAGGCCAGTTAACCCCTCCCAGAAAGGCAAATGTGCAAACGTCAGCTGAGAAGGTCATGCTTTCAGTTTTATGGGACTGTCATGGAGTTACAGATTATCTTGCCAAGGGTCAAACCATCACTGGCAGGCACTACTGCAATCTTCTGGACAAGTTACGAGGAACTCTGATTACGATACGATGCGGTATGCTCTCCAAAGGCATTCGTCTTCTGCTGACAATGCATGTACCAGCTCATTCATCTCAAGTTACAGTTGACAAAACAAGTGAATGTGGCTTTGATACCTTACAGCATGCACCTTATTAGCCCGATCTCACACCAAGTGATTTTTGCTTGTTCCCGGAAATGCAGAATCCGTTGCGTTGTCACTGATTTGACAGCACAAATGACGTCATTATGAAGTAAAAGACTTATAGATTCAAGGTATTCGGTAGTTCAAGAAACGCTGGGAAAATATGTAAATCTGGATGGTGACTCCGTAGAGAAGAACTAACACACACATATTAACACAAACTCTGTATCACATTATTTAAGGGTAATAATTAAAACTTTAAGACACCCCCTTGTACATGTTGAATTTTCGAAATATTCTGCAAAGTTCTGTTACTGAAGGGGATTACAAATCATACTACACTCTTATTAACACACAATTTTGCTCAAATATATTTTCTGACGAGATGTTGCACGTTCTTGGTCTAACTTTTCCAATTATTATCCTTTTCTCCAAACAGGAAACCTTCATTCGTTTTACTTGTCATCCTTCTCTTATGAAAATGCAAAGAGAATATAATTTCAAATCCTTCCTTATCCACCAACTTAAATCTATCTTAAATTATATTTTTAACATTCTATTTACAAGGAAGTGTACTATAGAAACATTTCTATCCGTGCCCAATTGATTAGCCTAAAATACACATGGGAGTAAGGCTACTTTAAGAACAGTTTGTTGTAGAATAGACATATAACACATTGAGCCTTCTTATGAGCTTTAAATATATCCTAGAACGAAGGGATATCTGTATCGTTATTGAAATGACATACTAAATAGTTAACTGCATACCAATAGTTAAAAATGAATGAACTGGGTTGTGTAGTTGTGATTAGATTAAATATGAAGGTCTACTAACATCTGGAACCAAAGATAAAATAGATATCGTGCACTGGGATTTGGTGTGCTACCTTTCCGAGTGAAAACATGTGTGATTTTTAAAATTACGCCTTTTGGTAACAACTGATTTTGTGAGTGAACTCATAACATTACACTAAAAAGTCCTAAATCTTATTTATAATTCCGTCCTCTAATATTAACCCATATCAATGAAGCTCAAATGAGCTCAGGCTGCAGAGAACTTAGAGTTATCCAACATTCAATTTTCAGCATAAGAGAAAATCCCGGAGGAAACCTTATACAGACAACTCATCGAGACTCGAACGCGAGATCTCCTTATCCAGAGTAAGACACGCTACCATCTATCTCAAAGGCCAGCAAAGCGTTCTACATCCCACACTAACCTCACTTCTTAACCGATTTTGTAAAGAATGCTGTATGTGAACAGAGGACATCAATAATCTAAGGAAAGCCCTTCCCAAGAAATTTTGCAGTGACGTAGATCGCATATACAAGAAATTACCTTGAAAATTTAATCTGTACAAATTAAGAATGATGGATACAGAATTCTAATCAGAAAGAAGAATCTAAACACCCTTGAATGGATTAAAACGTACATAAGCTTAAGTAATATGAGGCTAATATTTGAAACCTTTGATTTATCTACAAATATATCCCAATGTAAGTATAAATCCGCTCCATGTATTCATTGCAAATTTTCCTTTTTTGTTTAGCTATTGACCTATATAGCCCACAATATTTTTCCCTGATGTTCAATAAAAACAGAAACAGCTGGTGGTTGAATGAGCACTGGTTCTTCCTATACCTCGCTCGTGAAACGCGTTTCCTGTACGTCATAAATAACGTAACAATGGAATGACGCCTGACACCGTGAAGGGGATGTGGCCTTTACCTTCCTGTGCACTAAAGTGGCAAAGAGACTGACGTAGACAGCGGGTTATTGTGACGTACTAGCCCTGATTGTTCAAGGGCGGTAAATGTCACGGATGCTTACCACATAAACAGGAAATCATTAGTATGGGATGTATTAACATGGTAAAACGACCTATCATATGTGTTCTTGTGAACAAGAGAACGCCTTGTGTGTAGACTGCATAATTGACGGCGATGCGGCTGTGCCGGTTGGGTTGCCTAGACAGATAGGGGCCGCAGGCAGCTAAAATCCTCTCCTAAGTGCTGCATAGAAATTCAAAGCTTACTTCATTATGGAATGCAGTAGATATCAAATATTTTATTATAAAAGTTGCAACATTAATTTCATTCCAGCCTTGAGAGGAACCTCCTAACTTGCAGGAGTCCTGAAAGGCCATATCATATTCCTAAACATGATTTATAGTAGTTTAATAAATGAAGGCAGACAATATAACAACAATACTAAATTACCAGTACTTATAAGGTAACAAAGGTATTAGTATTGCCTGGTATAACATACACACTAGTGTAACATTTTATGACTTTATAAATTCAACATAGGCAATATAAGTGTATTTATTTATTTATTTATTTATTTATTTATTTATTTATTTATTTATTTATTTATTTATTTATTTATTTATTTATTTATTTATTTATTTATTTATTTATTTATTTATTTATTTATTATTTATTTATTTATTTATTTATTTATTTATTTATTTATTTATTTATTTATTTATTTATTTATTTATTTATTTATTTATTTATTTATTTATTTATTTATTTATTTATTTATTTATTTATTTATTTATTTATTTATTTATTTATTTATTTATTTATTTATTTATTTATTTATTTATTTATTTATTTATTTATTTATTTATTTATTTATTTATTTATTTATTTATTTATTTATTTATTTATTTATTTATTTATTTATTTATTTATTTATTTATTTATTTATTTATTTATTTATTTATTTATTTATTTATTTATTTATTTATTTATTTATTTATTTATTTATTTATTTATTTATTTATTTATTTATTTATTTATTTATTTATTTATTTATTTATTTATTTATTATTTTGTTTATTTAGATATAAGTTGGATTCAAGCTAGACACACTAGCCACAAAAACCCGCGTAATGAACGTCGCAGATTTAAATCTAGCCCCGGTCAATGAATTTAAGGAGGGCATAAAGGCGACAGCCACATTTAGTAGATCTGTTGGCGTATACAGCGGCTTCTGGAGGACATTTCAGCACATCTACGGAGCTGAAACGTCCTGGATGTTACTAACATAATATTTTTAATTATAATCCTTATGGATTCTTTATGCATTGTGAGTGATTTACTTTTTTACTACTGATAATTTGGATCTTTACAGAAACTAATTTAGCGCAATCCTCAAAACTGATGGGGTATCTATTAAATTGATTACGATACAGAGTACATAGAGATGAGAGATTACACTGAGATAGTGTGTATTTACATATGAGCTGAGCCATTCATCCATTATTAATATTAAAATATTTGGTATTACCTTAATGTTTCTCTATAGAGGTCCACTGCTAAATTATGCTTTGGTATTTCAATCGAGACGGAAGAAGAATACATTTGTAGAGCATGTAATAAGTATTATGATTATAAATATGCCGTTACGCGCATTTTATTTATTTGAATCATATATATTTAGATATAGAATATTAATTTTAATAATAAAGGTATCTACATTATCAAACATTACATCACATAGGAATGCGTATTTGGGAGAATGTTCTAAAAATTCTGCATTTCCTGTAACATGACAGAACTTAAATCTTTCCATTGATTGAACATATGGAGGTTCTTTATTTCTGGAGGAATCATTAATAGAGCTTGGCTTCATAAACACTAAAAGAACTTATCAGTAATGGTAATTATTGAGGTTTGTGCCATAATTTATTCATTTAATAACACATTTTGATATTAAAAACGCTATCTAAATATCAAATAACTTATATCATACATAAAATCTACTAAACTTTAATATTATCACAATCTTCTAAACGGTGAAATTATTTATTTAATTTTGTACCTTCAGTACTAGGCCCGTTTCATTGCAAACCCTATTATCTTGCTTTATGCTATTTCCCTCTCCTATATTGATTTACAATAATATTATTATTCAATCTAGTTTTGCATGAAGTATGTAAGTCTAGATACTGTAACTGCGTGGGTTACGTAGATTCAGAAATCTGGTTTGCAGAAATTTAGGACAACTTTTGTGTTAGTAAAAAGACGTGAAATTAACAATCAACTGTCTTCAAGGCTGACTCGCTGTTTTGTTTTATGAAAAAAAAAAAAAAAAAAAAATAACTGCGATACGCTTCAATAGTCGACTGTCGCAATAATAAACAAAGAACTGCCGGTCTAACACCTTGCGCGTATGCATAACTCATCAACCATTGTTTCTAGAAAGCGGAAGACCTATCGAGAACTTTCGCTGCCGCAACAATGGGCAAAACGTTGGGGAGACCCTCTCTGTCTCTTTCTCTCTTAGCAAGCAAAATAGCTAACTTTCGGGAGAAGACCATCTTGGCAACATACAAAAGTTACTGGAAGCGGAGAGTTGAGGAGACTTTGGCCATTTCCTTCGAAAGAAGGACGCTTAATCGTGATACTGGATTTCCGTTCAGCTCCTCTTGGAAACCGACCTTAAAATGGAAATGCGTCTACTTAAGAAGCAAATATCAATTCAGCTTGATCATCAAGTTAAGTAGTTACGCTTCTTTGACCCAATTAATTTTCTATACTTACGCCATCTCCTGAACTAACATTTAATTTACTGAAAACTTTCTTTTGTCCAGTTATGCTAAATTTGATAGTGTTTTGTCTTTGTTTTTAATTGTGTTACATCCAAAGATTCCTTTGTGGTTATAACATATATTATGTGCTTCAAATGGGAAGGTGTTTGTCCTTGAGCGCTACTAGTTGAGCAACCAATCTGAGTACTGCGGTGTTGCCGTATTATATTCCCGCCAAGTGGTGTGTGAGGAGCACCAATCTAATCAGTTTATAATAAATACTATTCGTGCTTAGACAAACTTCAGATTTCGCCAGAACTGATCCATGTGGGAGGCAGAGAGGGTATCTAACCTAACCATGAAAACCCCATATTTTTAATTCAAATAGTTTTTCTAATTCAAATAAATAAACCACTATTACCTGTATTATAACAATAAATCACGACCTTAGCACCGTATGGATATCATTATTGGTTGGCACGTATGCGTGTACGCATATTTGTAATTACTCATAACTGTAACCTAAATGTTTTACATGATGTGATAAAATAATTAATTTGAATAAGCCAATTCTAGCGAGAGGAAGCAAATTTCCTGCTGCCCTGGCAGAACGTGTCTGGTCACATTATATCTTTGTTTATGAAGTTTCGTAATCTCTATTTACTCTAGAGAGTTCAAAGTGGTTGGTGTGTGTATATACATATACTTTTAATTACTCAGAACTGAAATTTAAACTACTGACATGACGTGATAAAAGAATTACTGTGAATAAGTCAAGCTGTTAAATTGGAGAGAGCAAACACTTCATTTTCTGTTAGCCTATGGAATGCTGTATGCTTATGTTTATGAATGAATGCTGGATGAAATTATATTTAATCTGGAGAATTCAGATCAATACCATTCAGTTGTTCTTTACACAACAGTAGCGTAAGAGTTAAATAGTGCAATGGCTTCTTGTGGTGTATGTAGTGCTGAGTATTGCGAAGTATTGCGAAATCAGGCTCGAAGTATTATTTTTAAGGTGTACACGTTCTTCAAAAAATGTCGGAAACAGAAACTAAAAATAAGTTATTGCAAAGAGTGCTTCTGTTTAAAAACACAAAAAGTGTATCAGCTGGATCAACTTGCAATTGAAATGGGACACGAGGGAGTACGCCTCCCACCTTACCACTGCCAAAATAGTCCAATTGAGCTAGTTTGGCCTGAAATAAAAAGGGGGGTTTGCAAATAGAAATAGTACTTTTAAACTGACGGACGTTGAAAGACTTGTTCACGAAGAAATTGACAGGGTAACACAATAGAACTGGGAAAATTGCGTAAGGCATGCAGAAAAACCTTCAAGAGGACGATTTTAAGAAAGAAATAGCACGTGAAGAGATTTTGGAACGTATAATCATAATTTTGCAAGATTCAGACGATGAAGACAGTGACAATGACGAATTGTCTCTTAACGGAAGTGACATTGACACCGATATGGATGAGCCAGTGGCAGTTCCATTGGATTAGAAAAACAGGTAATTCATAATCCATAATTATAGTTATAGTATTTAAAAATATATATAATTTGGGAAAATGCTTTTTAATTTTGATTTTGGCACCTGCATCGTTGTAAAAGTTTGTGAAATACAATTTTCTTACCCTTACGTTTGCGCCAAAGACACCTGCATGATGCGAGAGAGAGAGAGGGAAATATAAAAGGAATGGAGTAACAAGCTGGCAACGCTGAGTGTGATACGGCAGGTTTCCATTTGAAACACATAATAATACTGTCCGGCCGCTGTATCTCCGGCTCTGACATTTAGTGGCTGCAGGAGGTGGAGGGGAAAGTTTACTAGTACCAACATATAATGATGAGTAATTGAAAACATATCGTCAGAATTATCTTTATAATGAGAGTATAGGAATCTATTAGCTTCAAAACATTGAAATACAACTTGTAATTTCATTATCATGCAAGATATTCTTTACAACATCACTCTATTCAAATATTTCGTTCACACCTTTCACGCACACTAACTGCTTCTGTTTGTGGTTCTGGGAGTCTGTACATCCGGTGTCGTGGTCAGGAAGCTAAAACTGTCTGCTAGCGCCAATCAGCGTTGTCGCTGGTAGGCGTGGCTCCCAAACCCAACACCGTGTTGCCAGCTTAAATTTGTTTGAGCCACGTGGCCTAATAGCGGCTTGCGCTGGTGAACTTTCTTTGGTATAATTTTCGTGCCTGAACTCCGATGTTTAGTGTTCGTAAGTCCTATTATTATCGCTATTATAATAATATGGCTACTGGTTCGTGAAATATGCAAATACATGAAATATTTAAAATACGCATTGTTCCTCTGCTTGAAATTCCCGCTCAAGAACTGGCAACAGCCTGCTTCCCCCTCTCGAGAAATGTCAGAGCCGCAGATAGAACGGCCGAGGTATAAATATATTGATGGTGGGAGAGATGCACACTCCCAAAACGTCGTTTTTAATCGTCTTTTGACCTGGCTTGCTTCCCGAGAAGTACTTGAGCACATTCGTTGCCAGGACAGCTTCAGTCGTATCTCTTGTTCTATTTTCTGTCGGTGATCGAAGCGATGGTAGCCATAGTAACTCATATTTTTCAGGCTTTCTTGTGGTTGGTTGCCGTTTGTTTCTTTTTTTCCGTTGCTAGTTGATAAATAACGTAATATTAATTTAAGTATATGCTGAAGGTTGACGTCTAGGCTCTATTTTGTTTCAGAATAATTCGTAATTATATAGGATTTTTCTTCGCCTAAGTTTTCATAATTAGGATGAAGCTTTATCTTCTGCCAACACATCACGTGCTTTATATTGTTCAAGCAGATAGAACAATACTAGTGCTTGAAGAGAAAGACATGTTTAACGTTTTAATAGCAAAGATACGTGTCCTGTGGTGTCGTTACGCTCTAATTAATTTAAACACGAATCAGGGGTTAGCAGCCTTGCTAAGTAAGACGTCTAAATGCCTGAGGCAACACCACAAGAACCATCGCAGCTCATTAAATGTACAATAAACACCTCTGACGCTAATGCCTTTTAATCCTTCATTGCGGCAGCAGCTTTAAGGATAAATGGGGTGATGTGGTCGACCAGTATTAACCTGATGAAGGTCTGCGCTGGAGATAATGAGACTGCTCTTCATCAGAACCCCGCGTCGAAGTAGTTTTGTATGCCCGTCTCCTAAGTAAGTACTTTGGGTGGCAACCTATTTGCAGTAAACGCCCGGAATGTTGCGGCTAATGGCTTTTTGCTATAGATGCCTCTTCGACCAAGATGAAGTTATCTTGCGAAACATTCCCTTTTGTTGTGTGCTGTACTCCGGATAACTTAAGTGGCGTGACGTTTTATAGCACTGAAGACAAAGTTAACCAGCCATAAGACACAATCATTTGCAAACTACCAATTTCCCACTAATAGTGACAGTTGTCTCCACATTCGCCTGAATATGTTACTTTTGAGTGTAATGAATATAGTGAACTAGTAGAACGAATATTTTAAGAGAAGCAGAAGATTATGCACATTTAGAAAATATGTCTCAGATAATATCCGTTAAGACGTTGATGATGATGATGACGACGACGACGACGACGATGATGATGATGATGCTGATGGTGTTTTAGTTTGTTCAACTAGTGATTCATCAGTACCCTTAAAAACCAGTGGGTTTAAAAACAAATTAAAAGGCAAAAAACTAAAAGATTAAATGCAATAAATCAAATAAAAACAAATATAAAACTCAGGCACAACGATGTGGCAAAGACTAAAACAGAAACTAAAACCATTAAAACCAGAAAGGAGATACATGTTTAAAATACCCAAATTTTAGGGCCTAAATCCTAAAACTTGCAGATAAAAACGAACGCTAAAACTTTACTCACCGCCGTCTCGTCATATCTGCCAAGATGGCCGGCAGCTGGAGAGACCTGCGGAGACGGGCTAGCTTAAACAATCTAAAAATACATGACGGACCAACAGTTTGGCACCGCAGAGCGGGCAAACTGGAGCCGGTGTCCGGTTTAATAAAACACTGTGGCTAAAATGACAATGACCAAAACGTAACCGAGCCAAAATAACTTCTTCCCGCCGCGATAGGCGACAGGAGGTCACTCAGTGATCCGGAAGCTTCTTTACTGTTCGGAGCTTGTTGTTGCGGAGAGCAGACCTCTCCTTGCGCCAGTGTTAAGGCGTTAGAGGAGTATATGACACGCGACAAAAGACTTCAAAAAAGAAATATAGGAGCATTTCAATCTACCTGAAAAGAATATAACTTAAGAGATCATCGGAGGTAAATAGGACCAAGAGAAACTGAAGATACAGATTAGCAGACTTGAAGACCTAATTTAAGACGCAAAACCGATAAATAGAATACGTCAGTTATGGATATCGGAAATAAGAGCAGACACCATAAAAAGAAGGAGAATTCCAGGAGAGCCAGAGGAATCAGAGCGGACAGACACAACTGATTATGCAGAAGAGGAAAGATGACAACCCGGACATGTGGAACTGACGAACTGGCTCTATCTACTGATGCCAGTCCCTTTAGGAGATGGATACCAGTATGAGGAAGCTTGGATACCAGTTGCAGAAGAGGAAATTGTAAAATTTCGTAGTTTGTTATAGTAATTAAGGCTGTAGTAGAAATGTAGATTTGTTGGTGTAGAAGTAAAGCAGAAGAAAGACTGTTTTAGATATATTAGATGAGCAGATTTGTAAGGTTACTGGAATCCAGTAATCTGAAGGTTTAGGTAGTTCGTTAAGGTAGCAATAGATTACATCTACAAAATTTGTAAATTTTTTGCCTAATTTGATTAAAATGAATAAAGTTAAAATGAAGTTTGCATAATAAAGCCAGGTATAGATTCCAGAACACGGGATACTAGACAAGCAGATTTTATTTTATTTTTATTTAGTTGTTTCCAGAAGCAGAAACATGCTTAGAAATTGAAAAAATAATGCATTACTCAAAATATATAGTAGTTAGTGGTAGTGGAAGGTTAGGGCAGAGGCAAATCCTTTAAGTGCCATTTGCCATTCGATGCTATCAAATGCACTTGTCTTTGAAAGGACAAGAAACGCTGCCAGCAATAAAGAACGCTTAACGAGTTTCTATTTGAGAAAGTACAAATGTTGGAAAATTCAAACAGATAATAAGAAAATATCATATATACAATGCAACTTGGTTACCCGGATCTCTTTACAAAAGTTAAGTAAACAAAAATACAGGTTATCCAGAAAATGACAGAAAAACAAAAATAAAACATGTACACAATCACCAAAATACTTTTATTGGAGTTTAAATATTGCTATAGGCAAACGTTTACTTTAAACACATACAGTGTATGTACTACACCGCGATCCATATAAACCTGAACGATTTCAATAGGCCATAACTTTTGAACCAATAATAGGACACACGTACAACTTCGGGAGAATATAATACGCAATTGGGAGATTACATTACACTATTTACATCTCAGAGAAAATTTTGGGAGTGTCGTCCACCAGCATCTATACATGCTTGCACTCGTCTCACCATATTCTCTGGTGTTTTACGGAGAGTACCCTCGCCAATGTTACTTATCTCGGTTCGAATGGATTCATTGAGAACATCAATTATCCGTGGCCTATTCTTGTACACTCCATTTTTAGATACCCTAACAAGAAAAAATCTGATGAGGTTAGGTCAGGAGATCTGGACGGCCACAGAGCTTTTGAAATTATTCGATTATTATCAAAGAAACTGGTTACAAGTTCCATGGTGTCATTAGATATATGTCGCGTGCTCCATCTTACTGGAAATAACCTTCTCTCAATTCGATATCATCCAGCTGCTGCACAAATTTCTTGAAGATACTCATATAACCTTCAGTGTCTAGAGTCTTATCAAAGTAAATGGGAACAACGATCCTGAAAGCTGACACCACACACCATACTCCAACCTTTTCATCATGCAGTGGGGTTTCGTGGATCACTTGGGGGTTTACAGTTGCCTAATATCTGGTGTTTTGTGTGTTTATGTAGCCTGACAGATGAAACCATGCCTCATCTGTAAACCATGTTATGGAGAGAATGTCTGGACGTGGAATAAGAGTACCCTGAAACCATCGACAGTAACTGATTCTGCTTCTTTCAGTTGTTTCACCATATGCACTCTGTAAGGTCGCAGCTCTTTGACATGTTCCATATGAATACCCTGATTCCTGGCTCAATCGACGCAACGATTTGTTTGGAGAATTCAATAGTCTTCTGCGAAAATCTGTAACAGTCTCTGCATTCAATGGCGGTCTATGTTTTCCACTCTCACTAATGAGTATACCAGTTGTCTCTAGCTTTCTTACGAGCGATAACATTGTAGCCTTTGTCTGAACATCGTTTACATTAAATTCTCTTCGAAATTCCCGTTGTGTTGTTAAGAAGAAATTTTTCTTTCAGTATGTTTCCAAAATGTAAACACGCTCTCGTAATGAGTACTGCATGTTGCTCTTATGATGGTACATTTAAGATTGTCAACTGTCAGCAATTGTCAGTGTGCCAATTCTCCCAGAGCCACTGAGATCATTAAAACAAATTTCTACATTCTACGAGCTTTCAAAGGTACATTATGGCCTATTGAAATTGTTCAGCTTTATGTGGATCGAACTGTATAATAGCCTAGGTATTTGCACTCTACACAATGTAGCTACATACTAGTCAGTAGTAATACGCGGCAGTGAGCTTCTGCTGTCTCAATTTAATATTTTGCTTAGGAGCAGCACCACATCGCATCCTTGAGATTAGAAGTTCATTTGGCAATTTCTTTACGTTCGCTAAAGCTTGTGCATGGGTCATAGTCACAGATGGTTCATCAACACTGTCTGAATCTTGTTTATTTTCATTTTTCAGTAACACTGCATGATGCAATAATGCCTTCCTCTGGAATCGATCATTGCCGCTGTCTTCATCAAAATCGGAACAGCACTCCAAATTTTTAAATATGTTTATAAAACTTTTTCCACACTTATTTCTTCTTGTTCTTCAATCTTGTTTTCTGGCAAGTCTGACACACCAGGGTACATCTTTATCAAAGTTTCTCTCCCAGCCTGGCCCCAAGCCGGAGGAATGAGAGCAGTAAAATCGCCCGCTGGCAATACAATTCGAGTAATTACATACTGGAAATGGATATTTAGCTTCTGTAAAACAAATCTCCATTTTTCTAGGTTTAAACAACCTGTTTTTCAAAACTGGTCCGCGTTAGTGAAGTTTTACTATAGCTTACTTAAAAAATATTAACTTAAGTCGTGCCTATTAATCAGATATATCTAAACTGATAAAATAATGAAACATCAGTTTTGACAGGAGGTTATGTATTTATGGGAAATGTAATCATCAAATATTTCTCACCTTATTTCCGAAGACCAGGTCAACAGGTGTTGGAAGAAAAATGTGGAATTGTAGCCTGAAACAAACCGCGAATTAATGGCTTACCTCGCCTATGCTATGATCATTGGACTATGTGATTTCGGTCATGTTCGGATAAACCACAGAGGGTCAATAAGCCAGCACGGTAAGCCAGAGATTTGTGGTTCAATTACTAGGTCTGGAATTCGACAATCTGATTCATACTTCCTTCTCTTGCCTGCTTGACTTTATTAGATATCCTAAAAGTTTAGAATTTGTATCCCTATGAACTTATAGAACGTAAAATATCAAGCTGTATGCACTTTTTAATTTAAAACTTTCCTTTTGTAAGTCTAAAAGGTTTAAATTGAGTTTTAGTGTGTCAGAGGCCCTTGGAGAATCAATATTGTTTCTTTTTATATACATTTAAATTTATTAAAATGGGTAGCTCATATGGGAAAATAAGTTAATGAAATGCGCGAAACGATATAATCAAATGAGCCCGGGTTCATAGAGGTTAACGCTTCTGCATTCTAAACGCTCTCTAAATTAATATAAGAAAAATAAATGTTTGTAATATAAGTATTGGCCGCACCGTGGCTGAGGGTTTAGATCGCAAAACTCTCACAAAAACGGCCCGGGTTCAATTTCAGGCGAGTTTTCTCCGGAACCGTTTTTCCCGCCATCATTCCACAATTCTCCATCTTAGACCTCATTCTCATTTCGGGGACCGGGATGATCACCCATTCCTGGATTTCTCTGTCTGATCCATAGTTGTGACTCCCTCACCAGACGCCTAAAATGGCATAAGAGACATAACACCATAAATGTACAGAGTCGCGTCCTATGTTAACCCAGGAAGTAATACAAGTATTGTATTTAGGTATTGAGCCGACCACTCCCTAGTTTGTCGGCCGGGCGCTGTAGCAGGATGTCGCCGTGTTTCCTTTTTAGGCGATTACTGGCGCTGAGATGCTTGAGCCGAGACTTTCTCATGAGTAGCTCGGTTACCCTTGAGTTAGTTCAGCGTAAGTGGGCTCCGGCGGCAAGTGGTGAGTGGTCTTCTTCCACCATGGTATAACTTTTTATAAATGTGCTTCTTGTTTCTGGCCTAGGGCCTGTGCTCATAAATTCAGGACTGTTGGGAATTTAATATCCGATGGACTAAACTCCTGGTTAAGGAAGGGTTTAAGAGATATATTTATATCAGCCTGTATGTCATGATGGTGTAAAACAAATAATACTTAGATCAGATCCACAAATATTTAGTTAGGCATATCTGAAAGGGGTACAACTTCACCTAGTGTTAGGTGCTGCCTCATACCTTCCAAATTTTCTCCTTCGGTACCTCGTTATCTACCTGTCTCCCTGCTTAATACGTTTCCCTTGAGGATTGGCGCAGTATTTTTGACACAATTTAAATCTATACCTAGCTTGAATTTTCAGGAGAGGTCCTCAGAAGTCATATTCATTCTAGATGAATTTAACATAAATTGGCAGAAAAAATCGTACTGTACGAAAAGTATGGATTAGGTTTATGCAAATAGTTTTTGTGTGGAGTGAATAATTTCGGAACACTTCGTCTGAATTTTCCAATACTTATCTCAAACGAGAAGTAGTTATTCAATTATTTATTACCCAGGCAGGCAAAGGAGAGAGAATTTCAAAATCGTCACTTAGCAACCAGATGACTATCGTTTGAAACATTACCCTATTTTCCTTAAACGTACAAGAAAATTAGGAATAAACTCCAATAGCTTTTGCAGATTGATGCATACATGTTAGTAAGAATAGTATATACAGTAGTTGTGAATGATGCAAATCAAATGTTTAAAATCTGATAAAACTAGACTGGTCACTTCGGCAAGCTGGATTATTGACACGGTCTATGCATGCATAGGTACGCAGATTTCCGTATAAAAAGCATTCAACATTGGAAAAACTGCGATTTATTCTGCTAGGTTGCGCTAACTACTTTTTCCCCTTTGTGGTATGCAGTTTTGTTAACCTTTTAAATCTGTGCGGATTTTCCAATGTTTCATTCGCATTTTTACATCACTTTTTATTGAAGCTTTTAAATAACGCACCAGTTGCTCCTTTGCCCATAGTTTTACACCAAAAGAAGTTTTTGTGTATTTTTTGGTACTGCATGACTTGCTTTACTATCCAGCGATTTGTGCACTACAATGATTATTGCATTGTTACTGCGGTTGTCACTAATATTTTTTAATATTTTCCATGACTATCCTCATCTATAACTGATACGTAGTGTGAAAACATTTAAAGCTACAAATATATATTGTTCATTTGCATATGAACCACAAACGGTGAAACAATACACGAGTTTTTAAAGTATTTAAAGTACAAAGACACAAAACTGTAGCAAAAATTATATACTGATATAGGCTATAGGATGTGCAATTGTCGCTCTTTGGTGGCTTTCAAATTCTGTACTCTAAATGCCCAAGAGACTGAACGGTTTTCTATTTAACAAAATTACCTTTTTTGAAAATGAATTATACGAAGGCAGTTCAATAAAGAAGGATCACAACCTTTTTTTTGACAACGTACCTTTACTCATCCTCATAATTGATGATCCTTCTCAAAATAGTGTCCACTGAATGCGATGCACTTTTCCCAGCGTTTGTGCCAGTCTTCAAAGACATGCTGGAAACCATTTTTGAGAGATCCTTCAAAATCACCTCCGCAGCCTTCACCAATGCTTCTGATGATGGATAATGCCTCCCACGAAGGCGTTTCTTCAAGTCACAAAATAGAAAAGTCACATGGGGCTAAATCCGGACTATAGTGAGGGTGAAGGATGCACTTTGCATTGATTTTTGCAACATATTGTCACCCAAACCTCGGAACTCCCGATAGAACCGGCCGGCAGTTGGGCCAGACGGGAAGCATTCAGGTGACTACTACCCATTTTTCTCGTGTCACTAACTGAAGGGATGATCAGCAGAGCAGCACGAGCCCTGTACCGTATCTTTCCCCTCCCACCAGACGTCTGGAAACCTCGGGATAGTTGTGCGCACCGCGAACCTTCCAGAAACGGCGACCTTCCCTATATAAGGCCTGCAGTTGGCGAGTCAGTTCAGTTCTTGGCAAGCAGCCGTGAGGAGCACCGTGGGTGTCGATGGACTGGAAGACGGTGTAAGTGTATCGGAGGAGCTGTACGTAACTGTGAGCGTGCAATGGGCATGTGACAGACGAACTGGTGAATCGTAATTGTATGCGCTAAGTAATTCTATGTAATCGGCAAGTGTTTCTACTGTAGTTCGGTGGAAATAAAGAACATTTTGAGTCTGTGCAATTGGACTTTTAATTTCACGAACCCACAAAGTCACAATATTCAGCAACAACTTTAGCAATATGCTGCCAGGCATTATCGTGGTGCAGCATCCAGCCTACTTCACGGAAATGTGGTCTTTTGCGCCTGATATGGACTTGTAATGTTTCCAGGATATCCCTGTAGTATTGTCCAGTTGCTGATGTGTGTGCAGGTACAACATGCTGATATAATCATTCCATGTATATCTAAGAATGAGATGACCGTAACCTTCCCAGCAGAGGCAACCACTTTTGCTTTTTGGGGGGTTGGTGATGAAGGAGATTTCCACACTGAGCTTTGCTGTTTACTCTCAGGATCACAATGATGTAACCAAGCTTCATCAGCAGTGATTACGTTTGAAAGAAACTCTGGATCTTCCTCTAACATCAACTTTAACTGCATGTTACCTCCATTGCAGCGGTAGGCAATACTGAACATGTCTGAAGATGCCTGGTTCTCACAAGCGGGAACCGGGAATACCAAGAATGAAACTACTACGGCGTGTTTTTTCACATTAAGGTAACATAATATTATAAGATTGAATTTTAGAGCGAAAAATTATGACCGCAAAAAATTATGATCGTTGTTTATTGAACAGTCCTCGTAATAACAAACATGTGTCCGAAATGCATAACAGCATTCACTTACACACATTGAGTAAGATTTATACTGAAATTGAGTGTGGCTTTCCTTTAATGAAGCATGTTTCAGTTGCTGTTATTATATTGTTTATCCGCCCTACAAAAACACATCATTACGCGATGCTTTTGTTACTGAAAAGTAGGCCTGTTACTGTTAGACATGAGTACTCTCTGCAAAGAGTCGAATTATCTCTATCAGAGTTAATATGCACGCCAAGCAGAAGAATACACTTAAAATTTGTGAGAATCAAAGCACATTTTGCTTCAGAAGGGCCCTCTTTAATATAGTGTCAAAGATTATGTTATATTATAATCTCTTAGATGGCTTAGTCCGATGTTCAATTTTTCTTTAGTTATCAGAGAAACAAGATATATACAGAAATATATTCTATTATTCTGATTTAATTGCATAATTAATATTAAGTTTAAAAGTTGATCTTTTATTATGCAACAGATAAAGCTACGTATGAGATTAGTCATGCTCTTGACATTTTAACCCTCGGCGCTAACGCCTCTGGCGTGTAATGCTTTCGACTCGCATGTCCCATGAATAGCTATTAATCTCCTGGTTCAATATGTCTTATGGTGTAGGTGTGATTATACAGATTTATATAGAAATGAACCATTTCTTTCTATAATTATTCGGTTGGAAATTCATTAAATCACCCAATTTTAACATCAAATTAAGCAGAATGTTCTGGAGTTTCTATTCCTTGTCACTAGATGCTCAGATTTTTTGTTCCTAATTGCTAATGTTGGCAGCTGTTTTCGACATCTTGTTATAGTCGACGTGAAAATGCATTATACATAAAATAAACGACTGTCCCTTGTGAAGCAATATTGTATTACGAATTCAATTACAGCTACTCAAAGGGCATATCAGAGAGAATTTGGTGTTCGCAATCCTCCCAAAAGAAACACAATACTGGGACTGCTAGACAAATTGGAAACAACTGGATCTCTCAGTGACGTATGCTTGGATTGTGACTTGGGCTATCACTAGACCTACCAGATCCGGACAATAAGGGATTGTTCATCAAATCTTAACTACACAAAAAAGGCATTTAAATCAAATGTTCTTGAAACAAGCTGTTAAAACAATTAAAAAAGTAAAACTGTGAAACAATTATTTACCAAGGGCGCACAGTTCCACGTTGTGGACGCCAATTTGAAACAATTTATATTGGCAAGCAAATAGTTCCCCTTTTACGGTACAGTTTGATACAACAATGTTTAGCTCAGTGTAAAACAATGAGGTTTCTCACAGGGTATGCGCGGATGTGTGTGAGAAGGATATTTTAATGACACTGGAATGTCCGTTTCAAACTTATGTATTTACTGCTTCTTTTTTTAGAACATCGAAGTTGAAGTTGCCGACCAAGGGTTACCAATCTCTGTTTAGAGTTACTGACGGCAGAATGTTTATTACTCGATTAACTTTATTCGTTCCTCACGTATATATGAACCGACAAATATATTCTCTAATTTCTGGTATGTCTGGCCCAAGACAGAACAAGAGGACTGCCCTAATCGCCCTCACGCCTCAGACTGTTTCAATGGCTTGCCAGCCACGAAGTGCTCTAATCGGCTCCACACCGAAGACTGTTGTCCACAGCTGCGTGTGTGGATGTATATATCACTTCACTTTTTGGAAGCCCTCTTTTCACACAAATACTTTCTTTGTGGCTATTTTGTCGCCATTATGAATGGTTCAAAGAATGCCCTATTCAAAAATTCAAGGGCTATCCTTTAGAAATCTGCCAAGGACACTGTTTCTTACGTTTCTTTCGTTAAAACAACTTATTCACTAAAACTGCTATTCGACTCAACTGCCCTTGCACATGTCGTAACAAAGAACCAACATTCCTTCGACATCCATCATGATTCTTTATACATTGCAATCCTTTAATTTCGGTATCAACTGGCAATTTCATTATACCTGTTTATATATACATGAATTGCAGTCATCTTTCTTTACGGGTAAACTATAAAAAACTATAAAAACAGTGCCACATCATAATTAGCCACAAATTATAGCAATTCTATATCATTATCTTTATTTAATGACTCACTTTCATCGTGGCCTCTAAACGAAGTTGTTGATCCTTTATGTTTATCCAAAGCTGTGATTAAATAAGCTAAATTTGCGAAACCGGTAGTATTCCAGGGTGTTTTCTCAGTTACAAACAACAAGCATGGCCAGCAATAAAGTTTATATAGTTCCAATGAACCAGACAGCCACTCATACTTATCATAATTACCTATATTAAAATACATTTTATAAAGGTACTTATTTTTTCCTTCTGTTTACACTGCAAGTGCGGAATAGCTAGAGTAGGCTATCCCTGTTTTATTATGACTAATTATCCTCATATTTAAACTGCGAGAATGGTTTTTGTTCTAATTGTTTAAGTACACATTCTTCGCTCATTTCGAAGAATTAGTCCTAGCAACTGTCTTGGTGCACTGTACACTATGAAATAAACAATACTAATACGGCTGTTGAGGTCCGTAACAATCACACAATAATTGAAAACACGCTCTTTCTTGCCTTTAACTCCACGTGCTATGCGCAATTCCAAAGCCAGTCGTGTCCGTACGGTATATTTCGGAGAAGCTCGTATGAGTGTAGCCATCTAAGGTTCGGAAGCCGTGACGTGTTGAATCCTGCATTCCTTCCCCGTGTCCCTCACTGGCCCTTATCATAGAGAAGGTTGCAACAGTAGCTTCCAAAGCTCTGCTTACGGCCGCGCCGTGGCTCAGTGGTTAGACGGCTTGGCTCTCACCAAGGCGGCCCGGGTTCGATCCCAGGTGACCGCAAATTGAGATTTGTGGTGGGCAACACGGCGCTGGGGTGGGTTTTTTCCGGGACCTCCGGTTTCCCCCGCCATCTCATTCCACCGGTGCTCCATCTTCATCTCATGTATCATCAGTGTCACCGCCTGCGGTGCCGTGTGTAGTAAAAACGGGCGTTAAACACTACACATTTCAAAGCTCTACTTCTCTCCATGTTCAGTGATAGGGAAAGAGAGATATTCCAGTCTACGAACTAATTCTTTATGGGGGAAACTGGATAGTATTGCAATTATTATTAATATTGCTTATTAATTTCTAGTTTACTTTAGATATGGGCTTCGGTGATAGCCTTGATGACCCATAATATACGCCACTGCGATCTCTGGTGAGTGATAAAGGCAAGCATCCTTCATCTAGTATTCCTACGGTTGTTGTTGACGTAAGAGTGCAACTGGATCAGTCACCCATTGAATCATGAAGACGCTTGTCGCAGGAGACAGGGTACACCTACTCAATGTGTCAGAGAGCTGCGAAAAGTGCAGACCTAAAGCCATATAGGGTTACAGTTGTTCATCAGCTACAGGAACCAGAAAAAAAGATTGAATTATTGTCGTTCGATTTAGACGTTCATTGTGAAAAATCCTGCTATATTGTCCATCACACTTGGTTCTCACTAAGGCGGCCCGGGTTCTATTCCATGCGACCGCAAAGTGAGATTTGTGGGGGACAACACGGCGCTGGGAAGTGTTTTCTCCGGGACTTCCAGTTTCCACCTCTATCTCATTCCACCGGTGCTCCATCTTCATCTCATATATCATCAGTGTCACCGCCTGCGGTGCCGTATGTAGTAAAGGCGGGCGTTAAACACTACACATTTCATTTTCATTTTGTCCATTACATAGTTCAGAGATAAAGCATGTTCCATTTATCTGGATACGTGAAATCACAGAAGTCACGCCATTGGGCCATCGAAAATCCACATGTCACCCATGTAGAATCTATGCACCCCTTTAAAATGACATTTCGGTGCGCAATATCCGCACAGGGAATAGCGGGGGCATTTATTTTAACCAGACTGTGAACACTGTAGATTACCGACTAATTTTCATGAAGTTTGTCGAGCAACTGCATGACGCAGAGCTGAGTTAAGAATATTTTCAGCAAGATGGCGCTGCATGCCATACTTAAATGAATCCATGGAACTAATTGCAAGTTTCTCTGACGACCGGATAATTTGCAGAAACCTGTGGCCACCGAGATCTCCGGATTTGCCATCGCCGTACTTCTTTCTATGGGGTTATTTAAAAGACAGGGTTTATGGCACACGTCCCCAGACATTGGACGATCTGAAGCACATCTCTCAAGAGATACAAGCTATTGACAACATAGCGCTCCAACGAGTGGCCAGTAACATGGAACGTGTTGAGATGTGCCTTCTGCAGTATGGAGGACACCTTCAACATTTGATAGAGAGATAAATAATCTCACAAAATTACTCTACATTTTATGTATACTAAGTTGTTTTAGCATAATTCATTTTGAACCAAATGATGAAAGAAGTGCGTCAGTTTTACATAAATCACTCTGTATTTATAAAGCACATGCCTTATTCTGGCTAGTAATAATGAGAGTTAGAGCTAATTATACGAAAAATGTTAGGAATATCGCCTCTATTTCCATCGTGCACCATCTGGCATTGGCACCTTGTAATTACCAATCACTGCTGTAAGTTCCTTAATTTACGGTAAGCCACTGAATGGAACCAGAAATGTCTTTGTTAACCGCAAGCCGACCCTGAAACTGAGTTGTGGAAGAGAGAAATAAGGAATTCTCCTTCTTTCTTATGGGCAAAGGCGTCACGCTGGATTTCTTAAGAGGTATGCGAATTGAATTTCATTTCCAAGTAAAAGGATTTAAATTCGATTTGGATACCGAATTTTAGAAACTAATTTTAGAAAAAGGTGGTTTAGTGTGATCAGTATAGCTGAAAAAGGAAAAGTCGATTAAACTGAATTGGGTATTAAGATTAGCTTCTTCCATGATAGCTATCACCCACTCTGAACAAAGTCCGCCTCTTTAGGTGTATAACGGGAATTTGTTGGACTATTCATAGCTGATTCTGATTTCTTTCTTGGATCCTCCTGAACAAGGCATCCACGCCAACATCAGCTCCAAAATTATGTTCGTACGTTCGCTTTCATGATTATTTTGAAGTATCAATCGAATTCTAAATAAGTCATGAGAAATATGTGTTTCAAGGCGTGGTTCGGAATAAAGAAGTCAAATTCTATAATTGGTTATATTTATACGGATTCGAACTACAACTTAAAACGTTTTTGTTCCTGCAGCGGTATACATCACATTCGTCATTACAAAAAACAATCTCTTTCTCTTTATAACAAGATTATTAACTTATCGTAATGTAACAAGACTGAAGAACATATCTGTCTCTTAAAGATTATTGACTTCTCGTAACTATCGTTACCTCTATTTAATTTTGTGATTGGCCGATCCAATGGCACGCCACCACATTACGTCATATTACGTCATATAATTATTATTTCGGCCAATCACACGATTACATACATTTTTACATATTTAAATTATTAAATATATTTACATAATCAGTTTTTATAAATTTATAAATCTTCATACTTCAAACATGACCCAAAAGTACTGTTACAGTTGTTGCCTCAGTTCTAAGAGGTCCTGAGTTTGGTTCTTGGTCAACGAATGTTATGCAGATATGGTCGTTTCCTGAGTTCTCTCTTACAGTGAAAAATGAATGTCAGGTAACCTGAAGATTTAGCGACCCTGTACTCATTTGATCATCATTTCATTCTTCGTCCGACATGACTTAGAGGTTTTGCCTTAACCTGAAAGATACATGTCTGGTAACTCTAAGCTCTCTGTATCCTGTACTTTTTTGAACATCATTTCATTCATCGTCCGATATAACTTACGTTGGAACTTTTGCCTTATTCTGAAGGATGAATGTCTGAACTACAAGTACTATGTACCCTGTACTCATTTGAACATCATTTCATTCATCGTCCGATATGACAACGTTGGAAGTTTTCCCTTATCCTGAAGGATGAATGTCTGGTAACTCTAAGCTCTATGTACCCTGTACTCATTTGAGTATCATTTCAATCATCGCCCGATATGACTTAACGTTGGATGTTTCCACTTATCCTGAAAGATGAAATGTTAAATAACTCTAAGCTCTATGCACCCTGTACTCATTTGAACATCATTTCATTCATCGTCCGATATGACAACGTTGGAGGTTGACCCTTATCGTGAAAGATGAATGTCTGATAGCTCTAAGCTCTATGTACCATGTACTCATTTGAACATCATTTCATTCATCGTCCGATATTACTTAATGTTGGAGGACTCTAATTAAGAAAAAAACAACTGAGTTCTCATTATTGTTAATTTTCTCAAGAAGGCCATAGAAATATTAATTAAAATGACATTTTAAGACATTTTCTTGCAAATAAAGCAAACCTGAATAGTCTAGTATGTTCTATTCATTGCCGAGGTATTTGGTTAAACCTTGCTAAACCTTAAGACATAAATAAAATCCTATTATATAAAAACAGACTTGTTAGGGTATAAAATTTGTTTGTGTGAAGTATAATTATGGTTTTGTGGAGGAAATTATTTTGGATGTATACATTTATTGAATACTGTAGTACTTCCATTTTTCACAACTGATGAGTTGCTATTTGATTTCTTTCTCTCTGATGGTCGTGTGTAGAGCATGGCATTTCATGGTCGTGACATGTTAACAAGCCCTTTAACAACAAACTGCAATCTTATTATATGTATAACGAAATGAGCAAATCTGACTGCCTCTCTGGTATAGTAGGTGCATGCTCACTTGCAAATATAGAGATACCGTGTTCGATTCCTGGCTGGAGGATGGAAAATTGCCTCAGCGTAATGGCTATAAAGTGCAAAATGTGTAAATATAAATTTAAGGTTTATCTGAGTTAAGAATAGGTAAATAGTATACAGAGGTATTGTAAGAATAGTTTTAATGAATAGAGCAGTCATTTGAATGCAACAAGTGAGACTTTTTATACAACTTTTCATTATGAATTTAGTAAACTGGATTCTATACACGGTGTTCATTTTTATTTGTAATTTTACCGCGCAAAATTTGACGTCATCAAATGCATCCCATTGGAGCGAGTCTATATACGATTACCATGGCAACTTGCGATGGTATTTGATGTGCTTACAGCAGCTATGAGGCCTCCCTCTATCGTCAGGTAAATGTACTATTTGACAGGTGGGTCTGCCCGCGTAATATAAAGGTGCGTAATTTCTCCTGGTGAGTAGATATTATAACTGCATTTAAAAAACTATATACTGCAATGCAATGCGCTGCAAAGCTAATAATGCATCCATAAAAGTATACCTCCAAGAATATACGAAAGGATAAGTTAATGAACACTTATTTCACAATGAAGATCTGTATTTATATTATAGTAGACATATATGCACGTTGTAAACCTGTCAGATAAAATATAAATATTTCAATTTTATCTGAATTCTTTTCTCTCACCCACAGTTTCCTCACAATGTAGGTTCACTACAAAACAAAAAATTAGCAGAACATATTCTAGGAATGAAAAATAAATTAGTGTTACAATATGCACAAAGCTTTTATCAAAGTCCATAACAAGATAATATCTCTAGTACATAGTGTTATGTGTCCATTTTTATATATTTTCTTTCTCTCTTCCCCTTAAACATTGTCTCTATTGCGAGAAGGTATGCTTGAGGCCTTTTTGTCATAACATTATTTATTAGTTCTAGAAAATTGGACCAGTCACTTTATAGCGTCCAGTGTCTTTCTTTTTGCGAGTAACTGATCCCATGTTTGATGCACCTATTGGTTTTGAAAGACAAGGATACCAACATTAATAGACATTGTAATTAAGCATGAGAATAATAAAAATTTATATCGTATACTGATAAAACGTAAGACGTTTATGTTGCAAACAAAAGCATGTCAAGTTGATGGTATCTGGACACTTTTGACAACATTACGCTCCGAGGGACTTGTCTGAATGCCGGATAGCGTTGCATAAACTCATCTATGCAGCGGTTTAAACTATATTTATATGTCGGACCAATTTTAATGACGGTACGAAAGTATCATTCAACCATGAAGACGCGGTAATCTGTGTTTATATCCCGGTTAGGCTGGTTTAATTACTTACCAGAGCAACACACTCAGAGCGCTGAAATTTCCTTACTGTTCCGCAAATATTACCGCCCCTTCTCCGTAGAGGGCACTATGATTTCAAGATAGACTCACCAGTCAACTATGAGGGCGGGAAATAACTAATTAAAATGAACATCCTGTATATTGCACCCTGGGATGCCATGCTTTTAGAGAAGTATCTAGAAGCCTTTACAAGTACGTGAACGGGAAGTCCTATCACGCAGACTTTCTGCTTTCTTCCTATTACTCTTGTAGTAGGGGAAGATTAGGTGTAAATGTTAAAACATTTACTGTTCAGTAGTTTATTGAACAGCATATCTTTATGAAGCTCTTTGGGGTGGCTGTATATTGCGGTAAGATCTGAGGTCGTAACTTTCAGGAACGAGAATTACTGCTCCAATGTGCAATGCAGTATAAATGAGTCTAACTTGCAGGGCTACTACTCTTCACTTCATGCTGGACCCGGAAGTACACACAAGACCTGTACTCTCTGGTTTAGTTTTCATTGCAATTACTAACATACATTTCAAACAATATGAATTCATTTCTTGTTATTTCTGTTTTAGACAGTTAATTTATCAGTGCAAGTATGTGTACAGGTGATGTTTCCAAATAGTATACAATTGCTAGTGGCAGCTATATTTATACCTCATGTTGCTAGGAATAGTCAAAGATATTAGTACTTATTATAAAATAAAGAAGGCATGTAAATTAGGTAATTGTGTCACCATGGCAACGGATCATGGTGAGTTGCTGAATATTTTAAAATGAGGTTGTCCTTCTGTTTCGAAAAAGTATTAGGGTTAAGACGTATAGTTCTCTATCCGAGTATATAACAGAAATAATTTTATGTATACATCAAACATGTACAATTAGCGTGTACAAAAGGAAATGTGTACGAGGGCTGTTCAATAAAGAATGATCATATGTTTTTTACGGTCATAATTTTTCTCACTAAAATTCAGTCTTTTTATATTCTGTTAGTTTACTGTGAAACACACACGCCGTAGTAGTTTCATTATTCATACTCCTGGTTCCCACCTGTGAGAACCAGGTAAATTCAGTCTTGAGAGATTTAAAGCCTTTTCGGCGATGATTCATTAGGATGGGTTCTTGTGTTTGCAGCCAAGTGATGTTTCCTTCTACTAGGCTTTCAGCCATCCCAACCCTGTGGCCTTCCTCAGGGAGATGCCATTTTGGGCAACCTAGTTCCTATTTGCGCAAATCGTGGTATAATGTCATATTCCCGGCACCTCAATAGGAATGCGAGATTGCAAAACAAGCTTGCCCGTTTCTTCCTTAGTTATTCAGTAGTCATGTTCAGTATCGCCTACGATGCAATGGAGGTAACATACAGTTAAAGTTGACACTAGAGGAAGACCTGGAGTTTATTTCAAACGTAATCACTGTTGATGAAACTTGGCTACATCATTTTGATCCTGAGGGCAAACAGCAAAGCTCAGTGTGGAAATCTCCTTCATCACCAACCCCCAAAAAGCAAAAGTGGTTGCTTCTGCTGGAAAGTTACGGTCATCTAATTCTTTGATATTGTCACACGAACATCGGAATTCCCGAGAGAACCAGCAGCTGGCAGGTAGGGACCATACGGAAAGCATTCAGACACGCCTACCCATTTATCTGTGTAGCGCTAACTGAGGTTGTGGTTGGAAAAGCATCACTAGCCGCCTCTTTCCCCTCCCCCTGACGTCTGGAACCATCGGGAGACGTTCCGAGCCGCAAATCTTCCAGAAAAAGCGATCTTTTTATATAAGGGCTGCAGTGGACGAATCAATTCAATTCTCGGCGAGCAGCCGTGAGGAGCACCGTGCTAATGAACGGACTGGAAGACTGTGTACGTGTATCAGAGGAGTTGTACCTAATTGTGAGTGTAGAGTGGACCTGTGACAGACGAACTGGCGAATTGTAATTGTGTGCGCTACGTAATTCTGTGTAATCAGCAAGTGTTACAACTGTAATTCGGTGGAAATAATATTCATAGAAAAGGTTTATCAGCATGTTGTACCTGGCAACAAATCAGTAACTGGACAATACTACAGGTATGTCCTGAAAACATTGCAAGTACATATCAGGCGCAAAAACTACATTTCCATGAAGCAGGCTGCATGCTGCACCACGATAACGCGCGGCTGCATATTGCCAAATTTGTTGCTGAATATCTTGTAAACATCAACGTGAAGTGCAACCCCCACCCTCCCTATAGTCCGGATTCAGCCCTATATGACTTTCTCTATTGCCTAATTTTAAGAAATGCCTTCGTGGGAGGCATTATCTATCATCAGAAGCAGTGGTGAAGGCTGCGGTGGCGATTTTGAAGAATCTCTCAAAAAATGGTTTCCAGCATGTCTTTGAAGACTGGCAGACTGGGACAAGTGCATCGCATTCAGGGGAGACTATTTTGAGAAGGACAATCAAAATTATGAGGATGAGTAAAGGTACGTTATCAAAAAAAGTTGTGATCATTCTTTTTTGAGCAGCCCTCGTAGTGCACTGTGGAATCTACCGCTGGCTGTAGAAAGCCTATACTAATAATATTTGTGACTGTTTCAAGGAATTTAAAATTGTTTATGAGAAATTAAAATCCCATATTTGAACAAGAAAAGTATTATTCATTCTTTAATGATAGCAACACCATCTTTATCAGACCCGTTATCGCGATCCTGGGAAAGAAAAAGGTCTCATCGCTCAACGATTATAGATGCGCCTGATTATCCAGAGTTGCAGGAGAAACTCCTAGATTTATTCAAGATCGTCACCAAAGGTGTGAAATTAATCTGTATCCACCATCATCGCATCATAAAGAACAGCTGCATGCTTGAAGCTTTACCTTCTAATTCTGCAAGTCACACCGAGCCTATTAGTTAGCCCGCCTATTGGGCATAGCGTGTTTGAGGTTCCAACTTCGAATTTTCTGATTTGAATAGGTTTTTATCCACATATTTTCCTTATCCTTATCTGTGTACCCTGGAGTCTTCTGAACATATTTCATTTTTCGATATTACTTACGTTGAAAGAACGTTAAAAAATATGATACTTTCGGTATTAACCCGAGTTATCAAATTCAGTCAAACGATTTCCGACATACAAGGGTGGTCTGAAATGTTTCCGACCCAAATAAAATACAATGCATTTTTTCAGAATTATTTTATTTTATTTTTCAACATAGTCTCCTTGTAACTCTACACACTTCTCCCAGCGATGCTCCCATCTCTGTAACCCGTCCAAATAGAACTTGGCATTTTTCTCTACAAAATAATTCTTCACGAAGGTGATTGCCTCTTCATTTGACAAATATCTGTGACCTCGGAGCGCAAATTTAGACGAGTGAACAAAAAGAAGTTGGTTGGGGCTAGATCTGGTGAGTAATGTGGATGGTCAAACAGTTCAAACCTTAATTCGTGGATTTTCGTGGATTCATGATGTGCTTGTCGGCAAAAAATTTTAGGATAATAATAACCGTAATTTAAATTTTTACGAACACATAGGTTTTCTTCATTTTTAAGGAATACAGATTCAAAATTTAGACCGAGGTGGTAAAGGAGCATTACACTGGGCAACAACGGAAATATTTCGGGCTTAAAAATAGTGAATTTACATTTATTTCCATCTGCTGAATTCAAAAATGATAGATTAGCTCTTGTTTCGAAGATAAAATGACATTTCATTTTTAGCGTGAAGATTTTAAATTTGGGAGAATTTTTTTGGGTATTGGCAAACCTTTCAAATAACAAAACACAATCAGAGAGAAATTTTGGAAATTAGGTGATGCAAAAGTTAAGGAAGGCATTTTTGTTGAACCATAAATAAGAGAACTTGTAAAGGATCCTGCATTTGACCAAATTTTGGAGGGGAAAGAAAAGGAAGCTTGGGAAGCCTTCAAGGATGTTGTTCATGGATTTTTAGGCAACAAAAGAAATGACAATGACAAGCATTTGGTGACAGTGCTCCTGCAAAAATACCGTAACCTTGGATGCAACATGTCCCTTAAGATCCATTTTCTCCACTCCCACCTAGACTTTTTCCCTCCTAGTTGTGGAGCTGTTAGTGATGAACATGGGGAGAGATTCCATCAGGACATTTCTGTTACGAAACAAAGATATCAGAGCCGTTGATATAAAGTAATGCTTGCGGATTACTGTTGATCTTTGTGTAGGGATTCTGCGGAACTCCATCACAAGAGCCAAGCTAAAAGACGACGAAGTCAATAGGCTACCACATGATTCTCTACAGACACGACAATCTGCAGAGTATTTTTCCAGCAATTTAGAATTCTTAGCATGTAGTTACCAGTTAGAAGAATCAAATGCATCTTCATTGGTGTTAGCATGTATGTAACTATAAAATGAGTTCCCGTGGGGGAGGTGATCCGTCCCTTCAGCTGCCGTGGTGAGGGTGCTGCGGACCTTTAACACTCGTGGTGCCTCTGACATTACTAGAGGAACCTCGGGCCCAAAAAGCCGACCCCCTCCCTTCGGGAAGTTGTTCGGATTGGGTTGGACTCGGAGATGTGTTTTTCCGACAACCACGGGGAATTGGGTACCTCCGACCAGGCCACGGCCGCTCGAAGGGGCTAGAGATTTGCCTAATAAGTCCCAGGTACCAGCCTGCAGAGCTAGTAGAAGGTGTGCTTGATCACCAGTTGGCCCCACCGACGTTATTGGGTAGTCTTTCCTGCGGGGTTGACGCGCGTAAGTGGCGTATCCTCTTCCACCCGTCTTGCGTGTTTTTTAGTCGATGGGGGGGGGGGGGGTTAGACTCCAGATATTGCCCTATGGAAAGAGCCCCGGAGTTTGTGCTCCTGGGTTGAAGGAGGCCAGGGAATTTGAACCAACGGTTCCGAGAAAGATTGGAGTAGAAGCTCTGCATTTAACATGTAATTAAAATGTATGCTTTTCTCTCAATCCGTTAATATGTAATACTTGTACCTTGTGTATATCATAGAAACTAGAGCTAATAAACGTTTTTCATTATCATATTTGTTTTTCTCAACCCAAAATTAGCAGGAATTGCCTCATGAAGTGCTCGAAACATTCAAAAATTATTTTTTTGTTGCCCAGTGTAATAGAAACCTGGATGATATCATTCTTATATTTCGTTTGCTCTATGCAGTTTTGATCTTAAGCTTGTTACTTACAGGCATTTCCTGGCTTCTGTTCTGGACAGCTTAAATTACATGCCAAGAGATAATGCTTCGGGAACTCATAAATGTTCAAGAACAACAAAACTGTTGGTATTTAATTAACTTATAAGTTAATTCACTTCAGGCTTTAACATAAAATAAACGAATAATACCTTTGATGAATGTTGCCCTTCGGCTGATAAGTATACATCATGTTTCTGAAGATATACCTGAAGTTGATCACCTATTTTTACCTCGACTTTTAGCTCCAAGTTTCTCGTCTGTCATGGATATCATACATTTACGTTTATAAGCTGCATTTATTTAATATACGAGATGTAGTATTTACATTATTTTCTCTAACATTATTACGTTCTATGCCAGGTACACAATGGACAGAGAAGATACTGTGTTCCCTTAAACTTTCAGCAGTGGGATTACGCTGGCAACATATGTTTTGAGGAATGTGAATTTAAAATAAAATGTGTTTTTAGGTAAAGATTCCTAGGCATACGTGTGTGTGCGCGCGCTCATTTAATACCAATCTTGGAATTTAAATTCAGCCAATGATGTGACATGAATGGTCGATTTCACAAACAGATGTTCAAATCGACACTAACAAATATAACATAACAATTGTCACGGCGTTAAACAAAATGTTAAAATTCTTGCATTTCACAAAATTGTTTTCTGAAAATGTTAACAAACACATGTTGATGCCGAGATTTTTCTTTGTTTGTTTGTAATTTACGTCCTCCAACATTTAGTCATAGAGGATGATGAATGAAATGGGTGAAATGTTGCCCAATGCGTCCGGGGTCCATAGAGCTTAGACTTACCCGACATTCGTCTTTCAGGATAGGGGAAAACTACGGAAAAAACCTTATCCAGTTAACTCACCCTGACCGAGATTCGAACGCGGGACCTCTTGAACGTGAGGCAGACATGCTACCATCTACGCTACCGAGGCGGGCGTTTTGATGCAGAGATTTTTAAATATTAAGATATAGAAGATGGTGAAAGAATCATTCTTTTCTGAACGCACTTTTGTTTTTATTATCGTTTAAAAACGGCTGACAAAATGGGTGAACTAAATCAGAAGAGAAGCCTTGGGACAAATCTCACAACAATCGAGAAAGCTTTGTTAATTGAATTAGTAACTAAATATAAGAATATTGAGGAAAATAAGAGGATGGATGCGGTAAATGCGAATGAGAAAGATGTGACATGGGAAAAAATGGAAATGTGCTTAATTCGAATACAAATGTCAGAAACAGAAGTACGAAGCAAATTCGTCAGTATTACGTAAATTTAAAACGAGGAGCGAAGAAGGACAAGTGACGAGTGACTTGAACGTTTGAAGACAGGAAGTGGACAGTGTATTATCCACATAATTAAGTGAATTATAAAATCGCAAAGTTATTAATACTTGAAGCACAGTACTGACTGCATTAAATAAACAATTGGTCACAGATTATAAACAATTATATTTTGTCTCTGTGCTGTGGGAAAATATATAAGTAGTTTATTTGAAGGTCAGGCATGTTACAAAGTAAATAAAATAAAACAAAGTAATTTTATCTGCAAATAAGAGAAGACCAATTCGAAACAAAATTACGTGGACATATTCCGATACTTTCCGTTTCGTTTTTCTTTAACTAGTTTATCAATGACAGGACGTAATATCTGGGAAATTTGTAATCGAAGGCTGCATGTTAGATTGTGATCCGACAAGATACTTCGGGGTTTGGACTTAGCTAATTTCATAACAGAAAAAATTGTTCGCACACACATATCGGGACAAACATACACAATGCCCGTGCGGCAAGTGAATACAACCTCGGAAATCTGGTTTGGGGGACATTCTTGTAAAAATCATCCAAGTCCTTCTTGTGTGTATATTTTCCTTCAATAAATCGTCACATTGTAAATTTAACAGTTTCCTTTGGTACGTGGCAGCTACATTGTTGCCATCCACTGCGCTACAGCTGACTGAACCCTCAGATTCTGTACTCACAGTATCATTTATATAGGAACCTTGGTACCACACGGCTCTTGCCTGACGTCACAGGCACTACAGGTCTGGCTCCCGACTGAAATACGTCACAACTCTTCTCTATTTGAATGCCATTTAGACGGTCCAAATATAGCAAATCGACATCAAAAGCTGCGTTCACGCTCGCTATATTGACTATTTACAATTTTTAACAGCTTAACAAATGAAATATGGCTTGTTAATGTAACAAGAGGTTTAAAACTAGTGTTAAGCTAACATATGTTGGTGTAATGCAATTTTTGTTGTAAGTATTGCTAAATAGGCTAACAGTCGTTTTAAGTCAACTTGTGTTGGTGGAATTGAGCAGAAGCCCTTTTAAGCAAATTACTATCCTGGACTTTCCTTTATATGAAACATTTTTGGAATATTTTTTCTTTAAAATGACTAGCGAGTCTGACTCAAGTACCATATATTTGAAAGAATATTCTTATGGTTACCCTTTGGGAAGCCAATTATGTGTTGTATTTTATTCTACTCCACCTGGGGAAGCCATTTGAAAGAATATTCCTTCGCTGGGAAGATAATTATAATGAAATTTCCCGAATATACTTATTAAAAATTTGGATCTCTCCTAATATACTATTGACTGAGTTAAGTTATTTTTGGTTTTGTTATTTTTTGCTTATATCGATGATCAATTTTAAAATTTTTGCCGTTTTAGTTGATATGTAACCGCTTAAATTCATTTTGTCCGGTCTTGACGTGAAACGGTGCATGGAACTTTTGCCTCAGAGTCGTGGTTTCGGAATAAGGAGAAATTTTATGATGGGTTTCTTCAAAATTAATATTAACATGATCTTTTGTCCATTATATTTTTACTTCGTGATCACTAAAATACAAAATAAAATTAGGAGGGTCGTCTTATAAACCTCGGTCCTCACATAGAGATGGCACCACTGTGCCAGTTTGACTGATAGCATCAAATAGTTTAACTCTAGACTAGCTCGTAACCATAGTTATCAATAGCTTGTTTAGTTTTTGAATGACAACATTTTAAACAAGACAAGTGTAGAGATTCCACGAGAATGGAGGATTTGAAAACACGAGCAGGGATTAAATACTTCCATTTGAAAGGCTTTACGCCTAAAGAAATCAAGGGATAAATCTACTGTACATTAAAAGACTCTGTCCCTTCATATACAATTATTAGAAATTTGGGTGAAGAGTTTAAAATGGGACGTACGAGCACTAGTGATGAGCTTCGCACTGGACGTTCTGTGTAAGTCACAACTCCAGAGATCATTGAAAAAAGTAATCGTTTATTAGTGGAAGACAACTGATTAAAGTTGTTTGAGATAGCAGAAGCTGTATACATATCAAAAGATCGTGCAGTTAATATTTTAAGTAATGTTTTGGGCTTTCACAAGGTCTGTACAAGATAGGTGCAGCGTTTGTTGACACCTGAACAAATGTTGCAAAGAAAAACTTTTTCTATTAAGAATTTGAAGCTCTACCGTAAAATTCCCAGCGAATATTTGAGACGGCTTATTACTATGGATGAAACTTGGCTACATGACTACACTCCAGAAAGTAAATCACATCCAAAGCAGTGAATTGCGCCAGGTGGACCAACTCGAAAAAAGGAAAAGTCAATTTTGTCAGTTAACAAGGCCGAGTGTTTTCTGGATGCGCATGGAATTACTGTTATTGATTACTTGGAAAAGGGTAAAAGTATCACTGTTGAGTACACAAGCTTAATGTAGCGTCTGAGTGATGAGGTGAAAGGAAAACGACTTAATTGATCAAAGAAAAGAAACTTGTTTCTTCACGATAATGCTCCGGCACACCGTTCAGTCATTGCAATGGGAAAAAATTGCGTATTAAAGTTCGAATTGCTTAAGCACCCACCCTATTCGCCAGATCTAACACCCAGTGACTACTTCCTGTTCTAGAACCTAAAAAAGAGTTTATTGTGGATGACGATTTCACAGCAACGAGGAGGTCATTGATGCAGTAAACAGTTATTTTGAGGACCATGATAAATCACACTACAGAGATTGTTTCATTAAATTAGAACAGGATATGATAAAGGTATATATTGGCCTTTCTGGAGATTATGATGACAGATACACATTTTTGTGAGGCCCGGAACTTATCTACCGATCTTCGTACATAAAACTCTTGCTATGCTTTCACTCTTACAGAACACGCAACTTTTCTCTTACGTGTCACTTATAGCAGGAAGTTCACTGAGCTTTTCGTCATCTTGGATACCAATTGTTTTCTTGAACTTTCCAGCATTAATGGTCTTACCTATATGTTGTATTTATTTTACTCACTGATGACACATTCACAATATAAATATTTTAACACTTTTAGCAATTCTAACTTTTTAATGTAACTTTAAAATAACACAATAACATTACAGAATATGTAAACAATAAGTATACTCGGGGAAAACAAAAACAATCTTTCCAGCTTTAAGATATTTTCATGAAAAATAAAATGTGTATTTTGAATTAACTGGGAATATTCTAAAAAGTCTTTTTCATTATTAATGACCTTTGCCTAGCTGTTCAACCGACAATATAGGTCACGTAATGACACATGATTTTGTGCTAACTATACTTTTCTGAAGAAAAAAACTATTTCAGAGATATTAAATATATATTATTTGGTTGAATCTTACAATAATTATAATTTTCTCAAGTGTAAGTCATTCATTTTTATCTCTTGGCCAAACAAAAACGAACGGAATTTATAAGAAATAACCTAGCAGCCAACCAGGAACTAGCAATTAAGTCATATTTATTTCATTAATAAGAAATATGTATAGAAATAAGCGTTTTTGAGAATTTTGAATTAACTGCAAATAAATTGTTTCTTACGACGCCGTTGAAGGAATATGAAATTTCTGCTAGGTATGTTATTATCGCTTGAGTCTCTTGTAACCTCCTTACAACTAATAAGAAATATATAATTATTATGTGTTTCAAATGGGAAGAGTTCTCGCCTGTGGCAAATCAGATGCTTTGGGGCATTCACCGTTGCCATCTCGTTATCCCCACTCTTTTTATATTTCCCTCTCTCGCACACTTGCGAGTGTTCGTGCCGCTAGACGTAAGGGAACGTAAACTGAATTTTCCAAAGTTTTATAATAAGGGCCTTGTTGAAATCAGAATTGCAATATGAATATTCACATATAATGTAAATGTTTTAAATATTTAGTTTCAAGTTAATTATAGTTTATGAATTACTTAAACTTCTAATCCAACGAAAATACCAACGGTGAGATAATCCGTCATTGTCATTGTCTTCATCGTCTGAGTACTGCAAATTTATGATGATAGGTTCCAAAAATCTCGTCACGTGTTATTTACTTCCAAAAGTCGTCGTCTTGTAGTTTATCTGATGTCTCACGCAGTTTTCCCAGTCTTGTTGTGTTCTTTGTTAATTCCTTCGTGAATAAGTCGTTCAACGTCACTCAGTTTAAAAATATTATTTTTGTTTGCAACATAATTTGAGCCCACATTAACTCTGTTGGATTTTTCTGGCAGTAGTAAGGGGGAAGGTGGATCGCATCTCATTGATCCAGCTGAAACATGGAGGAGTAACTGAATATTTCTGCTTTGAACTCTCTAGAGTAAATAGAGATTACGAACCATTCATAAACAAAGACCAGACACGTTCTGCCAGACTAGCAAGAAGTGTATCGTTTCCTCACATCGAATTTAACAAACACCTTGACTTATTTAAAGTACATATTTCTTTTACCACGTCAAGTCAAATGTTTACGTTTCAGTTCTGAGTAATTTCAAATATACGTTCACGGTTACGTGGCAACCAACAATGATATTCATTACAGTGCTTACGTCGCAATGCATTGTTATAATATAATGGCATCTATTTGTTTGTATTGTATTAGGAAAACTATTTGAGATAAAAGTATGGAGTTTTTATGGTTATGTTTAAGATATTATCCTGTTCTTTTTCATGGATACGTTTTTGCAAAATCTGAATGTTTGTCTTAGCACGAATAGTGTTTATTAGAGATTGACTAGTTTGGCGCTCGTCAAGGGAAATGCAATAAGACAACACCACAGGACTCCCATTGGTTGCTCACCTAGCAGTGTTCGAGGACAAACACCTTCCCATTTGAAACACATCATAAACTGTTTCTAATACACTTTTGCGTATAAAAATTAAGTTTTCTTTCACATTGGGCGTGTGTAGGATGCACTATGAAATTATAAAGCCAAACTGAAAACCTCAATGCCATCCCCGGGATTTGAACCATGAAACTTCTGGTTTCCGTCCAAACGCTCTTAACCATTGAGCTACTATGGCCAACGTGCCAACATGACATTAAATTCTCCAACTGACTCGTGTTTTTCGCGGTAAACCACGAGGAGTTCTCATAAACAGAAGAGACAACGACCTTAATGGCGACTTACTATGCTGTAAGTACTTCAAGGCCGGGGCTTTATAGTTAACCACTATTAGCTACAATTAATGGAAATTAGTTGATCTTTCACACTATCCATTAATTCTATATAATAGTGCAATACTTCCCCGAACTATAAAGCCCCGGCCTTAAACTACTTACCAGTTGTAAGTCGCCATTAAAGTCGTTGTCTCATGTGTTTATGAGAACTCCTAGTGGTTTACCTGCCCGCCTCGGTAGCGTAGATGGTAGCCTGTCTGTCTCACGTTCAAGAGGACCCGAGTTCGAATCTCGGTCAGGGTGAGTTACCTGGATACGTTTTTCCGGGGTTTTCCCTTATCCTGAAAGACGAATGTCGGGTAACTCTAAGCTCCATGGACCCCGGACGCATTGAGCATCATTTAACCCGTTTCATATGGTCTGATATGACTAAATGTTGGAGAACGTAAATCCCCAAAAAAAAAAGAAAAAAACAGTGGTTTACTGGGATAAACACGAGTTGGTTGGAGAATTTAATATCATGTTGGCATGTTCTCCATAGTATCTCAATGGTTTAGAGCGACTGAACGGAGACCAGAAGATTGGTGCTTCCAATCCTGGCTATGGAATTGCATTTTTCAGTCTGGCTCTACTCTTTTATAAGAACAATTAATTTCCATTACTTGTATCCAATAGTGGTCCGAACTATAAAGACCGGGCCTTAAAGTACTTACAGGATAGTAAGTCGCCATTAAGGTAGTTGTCTCATGTGTTTATGAGAACTCCTAGTGGTTTACTATAAAGTCCGGGCCTTAAAGTACTTACAACATAGTAAGTCGTCATTAAGGTAGTTGTCTCATGTGTTTATGAGAACTCCTAGTGGTTTACCGGGAAAACACGAGTCAGTTGAAGAATTTAATGTCATGTTGGCACGTTGGCCATAGTAGCTCAATGGTTTAGAGGGGCTGGACGGGGACCAGAAGATCTGTTGTTCAAATCCCGGGTATGTCATTGAGTATTTCAGTCTGGCTCTACCCTTTCATTGTTGCGTAAGTTTAAAACAATATTGTATAACAGAATTTTATAAGCAATAGTATAAGACCTCGTAAAAGTATGCTTAAGATATCGGGAAGACACTGGATTTTTTCAGGTGTTATAAATATAAGTACATAAAAATTTACAATTACAGCAAAGTTAAGAAGAAAGGACTACGAGAGTGGACTTGGATCAGGCAGGCCGGCCACGGGAGTCGAATCTGGACTTTCCCAATACGGGCCACAAATTAACCGCGTGAGCCCTGCCACTCGGTTTTTCTCAGTACATAGAGAACAAACGTGTAACAAGATTAATTAAAATTGTGTGAAATTGTATGTCACTTTTGCGGAACGGTTATATATGCATTTCCTCGACATTCATTTATTGCTAATCTGATATAAAAGAACTAATGTTTTACAAACAGTTGCTGCAGAAACTGTTCGCGAGCTTTTGTGAATTAAACGATATAAGTTATAAACGTCAACATAAACAAAGCATGGCCAGGGGGAGCTGTTCTTTAGACGCTTTGTCTGCACCATTATTCGCAACTTCAATACAAATAAAACAGATAATGCTACGCATGCTTCTCTTCCCATACCACCAAAATGTCCTATCCCTCTTGAGGGAGACAATTTGTTCACAGCAAAACCAAAACGAACACACATGTAGCTCGTTATTTGAAAAGTTGAAAACGGGCTCGCTAAGCCGAGCAACAACGCGATCTAATTAAGGCATAGAAAGGCCATTGTGTGTGCCTGTAAATGTGCTGAACGTTTATCATAAACGTTAGCTTTGTTCCAGCACTGCATAATGAAAAGACTTGATTAATGGAGTGACTTTCACATTTCAATACTCGACATAAGTTGTGCGGAACAAAGAGAAAAGAATAAAGGCAGCCGGATCTCCTGCACACTGTGTTAGGGACGGGAATATAAACAAGAGAGGCGCGCAAGATAAATCGCTTTATCACTGCAGCAAGTGTTTTAAGGTAAACCGGTGCAATCTGCGAGCTGATAGCTTCTCCCTCATAATTTCCTCCAGCCTCTGATGAAGTGCGTAACAGCTGATGCGTGTAGAGGTTCCGATGCTGCTGCATGTCACCCAATCAACTACTATTACGAGACCTGTCCGTAAAATAAGGTCTCCACGGTGCTGGAGCCGTGAGGAACGCTATTATACGATTCGGTAACACTGGCCTGTACCTTGGTTTCACCCCTTCAAATTCCCTTCACAACGAACCCGTTGCAACCATTAGTCTTTGCTGGGCAGCCGTTTACGATAGATCCTCCCATCACTTCCGCCGCCAAGTGCGAGTTTCATGCAGTGATCCGTTTTTTTTTTGAGTTCCAAGGATACTACCCACACTCCCCGTAGGGGGAGGGATTCGACCCTTTCAGCTGCCAAGGTGCGGGCGCTGTGGACCCCTAGCACTCGTGGCACTTCTGACGTTACTAGAGGCACCTCGGGCCGAACATGCCGAGCCCCTCCCGTAGGGGCGTTGTTCGGATTGGGTTGGCCTCGAGGGGGCAGTGTGTTCCCGCCACCCACGGGCAATTGTGTACCTCCGGCCAGACTACTGGCCGCCCGGAGGGGGTAGAGGGTTGCCTCATAAGTCCCGGGAACTAGCCTGCAGAGATAGTAGCTGGTGAGCTAGACACTGGCGGCCCTACCAAGGTTTTTGGTAGCTGGTTCATTAAGGACCGGCGCGTAAGTGGCGTATCCACTTCCGTCCTGTCTGCCGTGTGCAGGCGGGGGGGGGGGGCAGTTTATAAAATAGGTACTGTCCTACGGTAAATAGACCCGAGAGGCCCGGGCTCGGTCCTACGGGGCCAGGACTAATGGGAGTAGATCCTCACATTTACTTTAATACCCTCACTGAAATTCATCGTCAGTTATGCAAAGTCTATCGGCCACACTGTATCGACGTCAGAAACGTGCGAAAGGTGGGTCAGAGAGTTCAAAGACAGACGTCCAGACGTCCATGACGAACAGCGTTCTGGTCGGCCTTCGGTTTCAGCCGAAACAATTGCAAAAGTGGAGCAAGAAATACTTAAAGCTCGGCGTGTGACAGTTCACGAGCTGTGGGAACTTATCCCTGAAGTCAGTAAGACTACGATCGACAAGACTTTGACCCAACATTTGCATTATCGCAAGGTGTGGGTGAGATGGGTCCTCAAAATGCTCACCGAAGACCATAAACGGCAACGTCTTGAAGCGGCCCACTGATTACTGAAGCACTATGCAGAACAGAGCGAGGAATTGTTGGATTCAATTGTCACTGGCGAAGAAACCTGGGTGCACTACACAACATCAGAAACTAAAGAACGTTCTCCTCAGTGGCGGCATTCGAATTCGCCGAAGTCGCGAAAGTTCAAACAGACATTTTCTGTCGGCAAAGTGATGGCCAGTGTGTTCTGGGACAGAAAAGGTGTATTGTTGTGCGAGTTTATGCCTACCGGCACAAAAATAAACGCCGCTAGAACATTGTGGGACTTTATAAAGTTGCGACGCGCCATTCAAAATCGAAGGAGTGAAATCCTGACGAAGGGAGTGATTTTTCATCACTACAACGCTCGTCCCCATACTGCACATGCAATGGCTGATCTCCTGGCCCAGTTCGGAAAGGACATCCTCATCCATCCCCCCTACAGTCCAGACTTAGCACCTAGTGATTATCATCTGTTTCCTGAGTTGAAGTCACACCTGGGTGGAACACATTTCCAGACCGGCGATGATTTGAAAAACGAGGTTAAGCGTTACCTGCGCAACTTGGCGGGAGAGTGCTATGACAAGGATATACAAAAACTGCCACAGCGCATGCAAAAGTGCACGGATCGCAATGGCGATTACGCTGAAAGATAGCTGTAAGTTCCACCTTTCCATCAATGTAACATTAATTGATAATAAACATGTTTTCTATATTAAATCAAATTGGAGAACTTGTTTTACGAACACGCCTCGTCCTTTGAAGATCCACATTTCTTACACGAGGGCTGATCAGCAAAGACGGAGAGTGATTTTTTCACACATGTTTATTACTAAAATTGAATGTTTACATGATCTTTTCATAGCATCTCTGCCAGTCCTGGCAAACGTGCTGCATACCACTCTTTGTCAGGTCCTTGACAATTGTCTAACTTTTCTTGAGCACTGCTTCAGAGTTCTCAAATCGAATACCCCTAAGCTTTGGGTTTAGTGATGGGAATAAAGCAAGTCGCAGGGTGCAAGATCGGGGCTATAAGATGGATGTGGTAAACAGGTAATGTTGATTCGAGCCAGAAACTGCATGACTTGATTTGCGACGTTAGGCTGTGCATTGTCATGATGAACTCGCCACCCAGTCGAAGAAAGCTCTGGTCGTTTCTTTGCAATATGGTTCCTCGGTGTAGCCAATACTGACGTGTAGTATGCTGCTATAACACTAGTGTGAGGGGGAACTGCATACACAGGTAATATTTAATCGAGCCAGAAACTTCATGACTTGATTTGCGACGTAAGGCCGTGCATTGTCATGCAGAAGTCGCCACCCAGTCCGAGAAAGCTCTGGTCGTCTCATTGAAATGTGCTTCCTCAGCGTAGCCAATACCACGTGCAGTGTGCTGCTGTAACAGTAGTGTGAGGGGGAACTGCACACAGAGGTAATGTTGAATCGAGCCAAAAGCTGCATGACTTGATATGTGACGTGAGGCCGTGCATTGTCATGAGGAGGACGCCACCCAGTCCGAGAAATCTTTGGTCGCTTCTTTGAATTGTGCTTCCTCAGTGTAGCCAATACTGACGTATAGTATGTTGCTGTAACAGTAGTGTGACAGGGTAATGAATGCTGGTAAATCATTCCATTACAGTCAAAAAATGTGATCACCATCACTTTCCCTGCAGATGGAACAACCTTTGCCTTTTTGGTGTTGGAGAACCTGGCGATTTCCACACTATGCTGGCTTGTTTTCCTTCAGGATCATAATGATGCAGCCATGACTCATTACCGGTGATAATCGATTTAAAAATGCATCCCCTCCACCAGCAAAGAGACGCAGCACTTCACGGCTTGTCTCAAATTCGCACAGCCATTTGTTTGGGAGTTAACAGACGTGGCACCCAACGAGCACAAACTCGGGTCATATAGAGATGGTCGTGTAAAACTGTAAACACACTGCCATATGACTGTCTCAACACTTCACTGAGGTTACGTAATTATATACGCCGATCCTCTTGGACAATCACAGCAGTTCTGTTGATGTTGACCTCAGTCACAGTAGAAGCCGAAACACCATGCCCACCTTGCTTAACACTAACAAGTCGGCCTTATTTGAAGTCCTTGAACCACCTAAACACTGTTGCACGAGGTAGTGCATCTTCACTATACGCTTGCTTCAGCTTTTCATAAGTTTCTGTGGCTGTATGGTTTAAACGAAAACAGAAATTGATTGCGCTGTGCTGCTCCTTTCCAGTCACCTCCATTGCCTGGTATGCGAAATGCACGTATTTTCTAACAATAGAGCATTACTACCAACCTATCAATACGACAGTGCTGCCGCCTACTGGCATTATACATAAAAACTCGCTCCTTTCAAATATTTATGTTACAGATACGAAACTATCACGAAAGCTACAGGAAAAAATCAGTCTCAGCCTTATTTGATCAGACCTCATACCTTCGTTAATTTTTTATATAGCTGTACTACTGTTTGTAGTGCATTGTGGATTTAAAATTTTGACATCAAGTTTTCAACGCATATTTATAGGTTGTTTCGAAACGACACCGAAAGAATATAGCCGCTTCGTAGTTTATAACTTAGCTAATCCGAATTTCGGTGTCGCTTCAAAGTTCTGTTAGGTATAATTTTATGCATCATTAAATATTATATTATTTTGTGATTAGGCAGCGCAGGAACCACTGGTGTGCGAACCACAGAAGTTGTGACTGGGATGCACCAGCCACATAAACAAAAGCAGTGTTCCCTGCTCTTTATCAAATACCCTAACCTCGTATCAGGTAATGGGGCAAAGGGCAGTCTTTTGTGAAAAAGTCGATACTGTCTCGGGTAGATTCAAGACTGCTCATTTTGCTATTTTCTTAATCGTACAATGCTTTCAAATAGTTACTGTAAATTCAACAACTTTTTTAAGTTACAAATTCATTATTTAGTATTATTAAACATAGTGAAATAAGATGCTTGTCTCATTGCATAAGATATTTAGTTTTGGTTAACTTTATTTACAGTTCGTTGATATTGTTCTCTGTTATTTTTATCATTTAATGCTTCCATCCTCAATCTCACAAGCATGAACTTCCTCTAAAAGGTTTAAGTTGCATATTTCCAGCTTATTTGCCATCATTAACTGTTATAACGGAATGTTGGAACACTTTAAACACCCATAAACAAATAACTAAAAATAGCTTCTTTATTGCGATTTCATAATCCAAAGAAATTCTTAATAGTAGCAAGCTACCGTGGAGTATGTCGGTATGTTTACAAACAGCTACAGCACGCGACACGGTATATCAGCTACCTGGAAAATTCGATAGTGTGAGGCACGTGGCGTTGTTCCTGTAACTGCCTTATCCATACTCATTCTGGAGCGCTTTTTATGCCGCTTTTTGGCGGTAAAAGCTATCTATATGTGTCACATAGAAGATGGGCGACTTCTATATATTCGTTTGGTGTCGGTTCGAAACACTCTGTGTACAAGTTTGTCCAACTGTCCCGTCTTTCAGGTAAGCACATATCCCTTCGTCCGTTAGAACAATTGCAGAACGCAAAAGGGTGAATCCAGTTAAACGGACGGCAATGACTTGATCCGAGCTTTCTGGGAACTGCTTCTCGTCGCTCCCAGCAGAATAAAATTTGTCATGCCGTCTATTTAATTAGATTTACCCCGTAGTGTGCCGCAAGTGCTCTTACACAGAAAGGGATATCTGCTTACCTGGAGGCCGCGCCGTGGCTCAGTGGTTAGACCGCTTGGCTCACACCAAGGCGGCCCGGGTTTGATCCCAGGCAACCGCAAAGTGAGATTTGTGGTGGACAACACGGTGCAGGGGCGGGTTTTCTCCGGGACCTCCGGTTTCCCCCGCCATCTTATTCCACCGGTGATCCATCTTCGTCTCATGTATCATCAGTGTCACCGCCTGCGGTGCTGTATGTAGTAAAAGCGGACGTTGAACACTACACATTGCTTACCTGAAAGACGGGGCAGTTGGACCATAATTTCCATTTTCACCTTTAGCCACAGGCATGTTTAACATTTTAAATTTAAAACTCAAATAATATTAAAATTAGCTATGCTGCATCAGGTTACAGACATTGTTATGCAAAAAGCGAACTGAACACGACATAAAAAGTAGGAAACAAGAACAGAGCATTTGTGTGGTTCTAACTTATGTTGAAGCAGTATGTGATGTTGAAGAAGGTCTTGTAATCAATTATGGACTCTAACTTGTTACAGAAAGTGTTTTGTGTAATATTTGTAAAGTCTGACCCACCTCTGTGGCATAGATGGTAGCGTGTCTGCTTCACATTCAAAAAGTATAAAGTTCGAATCATGGCCACAGTGATTTAGCTGGATAAGGTTTAATCTGGTGTTTCCTTTATCCTGAAAGATACACACAGAAACGAACTTCCGTAGATTAGACCTCTCGTCATTACCAGGGTGCGTGCTTCCCGCTGCTAATTTGTTTTAGCTATTTTGGGTGTCCGTTTTAGCAACTGCCACTGTGTGTTGTAGTGTCAGCTTTAGGTTTGCTGTATCTTCGAGTTTCCTGCTGATTGATTTCTCCTCTGTTCCGAAGGGCTGATTCAGATGCCGTAAAAAATCCTCCGTGTTTTTTTCCGCACCCGCAACATCATGTCTCCTTGTTTTATGTCATTCCTTCTTGTCTTGTAGTGTTCCTTATTGGGGTGGGCTTTATCCGTCTTTGAACTTCGTTTCTACCTCCATTGGTCTTTTATTTCTTTTATAGCAAAACCTCTGCCAGTTAATTTAATTTTTAGCTTCTATTTGAAAATATTTTAAAGTTTTTAATCCTCTTGTTATGTAAATTACATAAAAAGTTTTATATTTTTAACATTTTTATTTTTAGAGAATCCTATTTACAAGCTGCAGCTAAAAAGATCGTTTGATTTTTTCGTATTATATATTTTACTCTATATGAACTGTATAATAACAAAAGTTTCTATTGTATATAATAATTAAAATAATAAATAACAATAGCCAAGAGGGCAAGTCAGATGAGTTGAAAGCCGAAGGCTATGTATGGTTATGTAACAGTTATGATATTCTATTCTGTTTAAACGAACACGAAACAGAGAGGGAAGAAGAATAAGAACTAGTTATAGAGATAAGTACGAAATATATAGTAATTTGAAACAATAAAAGAGAATATTTTGCAAATAGCTAACGCCACAAAAATGTTATTCCACATAGTATTTTGCGCCTCGGTGATATCTACCTTTCTGTAGGCATTTTGAGTACAAAAAAGAAAACAAAAAATGCTTCAGTGTGTGTGTTTTTATAATGGAGTTGCATAACAGCATAAAATAGTCATTGAATTGACTTAGAAATACCTTCATGCTAATGTTAATTTTATTTGGAGGTAATATTCTGAAAATTTGCATTCAGAATTCATAAAAAGAAGTTGAGAGTTGGTATTCATCCTACATTTCAATTCTGAGATAGAAGCATATACAAAAAAAAAAAAAAAAAAAAATTGTTCCTAAAAGTTAGTGATTCAAATAGTCGAAAAATATATTGGTAGCAAAAGAATTCGTCGAAATGGAACAGGTGCTCTCTTTACAGTAATCAGGTAAAAAAAGAAGAAAAACAGTTAATAAATAAAGAAAACTCAAATTTCAATACTAAAACTACAATATCATGTATCTGATTTTAATGTAGTGAAACATATTGATTGAAACTTGTTAATATGAGAGGTCCTGACGTGGAATAATAATTAAATTATTCATACAAATGGAATTTCATGATAAAAGTTCATCTCGGTCGTAAAATTTTTAATTAAATGACAAAGTTATTTGGATCACCAGTACAATGGTGTTTGAAAACAGCATTCACAAATATTACTTATGGAATACGTTTAACTGGGAAGTTCATAAAAGAGAAATAAAATTAAATTTTGCTAAATCTGTACGATCACGTAAGACAACAACTGATGCTAGTCCCGTAGGTCAGTCGATAGAGCACCTGCCTGCTGTGGAAGGGGTGCCACGTTAGATTTCCGACTAGGGATGGAGACTTTTCTCTAATCAAAATGATTTCCCATCTTCCCCAGCGTCTGGATGTATGATTGAGGGTGTGGATGTGAGCGTGATCTAATGATTAAATAAGGAAAATGAAAAGTACCAACAACCATCGATATGTACCAAAGGAGAACGGCCGCCGATATGACCATTGGAGTTAAAGGCGGGGTATAAATGAAAAAACAACAACTTATATGATGTAATCAGCTGGCTTATTACCAGTTTCTCAACAATTATTCCTGCAAAACACGTTATTCTGCGTTAGCCGAGTTCAGCATTTATTGTAAAATGGTTTTATAGTTATATTTTCTTGTAGGTACAATTAGAATATAGCAATACAGTACAGTTAAGCGATATTCAAATGTTTTAAAAGCTCCTAGCCATGTAATAGTTTGAAATTCCCTTCTCTTTGTATAACCAGGGGAACAAAAGAATTAAGAACTTCCCATTTAAAGAAATTATGACAACTTGGTAATTTAAATTAATAATAACGAACATCTAGAAAATGGTTAACTACAAAAAGAAATGTTTTTGAGATAATTTGTATCCTTTAACAAGATATAATTTGTTTTGTGTAATAATATTGTGTTTACCCGTATCAACTGGTACCAGGGCCGATCCGAGTTAACGGAAATTGTTCCTAAAAGTTAGGGATTCAAATAATCTAAAAATATTTCGGTAGGAAAAGAATTCGTCGAAATGGAACAGTTGCTCTGTTTACAGCTATCAGGTAAAAAGGGAAGAAAAAATGTTAATCGATAAAGGAAACTCAAATTTCAATACTAAAAGTACAATATATTTATCTTATTTTAACGAAGCGTAATATACTGTCGCCAACCCATTATTAACGGTGGCGCGGCGCGGAGCGATAACAGACATAGCGCAGTGTGGAGATAAACAGCTTGTCTAAGCAGTAAACATGGCGCGGAGATAAAAGGCATGCCAAAACGGATAAAGTTAGATAAAAAGGAACATTCTAGTCACATCTTGATTATCTTACAAAACATTCGATTTGTTGTTTTTTACAGAATATTCGAGAAATGTCTAGTAATATGAGTCGTGGTATATATAAAGAAGCCGTGACTCGACAAGGGACAGTTGTAAACAGAGGCGGAACGAGAGTTTTAATTGAAACTGGCGTGTTTGGAAAGTGAGCTCTTTGTTGTGGTCATTGACCTTAGTAGGTTGCAATTGTGTATGTGACGTAATGCTGCTACTTTGAGTGTATTTCTACGGAAACAAAGAATCTTTGGAATTTCTGCAACTTGGACTTTTAAATCTACGAACCCACAAAGTCACAATATTGATTGAAACTTGTTAATACGAGAGGTCTTGAGGTGGAATAATAATTAAATTGTTCATACAAATAGAATTTCATGACAAAAGTTCATCACTGTCGTAAAATTTTTAATCAGATGACAAAGCTATTTGGATCACCAGTACAATGGTGTTTGAAAACAGCATTCACAAATATTTATTATGGAATACGTTTAAATGAGAAGTTCATAAAAGGGATATGAAATTAAATTTTGCTTAATTTATATCATCCCATAAGGCAACAACTTACGCTGGTCCTGTAGTTCAATCGGTAGAGCACCTGCCTGCTATGCAAGGCGTCTCGGGTTCGACTTAGAGGTGGGGTTTTTCTCAAATCAAGATGATTCTCCATCTTCCCCAGAGTCTGGAATTGTGATTGAGAGTGTGAATGTGTTGGTGATCTAAGGATTAAAACCCAACGACTACGAGATAACACTATCAATATGTTCCAAAGGTGAACGGCGGCAGATACGACCACTCTGAACACTTTGTCACGAGGTCTACCAGAAAGTTCGAAGACTCCGTCCTCTATCAGCCCGGGAGCTAATGTTAATGCAGAGTTATTACTCCCATTAGTCCTGGACACGTAGGACCAAGGACCCGGGCCTCCTTCATACCCGGGAGAGATGGATAGGAAGTGGATACGCCACTTACGCGCGTCAACCCCGCAGGGATGACTACCGATAACCTCGATGGGGCCGCCTGTGATCTAGCACACCTTCTACTAGATCTGCAGGCTAGTACCCGGACTTCTTAGGAAACCCTCTGCCCCCTCCGGGCGGCCGAAGCCTGGTTGGAGGTACTCGATCTCCCGTGGGTGTCAGGAACAGACTGCCCCCTCGAGTCCAACTCAATCCGAGCAATTCCTATTCAGCGAGGGGCTCGAATGTTCGACCCGAGGTTCATCTGATATCGTCAGAGGTACCACGAGTGCTAAAGGTCCGCAGCGCTCGCACCACAGCAGATGAAGGGAGGTATAAGTGGAACAATTCAATTCATGCCAGAGGATGTACTCAAAATTAGCCCTGGACCCGTAGGACCACGGGACCCGGCTTCCTTCGACCAGGGAGTTACCAAGCTGTCCCGAAAGGAAGCCCGGCGCCACCGTGGGGCTTTCCATGGTGCAAGATCTATAGACTAAACCCCCCCCCCCAATATGGTCCTCTGGACTCAGGACGGGATGGAAGTGGATACGCCACTTAAGAGCGCCAACACCTAAGTGGGACCTCAGTGGGGCCGCCTAGTCATCTAGCACACATTCTACTAGCTATGCTGGCTAGTACGCGGGAATATATGGTTTCCCGCAACCCCGTACGGAGACGTACCGGATCACCCACGGGTATCGGGAACACACTGCTCCTGGAGTCCAACCCAATCCGAGAAATTCCTATTCAGGAAGGGGCTGGAATGTTCGGCCCAAGGTTCCTCTAGTAACTTCAGAGGTACTACGAGTGCTAAGAGTCCGCAGCGCTCGCACCACAGCAGCTGAAGGGAGGTATGAATGTAACAATTGAGTCCAGAGGTTCCACTCCCATTAGTCTTGAACCCCAATGAACAATACCCGGGCCTCTTTCAACCAGGGAGTTATCCGAGCTGTCCCAAAGGGCGCTCGGCGTCCTCCGTGGGGCTTTCCATAGGACAAGACCTGGGTTACAAACAAGGGCCCCCCCATCTGGTCCACGGACACAAGACGGGATGGAAATGGATACGCCACTTACGCGTGCCAACGCCAAAGGTGAAGGCTACCGATATGACCTCGGTGGGGTCGCCTGGCGATCTAGCACACCTTCTACTAGCTTTGCAGGCTATTACCCGGGAGAATTAATGACTTCCCTCAACCCCGTCCTTAAACGTACCCGATTCCCACGGGTATCGGGAACCACTGCCCCCTCGAGACCATCCCAATCCTAACAACTCCCGAAGAAGGGGCTCAGATGTTCGGCCCGAGGTTCCTCTAGTATCGTCAGAGGTACCACGAGTGCTAAGGGTCCGCAGCGCCCGCACCACGGCAGCTGAAGGGGACGGATCCCCTCCCCTAGGGAGGTATAAACAGAACAGGAAAACAAACTGATATGATGTAATCAGCTGGTTTATTACCAGTTTCTCAACAAGTATTCCTGCAAAACACGTTATTCTGTGTTAGCCGAGCTAAACATTTAGTGAAATTAGTATTATATTCATCTTTTCTTGTAGGTACAATTAGAATAGTGCAATACAGTGCAGTTTTAAAATCTGCTGGTCATGTAATGGATTGAAACTCCCTTCTCTTTGCATGATCAGGAGAACAAAAGAAATAAGGACTTCCCATTTAAGAAAAGTATGACTATTTTGCAATTCAAATTAGTAACTACGAATATCTAGAAAATGGTTAACTACAAAAATAAATGGTTTTGAAGTAAGTATTTTTCAACAAGATATACATTGTTTTGTTAATTATTGCAGAAATTCAAAATGCTCTTTATTTCCGTAGAAACACAGTTTGTACACCCCTTACAGTTTCTAAAAGTGACGTGTCATACACAGAGTAGTCTCTGGATCATTCATTACACATAAAAACTCGAACAAAATCACTCGCGATACACTTCAAAGTATCCACAATTAACAGTTCTCCACTTTCAACTCACAACTCCATTAACAATTGAACAACTGCGCTGACAGTCGTTGTACTTTTATATCCCCAGTCACTGTGTCTAGAATTCAGTGGAACACTCTGTAACAATGAAGAAGGCATCAGAAAGGAAGAAACTTCCAGCCATCTATCTATCTCTTTCTTTCACTGTTTCGGAGAGCTTTTATCTCCGCGGTGCACTGTCTGTCTCTTTCGCGCCCGCCGCAACAATGCCCAATAAACAAAGCTGGTTCATCAGCACTGTCTGAATCTGAAAACTCTTCATTTTCACGAGGGTGGGTCAGAAAGTAATGCCTCCTATTTTTTTCTCTCTTTTAATTGCACAAAAAATTGAATGCAATTTACATAGCTTGAAAACTACAACATTGACGATTAATTTGTCACTACTCAATATAATCTCCGTTCTTTTCCACAGTTTTGGTCCGCCTATTAACTAGGGCATGTATTCCAGTGTGGTAAAACACATGGTCTTGCTTCCTAAGCCATTGACGTACGGACGTTTTCACAGCCTCCTCATCTTCAAAATGAATCCCACGATGAGCTTCCTTTAGTGGCCCGAACAAATGGAAGTCTGATGGTGCCAGGTCAGGCCTGTATGGGGGGTGAGGTAAGACTTTTTATCCCAAATTCCTAATTTCTCCAGTAGTGTAACGGCTGGTGTGTATGAGTAGTGTTAAACGCCCGCTTTTATTACATACGGCACCGCAGGCGGTGAAACTGATGATACATGAAATGAAGAAGGAGCACCGGTGGAATGAGATGGCGGGGGAAAGCGGAGGTCCCGGAGAAAACCCGCCCCAGCGCCGTGTTGTCCACCACAAAGCTCACTTTGCGATCGCCTGGGATCGAACACGGGCCGCCTTGGTGAGAGCCAAACCACGGCGCGGCCCACGGCTGGTGTGTGGTCTTGCATTGTCATACAAAAGAAGAACATCCGCCATAGTTTTTTTTTTTTTTTTTTTTTTTTTTTTTTTGGTGAACTCGACGAAGATGTGCTTTCAGCTTTTTGAGAGTTCTGACGTATTGGACAGAATTTATTGTGCATTTCTGCTCCAAAAGATCACTCATAAGCACACCCTCTGCATTCCAAAACACTGTCGCCATAACTCTCCCTGCCGACCGCTGAGTTTTGAATTTTTTTTTTTCCTTCGGTGACGTTATGTGATGCTATTCCATTGACTGCCTCTTTGATTCAGGTCCAAAGAAATGAACCCACGTTTCGTCTCCAGCAACAATTTTTTCCAGAAACTCCTCCCCTTCCAAATTGAAGCGCTGCAAGTGTTTGGAAGCTATTGTTTTCCTAGTTTCTTTGTTTTGCGCGGTTGACATTCTTGGTACCCAACGTCAACAAACTTTTGAGTAACCCAGTCGCTGAATAATCGTCATCACACTGCCTTTACTGAGGGAGGTAATGCGACACAATTCACCTGTTGCTACCCGGCGATCACCACGAATGATGTCATCGACTCACTGAATGTTGCATGGAGTCACTGCAGTCACCGGCCTGCCGCTTCGCTTTTCATCTGCCAATGGTGTTTGCCATTCAGCTTCGTTACAGCGACGAACCCATCGTCTAACAGTGCTGACATCCACCGTTGCATCACAATACATATATTTTAGCCTTTCGTGAATCCGAATTGACATTTCACCTTCCGCAGTCAAAAATTCAATCACAGAACGCACCTTCTATGGTATGAATTGTTTTTTAGAACAAAATACATTCACCACTTTCTGTAAATATATGATAGGAAACGTAAAGCAGAAACAGAAATAGCTGTAAAAGCCTCAAAACTAATGAATATTCATTTGCTTTCTTGTTTTCAAGAAAGATTGTTTCACAATCCTCTTTAGAAGATATTATCGGGGTTTCCTTCCAAGAAGTATACAACACATTTAAACGTTAATTAAGGCTTTGCCGGTTGCGGTCCCAGTTCGATAACATCTGCATCCTAATGAAGAGATTACCGCAGAGAATTGCCTCTTTTTTACGCTCCACATTCCATTATCAAAACAAAATTAGCCTACATTAGCGGAAATTCCTAATCCAAAACAAAATTATGGCTAAATTGCTTTTAACAGCAGAAACATTTAAGTAAATATAGCGTACGAAAACAAATACGCTTTCTTCTTAATTATGCAGCTTAGAACCTCAAATACGCTCCTTAGAATCAAATTGAAAGTTGCATTATTAAACGAAAACGATCTTGAGAGATTGAAAAGGTACGCTCCTGGGGAGAAGTCACTCATATCATCATCATCATCATCATCATCATCATCATCATCATCATCATCATCATCATCATCATCATCATCATCATCATCATCATCATCATCATCATCATCATCATCATCATCATCATCATCATCATCATCATCATCATCATCATCATCATCATCATCATCATCATCATCATCATCATCATCATCATCATCATCATCATCATCATCATCATCATCATCATCATCATCATCATCATCATCATCATCATCATCATCATCATCATCCCTGACTTTTATGGGAATAGCTTTATTTGGTTCAGAAAAACACATTCACTTTTTCGTTGGTCTGCGCTATCTTTGTCACTATTTTAGATATACTGTGTTCCGTATACACCTGAACCATTTCAATACGCCATAACTGTTGAACAAATAATAGGACACACGTGCAACTTTGGGAGAATATAATACACAATTGGGAGATTACATTATACTATTTACATCTCAGAGCAAATGGTGGGAAGTTTAAAACGGAGGGACAGGAAATTCAGGGGATGTAGTTTTTATTGTAATTTATGCCCTCCAACGTTAAGTCATATCGGACGATGAATGAAATGGATGAAAAGATGCTAAAATGAGTCCGGGTTCCATGGAGCTTAGAGTTACCTGACATTCATCTATCAGGATACGGGAAACCCTGGAAAATACCTTATCCAAATAACTCACCCTGAGCGAGATTCAAACTGGGGGTCTTGAACGTGAGACAGGCAAGCTACCATCTACGCTACATCAGCGGATGTAGTTAACCTACCTAGCATTCGCTGGTAATCCGAGAAAAAACCCGAAAAATCCATGGGTCCGGTAATGGGCGACGGTAAACGAACGTGGAACTCCTGAATACCGGCTACTGACAAAACAGTCTGATCCATCCAACTCGGTTTATGTTTTAAAATATTTTTAGTGGCATAGAGTGTATTACTTCAGTTATTTTGGAATAAACTCTGAAATTCCTGTCATTCTAGATGGCTTCTGTAAAACTAATGAACATGAAGATTAACTCTTACCACACAAAAAATATAGATCTCGTCAACACATACTATGCCATTTTTGTGAATAGTTAACCAATTTGAAGATATTTCCTGTTATTAGACTTTTCAAACACTTACGAGAGTGGACTGAAAAGTTTGCGACCTAATAAAGATACAAGACTTTTTCCATATTTTTATTTATTTTTTTTCAACAAAGTCTCCCACACACGTCTCCCAGCGATGCTCAGATTTCTTTAACATGTCCAAATAGTAATCGGCGTTTTTATTGGCAAAATAATTCTTCACGTAGGTGATTGCCTCTTCATTTGACGAAAATTTCTGTCCTCCGAGCGCAATTTTCAAATGAGGGAAAAAACAGAAGTCGCTTTGGGGCTATATCTGGTGGGCAAGGCAGACGGTCAAGCAGTTCAAACCGTAATTTTAGCCATTTCAACCGCTGAGCTGTGAGACGGTGCGTTGTCTTGGTGAAACAATATTTTCTTTTTCTGCTAATGTGGCCGTTTTCTTTAAGTTCTGCCTTCAGCTTGTGAAGTAATGATGCGTAGTATGCTCCTATAATGTTTTTTTTTCCTATTTGAAGATAATCTATTAAATTAAATCTATGAATATTGCAAAAAAAAAAAAAAAAAAAAACATTCGCCATCACTTTTCAAGAAAAAAAAATTTCTGCTTTCTTTTGGAGCCGTTTCCCCCTTTGCAATCCATTGTTTGGACTGTATTTTCTTTTCGGGCGTATAATGGTGTGTCCAAGTTTCATCTACAGTAATTGATCGGCACCTAAACTTGAATTTATTGCACCTAAACTGCACCAACACAGTGTTGGAAATGTTCATTCGAACACGGTTTTGATCTAACGTGAGCAAACGCGGCACCCAACACACGGACAGCTTTCTTATGTCTAGATGTTGATTTAATAGACACGTTTTTTGAGATGTTTATACTCTCTTCTATCTCTCTCACCTTATTTCGGCGATGTTCTGCCACCATTTGGGTAAATTTTGCGATGTTTTCATCGGTAGTTGCAGTTTTTGGAAGTCCCCAACGTTCGTCGTCTCCCAAGATCTTACGGCCAGTTTTAAATTCAGCTGCCCAACATTTTACTGTAGTAAATGATGGTGTAGAGCCCCCATACACAGAATCCAAAGCATTTTTTATATTTGTAGGCGTATTGGCTTTCAAAACCAAATATTTAATGATAGGTCAATAATGGATTACGTCCATTTTCATAAAAACAGCCACATCAACTGACTCAAACGACTGTTTCATAACAACTGAGCGTCCAAAATGGTGGAAACCTTGGTGAGTAACTGCCAACAAATGAAGAACGAAATTTACTAGCTGCTATTTTCTTGTTGAAGTCGGAAACTTTTCTGACCATCATCGTATACCTACTTTATTTGTTTTATAACTAGTCAAAGAGAAATAATTGACTATCGTTTTTTGCATATTTCCTGCACCTACAGGAAAATTATAGATAAATATAATTCTGCAAATGTTAACTTCGTCGCAAATATGTATAAGTTGTGCAAAAGTAGAGAACGTCACGTGGGTGCAACGCATCATTTGTTTGGTATTTCGTGTACAACTGCCGGCAGCTTAATCGTTATGGTTTCAACGACTATGTTTGCCAATGCTACATAAAACGGTGACATTATCAACAAAAGTAACCGAACATAAGCAACACGGTAAACGAACGTTGTATGCCCGCGTTTTCCGGAATACATTCAGTTGCCACTCGGGATTTATTTCCCGTGGAGAGGGCTATTGTTCCAAGCCTGGGGCTTCAGCCATTAATCACACGTACAAATATGGAATTTCAGTTTACAAGAGGTATAAGCCACTTGAAAACTGATGTTAGCTCTTCATCCACTTTCTGTAAAACCATCTGTTATACTCTAGTCAAAGTTCGCTAGTGCAGTCCAACATAAAGTGGATACCAATGTGACCAATGTAGGACAGGAATTAGTACAGAGACTCTGGTAGGGTGGTGTTTTGTACTTGTTGAGTGAGGGATAATGTGAGAAGAGGCAAAGGTGGCTGACAGAGTGGAGGGCGGTAGCTAAGCGATCTTATTTAACTCGAGGTGCGTTCAAGTTATAACAGCTCCTATTTTTCGAACTGGGACCAGATAGGAACTTTTGGTTTCCTTTAAAATACACGTGGACTCTTTGTGAATACGTGATAAAGATGGCAGCACTGTACAGTGCATAGAACTCTTTGGCAGTGACGAGAGTTAGGACCCTTTTTGATACTTAAAATGGCGACGTTTTCATTGCAAGAACAGCGTGTAATCATACGTTTTCTCAATTTTCATAGTGTGACACCTATTGAAATTCATCGCCAATTGAGTGAGGCATGTGGTGATGATACCATGGATAATTCTATAACATCCGATGTCAATAAAGCTCAGGAATTGGAACAAGTATTCATCAGTAAATTTCACCTAATTTTTGTTTTGCCAGTTTATATTAAATAATACACAGCCACTCTTATTTTTAATTGCAGAGTTTGAAATAATTATTCCTAATTTAGAAAATAACTTCCCTCCAAAACAGTGCAAAAATTTGTGACCTTGCTAACGGGATCGCTTTTATACAGTGCGATCCATGTAAACCTGAACCACTTCAATAGGCCATAACCTTTGAAACAATATTCAGACACACGTGCAACTTTGGCAGAATATAATACACAATTGGGAGATAACATTACACTATTTACATCTCAGAGAAAATGTTGGAAGTGTCCTCCACCAGCATCTATACATGTTTGTACTCGTCTCACCATATTCTCTGAAGTTTTACGGAGCCAATGTTACTTATTTCCGTTCGAATGGATTCCTTGACAATATCAACTGTCCGTGGCCTATTCTAGTAAAATCTATTTTAGATACACTTACAAGAAAAAAATGGCGAGATTATACGATTATCAGAGAACCTGGTTACAAGTTCATGGTGTCATTAGATGTATGGCACGTTGCTCCATCTTTCTGGGAATAACCTTTTCTCAATTCGATATCATCCAGCTGCTCCACAAATGTCTTGAAGATGCCCATGTAAACTTCAGTGTCTACAGTCGTATCAAGGGAAATGGGACCAACGATCCTGGAGACTGACACCGCGCACCATACTCCAACCTTTTGATCATGCAGTGGGGTTTCGTCGATCACTTGGGGGTTTACAGCAGTCAAATATCTGGTGTTTTGTGTGTTTATGTAGCCTCGCAGATGAAACCATGCCTCATCTGTAAACGACGTTATGGAGAGAAGGTCTGGACGTGGAATAAGAGTACCCTGATACCATCGACAGTAACTGATTCTGCTTCTTTCAGTTGTTTCACCATATGCACTCTGTAAGGTCGCAGCTCTTTGACATGTTCCATATGAATGCCATGATTCCTGGCTCAGTCGACGCAACGATTTGTTTGGAGAATTCAATAGCCTTCTGCGAACAACTTAACATTCTGCATTCAGTGGCGGTCTATGTTTTCCACTCTCACTAAAGAGTATACAAGTTCTCTTCAGCTTTCTTACGAGCGATAAAATTGTTGCCTTTGTAGGAACTTCGCGTACATTAAATTCTCTTCTAAATTCCTCTTTTGTTGTTACCAAGGAATTTGTCTTCCAATTTGTTTTCAAAATTTAAACACGCTCTCGTCTGCATGTTGCTGTTATGACTTCACATTTAAGATTGTCCAATGTCAACAATTGTCAGTATTGTCAACTCTCCCAGATTCATTGAGATCATTAAAACACATTTCTACATTCTACGAGCTTCCAAAAGTAAGTTATGGCCTATTACTCAAAACGTTATTCTTTAAGAAAGTTGATTATTTTATCTACTTCACATTATAGAACATAAGGGTTCTACTACATTCGAAGGTGAGTTAATAAGTAAGTCTTAAAACTGGATGGACAATAATCATCAAGTAACTACCTGAAATTTACTTTACTTTTCGACATAACTAACCTATGCATTGAGACATTTTTCCCATCTCTTTGCAAGACCACGAACACGGCGGCAAAGAACTATTTTGGTTGCTGTTGCAGATAATGGGTAGCCTCTCGGATTACGGCATCATCAGTTTCGAAGTGTTGACTACCCAAAGGACTTTTAGAGGACCAAACGGTTAGAAATCAAGGTATATGTCCCAGCCGCTTCCAACGTTATGTTCGTAACAGCTCCTGTGTTAATCTTGCTGTGTGAAGGTGGGCATCGCCTTGAGGAGAATCACTCGCTTTGTCAGGCCTCCAAGTCGCTTGAGGCAAACGGCCAGTTGGAGTTCTCACAGAGTGGTGTAGTATACCATGGCATCACAGTGAGGCTGGAATTTCTGCAATATGACGCCTTGCATGGTCCAGAACACGGTGACCATAACCTTGCAAGCTGATGGAGCCACAATGAACTTTTTCGTTGGTGGTGAGGAAGGGATGGTTCCATTACATGGAAGATATTTTTGGTTTCTGATTTCGGAGGCATTGCCTTCGCTTAAGAAACAGATTTCCGGGAGAAACACTGGTCACCATACAGCGACACATTTCTGTTGCACTTCTCTGCGTAGTTCTTTGGCCGACAACCACAAGCTGTTCTGCTAGGGTACAATCATGCAACACCATCTTGCACTGGCTGCCACTGACTGACGTTATAACCTAACCTCTTACGAAAAGCTGCTAGCTGCTGGCAGTAAATGCACACGTAATTTATAAGTGGTATAAGGAAAACAGAGGTTTGCGACTTATTCATTGTGTCACTCTCGTATTTGCTTAAAGGTACACTGGAATGGACCATTACTTCATTAAAGTGATGGTGGCTATGCGATGGCACTGACACTGCGAGTAATTGAAAATATGTTTTCCTTTTTCATGAAAATATCTTAAATTTGTGATATTTTAATGATAATCATGAGAGTTATTTTTAGAAAATAGAATTTGCGAGAAATTTTCTATGTAAATCGCAATTCGTGATGAGAGCTTCTCTTGGAAATTTTGATGTTACATCCTTGGAATTCGCTGAGCTTGTGTACCAACTTTGACATTTACGAAGCCACTGCTGTTGGAGTTATGCTGCTGATAGCATAAATGTACACCTCTTGACATAGGTTTGATCCCAGGCGATTACAATGTGAGGTTTTTGGTGGACAACACTACGCTGGGGTGGGTTTTCTTCCAACAATTGTTCCATTATCAGCTTTCCTTTCATCTACTTTGCCCTCATTCCGCCCATCTTCTTCCCTCACTCTCATTCCGGGGAAGGGCTGATCAAACATCTCTATATTTCTGGCTCTATAGCTATGACTTCCTTATCCGACGCCTAAATTGGCATAAGGAATAGAGGACCGTAAATGAACAGGATTTTGCCCTATGCCAAGGGAAGAAAAGAATGTCAAAATCTGCATTAAAAGTTAAAACGTTTCTGAGTGTAACACAATACTTTCTGTACCTAATACGTACGGAAAGTAAAAATACAACTAAAGAGCATACAAACAATTATATTGCTCTTTTGGATTAATTCCAACCACATGTTCTTTTTGTACTTAATCACACAGCACGAGAACTTCCGTCCTTTAGCATGCCAGACTACATTCACGCGATTCTTATAGGTAATAGTTGGCATTTGTTGGGTTACTGTGCCGAAACAAAACTAAATAAAAGAGGAGAGGTACCGTTTAAGGCTTAGGACTGCGGTCTGCTGTGAAAAAAGAAGCGTTCATTACGTTATAATCCTGCTCCTGAATAACAGAATCACTAATTCTAATTGTACTACACTTGACTACACGAAACGAGGTGCCCCCTTTCTCTTCGCCATTTTAACCGTGCAGAAGTCTTTTGCTTCACATGTATAGAAACAGAGAGAGAAGAGAAAGCAAAGGCTACAACCTGCTGTTCTCCCTCAGGGCGAGTGGAAATATTTTTGTTGTTCCCGTTCCTATATTGAAAGGGAGAAAGCAATAAATTTTTGATATCGAGCTAGCCTTAACGATATTGAAGTAGTAGAGTAATATATTATCATACGTTGTAAGCGACTACCAAAAATATCGAAGGAATTCTGCTTGTTGTGCATATCCTAGGAGAACTACATAGTTTACCTTCAAAATTAAATTCTGATACAAAATATCGACAGTCTTTTCGAACAGCAAGAATGAAGGGAAATATTGCACAAGTTCTCCAACCAGCGATTAAATGGGCGTTGTTGGGAAATACATTTATTCCTTGTAGGTATAGAACTGTACTTAGGTAAGTTAAACTCGTGGAATTTCGGCAACATTAGACTGATGCACACCGAGGTTTTAAGGTGTCAGACAGTTGGAAGCTTAGTCTGGTTTACCGATTTGTTCTTGAAGGCGATTCTCGCGCCTTTAACACAGTTATCTGACATTTATAAGAAACTCCATAAGTGTGTGAACTGATATGTATTATCTTCTATTTTCTGCCGGTTTCAGCTATGAACTTTTTCACGTTCCAGTACCTCTGGTTATAAATGTTTTGGTTGTGCTTCGAAATCGGAAGTTAGACATAGTATACCATGAAATTATCAAATTTAATGACTTAAAATAACTTCTCCATACAGGCAGCCATCGTCGCTGACGTACTACGATAATGCTTCTGTTAAAGAGTGCTATTTTAGATATACATAACCTCAATTTTAGCTTAAAATATAGGTAAATACTGAATATTTTAGCGTTAGACCAATGCTTACGTTAAATAACGTTAAACAAATGAAATACAAAAATTATTACAAAGAAATGTATAGCGATGTTCAAATATTTGAGCTAATATAATATTCGCGGCTGCTATAGAGCTTTCCCATTATGAATAAACATTTTACATGCTTATAGAATGACAAAATGACTTGCTTTATCTTCATCTATCGCACTGTTTTGGTTTTCATGGCATTAAGTGCACGTATGCTGTAATACTTTAATAACAACACTGGAATTAAAATTATTGCTGTGGACCAGGATTGTAAGGGGGGGGGGGGGTGAAAGACTTACAAACCTAATCTGCAACTGGGGGTGTAGCTACTGAAAGGGTAGAGCGAACGAAACATCTAAGTCAAACTGAACTGAATAACTGTATTTCAAAGAAGCCTAGTATTTCTACACGGCACACCTGGATCTGGAAGAGATCAGGGGCGCTTTGGTAACATTTAAATACATAATAACATAATGTAACTTTACCTTTGGCGATGTGTTGTTTGTATGGCTTGAACCTTGTGGCTGTCACAAGGTGTACGATCTGGTACGCCCTGCTGGCGATCTACTCGTGGTAGCACTTTGAAATAAACTCTTGTTGATTCTTACAGAGACCGGCAGCAAGTCCTCTCTCAAATCTCTGTGAAGTCTCTCCTCGCGGGGGCTAACTCAACCAAGCTTAAATAGGGGTCCTACCAAAAAGTCAACTCAGCGATTCTCACGCTAACTGTTAATTTGCACCATATTGTGCAATAATTGTTTACATCATTGAGAACATGTTTAAACCTGTTACTGACCAACTAAGTATTATTTACCTTGATCAGCAGGATGTGTTTAAAACATGGAGAACAAGTTGAGGCCTGTTACAGGCCACCTGTGAATTATTTCCCTAAGCCAGCAGGATGTATGATTCAACAGTCCAAAGTACATGTTTTGCCAGTCAGCAGAATTTACACTTAATCATACAGATTTTACATACAGCTGTGCCCAGACTCAAGGAATCGAAAATAAATGTTACAGAATAATGATTACAGAAATTTCCAAATCTTGCTCAGTCCAAACACGCAACAGTATTAATTCGGAGCGATCTTATTTATATATCTAACCCACGACCGTTTCTAAGGAAAGAAGAAATGCCATTATAAACCGATGTTACCACGACATTATTGCTAGCAACATAACCACAGAAGTAATTCAACAAGGAATAGCTTGGGAATTCACAGATCATCACAAACAAGAAACATAAAGAAATAACTTACCATTCTGGACTAGAAACGTTCCTAGACAAGCGGCTCCACCTATCACCATGCTTATACAGAGCGTCCAACGGCGACCCCACCAGTCCATGGCAGGCCACAGGAACACATATGTAGGCAGTTCTACAGCACCAGCTAGGAAGAAGTTGAGGAACTCGTCTCCACCCAACACAGGCGCGTAGTACGACAGTCCCACATACACGCTAGTGTTGGTAAACCTGCACAGGGAAAGGTTATCTTAACCCTAGCTTCATTACAAAGTTGACGAAATTGTCATGCTTTAAGGTTAGTTAACATTAATGCTAAACAAAGTCAAATGTTACCTTCATAAGGTTATAACCTAACTAGAAAGTGGCACGTAGCAGAAACAAAGTATATTCTTGAACTACTTTCCTATCACACAAAAACCTTCCTAAACACGTTTTTATAGTGTTTTTATTCATGAATCTCAAAACGTGCCTTTGTGGTATCCAATTCCTTCTCTACTTATTGTAAATGTATAGCAGATAAGCAAAAATTATGGTAATAACTAATGCATTTATAACATAGAGACAACTACCTTAATGGCGACTTACAACTAACAATTAATTTCCATTAATTGACCTAATAGTGGCTAACAATAAAGCTCGGGCCTTAAAGTATTTACACGTTGTAAGTCGCCATTAAGGTAGTTGTCTCATGTGTTTATGAGAACACCTAAGTGGTTTACCGGGAAAATATGAATCAGTTCGAGAATTTAATGTCATATCGGCATGTTGGCCATAGTAGTTCAGTGGTAGAGCGGCTGGACGGAAACCAGAAGATCCGTGGTTCAAATCCCGGCTATGGCATTGAATTTTTCATTCTGACTCTACGTTTCCACAAGTATATTAAATGTGATCTGAGAAAGAATTAACTAATTTTCGAAGTATACCATATGGTTTTGAGTCACCGTTCAGTGAGGTTTATTATCCTACGATGGTACCAGTCTCTGGTTTTTGATCCGAAGAATTCGGTGACACCCTCTTGCACTGCTTCAATGTTCTCAAAACTTCTTCCATTTAGAAATTGAGCCATGGACAAAAACGATGATACTCTGATTTTGCGAGATCAGGGCTGTATGCTGGGTGTGGTAGCAGTTCGATTACCCCCGGTTCCTGAAGTTTCCCCATGGTTATTCGTGCAGTATGAGGTGTTGCATTGTCCTATTACAATAGAATTCTATTTTGGTTAACTAATGCTGGGTATCTCAGTTTCAAAATTTCATGAACTCGTTCCAGTTGTTGAAAATACAGATCCGCATCAATTTTCCGCCCGTTTGGACCAAACTTGCAGTGAACCACACCATTTAAATTCCAACAGACACACAACATTACATTGGGACCAAACTGATTGTTTTTGACGATGACTTTGGCGGGTTGGCGGCGATGAAGATACTGAGTTAGTAATATACCTATTCTTCATCACAAGTGACAAATCTATCACCCATAGGAATACTGATAAGCTGAAGATAGATATACACTCTACGTTCAGCCTGTTGAGGTATCAGTTCATGATCAACAAATCTACAGCTTCTGTATGATTTTCCAGGTATCTTAATGTGGCAATGTATGGTATCTTCTGACGTAACGAGTTCTTCTAAAATCTTACGGGTACTTTTTTCGGATTTTCGCGCTAAACTTTCCGTATGTCCTTAATAATTCATAATTTACGTCTTCCAGAACGTGGTAAATCTTTAGGTTTTTGTCTCCATTGTTAAAACTTTAGAACCGTCGTTGTGCCACCCGCTCACTAACGAGACCTTCTCCTTCCACTTTACATATTCTTCGAGCTGCAGCAACGACTTTATAATCTTGTTTCTAGTAGCATTTTAGAAGTACTCCAAGTTCAAACTTTGTTATCTCCATTTTGTAATTGTTTATTGACAACTGAAGACTGATACATGCTCCCAATGTACGCAACAGTAGTCATGGCATCCTAAAAGTAGTATTGCAAAATCAAAGAAACCCAATACATTTTCGAAAACACCAAAACAAAAAGCCGACATTATTATTATTAGACATTTAAGACATATTTTATCCAAGAGTGGAAGGTTTTATCAGTAAAATAGCGTGTTAATTTCCGCGAGTGTATAAATAAATATTGACTGACTCGTGCAATACAATGTTTTATCCAAAACTTGCGTTGATAATTAAAGGGCTGACCGTTTTTTTAATTAAACTATAGTATTTGTAATTTTACTTTATGGTATTTGGACCAAGGTCAGCTGGATGTGTGTCACAAACATCGTTTACTAATACCTAATAGGAGAAAATCCACTTTTAATAGTCGTTTTAATTGTTGACGTATTTTGAATAACAGCTTAAGGCAACTAATTGATTCATACTAATTGAGAAAAATAATGTATTCTAGAACTTTGTTGAAAAAGAAGAGGTAAGGTTTTGGATTTAACAAAGGATTTACATTTCATTACTAAATGTTAAAGCTAAAATAAATATTATTTGGAATGTGGGCCTAGGAGTTGTATTTTATTTATATAGTGTTTAAAATCAAATTTTATCAATCCTGAATATTAAAATGCTACATTAGCAAGTTCATTCCCGTAGGGGAGAGGATCCGTCCCCTTCAGCTGCCGTGGTGCGGGCGCTGCGGAACCCTAGCACTCGTGGTACCTCTGGCGTTACTAGAGGAACCTAGGGCAGAACATTCGAGCCCCTCCCGCCGGGGAGTTGTTCGGATTGGGTTGGACTCGAGGGGGCAGTGTGCTCCCGACACCCACGGGGAATTGGGTATCTCCGTCCAGGCTACGGCCGCTCGGAGGGGGTAGAGGTTTGCCTCATAAGTCTCGGGTACTAGCCTGCAGAGCTAGTAGAAGGTGTGCTAGATCACCAGGCGGACCCACCGAGGTTTTTGGTAGTCTTCCCTGCGGGGTTGACGCGCGTAAGTGGCGTATCCACTTCCATCCCGTCTTGACGTTGTAGTCGATGGGGGGCTTTTTAGACTGAAGGTATTGCCCCATGGAAAGAACCCTGGAGTTTTCCATCGCTCCAAGGTAGAAGGAGGCCCGGGTCCAGGACTAATGGGAGTAGAGCCTCTGGATTTAAAAAAAAAAATAGCAAGTACATTTTTATTTTTAAAGTACAGTTTTATAAGTAACTGTGGGATAAATTCATTATGACAGGCTTTTGTTTATAATAAAGTAATGCAAGGGAGAAGTTGCCTTGGAAACGAATGCATTGTTTGGAATAATTCTATACTTTCTTCTTTGTAAATGTTATTCGAAAGTCGCAGAAGTCACACGATCGTACATTTTTTTTTTAAACTTACGTCCTTTAACTTTCTAAGTCATATCGGACGATGAATGAAATGGGTGAAACGATGCTCAAATGGACCCAGGGTCCATGGAGCTTAGAGTTATCTGACATTCGTCTTTTAGGATAAGGGAAAACTCCGGAAAAACCTTATCCAGGTAACTCACCCTAACCGAGATTCGAACTCGGGACCTCTTGAACATGAGGCAGACACGCTACCGAGGCGGCAGCACCAACAAATTTAACTTGGCGCAATACATGAATGCCTGTTTTGGGGTGTTTACATTCTATTGGTGTGTCTCTAATCCTACTTGCACAAATAAAACTAAACTTTTGTTTATCCGTGAATTACACCAGAAGTAACAAAAAAGTCATGCCTATAACTTGTGCAGGATAATATCTAAAAGACCAAAAAATAATAATAAAAATTAAAAAAAATAAAAACATAAAAGAAAAATAAAATCTGCTCAACACATGCCCTGGTATCTTGAAGTTATACCAGGGCAAAGCTGTTCACAGATTTTAATTCTTTATCCTCTTGCCTTATTTATTAGTTCCAATTACATGGAACTATCTATCTAAAAGGCACACCAAATCGTATATCCATTGTTTTACAAGTAAACGCTGGATTCCACGAGAAAGCAAAGACCGAAAATACCACGTGACAATTTGTGCGTTTCCCAAAAACAGATCCCATTTTTAAAAGTGCCTCTGGACGTTTTCCAAGCTTTCAGCAATCTTCTTGGATGAATCATATCTAATAAATAACCATGTTGATTACATACCCTCCATAGATTCTGGTAGGAATGGGAAAGAAATCATTTGTACGCTGTGAGCTGGGCTAATAGGAAGAGTTACTGTTCCGTTTGTCACCGCAAATGCCATTAGCAAAGGCAGCCGCTTTTGGTCTTGCATTCTCTGCGTGCAGAAACTTCATAGAAAACTGACTTAAACTTGGTTTAAGAGTGGGCAAGAAGCACTCCGTATAACTGCTAAAATGTTAAATAATATTATATTTAGAGCAAATATAATTGATATGGGAAGTCCAATAATTCTTGAATTAGCTTTTAATTGCCATATTACCCAGAAAAATGTGTACTGATATTATAAAGGAAGAACATTTATACGCACGTATGCATATTGTGACAAAAATGCAAAGTTTATTTTAAAACAGTTTTATTTTCACCAAAATTGTTAGGTTAGTGCTAACATACCATAAGCCTCTCTTTTACACAAACACAAAACTTCGACACGTTTTTACAATGTTTCTTGTGTCCCTTTGAATGAATGAAAGTAAATGGGTTGAACCTTTCGGCCCCTTACATATAGGCCGTATATTGGGCCCATTGTGCCCCTCTTACTGGAGTGCTTGTTCAAGTCCCGTGGTCTCCAAAAAAGACAGGTTGAGTCTTGGATGAGCAGTCCTTATATCCCCCGTAGGGGAAGGGATTCGTCCCTTCAGCTGGCAAGGTGCGGGCACTGCGGACCCTTAGCACTCGTGGTACCTCTAACGTTACCAGAGGAACCTCGGGGCAAAAATTCGAGCCCCTCCCTCTGAGAGCTGTTCGGATTGGGTTGGACTCGAGGGGGCAGTGTGTTCCCGCCACCCACGGGAAATTGGGTACCTCCGGCCAGGCTCCGGCCGCCCGGAGGGGGTAAAGGGTTGCCTCATAAGTCCCGGGCGCTAGCCTGCAGAGCTAGTAGCTGGTGTGCTAGATCACCGGCGGCCCTACCAATTTTTTTTTTTGGTAGCTGGTTCATTAAGGACCGGCGCGTAAGAGGCGTATCCACTTCCTTCCCGTCTGCCGTGAGCATCGAAGGGGGGGGCAGATTATAAAATAGGTACTGTCCTACGGTAAAACGAACAGGACAGGCCCGTGTTCTGCTCCTACGGGTCCAGGACTAATGGGAGTAGATCCTCACATTCACTCCTTATATCATCTGGTCTCAGTTTGTGTGAGCCCAGAATAAAGTGTCTAAATGCAGCAAGTGCTTCACACTCACACAAAATATATCTAAAAGACTCATCCTCTCCACCACACTTCCTGAATGTGGGGTCTGCACTAAGCTTCATTACATGCAGGTGTCTCTTTAGGGTGTTGTGCCCCGTCAACAGGCCAACAGCACTTCTAAGTTGTACCCGATTATAGGTTAACAGAATCGTGCTGTTCTTGCCAGCTCCCTCGATCACAGACCGAGCCTGCCTAGCTGTAGTAAGATTACGCCATGAAGTGCCATGTTGAAGTGATACCCAATCAAGGATTTTAGGAGAAATCCATTTATGGACTTACCCCAGCTGTACTGGGAGGGCTGTGAGCTTCAACCTAAAGTACTACTCACTAAAAAAAACTCCACTGGAGATTAGTTTGGAAAGGAAATCCGGCAGTACCGCTAGATGCATCTGCGGATTAATGGAGAGGATGTATATGTAAGGCCGTGTTGCGTTACCGAGGTGAGACTTGTTGCTAGGACACAAGCATGGCCGAGGCCCTGAATATGCCCTTGCGGATTCAAGGTGAAGGTGAAGGTTTCAAGGTGAAGGTGGTGTTAATGTGTAGTGTCGTTTCCTGCGGGAAACGCGGTCTTACCCTAGTAATTGCGTCCTCCAATAGAGGAGAAGTCTTATGTTTTACGTACTTAGGATTTGTGTGGTTAGTGTATTCATTACTTTGTAATTATTATTACAATTAGGGTGTGTGATTAATGTTGGTAGAGATCGCCAGAACAGCGTTAGTCACTTGTTTTTTTTTTATATTTCATGTAAGTATATGTTAAGAATGGTAGTTTCTACTTCGCACACTGTGCGATTATCAATGGTATCTCTAAGCTTTAGGTGCGTTTGATTTGTGTCTAATTCTTATATGAAATCGTGGTCAAGATTGATATACCAATGTCGTATGAGTGTGGAGGGAGAGGAATGACTTGACTAACAGCAAGGACTTTGTGGACTGCCAATTGTCTGGATGCGGTGTATAGTTATGGGTGATTCTTATTACTTCTATGGAAGTCTTAGTAGTGAGATTAGATACTCTTGGATGTCAATTTCTGGATTTCCGATGCCAATGGTCCTCTCAAATATGGACAATGGTCTTTTGTGTTTATTACGGTTGGTTTCATAAGTTCCTAGCTGTTGAATTATTTCGTTGTCATTTTCGTCTTTTCGCTTATATACGTTAAAACTGAGTTGTTTATAAACTCCTCAATTGTGTGTAGTTTTAGCTCATTGTGTAACAGATTGGCCGGAGCTACCAACGGTTGCTTTGTAATTATTCTTATTATTCTGTTTTGTAACGTTTGTAGCTTATTTATGTGGGTTTTAGCAGCACATCCCCATACGGGGGTTGCGTACGTGATCATTGGCCTTAAATGTCTTATATAGGGTGAGGCCCATATGAACTTTCAGTTGGCTGTTTATATTAAATATCGGGTATAATTTGTTTAGCTGGCATGATGTGCTTGCTCCAGGTGAGGCCCTGGTCCAATACCAGACCTAAATAGGTCACTTGGTCTTTCCAGTTGATACCTTCGCCTTGGTATATTAGTGGCTGAAGGGCACGCCTGTTTTTCCTTTTCAAGGATCTCACATCTAGCCCTTCTTGGCGTAATGCCTAGGACAGGGGCCGGACCAATAAACGCGTATCCCAGTCCTCCTTTGGCTAGCCTATCAGCTATTATATAATTATTATTTGATATATATAAGGGCGCTCAACTACGGCGGTCATCAGCGCCCTTTAAAAATCTAGTCATGGAAAAAGCCTGGTATAAAGCTTTCTAAAAATATACAAGTGTAACAAAACCTATTAAAAATACACGTACATAAAAAAACATCAATCAAAACCTACTAAAAATTTCGTTCACTATATCCTAAACTCTAAACTAGACAAGAATCTAAAAACCTTCTCCACGGATCTCCACGCACGGCCTACACGTGGGTGGGCCTGTTGACCGTCTCCCTCAACCACGAAGAGGAGCCCACACGAGGGAGACTGTTGGCTCGGGACCCCGGGTGCGCCAAACCTGTACCTACCGAAGTAGGCCCCTGGGGGGGCCCTATCAGCTAGTTAATAATAAAATAACATCAGAATTATGAAGTTGTTCTGACAAACCATTTTGGTAGATTTCGGTTTAATTGCGGAGAAAAAGCCGAGGGAAAATATAAAAAACACAAATGTAAAATAAAATATGGAATGATGCAAGAGGTAGCCCCGGATAATGTGTACTGATCGGTGGGCGAATGTAGGGGTGGTCCCACGGCTACCTATCATCTGGTTACTTCAGGTTTGAAAGATCATGCGACCTTACGCAGTGCGCCCTTGCCAGTCTGTTCCTCGGTTCGTGTCTCGAGGATGACGACAGCTTATGTTCCATTTGGAATCGTTAGGGGTTGCATTCTCACATCATTCTAATCGTCCTTCAGAACTGCTTCTCAGCCTTCTCTTCTAAAGGTAATGTATCAGTTTAAAATGGTCACAGGAGCGCACCACTGGTGTGGAGCTCAGGTTCTGGAGGCCTGCATCCCTTACTCCACACGTCATTACTTCTTTTGTAGAAACCAAAAGCAGAAGATGAACACATTTTGGGACTGTCACCTCCATAAGCCCTGCTCTTAATACGCCATTGCCAATGTTTTATGGCAACATTCATTTTAATGGAGCCACGTGCACCATTACGCAACAAAGGGTCACACGCGTTTGGAAAAGGTTCATTTGTTAAGAATGGCGCTCTTACCACTAATGGCTCGCACATTTAATTTCTCTTCAGGTAATGGATGATTAATACGGCTCTCACAAAGATTTAACGACTCCACGTATTGATCAATGTGGATGAAAAGGAATGGTTAATTATTTCTGGTTGTAAATGGTAACTTTAAAACAGATGTACGAGTATACTAAATTTACTCTACTTTCGAGTTCTATTTATGAATGTAATAGATGAGTAATAGATTACTCTTAAGGTATTTTATAAGCTAAAAGCTAAACTGATTATCAATGCCAATGATTCAAACCCAGCCCAAATCAAAGTTCTTTACGTGTGCAGATAGAAATTCCGGCACACGGGACAGTGTTATAATCCTGAAAGTTGAAATGCATTTAATAAAATAATTATTTATCAGCTAATTTTCAGTAATTTCGTCCCTCTAATCATTTGTCACCCTTAAGGACTCTTGATAGTAATTATGGATGAAAATATGGATTTTTGGTGTTTTGCTTAATATGAATCTACATAGGGTACAGCCAGACTGAAAAATTCAATGCCATAGCCGGGATTTGAACCACGGATCTTCTGGTTTCCGTTCAGCTGCTCTAACCAACTGAGGTACTATGACCAACGTGCCAACGTGACATTAAATTCTCCAACTGACTCGTATTTTTACCGGTAAACCACTAGGAGTTCTCATAAACACATGAGACAACTACCTTAATGGCGACTTACTATGCTGTAAGTACTTTAAGGCCCGGGCTTTATAGTAAACCACTAGGAGTTCTCATAAACACATGAGACAACTACCTTAATGGCGACTTACTATGCTGTAAGTACTTTAAGGTCCGGGATTTATAGTTCGGACCACTATTAGGTACAATTAAATTAATTGTTCTTTCACACTAGTCGTGTGTAGGACGCACTATGAAAGAGTAGAGTCAGACTGAAAAATTCAATGCCATAGCCGGGATTTGAACCACGGATCTTCTGGTTTCCGTTCAGCTGCTCTAACCAACTGAGGTACTATGACCAACGTGCCAACGTGACATTAAATTCTCCAACTGACTCGTATTTTTACCGGTAAACCACTAGGAGTTCTCATAAACACATGAGACAACTACCTTAATGACGACTTACTATGCTGTAAGTACTTTAAGGTCCGGGATTTATAGTTCGGACCACTATTAGGTACAATTAAATTAATTGTTCTTTCACACTAGTCGTGTGTAGGACGCACTATGAAAGAGTAGAGTCAGACTGAAAAATTCAATGCCATAGCCGGGATTTGAACCACGGATATTCTGGTTTCCGTCCAGCTGCTCTAAACCGTTGATAGGTCGTAGATAGGCTTCTCTCTATCGCCTTATTTCACGAATTCTACGCACCACAGCTACATTAATTACTTCATTGTCGTCCATATTGCAAATATAGTCCGCCTTTAATCTATCCCTCGGAGGCGGGCCAAAATTTGAGTCGAACCAACGTGTTTGGTCCTCGGACTATCGCTAATCCCGGTTTATGAATAAGAATATCGATGGTCCACTGTTAGTCCACCAGAAGTAGCAAATTGGTCTGGACCAAGTCTGACTATGAATACGGCCCTAGGAGATTACGGCCCACAAGACGCCGTTTAAGGCTTTTCCGGGTACCCCACATGGTATGCGGGCACCAGACGTATCACTGGGGTTAATTCGAGCAGCAGTAAAATATCAACACCATTTTAGTCTCCCAAAGAGCTGTGTGGCTTCGAAATAATCCCACATTTAAACCTACAAACACAAGGACGTCAAAAATGGTCTTGCATCCTGTTCATAATAAGAGGAGTAATCAAACTACCTCGCACTGCTTCCTTATTCGAATAATCACATCGCATCCTGTATTCACCAAAATTTTCATCCTGCGGTAAAAGCCAAAACCTGGGTGGACACGCAGCAGAAACCTCCTGGCTGTCAACAGCCTATCAGTACCTCGTCACCGTTATCGAAATCGCACCACCTAGATGACAAGCAAGCCATCTAACCCCTGAAAAAATCACGACCTGTAAAATAATAACCGCTTTACTGACGAAATAAATCGACTAAACGGAGAATAATGGTTTGTTATTTAATCACAGCATTACGCTGCAGGTTAAGGGCTCAAATTCTGGACATCCCTGTACCGTAGCACGCTTTGGGCCATATTCACAGTCAGAATTGTTCTGAACCGACTTGCTACTTCCGGTGGACCAACAGTAGACCGTCGATTTTCTTATTCATAGACCGAGATTAGTGATGGTCCTGGGACAAAACATCTTGGTCCGGCTCAAATTTTGGTCCACCACCGAGGGGTAGATTAAGGGCTTTGCAACATGGACGGCAATGAAGTGATGAAAGTAGCTGTGGTGTGCAGGATTCGTGAAATATGAGGACGGAGGTAAACTTATCTCCCAAGAATAGAAATTATTACGACGTACGACGACCTAAACTTCAAAAGCAGATGCAGGTTTAGCAAAGCGAACGCCAGAAAGCTGATAGAAATAATTCGTTCAAACCTGTACGTCAGGGACGATAACCGAGGCCTGAGTATATATATCAATTGATACTGAAATCCTAACAGCACTTCGATATTATGCAAGAGGAGGATATCAAGACAACACAACTGACCTGCATCAGTAAGCCGCATTATCAGCAAATTCGTTATAAATTTCCCTCCATACCTCCTCCCTTCTCATATTTGTATTCATCGACACGGATTTATTTTGTATAGTGTTCATTCCTTTTTGTACTACAAAAACCATTGGTCTTCCTCACCAGTTGATATCACACTTCTTCATATTATCCATAATCACAGCACACCAAAGTTTGTTACCTAACCTCAAACAGCAGCAGCAACTGTATGAACGATTAAGAAACAGCTGTGAAACTGCCACAGAGATTTATAAACTTGTAGGTACACTGTGATTTGTTTAGCACTCTATGGACCCGCGCATGCGCAGAAGGACCTTTCTACGCCGTGTAAAGTCTGTTTAGTTAACGCATGTGCAGTTCGGAGTCGAAGGAACCTGAGCCTCCCGCCAACTAATGACCGTCAGAAATCTATCTCCACACTTCAGAAATGGAACACTGTCGTTGAGGACCAACAGCAACCCTGATTTTCTGGAAGTGACAGTCGCATGTCTACTCCACGTGGAGTTTCAGTTGACAAAGCTCCAACTTTCAGTTGATCTGTTTCATTACGTGCAGCAATTCGTTGTGTGTCACGATGTGGAGACCGTGGGAGGGAAATGCAGTGGTAAATGCAAATGAAGTAGTAGATAACTTTCAGTCAAGTGAAAATAATCAAAGTGAAGACAATAGTGTGAATAACTGGACCGAGTTATATTACTGGAAAAGCCTCAAAAAACAAAGTTATAACGGGAACTGTTTCTAAGCAAATTCAAGCGCTTGTTTTGAACACCTACAAATATGTGTTGACAAATAATCTTGGTAAGGGGTCATGCAATGAACCTGACGATAAATTCTGGGTATTCATAGAAACACAGTAAGAAATATTGTAACGAAAGGAATACCAAAGACGCTGATAAAGTGTGAAAACAAAAGGAAGCGTTACTCTAAAGTAGATAACTTCACATGCGATTTAATTCGTCGAGAAATTTATAGATTCTATGCAAACGGGAGAGCGCCCACCTTAGACGAATTGGTTGCACGTTTGCAAGAAATTTGTGATTTTCCTTATGGGCACTTCACTCCGCGCGGTCTCCTAAAGGAGCTTGGTTCCAAGTACCGCACTTTGAGTAAGATAAGGGTTATTATGGAATCCAGTAGAATTGTAGCTTGGCGATATATATCGTCAAAACTAAGGAAGTTTTGCAGTAATGGACGAAACCTCGTACGATACCCATGACGTATCGAAAAATGTGGCAACCTTGCAGAAAGGTCTCCGAGGAGGAGGGCCAGGGTTGTAAAACGATTATAAGTGTTCGTCAGAACAAAACTGAATTGACAGAACAAAACTGGATAATCCACGTTGGCTGGGTCCGAGGACACGCTGGGATAGAAGGGAATGAACTAGCCGATTGAATGGCAAAGGAAGCAGCTACAGAGGAAGGAGAAGCAGTCTACCAGTAAATATCCAAGGACGTAATTACTACAAGAGTGAATGAAGATGGAATCAGGAGGTGGACAAAACATCCAAAGGAGCGACAACGAAAGAATTCTTCCCAAGCATCATCGAGCGTATCAAGAGCAATATAAGAATTGCGCCAAATTTCACTTGTATAACATCTGGACACGGCAATATACGAAGCTACCTGCACAGATTTAAAATCATGGACGAATCAATTTGTCCATGTAATACAGGAGAACAGACTGTGGATCATCTCTTGTTTCACTGTCCTATCCTCGGCAAACAAAGGAAGGATCTTGCAGCAGCCATAATTCACCAGGGCGGGAAATGGCCGACTGCAAAGAAGGACCTCACAAGAAGATTCATAAGACAGTTCAGCAGATTTGTAAATGCAATAGACTTTAAAAAGTTATAATAATTGTGACAGACATTGTGATCACTCTGTGATTTTGCGCTGGCGAAATATCAATATATAGGACGTCATCTTGTCAAGACATTGTTCAAAAAATGTTATGTAAATTAAATTAATTAAATTAAATTAATTAAATTAAATTAATGAATCATTGTGAACGACACATCAGTTCAGAAGCGCAGTACTAAGATATTATTATTACTATAATTAAAATAAGTAGTTCAACAGTATTAAAAAGTCGGAGCTAAAAAATAGAACAATGTACTCTGGCTAATGCAGCGCAAGTCGCTCTGAACCGATGTCTCGGAAGATAAAGCATGTAGTATTACATTGTAATGGGGCATGCTGCTAAGTTTTTTTTTCTCAATAAAAAAAAAGGATTCGTCAAAGGCAGCGGCCGACTGCACATGAGTTAACTAAACAGACTTTAACATTATCTCCGTTCTGCACCATACTTTACTTGGTACGAGGCTTTTTATCGTATATGAATACCAAAAAGTTAGACCGTCTTTTGGCCGGAGCAAGTTAGTCGGAAGATAGTGTAAGCCACAGTGATAACTATGAATGCGGCCCTTTGTATTTCAAGTTAAGGTACTCAGATATTTATACAAATTTTGTGGTAAAGAACGTAATTATTAGCCATCCAGCACAACAGGCACTTCTTCGGAGCAGTAATCGCATTTCCCATTTACTCTTCCTTTCTAATTTCTTTCACGCTTTCCCCGTCGCTCCCACCAGTCCTTTCATAATTCCTCCATTGTTACTCTGAACATTGAATAGCGCCTGCTTTCCTCTCGTCCCTACCGGCAAAATAAGAGTGAACGTATGCTTTATACTGAGGCAATTGCGGCACCAAGGTGACGAGTCGTTAATTAATAAAATTGTCTCGTCTAGGGTCCGTAGTTTTTCCATATATAGTTAATGAATAAAGCACACCACGATCAACAGGCTTGTTAAAGTCAAAGAGAAATAATAAAGTAATTTGAAACCTCTGTGACCTCCTAAAGAGATGAAAATGGAAACTAAAAATAAATAGGTATTTGAATTTTATTTTTGATTGCTTTCAAAGCCATTTCGTAGAGCGTAATGAAATGTAACACATTCTCTTTTATAGCATCAACTGTAATAATGTTATATTGAGGTAGAGTAACCTATGATATTTCACAAGGCACATAATTGAAGCCCGAAGGATTTATCCCGAGAGCTACAACTCCTGAGGGAAACTCTGCTTCAAACTCTTAGCGTATATATAATTATTTTTCCACTACCGGAGCTAAATTATCGCATGTTATTTACTTCTGTTTGTATTTTGCTGGATGTATATCATAAGGTGATATGAAATTGTTAAATTATATGCATAAGAACTCATGCTATATGTATTGCATTGGTTACACTGTAAATTTAAATAACAACTATATAGAAATTAATTGTTCTTTCAAACTAGCCGTGTGTAGAACGCACTATGAAAGGATAGAGCCAGATTGAAAAATTCAATGCCATAGCCGGGATTTGAACCACGGATCTTCTGGTTTCCGTCCAGAAGCTGTCTCATGTGTTTATGAGAACTCCTAGTGGTTTACCGGGAAAAACACGAGTCAGTTGGGGAATTTTATGTCATGTTGGCACGTTGACCATAGTAGCTCGTTGGACGGAAACCAGAAGATCCGTGATTCAAATCCCGACTGTGACATTGAATTTTTCAGTCTGACTCTATGCTTTCAAAAAGTGTATAAGTTTTAATTTCTTTTGGATATAACGTGGTTGGTTTGTTGTTTATTACCCAAACATCCAACGAAGGAGCGTACATCCATTTTAAGAATGGTGTTTACTTAATATTGCACAAATTCATTCAGAAAATATATTGTTGAAGTTTTTGTTTTTGGAAACATTTTTTTTACGTTGAAGGAAAAAATCGAGTTTACCCACACAAGCCCATGGGGCTTGTGACATAGGAGTCGGAATACATGCTAGAAAAAACCTCCACTGACTAGAGCAGCAGCCCTGGCGATGTTTGCTGATCCCGCATATAGCACCCAGATTCATTGTAGTGTTAATTGAGCGCGGCGAACCGCTGTGGTGTATTGGGGAGGGAGACATCATTATCACGGAACCCTGACCACACCGTTCCTTCCAGCTGTGGTATGTTTCTTGTCATGCTCAGTGGTGATCAATGTAGGTCTCGTGAGGGCTTATATCTGGTGAAGGGCATAGGTCCTCAAGGGCTCGTACCTGGGCTGGGTAGTGGCGGGGCAGGTCTTGTGGCAAGGCGTCCCATAGGCGCGGGAGTCTATGCGTGGCAGGAAGCGTGGTAAAGAGACCCCTTTCTCTGGAGCCAGGGTTGTCTTGAGGTCGTGGATGCTCTGGTAGATGTAATTCTGGTGTGTGTGTGTGTGTGTGTGTGTGTGTGTGTGTGTGTGTGTGTGTGTGTGTGTGTGTGTGTGTGTGTGTGTGTGTGTGTGTGTGTGGAGAGCTTCCTCGAACATCTTGCTCGGCGTCCGAGTATCATTGATGCAGCCAACGATCTTTTCCAGCTTGGCCTTGCATTAGCTTTGTGCCTCTGAGGTGGCACTTGCCTCTTCCTGGGCAGCGCTTTGCGGCTCTTGGGTAGCTTCCCTTACTTCATCCAGCGTCTGAAGAAGGTCGGTCTCCCAAGTTGCTACTCGCGCTGTCAGTGCGGTTGTGGCGGCTTTTAGTAGTTCTGCGGTTTCGGCTGAAGTGGCTTGTGTGTCTGGTTGCTGCGCGACAACTGTGGCATATGTGAGGCGTTGTGTGGGCTGTTGTGGAATGTGACGTCTAGTTTGTGGGTGGGGCTGGTGTTGTGGAGCTTGTGGGTGAGGCTGGTGTTCGGCGTTCTTTCGGACTTAGCGGGCACGTGGCTTGTCCCGTGAAGTGGCGTGTGGAGTCACAGGTGGCATAATAGACAGGCCGCATCTCTTGCATGCGGCATTTAGGCAGACAGCACTGTATGATTTAATTACGGAGGGGATTCGTTACGTACGCCACCATGCTGGGCCAATTATTCCGATGCCCCAAGTGAGGCAGCCCTGGAGGAAGGATGACGTGAAGGAGACAGAGGGTGTCCGGCCCAAGGAGCCACGACAGTACAGAGGGCAGAGTCCCTACCGTTTACTTGGATAGAGGCTTTCCCCGATAGGCCAGGACAACGAACCCGGTCCACTACAGAGGGACGACAACGACCCCAGCAGCCAATCCTCAAAGGTCCCAGGCAGGCGATCCGAGCCCTATATGTCCTTGGTTGGTGGTCCTGAAATAGTCCCAGCAGAGGAGCAGAGACCGGTAGCCGACATACCCGAGGAGGATGAAATAGTTTACCTTAAAACATATCATCCTGCCATGCACCGCCGAGACACCCACCGAAACTTCTACCCTGAAAGAGACCACCATATGACGATGATGATATATATAAGGGCGCTCAACTACGGCGGTCATCAGCGCCCTTTAAAAAACTAGTCATGGCAAAAGCCAGATATAAAACTTTCTAAAAACTATACAAGTGTAACAAAACCTATTAAAACTACACGTACATAAAAAACATCAATCAAAGCTTACTAAAAATTTCGTTCGCTATATCCTAAACTCTAAACTAGACAATAATCTAAAAACCTTCTCCACGGGTCTCCACGCACGGCCTATACGTGGGTGGGCCTGTTGGCCGTCTCCCTCAACCGCGAAGAGGAGCCCATACGGGGGAGACTGTTGGCTCGGGACCCCGGGTGCGCCAAACCCGTACCTACCGAAGTAGGCCCCTGGGGGGAGTCACCAGATGAAGGATGATATGAAATGATAATGGAGAGGAAAATCGGGTGATGTAATTAACTTACTCAGAATTCGCCTAACGACCCGGGAAAACCCCCGAAAAAACCATGGGTCAGGTAGGTTGGCCACAGGAATCGAACTCGGGCCTCCCGAATGTGGGCCACAGACGAAACTGCCTGAGCCATCCCGCTCGGTGCATGATGCAATAATGCCTTCCCTGTAATCGGTTTATAATCTCCGTGATTGTCAATGTGTTCATCAACATTAAAACAGCCATCGATATATTTGAAAAAATTAAATAAAATCTTTTTACACACTTATTTTCTTTTGTTCTTCAATTTTGTTTTCTGACAAGTCATATACAAAGTCTTAACCTTTTCCATGACTTTGTCAAAGGTTCTCCTCCAACCTGGTCTGTAAAACAGATCTTCATTTTGCTATGTTAAACAAAATAATTTTGTTCTTCAAAACTTTTTCTAAGTTCTCCGAACGTCCAGGTTAAAGAGGTCCGGGTTGTTTTGCTTAGTCTTAGTGTCTTTCTTAGCTCAGCTGTTCGTTAGAAATGTGTAGCTTTATAAATATAGTACATTTACTTGTGACTCTCTGAGACTAAACAAACCTTGTTTCACAGGGGTGCTAATGAAATGGAAAATGGCGGTACGTAGCTCGCAAGCGTCCTTACGAGCACTTACTTTTAATTATCTTGGCTGATATAAAGGCCTATAAATATTCAAAGAACGAAGTAGCCCTTTGCATAAAGCGTACGTGAAGACTGCCGTTTCATATTTAATAATGTTTCCCTTTAAATTACAGGCAAGCATGAGCTTCAGATACGTTTCTATTTAATAATTTTATAAGCGTATCCTGTTCCAGAATGAATTACTGCTTTGCAAGGTCGTTTTCTGTATCCTTAAGGGTTCAAGGTGGTCCGTTATTGAGTAATACTAAGCGAACAGTTAGAGAAATATAAGATGTGGTGTTTGATTAGCACTGATTAGTCCAGCAATGACGGGCTTTCAGCATGACGCTCTGTAAAGGAACGTATGTTACACTATCAGCAAATAGGAGACGGTTTAGATTTTTAATTATTATGAATAAAGACGAACAAGTTCGCCTCAAACTGCTTTACTGGTCACTATTACACAACAAGAATTAACATGGGATGAGCCAATACAATGACGGTGCTCTCTTGGATTGCCGGTTCAACAGCGGGAGGGCGACAGAGATGTATCTTTTTTATTTATTTATTTTTTTGCTTGTTCCATTTATACCCCGCCTTTAACTACTATGGTCATATCGGTGGCCTTTGGAACATAGCGAAGGTGTTAACTCGTTATCTTTGGTTTTTTTATTCACACTCTCATTCATACTTCCAGACTCTGGGGAAGATGGGGAATTATCTTGGTCGGAGAAGAATCCCCAACCCCACCCCCACCGCTGGGAATCGAAACCGGGACCCCTAGCACGGTAGGAAGGTGCTCTACCGACTGAAATACGGGGCCAGCCGTTGGATGTTGGGGGTAACCATAACCATGTGATGATAAAAGCGCATCGCTCATATTCTAAGTATCGTAGAGACAGGATTTTTGTACGGTCATGTTCACAAAATAAAATTTCTTATTATAAGATTGGCATCTGTAATATTCAAATATTTATCCGTAACATTTAACCATAACCATGTGAAGATAAAGTGTGCATCTTTCGTGTTCTAAGTTTGGTAGAGACAGCAATTTAGTACGGTCATGATCGGAAAGTAAAATTATTTCTTATTATAAGATTGGCATCTGTAATATTAAAATATTTATCCTTAACATTTAACCATAACCATGAGAACATAAAAAGCGCATCGCTCGTGTTCTGAGTACCGTAGAGACAGGATTTTAGTACGGTCATGACCAGAACTTAAATTATTTCTTGTTATAAGATTGGCATCTGTAATTTTCACATATTGATGCGTTACATTTAAGCATAACATATGAAGATAAAAAGTGCATAGCTCGTGTTCTAAGTATCATAGAGACAGAACATTTGTACGGTGATGATCAGAAAATAAAATTTTTTCTTATTATAAGATTGGCATCTGTCATTTTTCAAACATTTATCTGAGCGTAATTAATTAATATAATATTCTCAGTTCAGGCACGCAAAATGTGTGTACCACATTCGGCAGCGCTGTTAGGCGGAGCAAGCTTAGAATTGGCTGGAGTCTGCAGTAAGCTCCGCCATCATATGCCGTTAACTTTTGCGAAGATTATAGGGTATTGACCTTTACTGACAAGCGCTACAGTTAGCTTATTTAGCAGATGAGAGAAATATTTATAACCTGGCGGACAGTAAGTGATCAAAAACAAATGGGAGTTTTGTATCTGATATGGAATATTACCTATGTAAATGTAAATTACCAGTCCAGTCCGTTTTTTGCTTGACACAAAGTGATTTTAATTCCCTCTTCTTTCTCTTTGTTACAATATTCCGTCAGGTTATATATGATTTCTCGCAACTGCCAGTCTATGACACTGTCGTGAGGCATTGTTGCGGCGAGCGCGGCGGGCCCGTGCGAAAGAGACAGAGCTACACGTGGTCAGGGAAAAAAGAGATTGATAGAGCAGGCAGCTCGTGTGCGTGGAGCGGGACGCTTGCCGAGAGAGAGAGCAACAGAGGGACAAAGAGACCGAGATAGTTTCATCTGTTCGCGCTAGGCACGAAGAATCGTGTGACTTCGGTAGCTTTCGATAAACAACTGCTCGGATATAAACGCCGCCTTCTGAACGGAGCAACTGGCTCCCTCCTCTACAGTGACAGCTCCACGCCATTGGCAGATGGAGTGAGAAGCTGAGGATGGCCATCAGCCCGCAGAAGAGCTCTGCTGTCGTGCTGGCTAAGGTCCCTAGCTGGCGACTGGAAGGTGACCTGCGGTTGCGGCAGAGTAGAATCCCCTTGGTTCGAGCTGCCAATTATCTTTGAATCAAACTGAACCGCGGTCTCACATTCACTCCGCATGTCAGGGCAAAGGTAGCCTCGGCCACGCTGCGTTCAGGCAAATATCTCCCATGTTCCGTTCTACAATGTCCATCAGATTTAAACTGCGGGTGTATCGTGCGATCGTTCCGCCTCTGTTAGTGTATGGATGCGAGGTCTGGGGTTCAGTGGCTTATACCACCCTCCGCAGGCTGCAGGCCGTGCAGAACAGGGCTTTAAGGATGATCTACGATACCAGCCGCAGGTTCCCATCACACTTCCTACACAGTTGAGTCCAGAGGGTCTACTCCCATCAGTCCTGGACCCGTAGGACCAAGACCCGGGCCTCTTGAAACCAGGGAGTTATCCGAGCTGTCCCAAAGAACGCTCGGCGTCCTCGGTGGGGCTTTCCATAGGGCAAGACCTGGGTGACAAATAAGCCCCACCATCTGGTCCAAGGACACAAGGCGGGATGGAAGTGGATACGCCACCTACGCGCACAAAACAAAAGTTGAAGGCTACCGATATGATCTCGGTGGGGCCGCCTGGCGATCTAGCACACCTTCTACTAGCTTTGAAGGCTAGTACCCGGGAGAATTAATGGCTTCCCTCAACCCCGTCCGAAGAAGTACCCGATTCCCACGGCTATCGGGAACACACTGCCCCCTCGAGACCAACCCAATCCGAACAACTCCCAGAGGGAGGGGATCAGATGCTCGGCTCTAGGTTACTCTAGTAACGTCAGAGGTACCACGAGTGCAAGGGTTCCGCAGCGCCCGCACCACGGCAGCTGAAGGGGACGGATCCCCTCCCCTACGGAAACTTCCTACACACCCAGTCTGGTGTATACTACGTTGAAGACGTCGTACGTGAACAAACGCTCACGTTGTATGCCAAGATCACTGCTCACCCAAACCAGCTGGTGAACACACTGGGTCAATATGACCACCGTCTCTCCAGGAGACGGAGGAGCTACTGCCTCCCCAAATATGCCCTTGGGTGGTAAAGTCTGCCTTTCCTCCTTCATTCCCAACTACCGCCCGGTTACGCCGTACCGTGCTTGGTCGTGGCTTGAAGGGTGACGGGTGCGGCCAACCTGGACACATCAAACCCTAAAAACCAAATTCCATCTGGCCTCTTGCTCCTGGTCCCCCCTCTGCTTAACGGATCGCCAGCGACTGTCCTAAGTGAGGCGTATCGGGTACTGTCCCCCTTCATCGGAGGTACACCCCGGCACCAGAACCACCAGCAGAAACCGAAACCACCGTCTTATACAACGACACGCAAGCTAGTGCAAATGACTATACCTTTTATACCGCACGGGCAAATCGCACAGCGGATAGGTACCGTGACGTGTTACCCTCCACCCGGGAGAACCCGGGCGAACTGCTCTTGGCTCTAAAAAAGTAAAGCAGTGAGTCAGTGAATGGAGTTCCAGCAGTGCAGTGTGCGAATATTCGAACTGTACCACAGTTGCGAGCTGACTTGTGTGCGTGTAGCTATATGAAGTGTGCCAAGGGTGGATTCCTTCGTTTGTTTATGTGTGGTGAAGCAACCGGAGAGTAATGTGTATTTCATAAGTCATTTTATAGCCTAGAAGGGTTGACCAAAGTGTGTCTCTATTGAAGAAAGAGCATTTTGAATTTCTGAAAACTAGATTTTTAATTTTAGGAATCCAAAAGGTCACAACAAGTTGTGATCGCATCAAAACAGAGTGTACATATATTATCTTCCGTTTATGTGCTATAGGTTCACGTAAATAACACCGTTGTTTGACATATTCACTGATACGCTTCAACGAATTGGGATATAAAACAACTCAAGTGGAGGAAGAAATATCGAACGGCCTTGGACCAAATGGAGGTGCGGGCATTTATAAGCAGAGAAGATGGAAGTCACAATGAGCCACCTCATACAGAATATAGAGTTCTGTATTATGTGGGTCAGCATAGCTAGTAAAAGGTGTGCTAGATCACCAGGCGGTCCCACCGAGGTCATATCGGTAGCCTTCCCATTTTGGATTTGGCGCGCGTAACTGGCGTATCCACTTCCATCCCGTCTTGAGTGCACAGGACCAGATGGCGGGGGGGGGGGCTTGTTAGTCTCTAGGTATTGCCCTATGGAAAGCTCCACGGAGGCGCTGGGTGCCCTTTTGGGACAACTTGGTAACTCCCTGGTTGAATGAGGCCAGGGTACTTGGTCCTACGGATCCAGGACTAATGGGAGTAAAACCTCTGGCATTAACTTAACATTAACTTATATTAAGTTGGTCTGGAAGATATATTGTTTCCAAAACATTGTGACTGTTCCATTAGGAGAGTGTGTCATAAAGTTTTAATTATCACCCTTTAAAAAATGTGATGAAAGTTTGTGTTCATATGTGCTCGTTAGTTCTCTACATGGTCAACATCCATATCTACACATTTTTCCCATAGTTTCTTGACTTTCCGAGTACCTTGAATATAGAAGTCTGCAGAATTCGCTTTAAACTACTTTTCCACTTCATTAATGACGTCATTTGTGTTGTCAAATTGGGGCCGCGCCGTGGCTCAGTGGTTAGATCGCTTGGCTCTCACCAAGGCGGCCCGGGTTCGATCCCAGGCGACTGGAAAGTGAGATTGGTGGTGGACAACACGGCGCTGGTGCGGGTTTTCTCAGGGACCTCCGGTTTCCCCGGCCATCTCATTCTACCGGTGCTCCATCTTCATCTCATGTATCATCAGTGTCACCGCCTGCGGTGCCGCATGTAGTAAAAGCGAGCGTTAAACACTACACACACACATTTCATGTGTTGTCAAATCGGCAAGCACGTAACGGATTCTTCATTCCGGGTTCAAGAAAAAATCACTTGGTGCGAGATCGAGCGAATAAGGTGGATGCTGTAATATCTCAAAGCCACATTCCTTTGTTTTGTCATCTGCAACTTAAGATGAATGAACTGGTGCATTGTTAGCAAGAAGACCAACAACTTTGGAGAGCATACCGCGTCGTTTCTTAATCAGAGCTGCTCGTAACTTGTCCAGAAGATTTCGGTAGTATCTGTTAGCGATGGTTTGATCCTTGGCAAGATAATCTGTAAGGATGACTCAACGACAGTTCCAGAAAACTGAAAGCATGACCTTCCCAACTGACCTTCGTACCTTTGCCCTTTTGGGATGGGGTTGGGAATCGGCATGTTTCCTTTCCATGCTCATGGTTTTTCTCTCTGGATCATACTGATAGATCCAGGATTTATCCATGGTTACCAGACGATTAAAAAATCATCTTCATCCTATTCCAACAGGATCAACATCTGTCTTGAAAGGTCACGTCGCGTTTGCTTTTGGAAAGGTGTTAGCAAACGTGGAACCTACTATGCAGACACTTTAGACATGTGCAGTTCGTCATGAATAATTTTCCACACACTACCATAACTGAGATGTGTCTCATTCATTATCATTTGGATGTTCGTCTGTTTTCCAGTATTAAACACTCCACTTTTTTCGCTGTGACAGCTGACGGTCTACCAGCTCTTGGCTCATCTGTTAGGGACATGTGACCAGATTGAAAATTTCTTTCCAACCTCATAACAGTATCGTACATTGGCCAATCATTTCTATAAACAGCCATCATCTCGTCATGTATTTCCCGGGCAATTTTGCTCTTCAAATCCAGGAAATTAATCACACTACTAGCCTCAATGTATCACTGAAGCTACCAACTCTAGCATAAAAACTACCGTGTGATAATTAATACTTTAAAGCACTACAACATAATTATGGGAGATGAGAATGGTTTGTGCACCTACTAGACTTTCTGTAAATACTGGTGCTCCTTCAGCCATACAATTAAAACGAGAACAAACAACTGCAATACAAATCTGTCCATAAAACAGACCAGGGCCACTAACAAGAAAGCACATAAGCTATATTTCTTTCAAAAAGGCAGATGTATTTCGATATTCATAGCTTTTATATGGTGGTTTTCATTTTTGTGCACAGCAATAGCAGTTTTACGAGCTGACAGCCCTTCTCCAGCCTCCGAGGTCTTATTTCTCTTTTATTGGGAGGAAAAGATACGAAATATGAAAAGGATTGAAGGAAATCATGTCTTTCTCATCATCTTATGCTTTGTGACTGGAATTTGAAGAGGAAAAATATTCTTCTCCATCAGCATCTTCACTTCAGGAAGTGGAGGTGACCTATATCCTCGTATTATTTATCCTCCCGTTTTGTTTACTCTTGTGGTAATTCCTGTATGAGTTACTGTTTCTTGTTTTGTTATGTTCAAAGCTCCACATTTATTCTAGTAGTACTGGTCATACTTGTAAGTAGTCACTGATTTCTAGATATCGTCTATATCCTATGTTGTAAGCTGATTAAAGTATCATCATCATTATGATTATTTTAAACTAATAACTCATGAATTTTACTGGCAATTCATAGCTCACAGGCAATCCATTTGCGGTTCGATAACTATGATCCACGGACACATATTGCAAAATTGTATCTTCAAGTTGCTACGGCGTATGTACACCACTGATTAGTGTATAAATAATATACGAGGTAAGCTTTTAATAAGGACAGTAGTTGCAATAATAACATGTTTCAACTGTAAGGTGCGAGCGGGATGGCTCAGGCGGTTTCGTCAGAGGACCGCATACGAGAAGCCCGGGTTCGATTCTCGTGGCCGACCTACTGGACCCATGGGATTTTTCGGGGTTTTTCCCGGCTTGCTAGGCGAATGCTGGGTAGGTTGATTACATTCCCCGAATTTCTCGTCCCTCCATTTCATCTTCATTGGCAGTTCATATCATCTCTCATCTGATGGTCTCTTTCAGGGTAGAAGTGTCAGCGGGTGTTTCGGCGGTGCATGGCAGGATGATATGTTCTGAGGAAAACTACTTCCTCCTACGGTAGGTCGGTTGCTGGTCTCCGCTCCTCTGCCTTTGGGACTCGGCTGCTGGGCTCGTTGCCGTCCCGCTCTAGAGGAGCGCGTTCCTTGTCCTGGCCTTTCGGGGGAAGTCTCTATCCAACCAAACTGTAGGCACCCTGCCCTCTGTACTGTCGTATCTCCTTGGGGCAGCTACCCTCTGTCTCCATCGCCTCATCCTTCCTCTCGGAGTTTTTTTTAAATTTATTTATTACACTGCATGCTCCGTTACATCGTAACACTACATGCATTCCTTAAACTTATTACAACGAGTTGTAGCAATTACAATTTTTACAAGTGTTACAAGTTCTCATTATATGATACAATTTTTGGTTATGCTTTTACATTTTTTCAAAGTCTATTTCGTTAATGAATTTTAAAAATTGTTTTCGGTAGTGCTTGGTTAGATCACTGTTTGTTGCCGGCCACTGTCCACCCCTCAGTCTAATGTTCTGTTTGAGTTCTAGTCTTTCACTGTTCAGAAGAGGACAATTGTATATTAAATGATCCACTGTTTGGTTTTGTAGTTCACATTTGCACATTGCACTTTCCGATATTTTGAATCTTTTGTAGTAGTCCCTTGTCTTCCCATGTCCAGTTAGGATGGCGGTAGTCTGTCCGTTGAGTGGGATCCTCTTTTTTAGTTGTTCTTGCACAGAAGGAAAGAACTTTTTGCTGATTCTTCCTTTTGTTGTGTTCTCCCATTGGTCTTGCCACCTTCGCAGTCCTTTCTCTTCTGCCTCCTTGATTATGTGTGTCCTAGGTATCTCGCTGTAGATAATCTCCCCGTTGTCTTCCTGTGCAGCCTCCTTTGCCGTCTGGTCTGCTATTTCGTTCCCGCGTAGTCCCGCGTGTGCCTTTACCCATTTTATGTGGATGGTCCAGCCGTTGTCCTGCAGATGCTTGATCTTGGCCTTTATTTCCTCTATTATTTTACTTCGGATTTGACTGTTCTTAAGAAGGTCTACTGTAATCTGGCTGTCCGTGTTCACTATGTCTAATTTATTTCCCACTGTAAGCTATAAGCTGTTATCGGCTATTGCTCGAAGTCCCTCTAGAATTGCTATCTGTTCTGCTTGATTATTGGAGCAGCACTCACCGAGTTTATACTTGAGCTTTTTAACCTCTTCCCCATTTCGGAGCTGCCCCCACTTGGGACTATAGGAACAATGGGCTCAGCATGGTGGCCTACGTACCGAATACCCTGCGTAAGGCTATCCCAATCCCAACAGTAAGGTGAGAAAACAAGTGGAGTAATTTGGAGCCTATGTTTTTAAAATAATTGCCATGTGGAGAGCATAGGAAGGGACTAGCTCATTAAACGACTGAGTTCAGATCTCTATGGCTACCTGTTCCTTCTTTTATTCGGTCCTTCCTTTCTCTCTCTCCGTCCGTCCCTTTACTACAATCACTTGTCTTTTGTAATTTTAATTTTATCAGTGTTAAGCTAAATAGCGCGTCTGCCCTGCAAAAATCTTTAACTTAGTGAACTTTGTAAGCAATATAATAGGAAAATATCTTTTATAAAATCAAAGGTAATGGCATTCATTGGTAAAAAGAGCCAATTAGAACAAAAATAGTTATAAATAATCGTTGCGTTGAACAGGTATGCCATTTTAACTACTTGGGAACTGATGTTAGTTATAACAAGGAATATGATGTCCACAATAAAATATGCAAATTTCAAAGAGTGTGTGGAACAATACATAGAACATTTGGAAACAAAATACGTAAAGAAACAAAATTAAAGTTCTACAAAGTTATGGCTGTACCTATACTGACATACGGAAGTGAGACTTGGACGTTAACTAAAAAGCAACAGAGTAAAATACAGGCTTCAGAAATGAAATTCTTGAGAAGTGTGAAAGGATGCACGAAGTGGGACTTAATAAGTAATGAAAATATAAGAGAAGAGCTGGACATTTTTAGTATGAATGATAAGTTAAAAGATCTCAAACAAAAATGGAAGGAACATGTTGAAAGAATGCCAGATAATAGACTTAACAAAACAAATATTACAGTATCATCCTAAAGGTAGGAGATCAGTGGGCAGACCCAGGCGATGGCTGGAGGACTTCGAAGGCGGAACAGGCACTTGATTGCCTATGCCATGAAGTGAAGAAGAAGATCAGTGTTAAGCTTTTTATTTCAATTTATTTTAATTAGTATTGTTTACACATGAATGACCAACATGGTAAATGCGCGCCTCGGTAGCATGGTAGATGGTAACATGTCTGCCTTACGTTCAAGAGGTCCCGAGTTCGAATCTCGGTCAGGGTGAGTTACCTGGATAAGGTTTTTCCGGGGTTTTCCTTTATCCTTAAATACGAATTTCGGGTAACACTAAGTTCCATGGACCCTGGGCTCATTTGAGCATCATTTCACCCATGGCATTCATCATTAAAAAGTTAAAGGACGTGAATTACAACAAAAAAAAGGTAAATGCACTCTCGTAACAAAGGAAATAAAAATCTACTTAGCATCAAAGCATACTTAAACCTCCGTTAGTCGTGTGTCTTTGCAGTACACCGTTGGTCGCGTGGGGCCTACAAGGCACGTGCTATATTTATGTGCATATATGCCTGTACTTTTATTCCTTTATTTTTGTTTTTCTCCCCAATTTTTGCTTTATATAGGTTATATAATATAGGTTATATATAGGTTATAATATATATTACTTTTGCAAATTAATTGTTCTTTCATACTAGCCGTGTGTAGGACGCACTATGAAACGGTAGAGCCAGACTGAAAAATTCAATGGCATAGCCGAGACTTGAACCACGGATCCTCTGGTTTCCGTCCAGCCACTCTAACCATTTGAGCTACTATGGCCAACGTGCCAACATGACATTAAATTCTCCAACTGTCTCATGTTTTTCCCGGTAAACCACTTAAGAGTTCCCATAGTCTTCATAGTGCTTCCTACACACGACTAGTGTGAAATAATAATTAATTTCCATTAATTGTACCTAATAGTGGTCCCAACTACAAAGCCCGGGTCTTAAAGTACTTACAGCAGAGTAAGTCGTCATTAAGGTAGTTGTCTCATGTGTTTATGAGAACTCCTAGTGGTTTACTATAAAGCTCGGGCCTTAAAGTACTTACAGCATAGTAAGTCGCCATTAAGGTAGTTGTCTCGTGTGTTTATGAAAACTCCTAGTGGTTTACTATAAAGCCCGGGCCTTAAAGCACTTACAGCATAGTAAGTCGTCATTAAGGTAGTTGTCTCATGTGTTTATGAGAACTCCTAGTGGTTTACTATAAAGCTCGGGCCTTAAAGTACTTACAGCATAGTAAGCCGCCATTAAGGTAGTTGTCTCATGTGTTTATGAGAACTCCTAAATGGTCTACCGGGAAAAACACGAGTCAGTTGGAGAATACAATGTTATATTGGCACGTTGGCCATAGTAGCTCAAATGGTTGGAGCGGCTGGACGGAGACCGGAGGATCCGTGGTTCAAGTCCCGGTTATGGCATTGAATTTTTCAGTCTGACTCTACCCTTTTATATTAATTTTATTAGTATAATCGTACTAAATACTTCACCTAAAGTATAATACGAATAGAGTGAACATTACAATTTGTATTACAATATACGGAAAGAAAAAACATTTTAAAATACATCTTGTCATTGGAAATGTTCAGTTAATCGAAGACATAAATTATTCCTCCTCGGTTTCCTATGACTAAGAAGTTATCGCAAATAATTTGGCTTGCTTTCTCAAACAGAAAGGAGCGTTGCATTTCCTACATGCATGTTTAGATTTGCTTTTATTTTTGTGTTTACTGCAGGGTTCACATCGTTTCTTTTTTAATGATAGCGCCAAATGCAGACATTTTCGGTACTAATTTTTTAATGACCCATGTAAATTTTTACAAAAGTGCTTATCGTTATAAAATTATAGTTTGACAATCAATAAAAATGCTAACTATTATTATAAAACAAGATACCTTTTATGTTTAATAAAGCTAAGATAATATCTTGGTATAATTTTGATGAAGGTGTATCTGAATATTTGAAAATGTGCATAAATGAGATAGGAAAGGCTTATTTTCCTAATGATATCATCGGGAAAAATTAGAAGACATAGGACTGCACCCGAAATAAAATGCTCTAGAATTCAACAATGCAGTTGAACACATATTGGTGGAGATTAAACTGTCTAACACCCGGTAATATACTGTCGCCAGGCCATTGTTGATTGGAAGAAGAGTGCGGCCTGTGCGCAAGATTGGAAGAGAAGGAGCGTGCCGCAGCATTCCGAGTAGTCACGGCAGTGCCTGCGGATGGCTGGGATAGTGCAGGCCTGAGGACGCAGCTGGAGGACGCAGACTTGGGGCCACTCCTGAGATAAGTGGAGGTAGGGACGAGACCAACTTGGGAGGACATCGTACCGAGGAGCGCCACCTTCAAGTCATACTGGGCCCAATGAAACTCACTGAAGACAAGAAAGGGCGTGCTGTTCCGAGTATGATAATTGCCTGATGGGAAGACGCAGAGAGAACAGTTGGTAGTTACCCGAAGCAAGGTCCCGGAAGTCTTGGAGGAAGTGCACGCCGGTACTTCAGGAGGACACCTGGGAGCAAACCGAACGATCCACAAGCGCAACTATTGGTTGAGGCTCCGAGCAGACGCTGAGAGATGGTGCCGTCAATGTCACGTGCACCCGGCGAGTCGCGGCCTCCAGACTAGCAGCGGGGGTTGCATGCAGCAGTTCAACGTCGGAGCGCCATTCGAAACGATCGCCGTCGACATAGCTGGACCATTCCCACCGTGTCCGACCGTGGCAACAAGTACCTGATGGTGGTCGTGCACTACTTCACCAAGTGGCCGGAGGTGTATGCCATCCCCAACCAGGAGGCAAAGACAATCACAGATTGCCTTGTGGAGCAAGTGTTCTGTCGATTTGGGGTGCCACAGCGACCAGGGCACCAATTTTGAGTCCAACCTGATGAAGGAGGCTTTAGAAAGGCTTGCGGTGAACAAGACCCACACAACACCCCTACATCCACAGTCGGACGGCATGGTGGACAGATACATCAAGACCTTAGAAGAGCACCTGAGGAATGTCTTGGCCAGCCATCAGCGAGACTGGGACGTCAATGTGCCACTGATCTGTCTGGTCTACCGCTCGTCTACATACGACACCACTGGGATGAGCCAGCCAGCTTAATGTTCGGCCGATATTTACGCCTCCCTTGTGATCTGGCTTTTAGAAGCCCCCGGACGCAAAATAGCCACCAACCGAGCATGTGGAGAACCTGGTGGACCAGCTCCACGACATGCATGAGATGGCTCGTCAAAACATACAGAAGGCAAGCGACCTCCTGAAGACCCGATACGACAGGCAAGCCAACAGCCAAGGGTTCCAGCAAGGTGACCTAGTCACAAAGGGACGATGCCCGATTCTCCAGCAGCCATGGCAAAGACCGTACCGGGTGGTGAAAAGGATTAACGACGTGGTCCACCGCATCCAGAAGGTGCCCCGAGGGAAGATGTTGGTGGTACACCTGGATCGTCTGGCCCATTACGATAGTGCTGTTCGGGACGACCAGCCTTGAGGAGTGAGCAGTGTCGCCAGGCCATTGTTGATTGGAGGCGGCGCGGGCGACGGGATCAATGAGACGGCAACGCAGTGCGGAGATAAAAGCTCACCGAAATGGTGGGCGGGGGGAGTCGTATTTCTCGAAATTTCGCCTTTGTTCTAGCCGGGTCTCGATTGTTTGAGACATTTCTGGAATGTTAGAAATCTATAAAAAGGCAGCCCGCCGCCAAAGACAGTCGTGTGCGGGTAAGCAGCTGTGTTTGTGTACGAAGCGTATTTCTACGGAAATAAGGTATAATTTTTTGTGTTTTTAACCTGGATTTTTTATTTCACGAACCCACAAAGTTACAATACCGACCTGACCCACCAGGTAATAGAAGGTAGAACATTTAATCTGAAACTGTAAAGTTGTGAAGCACAAGGGGTAGGTATTGTAAGGGATGTTGAATATGAGATTAATGATGCCCGGATCGGAAGTCATAAATCCCGAGATGCTCCCCCTCATGTTCATGTTTTTTAATGTTCAGGAGATATATGCGTCTTTCTTTGCTTATTTTCCAGTTTTAGCACGCTCCTGCAGTTACAGCGGGGCCCGCCTTTTCCTGCTACACCGATATATCAACACCTTCCTTCTGCCAAATGAATAAGACTACAATAACATCTGTCTGAAGGTGCTGTACTCACCAGATGAACGTAATGATGAGCGTCTTGCGGCGAAGGTTTGGTGTTCGGAATAGATCCAACACGCCATAGTGATGATCCTTCTCCTTTTGTTGTACGTAACGTTCCACTTGGAACTTGCGCTGTAACACACAAAAAGTTAAGGCTTTAGTACTTAAAAGGTGCACTCTTCTTATACTTACGAATGTTCATATTAATACATACCCTACAATGCACGTACATAAATATATAAAAAAATATTTTACACCCAAAGTTAAACGTCTAGAATTTACAGAAAATGCATAGTTAGACACTCCTTTATCCATAAGAATAGGAAGAAAGAAATGAAAAAATCACTTTTAAACATGATTCTCGCGTGCGTGGGTGCGTGCTTTCTTATATTTCATTTTTCAAATTAGCTCCTGTAACGTAGGTCATATCGGCCGTGGACTGAAATAATGCCGATATGAGTTCACATTCTATAGAGCTTAGAGTTATCAGACATTCATCTTTTAGAATAAGGAAAACCTTCAAAGTTAAAGACATATCGGAAAAAGAATGAAGTGATATTCAAATGAGTACAGAATACATAGAGCTTAGGGTTACCAGACATTCATATTTCAGGATAAGGGAAAACCTCCAACGTTAAGTCATATCAGACGATGAATCAAACCATGTTCAAATGAGTACAGGGTCCATAGAGTTTAGAGTTACCATACATTCATCTTTCAGGATAAGGGAGAACTTCCAGTGTTAAGACATGTCGGACGATGAATGAAATGATGTTCAAATGAGTCCAGACTGCATAGAGCTTAGAATTACCAGACATTCATCTTTCAGGATAAGGAAAACTTCCAACGTTAAGTTATATCAGACGATGAATCAAACGATGTTCAAATGGGTACAGGGTACAAAGAGCTTAGAGTTACCAGACATTCAACTTTCAGGATAAGAGAAAGCCTCCAACGTTGTCATATTGGACGATGAATGAAATGATGCTCAAATGATTACAGGCTACATAGAGTTTAGAGTTACCAGACATTCATCTTTCGGGATAAGAAAAACCTCCAGTGTTAAGTCATATCGGATGATGAATTAAACCATGTTCAAGTGAGTACAGGGTCCCTAGAGCTTAGACTTACCAGACATTTATCTTGCAGGATAAGGGAAAACAACCAACTTTAAGTAATATCGGACGATGAGTGAAATGATGTTCAAATGAGTCCAGACTGCATAGAGCTTAGAATTACCAGACATTCATTCTTCAGGATAAGGAAAACCTCCAATGTTAAGTCATATCGGACGATGAATCAAACCATGTTCAAATGAGTACAGGGTACATAGAGATTAGAGTTACCAGACATTAATCTTATAGGGTCAGGGAAAGCCTCCAACGTTAAGTCATATTGGACGATGAGTGTAATGAAGCTCAAATGAGTACAGGTTACATGGAATGTAGAATTACTAGATATTCATCCTTCACAATAAGAAAAGCCTTGAATGTTAAGTCATATCGGAATATGAATGAAATTATGCACAAATGAGTGCAGTGTACGTAGAGCTTAGAGCTACCAGATATTCATCTTTCAGGATAAACGAAAATTCCAACGTTGTAATATCGGACGATGAATGAAATGATTCTTAAATGAGTACAGGGTACCTATAGCTTAGAGTTTCCAGACATTCACCTTTGAGGATAAGGGAAAGCTGCCAACGCTAAGTCATATTGAACGATGAATGAAATGATATTCAAATAAGTCCAGAGTCCACACAGCTTAGAGTTACAAGATATTTATTTTTCAGAATAAGGGAAAACTTCCTATGTTGTCATAACTGACGACGAATGAAATGATGTTAAAATGAGTCCAGAGAACATAGTGATTAGGGTTACTGGACATCCATCTTTCAAGATATGGAAAAACTTCGAATGTTGTCATATCTAACGACGAATTAAATGATGTCCAAGTGAGTCCAGAGTCCATAGAGCCTAGAGTTACTGAACATCCATCTTTTAGGATAAGGAAAAGCTTTCAATGTTGTCATATCTGACGACGAATTAAATGATGTTCAAATGAGTCCAGAGTCCATAGAACTTAGAGTTGTCAGGATAAATGAAGACTTCCAACATTGTTATATCGGACGACGAAAGAAATGATGTTCAAATGAGTCCGTAGTACATAGAGCTTAGCGTTACGAGATATTTCTCTTCCAGGAAGAGGAAAACCGCGGGAGAAAGCTCACCCTGACCGATGATCGAACTGGGGATCTCTTGAATGTGAGGAAGACATGTGCCAATGGATTGTAAGGCTTTTTTATCTCTTTCTAGCCGCAATAGATATGTGGAGCTGGTAATGCGCGAGATACACGCTTTATGATCTATTGTTTATCACTTTTAGCCTCTACGTTTCAAGCCAAACTATTCGACTGTTTTTTAAAGGCAAAGAACCAAATATTTACACTTTGTTGAAAATCCAATCAGCATCAGGGAGAATAGACATATCCAATCAGGTTATCATACATAATCAGGAGATAACCAGAGAAGCGTTAAATCGAAACCCTATAGGCAAGGTTTAAGCTTCCTGTTGATCCTAAGTTAAAGGAAATCATAAAGTACTAACACAAAAAAAGAACGTCGCTGCTTTAATTTTAACACTGTACCCGAACAAAGGAAGGTCGTTGAGAAGTAACACTTGAATGAGATTGAGTACCGTTATGTAGGGCAACTATCCTACAGAGAGCTATAACCACATTATTGTGAACCTAGCATTTACTATCTTGTTCTCACCTTGAGTTGTACCATGTAGTTGGCTGGGAGAGACTTTCCATTCACCCGCGCCATCTTCTTCAATATCTTCTCAGCCTCTTCAAACCTCCCTCGAGCCAGCAACCATCTGGGAGACTCAGGTAGGACCCTGCAATGTGTTTCTCAATTTGTTACTTTGTTTAATGTAGAGTAAGGCGTTCCTCTATTTGTCAAGCATTACTCAGTTATATATTTATTTTTATCTTAATTGATTACACTAAAACGATAAATGCAATAATTTTCTAAACCTATTGCCATGTTTCATTCATCTTTTGTTGAAATCCTTATTAAAGGCAAGATTAAAGGTCTCATGCCGACATTTTCAAATTTACCAAATTCATCAAATCTTTTCAGAGAAACTATCAAATTTGAAAAGTGGAAGAATGAAACTAAGAATGCGAGGTGTGTTCAAGTTATAAAACTCTAACTTCTTCAAGACAGGGACCAGATATGAACTTCTGGTTTCTTTTAGAACACACACGGACTCTTTGTAAATGCGAGACAGAGATGGCAGCACTGTACAGTGCATGGAGCTTAGTGGCAGCAACGAGAGTTAGGACTGTTGTTAATACTTCAATTGGCGAAGTTTTCATTTCAATAGCAGCGTGTAGTCATTCGTTTTCTCCATTTTCGTGGTGTGTCACCTACTGAAATTCATCGCTAGGAGAGTGAGGCATGTGGTGATGGTACCATGGATGTGTCTAATGTACGTTCGGGTGTGACAGTTCAATGAAGGCATATATACTGTCAGGAGGGTCAGCCGTGAAGTATTCCGAGCCACACCCACCCATTTATCTCAGTCACTAACTGAGGGGATGATTAGGGAAGTGTCACTTATCGCTGGCCGCCTCTTCCCCCTTCCCCTGCCGTCTGGAATCTTCGCGGTGATTCACTGAAACGAGAAACTTCGAGAAAGCAGCGATATTCCTATAAAAAGGGCTGCAGTGATGCAGTGAGTGAGTTGAGTCAGTCCTTGGCGAGCCGCGTAGGAGCGCCGTGCTAGTGTACGGACGAGAAGACTGGGTACGTGCATGGGAAGAGTGAACGTAACTGTGAACGTGCAGTGGAACTGTAACGGACGAACTGGTGAATCGTAATTGTGTGCATTACGTAATTCTGTGTAATTGGCAAGTGTTCAACTGTAAGTCGGTGGAAATAAAGAACATTTTGAGTTTGTGCAATTGGACTTTTAATTTCACGAACCCACAAAGTCACAATATTAAGTTATAAAAGGTTGTAATTTATGAATGTTAATAATAATTTTGAAATGTTATACAGTTCTGTTAAAAAATCGTTTTTATATTATAATTAATTGTAAGACTATTTTATTAATTTTTGAATGTAGGTAAATTAATAATTTATTCGTTTTTAAAATGTATGGTTGGTAATTAATCGATCTGTAATTCATAGTCTGTGTGGTTAGGATATTTTTGTTTGGTTAAATAGTAGTGCTGGATACCAGTACCAATGGTGGCTGCCGGCTACCGGAGGCAAAATTTACTATGGGAAATTTTAAAATATAGTTAACTTAATAACTGGAATACCAGTTATGTATTACTGGAAACCAGTAAAATTATTTTTTTTTAAATATTTTTAAGTATGTTTGAAATTTTTGTAAAAAAAATTAAATTTATAGAATTCTGAAAGAGGTGGATTAGAAAAAAATTAAAATTTTTTACAACAATTTTGAAATTTAATTTATTTTTTGTATGTTTATTTTTAAAAATGTGGTGTGGATTTTTATGTTTGATGAGAGTATATTTTAAAATGTTTGTAATTTTTTATTATTATTTTTTATAATCTGTAAATTGTGTATGTTGTATATGTTTTTGATGTTTTAATAAATGAATAAAAGTGTGAGTATTTACCCCGGATTAAGAAATTAGGTGCCGGTGTATATTATGCAGTTTTAATTTTTTTATTTTATTTTATTTTAATAGTAAGTCGCCACAAACGGTGTATCCCGGATGCCAGTACCACTAATGGTTTACCGGGAAAATATATGAGTCAATTGGAGAATTTTATGTTATGACAACAAAACGGACGTGGTAGCTCAATGGGTAAGAGCGACTGGACGGAAATCATTCAAATCCGTGGTACAAATCCCGGCCGTGACATTGAATTTTTCATGTCGACTCTATCAATCCAATACCTTATCTGTATACGGCCAGAGTGAAAAAATGAATAAGTTACATGATTTAACACTATTATGTGCTTAATTCTACATTGTAACAATTGAAATTTATTTTATCATAAAACTTATATTAACTAGGAGTATCTATGGATCTATGGAGATTAGACATAAATAAAGAATAATAACTGAATGAATTAACAGCGAATTACGTTGTCATCAAAAGTTCTGAGGACTGCACAGAGAAATACAAAGTGCGCGAGAGACTTAAAGGGGATGAACGAACACCCACTTTAAAGGGGTGATCCCTTCTCTTACAGCATAATGGTCATCTGAGTGGCAGGTCTATTACATGGGGTTATCTAATACCTCTACCGGTTTAAACCTCAGTAGGATCTGAAAAAATAAATATACATATTTGCACAATATATCTCTTTTTTAATTTCAGTTTAAAAACCTGCAAAGTTTCCCATCGTTCAGTCATAATTCTTATAAAAATAATTGTAATAAATGCAAGTTCGTTTATTAATGTAAGAAAATGAAATATTTGGCCTATATCTAAGGCAGAGCACATAAATTCTAAGCACAATCATAACATTAAAAAAATTCTAAACCTGTAAAAATGCTAAATTAAGAATACATAGGAATGCTAAATATTAGGATGAATTTATTTACAAAATGTGTTGCAATTTCCATTTATTTTGAATACAGTTACAATAAATTTTATGTTAAGAACCAAGTTCTTTTGCTTCTGTAATGCGTTCCGTGCACGCATCCAATTACTCTAAAATTTAATTCCACAGCCATTTAAATTAAACATAAGTATACAGGACGTTAACTATATTTTTATAATATGTATTTTCATTCTATGTTTAAATTTTTACAATTACTTCTACCACACCTCAGATACTTTATGAATTTCATGTGTTTATGCCATTTGATGTTAACATAGTAAAGGACAGCGTTTTAAGGCAATAACGAGCTAATGTGTGAATTAAATTATGGTATGTAAGTTTGGATAAAGTGGGAGAGGTTTCCATGCTTGTGGATGTTATTATTTATGACGTAGAGTGCTACCACCTAGTGCCATTGGTGTAAAATTGGTTTAATAGCATGAATTGAATTATTTAGTGCGCATATTCCAACATTTTACATTTTACAACTTTAGGTTACATTCATTAGTTTTTACCTTGTTGCTATCTTGGCTTACATGACACCCTGGTCTTCTGCTGGGCCAGGTAGCTCTTAACCTCCATGCCTCCTTCCCCCCAACTTCCTTTATTATATTGTCGCGATAAGGCGGCTTGGCACACAATAGACGGATAGGTTTCACGTAGATAACGAACGTGTGTAAACAGATAGTACCGGCAGGCAAGATAACTGAGTCAAAGGCCTCGCCGGGTAGATTAAGTTAACTTTCTGGTAGGTGATAGAATGTTGGAATTATGTAACTAGATGCCTTGTTTCCAGAAACTTCTAGTGATTGACAGAACAGTCTGGTAATCATGAATGGAGATATAAAAGGGATTGTGACACGCTAGCAGGACAGTTGTGAGACAGTTGTGAAATGAGAGATAGCCAGCTGTGTTGTTGTAACGAGAGCTTAAGACGTAATCTGCTGTCACTGTTTGTTATTGTGATCGACCTTGAAGGACTGTATATGTGTGATTTAATGTTCTTACGTGAGAACTGGGCAGTTTTTGATTCTACGAACCCCCGAAAGTTACAATATTCTTGACATTATTTGTCCATTTTTCTTTTACCTTCTGCAAGAAATCACCAATACTTCCTATCTTCTTTTCGTCCTTTACTGTTGACATTTAATAGCTGCTATCCTCTTCTCTATTTTCTTCCATTTTTCCTCCCAAACCTTTTCTCTCCACACTGCAACCTCTTCGCATTCTGTTACATAGTGTTCTATGCTTTCATTTCCCCCACACAATTCACAAATTCCCTTTTCCTTACCTCTTATCCCTCTTAGAAATAATATTTCTGTTCTCATCCAAGCTAGCCCTTCTCTATATTACCTATTACAATAATCTATGTATGCTTTTAATCCCAAATTTCTTTTTATTTCTTTGTAAAATTTTAATGATTTCATATTTTCTAGACTTACCCATATTATCCTGCATTTCTATATCTTCTATTCCGCGTTTTACAAATTTGCCCACATCGCTTGTATTCCTTTCCTCTAATCTTCATATATCTCTCATTCCTATTTTTTCCATAATTCCTCCTACCTCTGCCTACCAACTGAGTTCCCTAATCTGTTTTCCTGCCTCATGCATAATTTCCTAATTTTCCCTTCTTCTTTAACCAAACGCTTATACCAAAATTTTATTATTCTTTTCATTATTATTCCATTTCTTCTTGTGTTTCCTAATTTTACTAAAGCTACTTCCCTAGGTGCTGATCTTGGTAAGCCTAGTAGCTCTTACAAAACCTTCTGTAGCTTTGGTACATCGTTTTGTTTACCTCTGTGCCTCCCCCCCCCGTCCGGATCTTCACTGCATACAACATTATGGATTCCACTAGTACTTCATACATTCTTTCTAACCACTTGGTTGTCATTTCTAGCGTATATTTGCATATTCTTATCTTATTCATTGCCGCCCTTCTTTTTGCTTCAAGTTTTTTTATGTGTTCCTCAATTTCCATTGTTATTCAACCTCACTCCTAACTATTTAAATTCATTGAGCACTTCTATCCTTTTGCCATTTAGTAGCCACTTTTAATCTTTTTATTTTAGTTTAACTCCCTTCTTGAAGCCGAAACTTTCGACTAATTTATGTTTATGTTTATTCCCCACAATGTAAATAGAGCGTGAGAGAATTTTGTGTATATTTATGCAACAATAAGTGCACCGCTATCCTGGTTTATAAGCAGTTGGACGTGTTTCTCCTTTCATTGGTACGAAACAGTGTAGTGTGTACCTAAATTTCAGACACTCTATATGTGGCCACTGCAAGGATACTCCCATGGCGCACTTCCTCTGGACAGCTAAATGCAATTAATCCAGCACATGCAGAGTTTGAAAGTATTACGAGCTGTACTCACCACCAGTAGAGGAAGAAGGACAGAAAAGGTATAGACGTAGCTAAGGCGAGTTGTCTCCAGTCACGCACGAGATATACGACCCCAGAGAGTATCACCAAACCGATGGAGTAGGCGATGTTGGTGAGGACGGTGCACGTAGTTCTTCTGGCGGGTCCCACAAGCTCGATAGCTGAAAATATAATAGATATCTTTGTTAAAGTTTTAAAACCTTGCACTTTTGTAAATTCTGTATTTTGGGATAGTGGTATGGGATATGTTATAAGCAAATATAGAATATAGATTATATATGTAGGGTGGGAGATAACAGAGTACATTGCTTCCAACATTGCTTCATAGAAATGCCGCCAAGAAGCATTATGTAATGTATTTTGAATAGCTTTTTTGAAAATAAAAGAATAAATAGTCTTTGCTCAAAATTAGATGAATTAAACCAGAATATAGAACGAATAGAATAACTTAACGAAGTAGTGTCTTTAAGTTAAAAAAGGAACAATTTGAAAGATATTGTGAGCAACTTTTAATAGATGTAAACATGTTCAGTTAGCTTGTGCCTGCCTCGGTAGCGTAGATGGTAGCGTGTCTGCCTCACGTTCAAGAGGTCCCGAGTTCGAATCTCGGTTAGGGTGAGTCACTTGGATAAAGTTCTTTGCGGAATTTTCCCTTATACTAAAAGACGACCCTGGAATCATTTGAGCATCATTTCACCCATTTCATTCATCGTCCGATATGACTTAACGTTGGAGGACGTAACATTGAAGGAAAAACAAAAAAGATAGCTTGTGTATTCTGAAACGGCTTCCAGCACGCCCTTTAATCCAGCAGAATGAAAGAGTGATGTAATTAATATTTTGGGGAAATAAACATAGCTGGCTTACAATATGATAATATAAAATGGAAGAATATATTCAGCATTTAATGAGAAGCTACTTAATTTTCTTTCACATATATTAAAGATGGTTTGGTTCATTACATTACAGCCATGTTATGCAAAACATGTTTAAATCCAATCTTGAACGGCTGACAAAGAATCTAAAGATTCAGATGAGTCTTCGTTTCTTTGCGTTCATGAGACACGACACTGTGAAAGCGAAAGGAAAACCTATTTGTCCATTTTATGCGATCAGCGTTGCCATCAATCTATTCTATGTTCTGGACAAACTTAAAATATCTCTACAGGAAATGGTAATAAAAGTAAATGGAGGTTATAAACTTATTCCTAAATAATCAAATCAATAATTTGTTTAAATTAATATATTAACTTTGTTTTCAGCTATATATATCAGTATGGCCAACTTTAGTAAGATTTACGCTGATAGTTTCCAGGGTAAACGGGTTTTTCTACTTCATTTCAACAGAAAAGTCAGCACTGTGCATTTATTTCTTGTAAGTTGTTAATTTATTAATGCATAAAGACACAATTCTGTAATAATAGTTTAATGTATGTGGAAGCTTATGCACGTTATAATATTTGTGAAAATTGATGTTTTTGCAATAACAGAAAGAATGTGGGTCCGCTCTGGTAGAAATCCTTTATAGGAAAGTAACGAATACTTCAACCCGCACTTAAAGAAGAAGAAAATAATGTCACGTAGGTCGGGTAGTCGCACAGGTAAAATGATAAGCCGCGCCCTCTCCCGATAACCGCCAGTTCTCCGAGAGAGTCATGACTGTGATGTCGTGAAGTGAGTGCGAGGATTTTAGAAGTCTATCGGAACATATTTTCAATGAAGGTGTTCCAACATTTGCAGCACTAGATCGTCGTCCTAGAAAGTCTGCGATCAACGCTCTGTGGACCTAGGTTCCGGTGTATCGAAGATCTTGTGTCCGTATTGCGAAGGGATGTGAACCAACAATCAATTTTCCAGGGATACATCAGCTCATTCAAGATTCAATGCAAATACTTATTGTTGTGTATTTGTGCAATGAGTAGGGAATTTTAGCATTTGATGTAAGGAAGTGTTTCATGCAATATGCTGGAGCTGATTAATTGGTTATCTAATCCTGTAGTGTTACTTGATTAACTTACTATTTCAATTCGTGAACAGCCAGTTTTGACGTGAAATTAAACAGTTTTCTGGACATATGTAACATATATCCCTCTTCTACGTGTAAGGATATGTGCTGAACGTTTGACACATCCTTGTGTTTTTACAGCTTGATTCAACACTTGTTCTTAGAGGTCTCCCTGCTTTTACAGCGATTTGCGCAACTGCACGTTTCTCATTATTTTTTGCACAATTACTCACAGCTCCCTCTGGCTAAATTAAACTGAGGGTAAACAGGGGCTCTGCTCGACACTTTTTGAGATGTAGAATGCCATACACACTTTAAGCATTCACATATCTTTCGACTTTGTTGTTGAAATAACAACACAGACCAGATAACACAACAAAGACTGAATTCAAGGCTGCGAGAGGCACCGGCTTCGATTCCTGCCTGGGGTGGTAATTTTTGTCTAAAGAAGATACTTCCCTAGGCTTCTTAGTGCCCGAAATTATGAATAAGTGTATATACAGGATGTTACAAAAAGATACGGCCAAACTTTCAGGAAACATTCCTCACACACAAAGAAAGAAAATATGTTATGCGGACATGTATCCGGAAACGCTTAATTTCCATGTTAGCGCTCATTTTATTACTTCTCTTCAAATCACATTAATCATGGAATGGAAACACACGACAACAGAACGTACCAGCGTGACTTCAAACACTTTATTACAGGAAATGTTCAAAATGGCCTCCATTACCGAGGTTACATGCATCCATCCTCCGTCGCATGGAATCCCTGATGCGCTGATGCAGCCCTGGAGAACAGCCATCCACAATACGAGCACGAAGAGTCTCTACATTTGGTACCTGGGTTGTGTAGACAAGAGGTTTCAAATGCCCCCATAAATGAAAGTCAAGAGGGTTGAGGTCAGGAGAGCGTGGAGGCCATGGAATTGGTCCGCCTCTACCAATCTATTGGTCACCGAATCTGTTGTTGAGAAGCGTACGAACACTTCGACTGAAATGTGCAGGAGCTCCATCGTGCATGAACCACAATGGGGTATTTTTACAATTGTCTGCACGAATGATTTCAATTTACATTTTAAGAGAAATATTAAAATGAGCTATAGCATGGAAATTTAGCGTTTCCGGTCACATGTCCACATAACATATTTTCTTTCTTTGTGTGTGAGGAATGTTTCCTGAAAGTTTGGCCTACCTTTTTGTAACATCCTGTATGTCTACTGAAAAAGTTCCAAGAAAAACTAGGAACACGGTGATTACAAATTAACACTGTAGCTGTTAGTACACTGTTCCAAACACAACAATTGCCGACATAAGCATAGTCATAGTGCCTCCTACACACGACTAGTGTGAAAGAACAATTAATTTCCATTAATTGTACCTAATAGTGGTCCGAACTATAAAGCCGGGCCTTAAAGTATTTACAGCATAGCAAGTCGCCATTAAGGTAGTTGTGTCATGTGTTTATGAGAACTCTTATGCCCAATTCCACCAACAGATGTTAAAATCGACGTTAACAAATGTAACGTAACAATTGTCACAGCGCTAAAACTAATGTTAAATTTCTTTCATTTCACCAACCTGTTTTCTTAAAATGTTAACAAACCTGTGTTAACGCCAAGAAACTTGTAAATATCACAGCTATAGAAGGCTATGGATGATTTTCTGAACGTACTCCGATGCGTTTTTGTTTTCATTTTCATCTGCACAAATGGCGGATGAACAAAATCATAAATAAAGCCGTGAGACAAATTTCTCATCGACGGAGAAAGAATTGTTAATTGAAATGGTGATGAAGTGTAAGGATATCGTGGAAAATAAGAGGACGGATGCAGTGAATGTAAAAGAGAAAGATGTCGCGGGAAAATATTGGAAACGAATTTAATTCAAATGCATGTGTCACTACTTCAAGCACCAAACAACTTGTCAGTATTACGTAAATTTAAAACGAGGTGCGAAGAACAAGTGCCTTAAACGTTTCAAGACGGGAGGTGAACAATGTATTATCCACATAATTCAGTGAATTATAAAATCGCAAAGTTATTAATACATGAAGCAAAGGCGAGATAGTCATATTCCTTGCGATGTATGTTCTAACTCATTATTACGTATATTTAAATCAAGGTGCGAAGAAGGACAAGTGACTTGAACGTTTCAAGACGGGAGGTGGACAGTGTAATATCCACGTAATTCAGTGAATTATAAAATCGCAAGGTTATTTATACTTGAAGCTAAGGCGAGATCGCCATATTCCTTTCGATGTATATTCTAACTCATTATTACATAAATTTAAAACGAGGTGCGAAGAAGGACAAGTGACTTGAACGTTTCCAGACGGCAGGTGGACATATAATTCAGTGAATTATAACATCACAAAGTTATTAATACTTGAAGCAAAGGCGAGATCGGCATATTCCTTTCGATGTATATTCTAACTCAGTATTACGTAAATTTAAAACGAGGTGCGAAGAAGGACAAGTGACTTAAACGTTTCCAGACGGCAGGTGGACATATAATTCAGTGAATTATAAAATCGCAAAGTTATTAATACTTGAAGCAAAGGCGAGATCGGCATATTCCTTTCGATGTATATTCTAACTCAGTATTACGTAAATTTAAAACGAGGTGTGAAGAAGGACAAGTGACTTGAACGTTTCCAGACGGCAGGTGGACATATAATTCAGTGAATCATAAAATCGCAAGGTTATTTATACTTGAAGCAAAGGCGAGATAGTCATATTCCTTTCCATACATCTTCTAACCTCTCTTGTACTTCTGCAGTAACCTTCATAGCAACTTGTTTCGACAGTCTATACCTCGTAAAACAGTTTTCTTCGGATAGTTCCTCAAAATCATTTCTCCTCATAGGACGTACTCTACGAATGCCATTTAGACGGTCTTAAATATAGCAAATCAATATCAACAGCTGAGTTCATGCTCGCCATCTTGACTATTTACAATTGTTAAGGACTTAACATTAGAAATTCGGCGTGTTAGTTTAACATAAGATTTAACACGAGTGTTACGCTAACACTTGTTGGTGAAATGCAATTTGTGTTTTAACTATTGCTAAACTCGTGTTAAGTCTTAACATTTGTTGGTGAAACCGGGCATTAGTGGTTAACCGGGAAAAACACGAGTCAGGTGGAGAATTTAATATTCATGTTGTCACGTTGGTCCTAGTAGCTCAAATGGTTACAGCAGCTGGATGGAATCAAGAAGATCCGTGGTTCAAATCCCGGCTATGGCATTGAATTTTTTAATTCTGGCCATAAGCATTATAGCTAAAGATGTGAGTGCAACAAAAAAATTTTAGTCCATATATTTAGCGTAGGTGTCAGCGTATTTACCTGGCGCTCAACAGTTCCGGTTTCGATCAGGGTGAGTTATCTGGACAAGTTTTTCCCTTATTCTGATAGACGAATATCGGATAACTTTAATCTCTGTGGAGCCTGGATTTATTTGAACATTATTTCGTCCATTTACTTTATCATCCGATGTGACTAACGTTGGAAAATGTAAATTGCATTATTAACCCATAATAGAACAAGCAAATATTTGTAAAAACAGGATGGTACGCACTATTTTCTGTAAACGTTTTCATAAAAATCACAGAACCATGTGTGTAAAATAATAGTTTGAATTTATACTTTCTCCTACATCTCCTACCACCTTGTCTGTATAAGGAGAAACGCGGCGTGAATATAATATAATAGCACTATTTGTATAGTTTGCTGAACTGGAATTATAAGATGGGAATTCATAAAGGTCACAGGGAAACAACTGACTTAGAAAGATAGATAGCAAAATCATATCTTACAGTTCTTTCAGAAACAAACTTGAAATAGATGTAATGAACTATTAACAAATCTAAGAGGGCTGTTAATCAATTCATCATAATTTTTTGCATCATAATTGTTCGCACTAAAATTTAATCTTATTATACTCTGTTAGATTAATGTGAAACAAACACGCCGTAGTCGTTCCATTGTTGGTACTTCTGGTCCCGTCTGTGAGAACCAGGCAAGTTCAGACGTGTTCAGTATCGCCTAATTGCACTTAAAGTTGATGTTAGAGAAAGATCCGGAGTTTCTTTCAAACGTAATCAGTGCTGATGAAACTTAGCTACATCATTTTGATCCTGAGAGCAAACAGCAATGCTCAGTGTGGAAATCTCCTTCATCACCAGCCCCCAAGAAAGCAAAAGTGGTTGCTTCTGGTGGGAAATTTATGGTCATCTCATTCTTTGATATTCATGGAATGGTTTATCAGCTCGTTGTACCTGTACACACATCAGTAACTGGAAAATACTGCAGGGATGTCCTGAAAACACTGCCAGTCCATATCATGCGCAAAAGACCACATTTCCGTGGAAAAATCAACATGAAGTGGATCTCTCTCCCTCCCTATAGTCCGGATTTAGCCCCATGTGACTTTTTTCTATTCCCTAACTTGAAGAAACGCTTTTGTGGGAGGCATCATCCATCATCAGAAGCCGTGGTGAAGGCTGCGGAAGTGATTTTGAAGGATCTCTCAAAAATGGTTTCCAGCTTGTCTTTAAAGACTCGCAGAAACCCTGGGAAAAGTACATCGCATTCAGATGAGACTGTTTTGAGAAGGACCATCAAAATTATGAGGATGAGTAAAGGTACGTTGACAAAACAAAACAAAACAAAAATTTGATCATTCTTTATTGAACAGCCCTCGTAATTTAAAATAGGGTCTTGCTGCTTCGCTAGAAGTATCTACAAAAACCGATTTAGAAAATAGGTAGGTCACGGGTAGCTGTCTGCTGTTATAGCAAGGAGATACAAATTAGTTATTTGAACTGACGTGTGCTTTTCTATCTCTTGTTAATTGAGGTAATTTTCAATAATCCATTTGCACATTTAGTTGAAAGTACAAGAAGAGTGCAACAATACTTAGGTCTTTTAAAAGCGGAGCTTTAAAATTCCGTGCTCTTTACATATGGCGACAAAGAGAAACAAATGTTTACTGTTTGAAAAATATAAATTTCTGAAACTGTCAAAGTCGTAAACATTTTTCTAATTTCAAATATTTGTTTGAAAAAGTCTGGAACTGTTTTACAGTATGTTCTTGCTGTCATAGTATCATTTAGGATGAAAAGCAGTATATAAATAAAACACACAGAATAGTTTTCGGTGAAATGTTACAATTAATTTGGCAACATCTTAATTAAAATAAGAAAAAAGAATTCAACAATGGTTGGAATGAAGTACAAAGATATTTGAAATGCTACTTTTGGAGACATCTGTATTTCCAAGAGACGGCTAGAAGAATAACTATTATGAAAATTAATACGTACCTAGAACTATATTACGGACAATGCTATGGAATTAATAACATCTACATAGATGTACAGATTTGTAATGCAACGTATTCGGTATTGTTAGATGTTATACTGCGTATTCATTCATTTAGCTATTTTGTTGTTTTTCCCCTAATTAGTGTGTGCCACGTTTTTGAAACCTCACCGACGACCAAGCCGCTTTAATAAGGTGAGCCATGTCTCCCACTTGTACGAGGGCTGTTAAATAAAGAATGATCACAAATTTTTATGACAAGGTACCTTTACTGATCCTCATAATTTTGATTTTCATTCTCAAAATAGTCTCCCCTGAATGCGATGCACTTATCCCTGCGATTCTGCCAGTCTTCAAAAACATGCTGGAAACCATTTTAAGAGATCCTTCAAAATCGCCTCCGCAGGCTTCACCATTGCTTCTGATGATGGATAATGCCTCCCAAGAAGGCGTTTCTTCAAGTTAGAGAATAGAAAAAAGTCACATGGGGCTAAATCCGGACCATAGGGAGGGTGAGGGATGCACTTCACGTTGATTTTTGCAAGATATTCAGCAGCAACATTGGCAATATGCGGCCATGCATTATCGTGGTGCAGCATCCAGCCTGCTTCACGGAAATGTGGTCTTTTACGCATGATATGGACTTGTAATGTTTTCAGGACATTCTTGTAGTATTGTCCAGTTACTGATGTGTGTGCATGTACAACATGCTGATAAACCATTCCATGAATATCAAAGAATGAGATGACCAAGATTTTCCCATCAGAGGCAACCACTTTTGCTTTTTTGGGGATTGGTGATGAAGGGGATTTCCACTCTGAGCTTTGTTGTTTGCTCTCAGGATCAAAATGATGTAGCCTAGTTCCATCAGCACTGATTACGTTTGAAAGAAACTCCAGATCTTCCTCTATCATAGTCTCAGTGGTTAGACCGCTTGGCTCTCACCAAGGCGGCCCGGGTTCGATTCCAGGCGACGGCAAAGTGAGATTTGTGGTGGACAACACAGCGCTGGGGCGAGTTTTCTCCTGGATCTCCGGTTTCCCCCGCCATCTTATACCACCGGTGCTCCATCTTCATCTCATGTTTCATCAGTGTCATCGTCTGCGGTGTCGTATGTGGTAAAAGCGGGCGTTAAACACTACACATTTCATTTCACTACCTCTAACATCAACTTTAACTGCATGCGAATGTCCTTTTGTTCGGGAATCAACAGTCTTGGAACCCATCGCGCACAAACACGTCCCATGTGTTATGTTTCTGTCACCAACATATGGGTGGCAGCCAGTGAAATGTTCAGTATTTGAGAAAGAGATTCTCTCTTACAATGACAGCAGCAGTGTTTATGTTTTCTTCCATAAGAGCAGTAACTGTAGCACCGGGTACATCTTCCTTTGAAATTGATTGTCTTCCCACTTTAAACATTTTAAATCACCTTCCAGCTGTGCTGTAGGGAAGAACAGGCTCTCCATAGGTATCTTGTAACATTGTATAGGCCTCAACGGAAAACTTGTTAAGATGAAAGCAGAATTTCAAAGCCACATATTGTTCCTCGCGTGCTACCTCCTGTGCAGCGGTAGGCGATACTGAACATGTCTGAACTTGCCAGGTTCTCACAGGCGGGAACCAGTAGTACCAACAATGAAAGAAGTACGGCGTGTTTGTTTCAGATTAAGCTATTTGAGCATTGTCACCCGAACATCGGGACTTGCTGTGGAGCCGGCCGGCGATGGGGCCAGACGGGAGGCGTTCGGCCACGCCCACCTATTTGTCTTATAGCGATAACGAGGGGTGGCTGGAAAAACATCACTGTGCCGTCTCTTTCCACTTCCCCTGATTTCTCGAACATACAGGATATTTCATCTAATCCGGAACCTTCTAGATTGGCCAGTTGGTTCTATATAAGCAACGCGTCGGGCTGGAAGTTCAGTTCAGTTCTTGTCGAGCAGTCGTGAGGATCGCCTAGTGAGGGAACGAACTGTGTACGTGCATCGGAAAAGTGTACGTAACTGCGTGCAGTGGACCTGTGACAGACGAACTGGTGAATTGTAATTGTGTGCATTACGTAATTCTGTGTAATCGGCAAGTGCTCCGATTGTAATTCGGTGGAAATAAAGAACATTTTTGAGTGGTGCAATTGGACTTTTAATTTCACGAACCCAGAAAGTCACAGTATAATAAGATTGAATGTTATTGTGAAAAATTGTGACCGTAAAAATTATGATCATTCTTTATTGGACAGCCCTCGTAGCTCCGAGAGTGAGATTTGCATTTAGACAGCTTGTGCAGCGCACTCGCCTCTCGTGATCTTACGCATGTGACGCATTGTGGCGATAAGTGCACTATCCTCACGACAGTTGCTACTCATCTCTGCCGCGCATGATTTCTGTCAAGATAAAGTAATACATGTTTATGTATTATACGTTGAAACTAAAGGCTCACAGTGGTGACGATGCGCCAGCATCAAAGGAACAACTAAAACTGAGCACCCGGTGTAAAAAGAATCCCTAGCAGTAACTCTGGAGCTGTTACTTCCATAAAATTCCGAGCCATTAGGTTCAAAGGCAATTGGAGCACATAAACTCCCTTCCGCTTCAATTTTAACAATCTGTTTTTGGACTGATACTCTATGAGCTAAATCACTAAAACTGTTTTGTATCAATAAAGCACAAGAATCTCGTTGCAAAAAAGAGTACTTAATTAAATAATTTTAAAAGCTCATTTAAAGCACACTTATCTACTGACATGTGATATTTAATATCACAGTGTAACTCTGTGTAGCTAATCTTTGATTTTTCAATACTCATATATATGTTGCCTTTATTAATTGCATTGTACGTTTTAAAGAGCTTCCAGTTGTCGCAGTAACCTAATTATACGTCCATTATCAGACTGTTAACATTCTCAATTGCACTGCCCCATTTATACCATCGCAGAATAACTTAATTAAAATCTAATGGATACGAGGTAATAATATTACTGCTAATTAAAAGCATTTATGTAATTGCGCGTGAAATGGATTTGTAAGTTGCACATTGCATTAAAGAGTCCAACTGCGCTACCGGAAATATGACTCAGTATGATATTGCCACAGTGTTTTATGTTACAAAGTTTTAAAAGCTCTTTTACACTCACAAGACATTCTCTGTCCAGTCTTTAACGAATAATCCCAGAAAAATTTGTCCTTCTACGAATTTAATCCAGATATGCTTTCGTAGAACCAGTTCGATTAAATATTTCTTCGCACAGGTTCATGTAATAAAATTGTAAATCCTTCAAGAACTCGTGGTCATACAGTTATAATGACAAATAAAGTTTCGGAAATGGTTAATTCTACTAAAAGTTTTCTTTACATAAATGGTGTACTTTAACACGCTCTAAATCTTTGAGTGGTGAGGTTTTGTCCACTTCTTATAGTCCACCACTTATGTAGACGTCATTGGCAATGGAGAGCACTTCAGAGCATATTTCCAGAAAATTCAAACGTACATTTCATTTGTCATGGAGATAGAGATACAGTATCATAAGCAGAGGCAAAAGCTTTTGTTTTTAACGATTTTTCCTGAATTTTCGCGAATCTTTCCCTTTTTAAGAAGAATATCTTTTTAGCATGTGAGGGCCAACCCAGGGTCATGTAATTAATTAAAACCATAAAGCTTTTATCAAACCATAATTTGAATTTATTTTCTTGCTACACTTTGCGCTCACCAGTACATAAACATACAATAACAATAAACTTCTGTCCTATCTTCATAGAGTATTTACTTCCAGGTACATTTTATTATCAACCCAGACACATAAGGTAACAATAAACTTCTGGTCCCGACCTGAGAGGAAAGAACCCCATAAAACAACATGGCTCACCAACGCATGAAAACCCAAAGAGAGTATAAGGAAACCCGAACATGGAGGACTTACCCAGAGACACAGACGCGACGCGAGCCAGGCACACAAATCCATCGGACATCGGGCACCGCAGCGCCCCCAAAGAGGAACGGCGGAAAACCAAAGCAACGTGACAGCAACGCCTCGAACCGGAAGAGCAAGTAAAAAGGTACCGGAGGGAAAACAAAACGGCACAAGCAATAAGTGAGAAAATTTCTATTATTTTCAGTCTGCTTAGAAACAACTTACATGTATTTCAAATTGCATATATATGACTTTAATTGATCATTCATGTCTTGATAGCATGAAGCTAGAAGTCATGAAACAAATGTTTACAAATTTAACGAAAATTTAACAGTTAACAAGGAGAAAACAATGACATCATACGCACTGAATAACAGCTAAGCGGTGCAACAATAAACTGACACCACAGCACCCGACTGCTCCATGATACTGAGAACTGTTTGTAGTATGCTAAGTGGAAATGTTATTTATTACGTACCACACCGTGCACAGCAAAAACTCCTATTATGCTGACTAAAAGTTCTAAGAACGTACTGAAATTCCAGGATACAACTCTCAGGCATTACATTAACATGAAAATGTTGTCCCTCAGAGCTTAAGATTGTGTTCCGAAATGCCCGAAAGTTAAAAAAACGAATACAAACAATACCTCAGTGAAAACCACCCAGATTTACAAGCTAAAAATGTATCCATTACCTGTACTGACACGCTGGTCTAGCTGGTTTAACTCAGTAGTTTACATTGCCAAATAGATTTATGCAATTCTCTATTTCTTTTTTAGAACAAAAGCTTTCAGTTCCTGCGCAAAATGTGTTAAATGATCATTTTTGCGATTCCAAGTGCTGCAATATTGCAAAGGTACAACAGCACCACTATTTGATAGATAGAGTCAACATGAAAAATTCAATTCACTGATCATGGCCAACGTGCCGTCCTGACATTAAATTCTCCCGTTGACTCATATATTTCCCCGGTAGACCACTAGGAGCTCTCATATCCGAGATACACCGTTTGCGGCGACTTACTATCAAAAGTACTTAAGTCCCAGTCTTCATCAATTTAACTCTTATTATTTTAGTTAATTGATGGAAATTAATCATTTCTCCACACTAGACGTATATAGGCTAAGGTTTTTGGAGAATTTAATGTCAGGACGGCACGTTGGTCATGGTAGCTCGAAGGTTAAGAGCGACTGGACGGAAACCAGAAGATCCGTGGTTGAAATCCTGGCCATGGCATTGAATGTTTCATTTGACTCTATCAAAAGCCTTAGTCTATATACGGCTAGTGTGGAGAAATGATTAATTTCCATCAATTAACTAAAGCACCAATATCTGTTTCATAAAATTGCAGATTGACAAGAGATCTAATATTATAATTTCAATTAAAAAGCTGTGGCTCATCTTGTTTTATCCCGAATAACTCTCTGAGAGCCAAATGTGAAATATTAGAGAGTGGTCACTTTGGAAACAGAGTAAGTGCACTTGTAGATCATATAATGGATCCCAGTGTTGGAGAAGCAGTGGAAGAGAATCTATAAGTCGGCTGCCATATGACTTTGTCTAAATTAAACTCCATTATGGCAAAAGAAACTTCTGATGTAATAACCTCAGCTTTAGATCATTTGTTTGAGCTTTCTAAGCTAGTTACTGAATAAAGTATAGGTGTTTTAAATCATGTAATGGCGGCATTTAAACAACTAAATGCATTTAAAACCAGTGGTATTACTTGTGATTCTGATTTGCTTCTTTGTGACATTGTTGAACATAAAGCCATGATGGTAACGATAACAAATTAGATGTAGTAACAGCACTTTTGGCATTGAAGGCAAAAGCTGATTCCTGCCGCATTATCTGCGAAGAGTCTCTTCAGTGTCTTTGGTTGCCGATGTCAAACGCTGACAATGAGAGATTTTTGTCTACATATAACTTAGCTGTGACAGGCAAAATAACAAGTATGAAAGGCGAAAATATCACAACTTGTTGTATGCTGCAGTTTGACGATGTCTGATGTGTGATATTTGAACTTATTCATGTAACCTACTGTTTGCAGACTTCAAATGATGATGATAATTGGCGCTACAGGCCATGTAGGCCCTTGGCCTCCCTAACCACCCTCTTCCATTCTACTCGGTACTCTGCTTTTCTTCTCTAGCCTTTAACTCCCAACTTTCTCAAGCCATCTTCTACATCATCTGTCCATCTTTTCCTGGGTCTTCCTCTTCCCCTTCTGCCATCCAGCTTTCCTATGAATATATTCTTAACTATAGTGCTTTCCGGCATTCTCTGCACATGGCCAATCCACCTATTCTTCCTTGTTTAATTTTCATTAATTTAATGTCAGGTAGGCACGTTGGCCATGGTAGCACAGGAGGTTAGAGCGACTGGACGGAAACCAGGAGATCCGTGGTTCAAGTCCCAGCCATGGCATTGGATTTTTCAGTTGGCTCTAATTAATATTTCAACATATTTTTGGAACAAAATTAGGTGAACACTGAGGAACAAATATAAGATACGCAGCTACCATTTTATTTAACAGTGGCACTAACAGTGGCAATGTATGGACGTGAGCCTGGGTCCTAAAACAAAAACAAAAAAATAAACATTGAAGCAGCAAAATTGTACTTCCTACTCTGTAAAAGGCTGTACAAGACAAGAACCATTAGAAGTTAGATTATTAGAGCGGAAGTAAATGTACAACCACTTCTTCAATTAATTAAAAAAAACATAGCAAAAACTGGATATAGCATTTACAAAGGATGTCAGAAGCTAGGTTAGCAAAGGTGGCACTGATGTACAAACCTAAAGGAAGAAGATTGGCAGGAAGACCAAGAAAACGCTGGCTCAACTGATGTGAAATTGCAACAGACAAAAACCTAATCCATGAAAGAGAAAACATTTTAAAACCAGCCCTTGTAATAATAGTTTTCTGAAGAATTGATACAAAATGGCATATTAATGTAACAGATTGAAAAGTGATTTGAAAATCAGCAGTAGGCTACAAAACTAGTCATCTAAATCTAATTAATAGAAGTCTGCTGCAGGATTGAGTACACATTTTATGCGAAACGTTCACACGCAGTGTTATCCTTCGCTACTGTGCAAGCACAGCCTCGCGGTGCTATTTTCTCTTGTTTATTTTAGCATTACGTGCGGTGACCAGGGGTGACACTGGCAATAAACGGATCACCAACTGGACCAAAATGTGTGCCAGGGATGTTGATTTATGGACGAGACGGTCACTGAAGCGCTCGTGATAATTAGTCACAACAAGAAAATGGAACTATCAGTATTTAATTTAAAAAATAGAGGTGTAACCCAAAATTACTATCTTCTGCAACACTTATAGACTTGGGGAAAATGGCATTCGCCTTATACAGTGTTTTTGTTGCTGTTGTATGTATTTATTTATTCACTGCAATTGGGTACTACCCGGTGGCAGAGTTAAGAACACAGATCACATTACAAATTCTATATTTACAACAATAACACAATAAACAATACAAACATGATATTATTTTACTTTAGTCACTTAAAACATATCTAACTACTTCTCTATTTACATATTATATGCCATTATAATTTAAAAGTTAAACTATAAACCATCTAGATTTTATCTAAATTTCTTCAGCGACAGGGGACAGCCCTGAAAGACTGCTACAGGCAATTCATTCCATTCTTCAATGGTTCTATTAACAAAAGAAAATTTTCCTACGTCGGTTCTGTATCTTCTACCTTTAATTTTATACCTATGATCGTTTCGTCCATAATAATCCGGATTATCTAACCTTACACTAACGTCCACCCATGCCTTTACACCAGCATTAGCTTTGAATAATGTTACCAACCTATATTTTTTACGCCTAATTCTTAATTCCTCCCATTAATCTCATCTCCTTTTATAGGCCCAAAATACTTGCCTCTTTTTATGAATTTTATTGCCCTCTTCTGTATTTTTTCTAATGGATTGATTTGGTTAGCTCTATACGGGTCCCAGCATGCTACTCCATATTCCATAACCGGCCACACTAAGGCCTTGTAGACAATTTCCCTGGACCTAGCGCTCCCCTTTTTCAATATTCTCATTACGAAATGTAATACCTTCCACGCATTCCTAGATGTGGAATTTACTTGTTCGTCCCATCCAGCATTACTTGCCAGGTACACTCCCAAGTATTTGCAGCTGTCCACCTGTGGAATTTGAACCCCTCCCATGTGATAGTTAACAATGATTTTGACCTTAGTTCTACTAAAAACAACGGACTTATTTTTCTTGGCATTAATTGATATTTTGTTAGCCGCAGCCCAATTACAGATTTCATTTAAATCATCCTGAAGAGCGGTTTCATGCACTCTATTCCGAATTTTATTATAAATGATACAATCTTCTGCAAACAACCTTATCTGGCAGTTAATATTAACAGCAATGTCATTGACAAAAACGAGAAACAGTAAAGGTCCTAGTACTGAGCCTTGCGGCACACCCGAACTTACGGTTCCCCTATCGGACAGCTCTTTACCTACTTTAACTTTTTGCGTTCTCCTTTTCAAAACATGTTTAACCCATATGTAATTTACGTCCTCCAACGTTAAGTCATATCGGACGATGAATGAAAAGGGTGAAATGATGCTCAAATGAGCCCAGCGACCATGGAGCTTAGAGTTACCCGACATTCGTCTTTTAGGATAAGGGAAAACTCCGAAAGAAACCTTATCCAGCTAACTTACCCTGATCGAGGTTCGAACTCGGGATCTCTTGAACGTGAGGCAGACATGCTACCATCTACGCTACCGAGGCGGGCTTATACAGTGATGCTCAGGTGTATGGGGAAGAAGGAAGATTACAAATCTCCTTCCACCTACAGTTTCAAATTTATTCCTCAAACGTTAAGTAATATCAGCTGATGAAATAAATAAACTGATGCTCAAATGTGTACAGGGTGCATATGGCTTAGAGTTGCCTGACATTCATCTTTCAGAATAAGGGAAACCCCCGAAATTAATTCTTATCCAGATGAATTTCCCTGATTGAGAACGGCCACGCCATGGCTCAGTGGCTAGAGCGCTTGGCTCTCACCAAGACGGCCCGGGTTCGATCCCAAGTGACCGCAAATTGAGATTTGTGGTGGACAACACGGTGCTTGGGCGGGTTTTCTCCGGGATCTCCGGTTTCCCCCAGCATCTCATTCCACCGGTGCTCCACCTTCATCTCATGTATCATCAGTGTCATCGCCTGCGGTGCCGTATGTAGTAAAAGCGGGCGTTAAACTCTACACATTTCATTTTCCTGACTGAGTTATGTATTCAGGAGTTCCTGAACGTGAGGTGGACACTATCACATACGTTACACAGGCTGGCGATCTACGTTTCGCCGAACTAAGTGCGTTCGTGGGACTTAAAAATAAACGGACACTCTACCACATACGTTACACAGGCTGGCGATCTACGTTTCGCCGAACTAAGTGCGTTCGTGGGACTTAAAAATAAACCAATACCTGATGTTTCATGAGTAATAGGCTATGCCAAGTATGAATGGCAAATCTGAGGAGATTTAAATATCATAGGGTCACTCCTGGGAATGCAGCGTGGTTTCACAAAGTTTTGTTGCTTTTTATGTGTGTGGGACAGTTGGGCTAGAGAACAGCGTTATGAAATAACTGAGTTGCTGTAAGCAGTGCTTTAATACCAGGTAAAAGGAGTGTTAAGGATACTGCGAGATCGATAGGTTTCGAAATATCCATTTTTTGTTTTTAATATTAAAAAAGTATATAATTCTTCAGCTTTAAAATTATATATATATATATATATAACATAGGTTGTCAGCTGGTATTAAAGTCCTTTAATTCGTCAATTAAAACATGGCGGCGTAATTAGAATGGTGCTTAATCTTTGATCGTGCATGTTTCTCAATAACTATAAAAAAATATTGACACAAAATTTTTAGTGGTTATTTGCCAATGTTCCTTGAACACATTCGGCTAACATTTATATTCATTTGATTTATAAAATGGATGAAAACAAATAATCAGTCCTTGAAAACATTATCTTTTTCTTTTACTTAAATCTAATTAATTTTTCATGTGCGTATTATAAACTATATGTGATTTTCATTTAGCTGATATTATAAAACTGTATCTTAGGTTATTTAGGATAAAACTTGGTGCATGTAGCTTTAAATTCGTACAAGTAAAGTGCACCTGAAATATAGGGTGCAGTATTTATTTTCAGGACACACGGTGTGATTTATGTCCCTCTTGCATGGACCTACGTGAACGTAATTTAAATATTATACAGTGGTTAAATGCACACATCCTTATACAGTAATCATAACGAATTTCAATTTATGATAATGTTTAGTTTTCCATATATTCAAATTTTAATATTGGTAAAAATTAGCTTTGTCTGGGTAAAACTAACCTCCCAGAGCCGTTAAGTATGAAGCATTAGTTAGGAAAGACACAACTTTACTACCGTCGCTTCACATTAAGTTAGGTTTATTGAAATATGTTGTGATGGCATTGAACAGAGGGAGTAGACGTTTTCCATATTTGAAAGAAATGTTTCCAAGGATAAGCGAAGCAAAACTAAAATAAGTAATTTTTATTAACCCACAAATACGCAAATTGATGAAAAACAGACAGTTTGAAGAACTACTTTTCGAAAACGAGTAAAGCAACATGACATGAATTCAAGGCAGTGTGAAAAAATTTCTTGGGGAACACAAAATCTGCCAACTACAAGAAATTTATTGAGAACATGGTAAAGACATATAGAAATTCAGGGTGCAGTATGTCCTTAAAAATACATTTCTTGCAACCGCAGTAATTAAAACTTTCAGGTCTCTTGAGTTACTTTATATAAAATGACAGGGTATATATTTTTGCCTTTCCATTATTACTTGACCTGCTGACCTGGGCTCCTCACTATGAGCTCTCCATTATTCTATGAAGGTGAGAATGGCAAGCCTGTACTCATTCCTATAGTTGTGCTAACTGCTAAACAGAAGTCGTGCGCTCAGGTACAAAGACAAACACTGTATAATCTGTGGATGGAATCATTACGGTCTGAGTACATATTTACTCTCAAAACTAATTAATCTACACTATATACATTTCCAGCTTCACTTACTTATACCCAAGTGAGTTATGACCTTTACACAGCGGATCAGAAGCAACATTTAGTACAGAGCGTCTAACATCTTAACAAATATAGGGAAACTACTGTGTGTGAAAATGGTCAATTAAATTAAGATATTTAAAAATAGAATGATAGCGGGAAATTTCATCAAAGTCTTCATAAATGAGGCTAGAATTGGGTATGCAAAGACGAGGAAATGTGTAATGAATTTATGTAGTCTAAGAGGGAGAAAACGAGGAGAGAAATCCAATAAATGTAGTAAATTGTGTTATAATTATATATAACTGACATATTTCTTTTATTAATTGTTTCAAAATGAATTGTGGTAGCGGCAATTTGTTATACCTAAAATGTAGAGGACTTTTGGGAGATATCAAATGTACAAAATGTCGTACATCCTACATAAGGCACAACTCAAAACGTCATTTCATGTAACTGCCCACTCGTTGGAGGACTCAGTTGTGAATAGCTTGAATCCTCTGTCTGATGTTGTGTTTCAGATCGTCCAATGTCTGGGGACTTGTGGCGGGAACCCTGTCTTTTAAGCAACCCCATAGAAAGAAGTACGGCAATGTCAAATCCAGAGATATCAGTGACTACAGGCTGCTGGAAATTGTCCGGTCGTCAAAGAAACCTGCAATTATCTCCATGGATTCATTTGAGAATGACATGAGGCGCCATCTTGCTGAGAGTATCCTTGACTCAGCTCAACATCGTCCAGTTGTTCAACAGGCTCCGTTAAAATCAGTCGGGGCATGGATGACATGTTGATTTTCGATGGTCCTATAGCGTGAGTTCTGTGAGTTCACATGACCGGATAAATGAAACCACGCTTCATCTGTTAACCATGTGATGGACAATATGACAGTATTTTGAACAATGAACGTCTGAAACCAACGACAGTAATTCAAACTTTTATTCTTATCAGGTTCCTGTAGCTGATGAAAGCCCGTAACCTTATATGGCTTTAGGCCTGTACATTTTGCAGCTCTCTGACATATTGAGTAGCTGTCCCCTGTCTCCTGCGACAAACGTCTTAATGCTTTTTTTGGTGACTGCTCCAGTCGTGCTCTGATGTCAAAAACAATCGTGAGAAGCCTAGATGAACGATGCTTGCTCTTTTTACTCACCAGAGATCCAGTTGTTTCCAGTCCTGGTATTGGTTTCTTTCGGAAAGATTCCGAACACCAAATTCTCTATGGTTTGCCCTTTAAGGAGCTGTAATTGAATTCGTAATCCACTATTTCTTCACAAGGAATAGTCGTTAATTTAATGTGTACTGCATTTTCACGTTCACTAGAAGAAAATTTCGAAAACAGTTGCCAATAGTAAAATTTAGGAATAAAACAAACATCTGCGCATCTACTCACTTTCTTTTTCGGGCAGCCAGCCAGGTGAAAAGATGATTAGATATCAACGTTTCGGGCGTGTGCATCGCTCCTATCATCAGAATATTTATAAAATGTTATAACCACAAACATAACACTGGATATAATACAAATATAAACAAAGACAAAGCACTATCAAAATTCGCATTACTGAACAAAAGACTGTTTTCAGTAAATTAAATGCCAGGTCAAGAAGGGGCGTGTGTATAGAAAATTGTGTCAAAGAAACGTAACTTCTTAACTTGATTATAAAGCTATATTGATTTTTGCTTCTTAAGCCGACGGATTTTCATTTTTAAGGATGGTTTCAAAGAGGAGCTAAACTGAAATTCAGCATCACGATTAAGCGTGCTCCTTTAAGAGGAAATCGCCAAAGTCTCCTTAAATTAAAGCATTTAATTTACTGAAAACTGTCTTTGTTCAGTGATGCGAATTTTGATAGTGCTTTGTCTTTGTTAATATTGGTTTTATATCCAGTGTTTCATTTGTGGTTATAAGATTTAATAAATATCATCATGATGGGAGAGATGTACACTCCCGAAACGTCGATACCTAATCGTCTTTTGACCTGGCTTGTTGCCCGAGAAGAGAGTGAGCATATTCGTCGCCAGGAAAGCTTCAGGTCTGATTTGAGCATCTAGTAACAAGGAATTGAAACTCCAGAATATTCTGCTTAATTTGGTGCTAAAATTGGGCCATTGAATGAATTTCCAACGAATAATTAAAGAAAGAAATGGGCTGTTCAATAATGAATGTTCATAATTCTTTTACGGTCATAATTTTTCGCACTAAAATCCATCTTATTATATTCTGTTAGCTTAATGTGAAACAAACACTCCGTAGTAGTTTCATTGTTGGTACTCATGGTTCCCGCCTGTGAGAACCAGGCAAGTTCAGACATGTTCAGTATCGCCTACCGCTGCAATGGAGTTAACATGCAGTTAAAGTTGATGTTAGAGGAAGATCCGGAGTCTCTTTCAAACGTATTCACTGCTGATGAAACTTGGGTACATCATTTTGATCCTGAGAGCAAACACCAAGGCTCAGTGTGGAAATCCCCTTCATCACCAATCCCCGAAAAGCAAAAGTGGTTGCTTCTGTTGGGAAAGTTGTGGTCATCTCATTCTTTGATATTCATGGAATGGTTTATCAACATGTTGTATCTGCACACACATCAGTAGCTGGACAATACTACAGGGATGTCCTGAAAACATTGCAAGTCCATATCAGACGTAAAAGACCACATTTCCGTGAAGTAGGCTGGATGCTGCAACACGATAATGCGCGGCCGCATATTGCCAATGTTGTTGCTGAATATCTTGCAAAAATCAACGTGAAGTGCATCCCTCACCCTCCCTATAGTCCGGATTTAGCCCCATGTGATTTTTTTATATTCCGTATCTTGAAGAAACGCCTTCGTGGGAGGCGTTGTCCATCATCAGAAGCAATGGTAAAGGCTGCGGAGGCGATTTTGAAGGATCTCTCAAAAATGGTTTCCAGCATGTTTTGAAGACTGGCAGAAACGCTGGGAGAAGTGCATCGCATTCAGGGGAGACTATTTTGAGAAGGATCATCAAAGTTATGAGAATGAGTAAAGGTACGTTGTCAAAAATATTGTGATAATTCTTTATTGAACAGCCGTCGTATATATTGCATATATTCCAAATGTTCTTTATTTCCATAGAAATACACTGTTTAATTCTCACGTAACAACATTACGTCACATACACTCCACAAGGTCGATGACAATAACAAACAACGATCTGATTACATCAGCTGACAACATCAGCTCAGCTGTTTACTACTTACCATTGTTCGCGACTCACTCTTGGCGAGTCGTCGCCTTCTTATATACCTTATTGATAAATTCGAGAGATTTCCAGAACAATAAGGAAACCGAATAATCAAGATGTCACCAGAAATTTCCATTTATCTCAGTTTATTTGTTTCGGCAGACCTTTATCTGCGTGCTATCTATATCTTTTTCTTTCTGTAAACAAGCTGCGTTATCGCTCGCGCGATTTTTTATGAGCGTTGCCACGATAATATATATAGTTGAATTCACACCATGTGTTATAATGCTGGTCTTATGTAATAACGTTTACGGCGTTTCTTACGCAATGTTTACGTCCAGTGTGTGATTTCTCTTGTAGGCATATTCCTATTTTTATGTATGTACCTCCATAAAAGAACGGTAGAGGGGTGATATCGGGAGAGTACGGAGGCCAAGGCATTGGACCTCGAGGAAACGTCATTAGAATGTATGACTTAAAATTGCAAGTGGGTGGGGGCACTTACTCAAATGAAATTTGTTGAATGTGCCTATCCGCGACATGACAAAGTTTTTCAACATATCCAGGCAACTGGACAGTTTTTTCTTTGAAAGAAACACGGCCCAAAAATACAATTTTAATGAAGACCAAAAGATCGTTTACCTTTGAACTATCACGCAGGTGTTCTATGAATGCCTGGTGTTTCTGTACACAGTACATACTTCTAGTTTCAGTACCAAATAGAATGTTGCAATGCCAATAAAATTAAATAGGTGCACATATTTATTGAGACAAAATTTAAAATGCCCACTGTGCTTATTTTTAAGCTCTACATTAGACAAAATTCGTTTATGAAACAGCCCACCTTTATAAGTTTTTGTTGAAAAACACGAGGGCTGTTCAATAAAGAATGATCACATATTTTGACAACGTACCTTTAGTCATCCTCGTATATTTGACGATCCTTCTCAAAATAGTCTCCCCCCAGGGGCCTACTTCGGTAGGTACGCGTTTGGCGCACCCGGGGTCCCGAACCAACAGTCTCCCTCGTGTGGTTGAGGGAGACGGTCAACAGGCCCACCCACGTGTAGGCCGTGCGTGGAGACCCGTGGAGAAGGTTTTTAGATTCTTGTCTAGTTTAGAGTTTAGGATTTAGTGAACGAAATTTTTAGTAGGTTTTGATTGATGTTTTTTATGCACGTGTATTTTTAATAGGTTTTGTTACACTTGTATAGTTTTTAGAAAGTTTTATATCTGGCTTTTGCCATGACTAGTTTTTTAAAGGGCGCTGATGACCGCCGTAGTTGAGCGCACTTATATATATCATATCAAAATAGTCTCCCTTGAATACGATGAACTTGTCGCAGCGTTTCTGCCAGTCTTCAAAGAAATGCTGGAAACCAGTTTTTGAGAGATCCTTCAAAATCGCCTCCGCAGCCTTCACCACTGTTTCTGATATAGATAATGCCTCCCACGAAGGCTTTTCTTCAAGTTAGGGAATAGAAAAAAGTCACATGGGGCTAAATCCGGACCATACGGAGGGTGAGAGATGCACTTCAAGTTGATTTTTGCAAGATATTCAGCAACAACATTGGCAATATGCATCCATAACAAAGGGAGAGTACCTGTGTTTCAATCTCCCGGAAAGGTCCATCAAGTCGAAAGCGAATTACTGGATTGGAAACCGTGCTTGCTGTTCCACTGCTGTGACGTGTATCACGGTAAGATCCTAATGCTTTAGGAATTTATAATGTGTTGTTTAATTACGAGAAGAATAGTCAAAACCTTTTCTGGCGGGTAAAACTGCTCTTATGTACACGGAACCTCTGCACGTGAACGTACTACGCTTGGCAACAGCGCTCCAATTAAGCATTGGCCAGCGTTCACATGCCTTTGACTTCTGCAAGCGGTATGAAAAGAAGGTCTTTATAAGTTAAAGCTAAACTCCATTTATTTTGTTATTCCACGTGAGTGTAGACAATGCCTCTTTTATCGGAGGGTTACGAGGCCCTAAATATTTGCAGCGCTCACTTCTAAACCCTCGATGACCTACTTTCCATCCTAACCCCTACCTTTAGCACTCTCTAATCAACAACAAGCTGTCGACAAGATCATTCACTTGAATGAACTAGAATGGACTACAGGAAACTTCGCTTCGAGCATTCTCTGTCAAAGTTTAACAAGCTCAGGCAAGTTAGATTACGTGCTTCACCTTTAAGTGATGGGGATGTGTGGGCCGTAAGGAACTATGTTTTGTTCTAGGTTCCTATCTTGAGTTTTATTCTCGTGTTGCAAGGTATCATCTGGTAGAGCACGAACAATTAAAGCGTAAGTTCTTGCTTTGAAAAATGTTTTAAAGAGTAATACATCCTTCATCGATTTCCTTAAAATCTAATAGGCCGCATCGTGGCTCAGTGGTTAGACCGCTTGGCTCTCACCAAGGCGGCCCGGGTTCGATCCCAGGCGACCGCAAAGAGAGATTTGTGGTGGACAGTATGACGCTGGGGCGGGTTTTCTCCGGAACCTCCGGTTTCCCCCGCCATATTATTCCACCGGTGCTCCATCTTCATCTCATGTATCATCAGTGTCACCGCCTGCGGTGCCGTATGTAGTAAAAGCGGGCGTCAATAATGATAATCGAAACTTGTGATTTTTTAAAAATAAACTGGCATCGTATAAACAAAGTTGTCGCGCTTGACAGCATTTTGTTTCCCTTCTCACCCTGAAGCGTTCACTTGCATTACGTAGTGACTTAGTGACTTCCAAAGTTTCCTAGAACTGCGCATCAACCACCTGTTTATTTCCCATTGTCAGAGCATTTAAGGGTGTAATAGGGGAAAAGGGAAGCATAAAAGGACAGTCACGAACTTGAAGTCACATCTCTCTTGGCGGTTCAAAATTGCCTTATTTCTGTCCAAAAACATTAAAGTATAATTGCATGTAAATACCGAACTACCAAGCTAAAATTACACTCTTTTTTCATGCGTGCTTGGTCGACCATTCTCTTATATGTCACATAAGTTTTAAGCTTTTAATAAATTAATAATATCCAAGTTTTGATATAGTTACAAAGTGAGAATAAGCTAAGTTCTGACTAGGTAACGTCGCTCGCCAGTGTTTCGCTACAATCGTGTCGCCCCCGAAGGTCATGTGCAGTAGGTTTGAGTACGTTCCAGCTCTGTGGTGAGGAGTCGGCGGGCAGTGTGAACAGTGTAGTGGATCAGTTCGTTGGGAAATATCGCAGTTGTTTTGTTAAGAGCCATCATGCAGGCAGTGTAAGACATTTATACGTCGAAGATATTAATATCAGCGCAAGTTGGGGCGTCAACCTGAATATAAAGAAATAAAGAAACGTGTTTAAATTTTGTATGTATAATAAATCTTGAAGCTTTCCTGGCGACGACTATGCTCAAGTTCTTCTCGGGAAGCAAGCCAGGTGAAAATGCAACAATTACTGAGAGCGGAGAGTTAAGGAAGCTTTGGCCATTTCCTCCGAGAGAAGCACGCTTAGTCATGATGCTGGATTTCAGTTCAGCTCCTCTTGGAAACTGGTCTTAAAATGGAAATATATCGACTTAAGCAGAACAGATCTAAGCAGTTTGATAACAGAGGCGGTCCGGCCCGTAGCGAAACACAACGAGCTCTCCCTTGTGCTCAACGCCTCACATTTAAGAATTAGTGGCGTGAGGAGGTTAAGGATAGGGAGATTGGATCCGGTTCGAGGTGACTTGTGATGTAGATCTTGCATGAGTACTCTCATTTGAATCTCAGAGAGTGGGTACGTCCTGACTAGTTGTGGGTTGAATGGTAGATGAAAGTTTACTGTTGTCCCTTAGACTCCTTTGCTCGCCACCGTAAAGTTATCGTCCGCGTATTTGCTGTGTTCAGTGTAACTGTATCCCGTGTCAGTATTGTGATGTGATGTCTAGAAACAATAGCGCTACGTAGATGAAATATATATATCATTCCCTATATATTAATTTTTGCACTAATTCTCAACGAAACGACTGTTAAATACTGTACTTTTTCTTGGCGTGGAAGCGTAAAACGTACTTGTTAAACAACGCCCAATATGCATCCGTCTCACGTAGATCACATGACTGAAGTGTCCTTACAAGAAAAACCTACTATCAGCTATTACTTTCAGTTTCCCCCAATCTAGGTATTTTTTGGAGTTTGAAAAATCACGTGAACTAAAATTTTCCATTGGCTGGTACCTATCCCCACTTACGATCAGTGTTTTGGACCTAAGATCAGAGTCGCTTCCTCTAACGGCCTGCTTGCTAAAATTTATGCGGAAGCGTGCGTTCTGAGCGTTGCTCAAAATCTTAAAGTCAGAAGCACGCATGGGGTTGTAACAATGGGTTGGTTTACGACTAGGTGGCACCAAGTTTGCCTTTAGGGCAAGACAGACAATAGAGTAGAGTTGTTTGTTTATAGGGATTGCAGAGGGCGTTTACTGACCTTCGCAGAGTGGCCTTGTTACTGTGCCCATCTGTCGAATATTTGTGTCGTGTCAGTGTTGCTAGCTGACAGGGGCTGCGTCATAATCAAGTTAAGTAGTTACGTTTATTTTACCCAATTAATTATCTAATCTCACGCCATTTCTTGACCTTGCATTTAATTTACTGAAAACAGTCTTTTGTTCAGTAGTGCGAATCTTGATAGTGTTTTGTCTTTGTTTATATTTTTGTTATATCCAGTGATTTATTTATGGTTGTAATATTTGATAGATGTCCTGATGATGGGAGAGATGTATGCTCTCGAAACATCCATTTCTAATCGTCTTTTCGCCTGGCTTGATTCCCGAGAATAATTTGAACATTTATATGTATCTGAAAAAGAGAAAGTTTTTGTAAGACAGGATTAAATGCTATCGATTTTAGAGAGAAATAAAGGAGTGTAAGGTAATTTTGTTGTGTCGTGTCGTTTTTGTCATCGTATTTACGTTGTTTTCCTGTTTGACTCATCAAATACTATAAACAAAGCCGAATATATATAAATTTGTTTCATATTTGGGAGGCTTATGTAATATTACTGGCTGCGGTACGTCATATTATAAAATTGCTGAGGCTGCACTTGTATCGCTGTTTGGAACGAGGCTCAGCAAGGGGCATATTTATTGGATACTTGGCCGCAGACGTCGACTGAACAAATTCCACACATGTCTGCACCTATGTTATGTATGTCAGAAGAGAAACGCTTTCATCTTCCGCATTCAAAGCGTGCCTCAATAACGAGCGAGAAAGTCGACCTACTCCCCAGGAGAAATATAAACCGATTTCGAAGAACTTTACCTCCGACCCTTTCGAAAAATAAAATACATAGAAAATGTGAATGAGAAAAATGCCGTTCGCAAATACTAGGGCCACGTCTTCAACTTTTTTGCTAAAATGCATATTTGTGCCGCATAGATGTACCTCAGGCATTTAAATGAGCTGGGCAGGGTTATAAAATAATACTGCAAGAATGACATAATCAAAATCACTGAATTTTATGCTAACATTTATGTTTCAAATTTAGCTATTATTAAAATTTGCTACGTTCCCTCTTCTGAGACTTGAAGATATTATATCAGTGGCGACTGGTGGGTTAAATTATTGGTGGTGCACAAATGAAAAATAAAATACAGAGTAGTAATGACTCACCTATTTATACAGATTCTCTGCTCTACTCTCCTTAAACCTGGCGAATCTATCGATAACTTTTGCGTTGAAGTCGCTGATCTTCATAACAAAATCTCTCTCAATTGAAAGCATTACTAATGCTGACAATCGGTCTTGTGATATTGTGTTCCTAAGGAAAGTTTTTATTCTTTTTTAAGTTGAGAAACAGCATTCTGCTTCAGCGGTACACATTGGCATAGTTAACAATACTCGGAGGAGTTTGACATATTCGCTGAATGTAGCACATAAATTGTTTTCTTAATGAAGTCCATCAAACACAAAGCGCCGGACATTCCACGAAATTCCTCTCGACTGTAAATTACAGTCAGTTCTCTAAGAATTTTTGTTCCAATGATGAAAGGATAGAACCTTATTGTTCCTCTAAGGGAGTACTCTGGAAATGTCTTAGAAATTTTCTTGATGAAACAAAGTTGAGGCTACCAGATGCCCCGTGAAGCTAAATCTGTCCTTTGCTTCTCTAAGAATGTCACATACTTCAAGAGCTTCTCATCTTTTCACATATTGATCTTCTATTCTTCTCCTCTTAATTGCAGTTTCTTCGTGTTCCTCGATATCCACGCTATTTCTTACCTTTTGCACTTCCCTTTCAAATGCGTTTAGCTGGGTGATGGCAAATGTTGCATTGCAGTCTCGTTTCAGCAGCTGATTGTACAAAATGTCCACATGTGGCATGATCTTGTAGAAGAAAGACAGCCAGAATACAAAATTATAATCTTTCAAAGTGGCCATAAACCCAGAAACCTGAACAAGTGTCGCGTTGTTATTTAACAGAGCTCTCTTCTGAATAACCTCCGTGCATATAATTAAATTCTCCCTGTGTTCGAAAAGCAGAGCGCAGAGAAGCTAAGCCTGAAGGTCACGCTATAGCCGTTGCTAAGAGTAGGAGGAGCTAGGTTTATAAACCTTCATTTAAGCAATGTATAAGAAGCCCCTCCCATCTATTCCCCTTCCCGCAAACCCCTCAGAGAGCCTACATTTGGGCGAAATCTTAGGTTAACTCTTCACTGCAAACCTGCGGCTCCTACAGCTAATCACTGTTTATTTCGACTTCTGCGGTCATGGGCAGCTACAGACGATAAGCGTAATTGAAACATGCTTGTATATAAAACAATGCAAACAAGTACAGCTTTAATGTGCAAAATGCACCTGTTGTATATTCAGAATCAGTGGGTGTAGCGCAAACCTGCAACCTTATGGAGGAAACCCCCCTGCTTGCTTGTATTTTATACATTCTGTCATGTATGAAGCACTAATTGAATCTAAAATGTTGTCCGTAGTGGAGATCTGGGGGGTGCGCAGAGGTAAACAAAACAGTGGACCAAAACTACAGAAGATTTTGTAAAGAGCTACTACGTTAACCCAGATCAGCCCCTAGGGAAGTAGCTTTAGTAGATTTAGTAAAGGCATGGAGAAATGGAATAATAATGGAAAGAATAATAACATTTTGGTATAGGTGTTTGGCCAAAGAAAAAGCGGAAATTATAAAATGCACGAGACAGCAAAAAGATTAGAGAACTCAGTTGGTGGGCAGAAATAGTAGAAATTATGGAAAAAATATAAATAGGAGATATATGGAGATTAGAGGAGAGGAATAAACGCGATGTGGGTAAATTGGTAAAATGCAGAATAGAAGATATAGAACGACAGGAAATATTGGGAAGTCTAGAAAATATGAACTCATTAAAATTTTCCAAACAAATAAAAATAAATTGGGGATGAGAAGCATATGTAGATTACTGCAATAGGTAAGAGAGAGAAGGGCTAGCTTGGATGAGAACAGGAATAATATTTCTAAGAGGGATAAGAGGTAGGGAAAAGGGAATTTCTGAATTGTGTGGTGGAAAAGAAAGCATGGGCCACTATGTAACAGAATGCTAGGAGGTTGCAATGTGGAGAAAAGAAGGTTTGGGAGGAACGATGGGAGAAAGTAGAGAAGAAGATAGTAGCTATAAAAATGTTAACAGGAGAGGTTGAAAAGAATACTAGAAGTATTTATGAGTTCTTTCAGAATGTAAAAGAAAAATGGGCAAGAAATGTAAAGAATATAAGAAATGAAGTTGTGGGAAGAAAGGGGCTAATTAAGTAAGAAGGAGGTATGGAGGTTAAGAGCTACCTGACAGAGAAGAATTCCACGGTGTCGTGTAAGGCAAGGTAGCAACAAGGTAAAGACAAATAAATGTAGTCTAAAGTTGTAAACTGTAAAATTTTGGAATATGCACAGTAAATAATCTAATCTAATATACACTCTGTCAAAAATATACCGGGAATTGATCATACAAAAATTTCGTATGCGGGAATTCGAATTTATTACTGTCGCTAAGTTGGTACATCTACCTCTATACGCTCGCGGAGTTTGATTGTCATTTAGTTTGTTTATAGGGCGGCATTTTGTTAGTGCATGTCAATAAAAATATTGAAGAAAGAATCTGTCTCAAATTTTGCATTAAAAATGGCATTTCGTCTGCCGAATCGCTAAAAATGTTACAGAGGACTTACGATAAATCGGTTTATCAAATACACGTGCGTATGAATGGTAAGGCGAATTCCAAAGTGCTCGAGACCTGGTAGAAGATTTTCCTCGCTCTGGTCGGACATAAATAGCTTCAACTGAACTGAATGATGTCCGAAAATCATGATTTAGATGTGAGAGAGATTGTCGATAAATAAAGAAAATAATCTGATTGTATGAGAGAACAAATACAGCGTAAAGGACCGGATTTGTGGAAACACAACTCATGGATTCTGCACTACGATAACGACCCAGCTCACAAGGTTATCATTTTGAACAAATTTATGGCGAAAAACTAAAAAAATCTCATAAAAAACCAGTGTATTCGGTTCCGGCCGACTTCTTTCTCTCTGCAAAACTTAAGTTACCACTTCGAGGCACCCGTTTTCAGCCGATAGAAGACAGTAAAGAGAATTCGCGGCGACAATTGACAAAGATTCCAAAATTGCTCAAGTTCTTCTGAGGAAGCAAGCCAGGTGAAAAGAATTCTCTCCAAATACATCAAGACCATCCACAAGCCACCTTCGAAAATTAAACATCTGTTGAGACCAGTGAAACACAAACTGGACTTCAAAGTTCCGGGAGTGTACCGCATTCCCTGTGAATGTGGGACACCGTATATAGGACAAACCAGAATAAACGAAGAGGAACGGAGCATTCGTTTAATGCAACCTGAGAAGTGTGGGCTAGCAGAGCATTGATTTGATAACGACCATAGGGCCAATTTTCGGGAGACGATCATCTTGGCAAAATGTAACAGTTAATGGGAGCGGAGAATTAATGATGTTTTGGCCATTTCCTCCGAAAGGAGCACGATTAATTGTCATGCTGGATTTCAGTTCAGCTTCTCCTGGAAACCGACCTTAAAAATGGAAAATCCGTCGACTTAAGGAGCACAGGTCAATATAGCATGATAATCAAGTTAAGTAGTTACGTGTCTTTGACCCAATTAATTTTCTATACTCACGCCATCTCCTGACCTGGCATTTAATTTACTGAAAGCAGTCTTTTGTTCAGTCATGCGAATATTGCTGGTGTCTTTGTTCATACTTGTGTTATATCCAGTGATGTATTTGTTGTTATAACATTTAATAAATTTCCTGATGATGGGAGAGGTGCACACTCTCGAAACGTCGATTTCTAATCGTCTTTTCACCTGGCTTGCGTCCCGAGAAAAGCTTGAGCATATTCGTCGACAGCAAAGCTTCAGGTCTTAATTCCAAAAATTGCCTTAAAAATATTTAGATAATTGTATTTTTCGTTGGAATAAATATATTATTTCGGAAGGGGCCTCCTTTGAAAGTGATAAAACAAAATTGGATGAATATTTCATATTTTGTGCTTCATTGACCAATTCCCGGAACTTTCTTGACACAGTGGTAGGTGCTTAACACTTTGAGACACTTTTAAGTACTACTCGCGGTCAGCCAGTCACAATGAAATACTCAATGGCATAGCTGGGATTTGAACCACTGTCATCCAGATCTCTATTCGGCTGCTCTAACCTCTAAGCTAGCATGGCAACGTTCCAACATGACATTTAATTCTCCAATTGACCCGCATTCTCACATTAATTGACCTAAAGTGACCTGAACTGTAAAACGCTGCACTTAAAGTAATTACTCGTTGTAAGGTAATGGTCTCATATGTTATAAGAACTCCTATTAGTATAATGGAAAAATACGTGTCAGATTGAGAATTTAGTGTCATGCTGGCACGTTGTCATAGTAGTTCAATGCTTAGAATAAGCGAACTGAGACTGCAAGAACCTTGGTTCAAATCCCGACTAAACCATTGAATATTTCACTCCAACTCTACGTTTTAAAACCTTACCCTACACATATTAATTTCCTATTCATAATAATTAAATAGCCGGCGCCTTGGCTGAGTAGTTAGACCGCTTGACTCTCACCAATGTGGCCTGGGTTCGATCCCAGGCGATCGCAAAGTGGGATTTGTGATGGACAATATGACGCTGGGGTGGGAACAGATGAACAGCCAACCAAATGATCATGAATGAGATATATCTTAGTTATGATAGTGTGTGGAAAATTATTCATGACGAACTGCAGATGTGTAAGGTGTCTGCACGGTGAGTTCCAGGTTTGCTAATCCCTTTCCAAAAGCAAACATGGCGTGACCTTTCAAGACAATTGTTGAAACTTTTGTAACAGGATGAAGATGATTCCTTTTTATCGTCTGGCAACCATGGATGAATCCTGGATCTGTCAGAATGATCCAGAGACAAAAACCATGAGCATGGAATGGAAACATGCCGATTTCCCCCTCCCAAAAATGCAAACATACAAAAGTCAGCTAGGAAGGTAATGCTTTTAGTTTTCTGGGACTGTCGTGGAGTCATCCTTACAGATTATCTTGCCAAGGGTCAAGCCATCACTGGCAGATACTACTGCAATCTTCTGGACAAGTTACGAGCAGCTCTGATTAAGAAACGACGCGTATGCTCTCCAAAGTTGTTCGTCTTCTGTCTGACAATACACCAGCTCATTCATCTCAAGTTGCAGTTGACAAAACAAAGGAATGTAGCTTTAAGACACTACAGCATCCGCCTTATTCGCCCGATCTCGTACCAAGTGACTCTTTCTTGTTCGCGGAAATGAAGAGTCCGTAGGGTGGTCGCCGATTTGACACCACAAATGACGTCATTAATGAAGTGGAAGAAGGGAATTCTGCCGACTTTTACAATCAAGGTATTCGGAAGGAAAAGACCCTCTATCACAATTTTTAAAGCGTGATAATTAAAACTTTATTATACCCCCTCGTATATATAACAATTTTATTATAATATTTTTTTTATTTGTAAATCACTTCCTTTTGTTCATGATATAATCTTGAGTTCCAAATTCTCTGGAAACATTCTAGACGTACGAAATAAAATGATTACGAAAGGTCTTGAGGCAATATTACAGTCCCAACGTTTTTGTGCAATAACACATAGCAGAATGAGGAGAGGTTACAGCGGATTGTTTGAAATTAAATTCCTTTTACTGCCCGTGTATCGAAGTTAGAATATTAAGTTGATTCTTGAGCGGTTTTGTCAACAGTCGCGTTATATTGAAACAGTTGGAGAATTACATTACTTAAGATCACATGAGAAGAAATTTAACTAAAAGCTGTAAAACATTCCCCTAATAATGCGTTTTGTAGTGAATAAACAAAAGAGGTACGATACTCCAAGTTTGGTTGTTTTAAACTTCAATTTCGTGCCTTATACTCTTCTGTTCTTTTGCTCATTTGCTGTAGAAGCTGTAACGTTTGGAATGCGAGATAAATAATTTACAGGAATTGTTTTTGTACACTAAGACTATCATGACAGTATAAACGGGGTGGTGCAAAAACTCAGGAAATTAAATTAACAAACAGATGGCAAAAATGAGGGAGGAAAGAAGGAAAACGTGTGACGGAATGGAATTTGAGTGACCATGGATGCTAAAAATTCTGTTTAAGGAATGACACAATGTTTGTGTGCTATGGCGTAGATTTTGTTGATCTATATATACTAGATGCTCTGCCATTACTGACAATAGATTCTTTATTATGTGTACAGTAAGCAGGGGAAGTGTTCTGTTCCAATAAAGATATGGTCACTACGTTGTGACTTAAAATTCCTTTCTATTTACATGTCCAGAACATTAAAGGAGCTTTCATTGGAACAGAATCTCTGAAAGCATTCCCAGAAACTTCAACAAATACATCTAATGTTCCATGAAAATATATTTAAACATATAATAGTGTAGGCAAAAGTTTACGAAACACATTCCATGCAAGGTAGGTTCAAGTTATAACACTTCCTATTTTTTTCAGGACTGGGAATAGATAGGAACTTCTGTTTTATTTTTTAAATACACGTGGACTCTGTGTGAATGCGTGACAGAGATGGCAGCACTGTACAGTCCATACAATTCTGGTGGCACCGACGAGACTTAGGACTGTTTTTGATACTTAAAAATGGCGACATTTTCATTGCAAGAACAGCGTGTAATCATTCGTTTTCTCAATTGTCGTGGTGTGACACCTATTGAAATCCAGTTAAGTGAGGCATGTCGTGGTGGTACCATGGATATGTCTTATGTGCGTTGCTGGGTGCGACAGTTCAATGAAGGTAGAACATGGTGTGACAACAAACCAAGACAGTCACGGCCTCGCACCATCCGGTCTGATGACATTATCCAGCAAGAGGAGAACGCTATTTTGGAGGATCGCCGAATAAGCGTTGCAGACATCGCCTCCAAAATTGGCATTTCCGTCGGATCTGTGCACACAATCCTGCATGAAGATCTGAAAATGCGAAGAAGTGTCTTCGGTGCCACGAATGATGACGGATGATCACAAAGCTGCACGCGTGGCAAATTGTGAGGCGATGTAGACGCGTGATGACGGCATGAATGAAATTTCCTTTAATCGACTGTGACAATGCATGAGACTTGGATGCCCGTTTTCAACCCTGAAACAAAACACCAATCAGCTCAATAGAAGCACACAGACTCACCGCCACCAAAAGAAATTTCGGGTGAGTGCCAGTGCTGAAAAAATGATGGTGGCCATCTTCTGGGACAGCAGTAGTGTAATCTTACTCATTGAATTCCAAAGGGCACTACGTTTTTTTTCGTATATTACGTTCTCCAACATTAAATCATAACGGACGATGAATGGAATGGGTGAAATGAAGCTCAAATGAGTCCGGGGTCCATAGAGCTTATAGTTGCCCGACATTCGTCCTTCAGGATAAGGGAAACCCCCGAAAAAACTTATCCAGGTAACTCACCCTGACCGAGATTCGAACTCGAGACTCTTGAACGTGAGGCAAAGACGCTAACACCACGCTACTGAGGCGGGCTAGAGCACTACGGTGACAGCTGCATCCTACCAAAGTGTTTTGAAGAATAAACTCCTCTCAGCATTGGCGTGAAAAACGGACAGAATAGGTTGGACGTATGCTCTTTCACCAAGACAACGCACCAGCGCACTGGATGAACGTCACGCAGCAGTTTCTTCGTGAGAACAACTTTGAAGTGATTGCTCATGGTCATTACTCATCTGACCTGGCTCCTAGCGACCTTTAGCTGTTTTCCACGATGAATGACATTCTGCGTGTTCGTGGATTCACTACTCGTGCCGCTATTGCCTCAGTGATATTCCAGTGGCCAAAACACACTCTTAAAGAAGCGTTCGCAGCGGGCATAGAATCATGACGTCGACGTTGTGAAACATGTGGACAGCTAGAGGGAGATTGCATTGAGAAGTGACACTAGTTTCACATTATTCTTGTGATTACTTTGTAAGAAAAAATTAGGAAGTGTTATAACTTGCATCTCGTATCTTCGGATTAGCAGATTTACTAAAGAAGAAAACAGGTTCTCTTTGCGCTTTTGGAAACGTTGAACTTAATTATTATTTGGATAATAAGCAACTCTTCGTTATGAGTCATACAGTGAATGGATATATACATATCTAAATATTTATAAAAATATTTTCTTTTATTTACTCCTGGGACCTCAAATCATGTTTTCCAATTAAATGTCAGTAGGAAAGATAATAGACAGGAAGGATAATTATCAGAAGGATGTGAAGTCTTCAGTATTGAAAGGGCAAAACATATAAATAATTAATAAAGGTTTTTATATTTCACATTAATTTTTCAGGAAATATAATGGTTATTCCAAAAACGAGTTTGTTATAATCAGCATTATGATGAGTGAGCACACTCATTAATTTTCCAATGTCATAATTAAATTTAAATTAAATTAGTCATTAATTAATTTAATAATTACCATAATAACGTACAGAAATTAACAGAATAGTAAACTGCATTCCTTTTTAGTAGTAATGCTGGTACAAAACATTCTCTTGTTTGTTTAATTATGCTTCTGTATTACGTCATAAACAGAAGAGTGGAGAAGAGGTTGAAAAGGCCAATGCGATTTCACTCTGGAAAGTCAACGCTCTATTTAATTACAAAAAACACAATTTAATTTATAAATATCAAAAGAGATGCACAGTTATGCAGCATGGTGTGCATTGCCGTGGGTATATCCTTCCTGTAGAGTGTTGAGAATGATAAATATGATTCTCTGAATTTCCCTGAGGTGCCATAACTTCTGGAAAGTAAGATTAATTCACTGTCAAGAGTAAAACCGAGAAAATGTTCATCCTAAACACAAATAATAGAAAGTGTGACATAAACGCAAGATAAAAGCTGCAATGTTGAAATCTGACAAGGGAACCGTTACACCTAGATTAAATTTTTTAGAATACTCGAAGCCGAAAGTTGCGTTTCTAAGAGATTACATATTTTATACGAGGGTAGTTTGATTAGTCTGGTTTAAAAAAAAAAATCTTGAAAATCTCAGTATATTGTAACGGTCATGGTAGGAATCGAACCTCCATCGGTTAAATTATGACATTTGTCAACAAGTGTTGAAAGTAGTCCAAGCCTGGAATTTGGAATAATACGGGGTGTGTCCCAAAATAAGGCCTCAATGGTGCTGGAGCCTTGTGGAACGCTATTACGCGAGATCCGGCAACACTGGCGTGTAGCTGGGTTTCACTCCCTCAAATCCGCACCACAACGAACCCGTTGCAACCGTTAGTCTGAGCTGGGTAGCCGTTTGCCATGGAGCTTCCTGTCCCTTCCGCCGCCAAGTACGAGTTGCGTGTAGTGACCCGTTTTTTTTTTTTTTTTTTTTTTTTTTAGTGTCAAGGGCACTACTCCCACTGAAATGCATCGTCAGTTATGCAAAGTCTATGGGCCACACTGTATGGACGTCAGAAACGTGCGAAAGTGGGTCAGAGAGTTCAAAGAAAAACGTACAGGCATCCATGACGAACACGGTTCTGGTCTGCCTTCGGTTTCAGCCGAAACAATTGCAAAAGTGGAGCAAGAAATGCTTAAAGATCGGCGTGTGACAGTTCCCGAGCTGTGCGAACTTATCCCTGAAGTCAGTAAGACTACGATTGTTAAGATTTTGACCCAACATTTGCATTATCGCAAGGTATGTTCGAAGTGGGTCCCCAAAATGCTCACCGAACAGTGAGCAACGTGTTGAAGCGGCCCACCGATTCCTGGAGCGCTATGCAGAACAGGGCGAGGAATTGTTTGATTCAATTGTCACTGGCGATGAAACCTGGGCGCACTACACAACACCAGAAACTAAAGAACGTTCTCGTCAGTGGCGGCATTCGAATTCGCCGAAGCCGCGAAAGTTCAAACAGATATTTTCTGCCGGCAAAGTGATGGCCAGTGTGTTCTGGGAGAGAAAAGGTGTATTGTTGTGCAAGTTTATGCCTACCGGCACAACAATAAACGCCGCTAGCTACTGTGAGACTTTAAAAAGATTGCGACGTGCCATTCAAAATCGAAGGAGGGGAATGCTGACGAAGGGAGTGATTTTTCATCACGACAACGCTCCTCCCCATACTGAACATGCAACGGCTGATATCCTGGCCCAGTTAGCGTAAGAAATCCTCACCCATCCTCCCTACGGTCCATACTTAGCATCTAGTGATTATCATCTGTTTACTGAGTTAAAGTCACAGCTGGGTGGAACACATTTCCAGACCGACGATGATTTGAAACTCCTGCGCAACTTGGAGGGAGAGTGCTATGACAAGGGTATACAAAAACTGCCACAGCGCATGCAAAAGTGCATAGATCGCAATGGTGATTGTGTTGAAAAGTAGCTGTAAGTTCTGTCTTTCCAACAATGTAACATTCATTGACAATAAACAGGTTTTCTATATTAAATACAACTGGAGAACTTCTTTTACGGACACGCCTCGTAGAACGCCTGTATTTAAGATGGCTCAATGCCGGTCATCGAGGCAGTTGGCGCAGTTGATTTGTAGATAATGAACAGTTAATAAGTGTCTGTGGTCAGTTAACAAAGCCGTTATACATCGTCATCCTACGGGTTGAATCAGCACCTTTGAGAGTCTACTATGAATCCGATGAGGTTAGGCCAGGGGATCTGGGGGGCCACAGACCTTTTGAAATTATTGGATTATCAAAGAAATTGGTTACAAGTTCCATAACGTCATTAGATGTATGGCGCGTTGCTCAATCTTGCTGGAAGCAACCTTCTCTCAATTCCATATCATCCAGCTGCTCTACAAATGTCTTGCAGATACCCATATAAACTTCAGTGTCTACTGTCGTATCAAAGAAATGCGACCGACGGATTTTTTTCTTGTGGGGGTATCTAAAAAATATATTGAAGAAGAATAGGCCACCGGCAATTGATGTTCTCAAGAAATCTATTCGAACCGAAATAAGTACAGATGTGTTATTTTATCTTGACAGGAATCCTGCGCGGTAGGGATGAGTAAAACACGTGGTGGGGGTGGGCACCTCTCGCCACAATGCGTCACACGCGTAAGATTACGCGAGGGGAGTACGCTTCACAGGCTGACTAAAAACTAAGCTTACCTTTTACAAGTCAAGGCTCATTCTCGAAGATCTGCGTAGCCAATATTGCAGCTCTTCTAAATTAAGGCAGCAACTCCGCTGATACCAAATGGCGATTCGTCGTCTTCGTCCTCTGCCTGTTGGTGGTGTTCTGGCCCATCTTCATGCTCTTCATACTGATCTTCAGCTTCTCCATGATTTTCTTCCTGTTCACTGTCACTATCACCACTGTCACCATTTACGTGAATAACTAACTCCTCTCCTGCATCTAGAAGTACCTCGGTTCTCATATATTCCACTTCGACTTTCCTTACATGTTTGCATGTTTCTTGATATTCTTCTACTGCTATTGATTTCATTTTTTCATCTGTAAGTTTAATTATATCATCCATTTTAAAAGAAACATTATGTTTGGAAACCCAGTGTTTTTTAGTGTTGCCCATATTAGTTCTATGGGGTTCAATTCCGGATGGTAGGAAGGTAGTCTTAGGACAGTATGATTGTGCCCCTCGAGTATTTTATCTATTTTATAAGAATGTGCTGGATTTAGGGGTACAATAAGATGATAAATTTCAGGGTTTCTTAGGTTCCAAAAATTAGTGTTTTTGAACTCATCTTCAATCATGTGTCTCTGTAGCCAGGATATCATTTGATCTCTTCTAGAGCGTGAATTTGGATGTTTTTCAATTTGCACGTTGTGATATGGGGCGTTATCTATAACTAGCACATATCTAGGAGCCAGGTTAGGAATAAGCTTTTCTTCAATCCATCTTTGGTAATTGTTATAATTCATATTGTCGTGGTAATCTCCGCGCTTTTGTTGGGCCTTAAATCATACATAGGCATTTGGAACAAAACCCAGTTCTCCTCCAGCATGCACGATTACCAACTGCTGACCTTTCGACATTGGTGCAAAAAGTCCTTGTAGCGAGTTATCATTCCAGGCATATGGCGTTGTATGTTCTGTATTGATGTAAGTCTCATCCATATAAACTATAGTGCGACCTTCATTGCGGTATCTTTGAATATCTCGCAGATATGTAAGTCTTTTTGCCCTTTGTTATGATGTTCCATTAAAATCAGTCTGTTGCGTTTGCTATTATTCCATCTAAATCCTAGCTTCAAAAGAACTTTTCTTAATGTTGAGGCACTGCCTTGGAAGCCAATGGAATTTTGAAGCTCCATAAGTACTATATTGAGAGTCGGTCGTTCTTTTTCTGTGATGTAAAAGTTATTGACAGTTAGCCTGACTACTTCTCCATTAAAGTTTTCCAAATCAGATGTTGTGCATGTACTAGATATTTGTTTACCTGGGGTAGAAAACGACGTCGTTGCACCACAATCAATGGTTTTTGTTTCCCTAATAATTCTACTAACTGCTTACAGACACACCTGTTGCCTCTGAGACCCTTTTCCAGATTTTCCGAGCAGACCCAGACACTTGTTCCTTTTTCAAAAATGTATACACATTCCTTATTACTTCTCGTGTTTGAGAATGTAGTATCTTATTTCCTAATCTGCTGCTAGCATTAGCATTTCTAAATGCTCTCTTGGAACCAGGAAACATGCACTTTTTGAAACTAGGTGAAGTATCACTCAGTAGCTCTGCACTTGTTTACTTGCTGGCAACTGATACCCAACTGACCCGCCCTCCCTTACAGTTGCAACCGTTCTGAGGTGGACTCGTCCAGATACCACTGCGCATCACTCTGCACTTTTCAAGATAAAAAAATACATCTGTAACATTGGCGAGGATACTCTCCGCTAAACTTCAGAAAATATGGCGAGACGAGTGCAAACATGTATAGATGCTGGTGGAGGACACTTCCAACATTTTCTCTGAGATGTAAATAATGTAACGTAATCTCCCAAATGTGTATTATATTTTCCCAAAGTTGCACTGTGTCCTTTTACTGGTTCAAAACTTATGGCATATTGCACTGGTTCAGGTTTATATGGATCGCACTATATATTAACTAAAGAAAACACCTCAACAGTATAATTTGATTTTTTCTGTTTTATTCACTTGGATATACAGATATGTAAAAGAAAATATTTTTTTTTTTTACATTTGAGTTTACACCACATAAAATTATGATTGATGTTTTTCTTTATTAAAAGTCCAATAGTTCTTTCAATTCACACTTCTGATTGTACTGTTTGCGTTCAAACTTCAGCACACTCCCGATAACAGAATCTAGTAGAAAGGCGTCAGTTTCATTAGAATGAGAAATATTCTGAAACAGCAATCCGTTAATGAGAATTTTAGCTTACTGAGGCTGTACTGTATGTATAGAGCTATTTACAAAGTATATTGAAAGTCTCATTTACTACATCAAAGCTAAAGTATGACTCAAAAGCAGCCAAACGTGTTATATCACCTACTTGGTCAACACTCATTCAGCAGAAGGAAAGCAGCGAGTCTCTGGATTTCACATTTGGATACCAATTAAATAGGATTCTTTTTTAAATAAACTAGAGGTTTGTAAAGCAAATACCTGTAATGGCAATAAAATGTGTGATGAATTTGTTTACACATTTTAGAAGAGTATATCTCTAATGTTCAGGCATATACTTAAAACGTCATTCATTTGAACTCCTAATAGTTATTTATTCACATTTTGATTGATGAGAAATGTCACGAAAATGAGTACCAACAGTACCACAATGTAAATAATTCATACATTATCTTGTTTACAAACCATTAAAAGTGGATAATACAGAGCTTAAGAAAATAAAATTGAACATTCATTAACCCGTAACCAGTATAGTGCAGTTTTGTAGCAGAAATGGTATGGTGGGGTCAGGAGGATCCCATTTCATTTTTGACAATTATGGAGAATAAGGGATGATAAATCGTAATAAACTAAACATACATTCAGTTATATGTAGAAATTAATTAGGCATAAACTACATTGTAAGCCTCTGAATTCATGTCTACAGGATCTTTTTTTACCATATATGTAATATTCATTAGTCGAATGATGATAGTTTTAAGAATCAGCTATTTTGAATCAAATTGCATGCTTTACTCTGGAAACAAACTTTGAATTATGAAAATAAAGATGAATAGTAACTAATAGAAGTGTTCAAAATGAACTGGATATAGCAACTGGACAGAACCGCAGGTGTTTACAAGCAATCCTCACAAATACTGTGACTTTGTGGGTTCGTGAAATTAAAAGTCCAATTGCACCACTCAAAAATGTTCTTTATTTCCACCAAATTACAATCGAGCACTTGCCGATTACACAGAGCTACGTAATGCATACAATTACAATTCACCAGTTCGTCTGTCCACTGCACGCAGTTACGTACACTCCTCCGATGCACGTACACAGTCCGTTCTCTCACAGGGCGATCCTCACGACTGCTCGACAAGAACTGAACTGAACTCCAGCCCGACGCGTTGCTTATATAGGACCAACTGGCCAATCTAGAAGGTTCCGGATTAGATTAAATATCCTGTATGTTCGAGAACTCAGGGGAAGGGGAAAAAGACGGCACAGTGGCCTGCGATCCCTCTCGTAATCATCCCTTCAGTTAATGACAGGAGACAAATGGGTAGGCGTGGTCACTATGCTTCACGTCTGACCCTCCTGCCGGCCAGTTCTATAGGAAGTTCCGACGTTCGGGTGACAATACTTCTTATGCATTCGTTATATATTAGTGTACTGCAAGTTACACAACGGACTTTTCTTTTGCTATCTTTTGTTATAGTACAATTTGCACATCTAACCCGTTTTTATGACTCCTCGTTGCTTGGGGATTTCGCATTTCAGCATCCTGCCAATGTTATTTCTTAACCCTCGAGGGAGGTTGTGTGGAATACTCATATTTCTCTGTAGAAGCGGTTCAACTAATCTCTGTTTCATATAACCTTGCCCCGCTGATATGTATCGCTCCGCGTGCAACTACATTCCCCCTCACCCTAATTGGCTAATGCTTCCGCGCCATAGGCGGTGCCTACCCGTCACACCTGCAGTAAACGTCATAATAATTGCCGGGAAGATAGATTAAGTCATAAAATAAGGATACGATAGCATGCAAAAATACAAGTTTATAATGAAACTGAGCAAGTTGAAACTGAATGAATGAGCAATGAAACTGAAACAAGTTTATAATGAAAGTGGGATTTTTTAAAACCAGCACACTTATCTTGCAAAAATGCTTGTCTTTCAGTCTTAAATTCGTGTCACGCCATACTTGTGTGTCCTTCATTAACCCAAGTCTCGTCAAGGTAGTATATTTTGCGTTTTGTATCCCGGTAGAGTCTGATTATCCTTAAAGAACGTCTTTGCCACACAGCAATATCACCCCTGCCGCTTTTTTTCATTCACAAACGCCAGCTGTATAAGCAATCTATACACACTAGATCTGCTGAAATTTGTAAATCTGCATCCTCAATTACAGTACACAAAATTTTATATGTTAGGGAGTTCGTTTCTAAAGAAAAAAGCTATGCACACGACAATGCACAGCACTTTTCACGATTCGCTATTGTTTATTCCTGCTTTTGCCTGAAGTGATAAGGTTTTCTCTTCTCTCAACTTCACGTCGCGATGTTCCTACGGATCTAACACTCACACCTGTAAGTTCAGAGCACAGCTGTTTGACTTCTCTCACTGACAAAGACGGATTCTTCTCTGTGAGTGCATTAAACACATGCAACACAATTATTTTTTCGCCGCTTTGTAAAGGTTTTACCCTCGCGATGCTACAGCGAGAAATTAGCGGTAGACTCTACCTTTATACATATAATAAGTACACGTTCAATAAACAATCAATAAAACAATTAACTCTCGTACTCGGCACAACATACCTTCGAATGGCGATATATGACAAATCCAGTTCAAAACAAGGTCAATGATAAAAGTCATATAAACAAATAAGTCACCACTACCTCTAAAGCACGTGCTACCGTGTCATATGAAAGGCGGGGTTGAAAACAAAGGAACCTCCTCTTTACTTCGTTTAATTAACATGCATTTCAGATAAATCAACTCTGTTGCGTAATATATTTAATTCAAACAGTTACGAAAATATAAATTTGACAATACTCTTCCAACAGAAAAAAAATATATCACCATGTTAAATAACAGACTAATTTTTAACGCACAACAGTCTATACTACAATAGCAGCCAATGAGAGGTGATAAGGTCACGTGACTGTTAAGAGATACGGGGCAAACTTATGTGAAACAAGGATTAGCTGCCACATGACAGAGACTTGGTGAACTCAAGCGTCATTTTTTTATATTTTACCGCTAATGATGAATACCTTCAGCATGGATATGTTCAGCATTGTGTATAAAATAGCAAGAGGCCACCTTCTACAGCGTCTATTGGTTGCGTAACAGTGCACTTTTCATCAAGTACATCTATTCCTCCTTTTGTGGCATTGTAGTACTCAATTATCTCAATACTCAATTACCACTTCTTCATCTCCATTTTGTAATTCTTTTTTGTAGCTCTGAATGACTGTCATGAACATTTTCATATTCTGGGTCATGTTGTGAATCGTCAAAATCGCTCTGCCTGCCTCGGTAGCGTAGATGGTAGCGTATCTGCCTCACGTTCAAGAGTTCCCGAGTTCGAATCTTGGTCAAGGTGAGTTACCTGAATAAGGGTTTCCTGGGTTTTCCCTTGTCCTGATAGACGAATGTCAGGTAACTCTAAGCTCCATGGACCCTGGACACATTTGAGCATCATTTCACCCACTTCATTCACCGTCCGATATGGCTTAACCTTGGAGAACGTAAAATTACAGAAAAAGAGTCATTAAAGTAACTCTAACTCATTGACAATGGATAACATCCATTCCTCAAACTGTGGGTCATCAGCTTCTGTGAAGTTGACGCCATCTCTCTGTAACAACATACCATGCAATATAATGCATTTTGTTTGTGTAAGCTGTTGACATTTCCTCCTGAAATATACCGCAATACGATATGATATACTTACGTTATCAGTTCACCCTGACACCGCTAAGGAGACAAACAACTGCTAATAATGTGTATGCATTCTTTTCATCACAACCTCAACACTCAACAATAAAAGCATACTGCCTGAAAGGTACTGAAAGCCGCAGCGCTACACTGCGGAGAAAATAGGTTTCACATGGTAAACAGTTTTAACTGGGGTCCTCCTGACCCCACCATACCGGTTACGGGTTAAAATATTTATTTAAGTTTAGGTGCTGAATTTAGCATTGATGGACATAGATTTGGCATATGCCTGTTTTCATGCATGGGTCGGGAACTGGCAAACATTATCATATAGTGCGGCAAACATTATCTCTCCATTATTTCCTCTAACTTACTCTGTTTGCTCGCCGGTTACATAAAAGGAGGGGCGTGGAAATAATCAGTGATATATGTTATTTTATAGTTAGGGGCGTGATTTAGCGTGAGAAAACGTATCACGTTGATAAGCAATGTTAATTGGATTATTTTTGTATGTAAAATACTTTTACGTTGTGCGCCAATTCTTTTATTGCATATTCTGGCAATGGACGTCACCTCAATACAGGTATGCTGAGAAGAAAGAAGAAAGTATCGTTCTTCATGTATTCTTTACTTAGGAAAGTGGCCTGAAAGGTTTCCAACCTAATAAAGATACAAGACATTTTTTTAGAATTTTATTTTATTTTTTATTTTTCAACATTGTCTCCTTGTAACCCTACAGATTTCTCCCAGCGATGCTCAATCTCTGTAATCCGTTCAAATAGTACTCGGCGTTTTTCAACATAGTCTCCTTGTAACTCTACACACTTCTCCCAGCGAAGATCCATCTCTGTAACCCATCCAAATAGTACTCAGCGTTTTTCAACATAGTCTCCTTGTAACTCTACGCATTTCTCCCAGCGATGCTTCCATCTCTGTTACCAGTCCAAATAGTACTCGGCGTTTTTCAACATAGTCTCGTTGTAACTCTACACACTTCTCCCAGCGATGCTCCATCTCTGTAACCCATCCATATAGTACTCGGCGTTTTTCAACATAGTCTCCTTGTAACTCTACACACTTCTCCCAGCGACGCTTCCATCTCTGTAACCCGTCCAAATAGTACTCGGCGTTTTTCAACATAGTCTACTTGTAACTCTACACACTTCTCTCAGCGACTCTCTCATCTCTGTAATCCGTCCAAGTGGTACTCGGCGTTTTTCAACATAGTATCCTTGTAACGTTACACACTTCTCCCAGCGATGCTCCCATCTCTGTAACCCGTCCAAATAGTACTCGACGGTTTTTAACATAGTCTCCTTGTAACTCTACACACTTCTCCCAGCGATGCTCCATCTCTGTAATCTGTCCAAATAGTACTCGGCGTTTTTCAACATAGTCTCCTTGTAACGCTAAACACTTCTCCCAGCGATGCTTCCATCTCTGTAACCCGTCCAAATAGTACTCGACGTTTTTCAATATAGTCTCCTTGCAACTCTACACACTTCTCCCAGAGATACTCCATCTCTGTAATCCGTCCAAATAGTACTCGGCGTTTTCCAACATAGTCTCCTTGTAACTCTACACACTTCTCCCAGCGATGCTACCATCTCTGTAACCCGTCCAAATAGTACTCGGTGTTTCTCAACATAGTCTCCTTGTAACTCTACACACTTCTCCCAGCGATGCTACCATCTCTGTAACCCATCCAAACAGTACTCAGCGTTTTTCAACACAGTCTCCTTGTATCTCTACACACTTCTCCCAGAGATGCTCCCATCTCTGTAACCCGTCCAAATAGTACTCGGCGTTTTTCAACATAGTCTCCTTGTAACTCTAAACACTTCTTCCAGCGATGCTCTTATCTCTGTAATCCGTCCAAGTAGTACTCGGCGTTTTTCAACATAGTCTCCTTGTAACTCTAAACACTTCTCCCAGCGATTCTCTCATCTCTGTAATCCGTCTAAGTAGTACTCGGCGTTTTTCAACATAGTCTCCCTGTAACTCTACACACTTCTCCCAGCGATTCTCTCATCTCTGTAACACGTCCAAATAGTACTCGGCGTTTTTCAACATAGTCTCCTTGTAACTCTACACACTTCTCCCAGCGATTCTCTCATCTCTGTAACACGTCCAAATAGTACTCGGCGTTTTTCAACATAGTCTCCTTGTAACCCTACACACTCGGTGTTTTTCTCTGCAAAATAATTGTTCACGAAGGTGATTGGCTCTTCATTTGAGGAAAATCGCTGTCCTCCGAGCCAATTTTCAGATGAAGGGACAAACAGAAGTCGCTTGGGGCTAGATCGTTAACAACAAACAGAGAGTTCACTTTAAAATACAGCTGCAGGCACACGATAACAGTTCCGATTCCCGACTCTTTCTCACTGTTGATCGCGGCTCCTTTATACGCCAATTGATATTTCTGGAATGTTCTGTAACAAACAAGAAAGCGCCAGACAAAAGAGGAACTTTCCAGTCATTGATCTGTCTCTTTATCTGTTTCGACAAGCCCTTTTATCTCCGCCCAGCGCTATCTGACCTTAGTGTGCGTCGGCGGCCAGTCGCGACAATACTTATAGCTCGTTACCATGGCAAACATATGTTATGAAAGCCTTATGGAACACGCAGGCAATTATTCTAAACCTAGCTCTGAACTATTATGTCACGACTGAGTGTTTAAGTCAAGCCTATACGGAGTTATGTGTGCTGAATGTATGTCAGTAAATTTAATGTAGTATAAAACAACTGCAGTAGCACGAAAATTTGACACATGCGCTGGTATGACCTTGTCAATTGGGGTCCGCCTCGGTAGCTTAGATGGTAGCATGTCTGCCTCAAGTTCCAGAGGTCCCGAGCTCGTATATCGGTCAGGGTGGGTTACCTGGTTAAGGATTTTTCTGGGGTTTTCCTTATTACTACAGACGAATGTCGGGTAACTCTAAGCTCCAGGGACCCAGGACATATTTGATCATCATTTCACCCATTTCAATCACCGTCCGATATGAGTTAAATTTTGAGGACGTAAAATTACAAAGGAAAAAAATAGACAATTGGGAGCGCTTAAGAAATAAAATATTTACTTCTAACATGGCAAAGACGGTGGTCAGTTGGAAATAATTACTATGATAGACAAATCTTGAGGGATGTGTAAGCCTGTTTTAATAGCTTTTTCAGTTTAGGGTGGAAGGATAAACAAGGAAACCAATATGTACCATAATTAAACCTCGAGTTCTGTGATCGTAAGTCATAGTGTATGAACACATTTATCCAACGAATGGAGATCGATATACTCTCTGTTGTTTTAATTAAATGTTTTTGTTTACAGCAGGGTTACAGGTTAATTATAAAGTGTGCACTCCTCCCTTTTTAATACAACAAGAGCAAATCTCCATCACATTCTTTCCATATATAAAGAGTTAATTAGCTGCTTCCCTATTAGATAGCTACTGAAGCTGTAACAAAATGCAATAATATTGTTCTAATATATTTAATTAACTCCATATTTGTGGCTCATTGTAATAAGCTGTTTATATTAGAACATAATTACAGAGATAATTAAGCAGCTTCTCTCTCAGAGTATTATTAGCTATTATAGATTTTACTGAACAAACTTTGATTGGAAAGATAGTCACAATGAAAAATGCAATGCCATTACTGGGATTTGAACCATAGATCTCAGTGCGGCTGTTCTTATGACAACATGCCAGTTTGAAATTAACTGACTTGTGTCTTCCCGGTAGACCACTAGGAGTTCTGATAAACACACGTGACAACTACAGATGTATTATTTTATCTTGACAGGAATCCTGCGCGGTAGGGATGAGTAGCAACTGTGGTGGGGATAGTGCACCTATTGCCACAATACGTCACACGCGTAAGATTACGAGAGGGGAGGGCGGTGCATGAGGTGTCTAAAAACATATTTCATTCTCGAAGGCAGTTTTGCAGCTCTTATAAATTAAGTTGTAATTCTTACTATAGTAGTAATCTCCACGCTTTTGTTGGATCTTAAATAGTACACAGGCATTTGGAACAAAACCCTGTTCTCCTCCAGCAGGCATGATAAACAACTGTCGGCCTTTCAATATCGCTGCAGAGTCGCTGTAACGTATTTCACTCCAGGCATATGGTCCAGTATGTGCTGTATTTATATAAGTTTCATCCATATAAACTATATAAACTTCACTTAGATATCTCCGAATATGTCGTAAACACTTAAGGCTTTTTGCACGTATTGTGCGATGTTCGATTAAAATTTGTCTGTCACGCTTAGACTTGTTTTTTCAAATAATCCTAGCTTCAAAAGAACTCTTCTTAATATTCAGACACTGCCTTGGAAGTCAGTAGAATTTTTAAGCTTCATAAGCACTTTCTTCAAAGTTGGTCTTTGTTTTTCTGTGCTTTAAAAATTATATTAAAGCATCCAAATTAGATTTTGTGCATGTTCATAATCTTTGTTTACTGGGCATAGAGAAGGACGTTGTTGCACTAGCACCAATGGCTATTCTTTCCTTAATAACTCTCCTAAAGTGCTTTCAGACACAACTGTTGCCTCAGATACCCTTCCCCAGATTTTTATAGGTGACCCAGACCATTGTTCCTTTTTTATAAATCTATGGATATTACTTCTCGTGTTTTTAAATGTAGCACTTTATTTCCTAATGTGTTGCTAGGAGGCGTCATTTATAAATGCTCTCTTAGAACCAGGAGACAATCACATTTTGAAACAAGCTGTAGTGTTACCGAGTAGCTTTGCACGTGTTTCATTGCTCGCAACTGTTACTCAACTGACCTGCCCTCCCCTCCAGTTGCAACCGTTCTGAGGTGGACTCGTCCGGATACCACAGCGCATCGCCCGGGCTTTATAGTTCGGACCACTATTAGGTCAACACCCATTAGACCTTTGGGAGACGAAAAATATGTATCTGCGAAAGTTACTGTCAAAGATTGTGTTGTCTCAATTTATAATCACGAGGGTGAGTCAAATGAAAACCTTAAATGTGAAATAACAAATCGAAATTTGACGCCATTATCTTCTAAGTTGGTAAGCGTGCTACAAACAGCGTGCAGAATGGCCTGTAGGTGGCAGCATAGTACCGATGCGCACATATCGCCGCAGTATCAGTATAAAGTTGGCTGCACCACTTGCGCCTAATGAAGGCATGAAACCTATTGAAATTCATCGACGAATGAAGATTCAGTACGGTGATACATGTTTGTCACAGCAGCAAGTCTACGAATGGAGTAGGTAGTTCGCAAATGGTGTGACTTCATTGGAAGATGCTCCACGTCCAGGTCAGGTACAACGAGTTGTGACTCCACAGAATATTGGAGCAGTTGAAGCCATAGTGAAGGTAAACCACCGAGTGACACTACATGATATTGCAGCATGTTTACAGATTAGTCATGGGTCGGCACACCACATTGTGCATGATGTGCTCCAGTTTCACAAAGTGTCTGCAAGATGGTTGCCACAGCAGCTAGCTCCTAAAATGAGAGAACGGCGTGTTGATGCTTGTCAAGAACCTCTTCGGCGCTTCGAACGGGAAGGTGATGACTTCCTTGCAAGAATCGTTACTGGGGACGAAACCTAGGTTCACTTCAACCAACCGGAAATGAAGCGAGCGAGCAAGGAATGACGCCATCCCTCATCACCAAACCCAAAGAAGTTTCGAACAGAACCATCAGCAGGGAAGGCTATGCTGACACTCTTATGGTGCGTAAAAGGCGTCATTTGGAGCATTACATGACTAGACGGACCACTCTAAACACTCCTAAAAAATCATTTGCGGCCTGCAATCAAATCAAAACGATATGGATTGCTGTCAGCAGGTGTCCTTTTGCAACATGACAATGGAAGGCCCCACACTGCCCGTACAACAGTTGCAACAATCACATATCTGCATTTTGAGTGTCTTCCTCATTCACCATGCTTACCAGACCTTGACCCAAGAGATTTCCATATGTCTGGGCCACTCTAAGACGCAATGGGAGGAAAGAAGTGCCGTTCCGATGAAGAGGTACGCCACGTGGTGCATGAGTGGTTCCGCGGACTACCAATTTTTTTTTCTAAAGGCATTTATGCTCTTTGTAAGCTCTGGAGGACCTGCATTGACCGTGGGGGAGATTATGTTGAAAAGAGATTCAGCTTTGTACCACTTCTGCACAATAAATAGTATTTAAAAAATATTTAATGTTTTCATTTGAGTCACCCTCGTTGTTCCCTTTAAAATAAGACCTGAAGCTTTCCTGGCGACGAAGATGCTCAAGCTCTTATCGGGAAGCAAGCCACGTGAAAAGACGACTATAAATCGACGTTTCGGGAGTGTATATTTCTCCCATCATCAGGGTATTTATTAAACGTTATAACCACAAATGAATCACTGGATATAACACAAATATAAACAAAGAAAAACACTATCAAAATTTGCATTACATGTCAGGTCAGGATATGGCATGAGTATAGAAAATTAATGGGGTCAAAGAAGCGTAACTACTTAACTCGATTATCAAGCTGTATTGAACTGTACTTCTTAAGTCGACGGATTTCAATTTTACGGCCGATTTCCTGGGAAGGCTGGGCTGGCAGAGCATTGTTTTGATAACGACCATAGAGCCAACTTTCGAAAGACGACCATCTTGTCAAGATGCAACATTTACTGGGAGCGGAGAATTAATGAGGCTTTGGCCATTTCCTCCGAGAGGATCACGCTTAATCGTGATGCTGGATTTCAGTTCAGCTCCTCACGTCTACATTTAGAATGGTGTCATTAATAGGGCGGGTTGTCCAAGATCTGTGTGCATACTGACTGCTTAAACGCTGCTATGAAAGTAAGCGTACTACAGCAGATCCAGTACAGAAGCGTGTGAAAATGTTGATTTGTTCCTGTCGCATAAAACAGGGAAACTGAAGTGAAATGTCCAGGTTGTCTTCCTGGCAAACAGGAACCCATTCAATGTACGTACGTGGCCTTCTACTTCCAAGGGCTCTTTTCATTAACCCAAAGCACAAAAATCCATTGGCGAGGCATCGGGAGATTTGAAGGGATGTCGCTAAACACGATAGAATGGCTTTCTCTCACCATTTGGTTCAAAATCTGGAGATTTGCAGCAGACATATGGCTTGGCGCCCTATCTTAGTGCAGCCATACCTTAATTGCACCTGCAACACTGACAGCAGGGATTTCTCTGCAGAAAATGATAGTTATGACGTTAATCTGATAATATGCCGAGTTCACTTCGATATTTTGTCCACCGGACGGAAAATTAACCTCCCATTGTAGCTGTGTTCCAACATAACCATAAACCACTGGGAAAACTTTCCTTAGTTTCCTATACAACCTTTTACAATTTTTATACACTTGATGATATATACAGCATGTTCATTTTTAACTGTAATTTTACCGCGCAAAATTTGACGTCATCAATAGCATCGGTGATGGAACGAGTTTATATGGGATTCCCCTAGCGGCTTGCGATCGTATTAGGTTTCTTGACAGCTGCTTTGAGGCATCCCTCTACCGGCAGGTAAACATACTATTTGAGAGGCGTGTCTACACGCGTAATATAAAGTTCCGTAATTTCGTCTGGTGCGTAGATACGATAACTGTTTATAAAAAAAAGCTATATACTGCAGTGCACTGCACTGCAAAACTAATTATGCAGTCATAAAAGTATACCAGGAATAATATACGAAATGATATGCCAATGAACAGTTATTTCACAATGAACATCTTTTTTCTGTTATAGTAGACGTATATACATATTGTAAACCTGTCACATAAAATAGAAATATTTCAATTTGATCTCAATTCTTTTCTATCACCTGCAGTTTGCTCACAATGTAACTTCATTACAAACCAGAAAATTAGCAGAACATGTTCTAGGTATGAAAAATAAATTAGTGTTACAATATGTACAAAGCTTTTATCCAAGTCTAAACAACAAAATAACTATAGTATACAGCCTTATGTGTCCATTTTCTTATATTTCCCTTCCCTTTTCCCCTTAGAGACTGTCTGTATTGTGATAAGGTATGCTGGAGGCCTTTCTATCATAACATTATTTATTACTTCTACATTGGGACCAGTCACTTTATAGTGGCCAGTGTCTTTCTTTTTGCGAGTAACTGATCCTGTATCTTGGAAATGATTGATGCACCTATTGGTTTTAAAATACATCAGGATACTAATATTGATAGACATTTTAGCTAAGCGTGAGAATGACAAAAACTTTATATCGTATACTGGTAAAACGTAAGACGTTTATGTTGCAAACAAAAGTACGTCAATTTGACGGTACCTGGACACCTTTGACGACTTGTCTGAATGCTGGATAGCGTTGCATAAACTCCTCTATGCAGCGGTTTAAACTATATTTATATGTCGCACAAATTTTAATGCCGGTACGAAAGTAACATTCAAACATGAATGCGCAGTGGTCTGTGTCCATATTGTCACCCGAACGTGAGAACTCTCGATAGAAACGGCCGGCAGTAGGGCTAGAAGGAAACATTCAGTCAACGCCTACCCATTTATCTTGTGGCGTTCACTGAAGGGGATGGTGAGGAAATTGTCACTGGTCGCTGGCCGCCTCCTTCCGCTCCCTTTGACGTCTGGAACAGTCCGGATATTTCATCTAAGCCGGAACCTTCTAGATAGGTCAGTTGGTCTTATATAAGCGACGCGCTGGGCCGGAGAAGAGTCAGTTTTTGGCGAGCAGCCGTGAGGAGCGTCCAGTGAGGGAACTGACTGGAAGACTGTGTGCGTGCATCGGAGGAGTGTACGTAACTGCGAGTGTAGAGTGGAACTGCGACGGACGAACTGGTGAATTGTAATTGTGTGCGTTACGCAATTCCGTGTAATCGGCAAGTGTTCCAACTGTAATTCGGTGGAAATAAAGATTATTTTGAGTCTGTGCAATTGGACTTTTAGTTTCATGAACCCACAAAGTCACAATATCCAGGAGAAGCTGGTTGTATTAGTTACCAGAACAACCACACTTAGAGCGCTGTTGTCTGCTTATTGTTCTGCAAAAATTACCGCTACTTCTCCGTAGAGGGCACTATGCTTTCAAGTTCAACTTACAAGTCAACTACGATGTCATTCTTGCTCAATCCGAGGGCGGGAAATGACGAATAAAAATGAACACCCTGTATAGGCAACTTGGTACTACACGGCTCTTGCCTGACGTCACACGCACTGCAAGCCTCGCTCCCGGCTGAAATGCCTCACAAGTCTCGAAGCTGTCCTCCTCTGCACTAATCAATTTTAGCTGAGACTGCTGTAGGTCGCGTATTAAAGGAGCCATTGTGGACATCTAAAGTTTGCAAGCATAAATCGCGGTGCAGTGAAGAAAAATAGAGAGGTAGGAGGTTTGGGGGATGTAATTGGAAAGTAGCCCGAGAATACTCGAAAACAGCCACGGGTCAATAAAGGGGCCGCTGGAATCAAACTCTGTATCTCCCAAATAACGGCTACAGACGCTGTCACGTCGATAGATAACTGGGACAGTAAAACTCAAGTTTTAGTTTGTTATTACTTTCCACAGGAAAAATAAAAGCCTTTAAAAGTGTTCGGTTTTATGTTACTGTTTCACTGAGTTTGTCAGAATGGCTAACTCCCGTCCCTTGTGTGAAGTAACAAACGACTTCTTGTTCAGTATTTCACTTCTGTATTCTGGTTTGGTTTTCCAGCTTTTTCGTGCGGAGTCAAACGCACGTGGTTCGGCATCAGTTTATTTGTGTGGTGTTGAGATGATAAACGACAATAAGTGTGGTCGAGATTTAACAATTAGTAGCCGACGGTTTACACTTTTTGCTGACGAGTTGAAGGGGATGCTTCCTCTTGCCGGAGGAGAATCTGGTTTTGCTTTCATCTCTTCTTCCTATAAAATATTATATACTCAATTCATTTAAAAGTGCCTTTTAAGGGTTTACCAAACTGTGTGTTGTGACATGGTTTAGTTTCGTGGCCTTCTTTTGAGATAAATACAAAAGTTATAAAATCTGATAATTTTAATTCACATTATGTACTCATTCTGGTAGGCTATGGACGCTTATTGTTTTCTGTACCTCGTTAAAACAAACACTAATTATTTTGCTGTATATTTTTATTTTAGTTTGTAATTTACGTCCTCCAACGTTGAGTCATATCGGATGATAAATGAAATTGGTGAAATGACGTTCAAATGAGTCCGGGGTCCGTAGAGCTTAAGTTACCCGACATTTGTTTTTCAGGATAAGGGAAAACCCGGAAAACACCTTAAACAGGTAGCACACCCTGACCGAGATTCGAACTCGGGACCTCTTGAAAGTGAGGCATATACGCTACCATCTACGCTACCGAGGCGGACACTGTATATTTTGTTGTATATACAATTAGGGAATAGAATTCACCGATGGGATTGTTATGCTGCCGCAAAAAAGGGAGCAGGAGAATACCTCCTAACTCCGCCAGACCTTGTCGTGCCGGGGCTGGATGCAGTTGGTCGTGTGGCCACCGCCAGCTGAGTCCGTTCGCACCTGGCCAGAGACCGGCCAGACTCATCCAGTTTCCTTTTTGCATCTGGTCTCTCGCTCCTATCCCCGACCTACAGTAAGGTGCCTGCAAGCAAGTCGCTCCTAGTGAGGCTGTATCGGGCGCTGGCCTCCAAACTCTGGACGCTCATCCAGAACCAGAAGCGCTAGCATAGGCCATCCACCTACATTATTAAAACACTGACACACAATCTTGCGTAAAGGACGCTGTCTATAAGACCGCACACATAAATCCGTACAGCGGATAGGTACCGTGGCGTTCTGCCCACCACCCGGGAGCACCAGGGCGACTTGTACTCGCTCATGGCTAATGGCTCATGGTAGGAGAGCTGGAGGCTTGCCAAAAAAAGAAAGAAACAGATAGAGGCTTGAGAATTTTCTCAATGATAAACCACTGACTACGTCAGGTTTGAGGACGGTCATGGCTGCCCCGGTGTGCACAAGCACACGGCACGGCCTCTCTTTCATCCAGCCGTCCGCGATGAAACCTGTAAAGTCTGTCTAGTCAACGCGAGTGCAGTTGCCCCACAAAGGAAACGGAATCTCCCTCCCACTAATGACCGTCACAAATCTATCTCCACACTTCAGAAATGGAACACTGTCCTTGAGGATCAATAGCAACCCTGATTTTCTGGAAAAGACAGTCACATATTTACTCCACGTGGAAACTCAGTTGCCAAAGTTCGAACTTACAGTTGCTCTATTTTATTACGAGCAGAAATTCGTTGTGTGTCACGATGTGGAGACCGTGGGAGAGAAATTCAGTGGTAAATGCGAATGAAGTGGTAGATAACTTTCAGTCAAGTGAAAATAATCAAAGTGAAGACAGTAATTTGAATAACTGGGCCGAGTTATGTTACTGGAAAAGCCTCAACAAACAAATGTATAACGGGAACTGTTTGTAAGCAAGTTCAAGCGCTTGTTTTGAACACATACAAATATGTGTTGACAAATAATCTTGGTAAGGAGTCATGCAATGAACCTGATGATAAATTCTGGGTATTCACAGAAATACAGTAAGAAAAATTGTGACGAAAGGAATACCAAAGACGCCGATCAAGTGTGAAAACAAAAGGAAACCTTTTTCTGAAGTTTCGATAAATTCATATGGGATATAATTTGCCGAGAAATCTATAGTCTATTCAAAAGGGAGAGCGCCCACCTTAGACGAGTTGGTTGCACATTTGCAAGAAATTTGTGATTTTCCTTATGGGCGCTTGATTTTGCGCGGCCTCCTAAAGGAGCTGGGTTTCAAATACCGCACTTTGAATAAGATAAGGGTTATTATGGAGTATATAAGGACTGGAGGGGGGTCGGTGTTGTAAAACGATTATATGGGTTCGTCAAAGGAGGTGGCCAAACTGCACACGCATTAACTAAACAGACTTTACATCGGCTGGCGACGTGCAGAGTCACTCGGGATGGTGGCGACATCGCCAATATGCCCCTCGCCACGCTGGCCCTTACTCGTTTTCGGGCGACTCTTCATGCTGGACGGCTTGGTGTTGGCAGTCTCTCTCCAGGTGTCCCGGCTTGCCACACCGTCGACACACGCCACCTGCCCTTCGTTGGCGTCCCTGGGCTGGTCTTCGGTCTCCATCGTAGCGGATATTCCTTATCTTCGAGGTCGGGCTCCCTTTTGTCGTGGCAGCACAACAATACCATGGGCGACAGTAACGAAAATAAACTCCTTTAGTAACATATCACTATGCAACAACTTCCGCAACTTTGTTCGCCTTTCATGATTAAGACAGAAAAGGAAAGGAACGGATTAAAAATTTGTATTTAAAAACACCGTAGGTACTTTAAAACGTAAATCAATCACAAGAGATATTTTAAATTGATAACACATATTTTTTAAAAAATGGATTGTTAACTAGATCGACATTTTTGTTAAGACTTCGCCTGTTACGATTTACAAGTAATGCAGAAGTCAACCAGAATGAAGCAAACTTCAGAAGGTATTCCCAGAAGATTCAAGTGGCTTAACAGTAACATTCTAGCCTGTGCTTCCTTAAATTGTGGGTTTAAAACCTGCTGGAGGGCAATGGATTATTTCGAGTGTAAAAATTCCTAGTACGAGCCTTCGGAACGGGAGTGGCCGACTGCAAATCAAACAGTAAATTAAAATCTTCAACCTGAACAATAGTAAATATCATTAATCCAAAATAATGTACAAAAATTCAGTCAATTCGCCAATACACTGCTAAAGCAACATATACGAGTGTCGACTGATAAGTCCCGGGCGCCACTGGGGCAATTTGACGGATAGCATCATAAATTTTAACTCTAGACTAACTTTTGTCCATGCTTACAAGTCCATAGCTTGTTTAGTATTTGAATGACAAGACAAGTGTAGAGGTTTCACGAAAATGGAGTACTTGGAAAAACGAGGAGTGATTAAATACTTCCATTTGAAAGGCTTAACGCCTAAAGAAATCAAGAAGAAATGGGCAGTACAATGAAAGACTATGTCCCCTCATTTACAATGATTAAAAGGTGGGTTGTAGGGTTTAAAATGGGACTTACGAGTAATAGTGATGAGCCTCGCTCTAGATGCCCCGTGGAAGTCAGAACTTCAGAAATCATTAAAAAAATTAATCGTTTTGGTACTGGAAGACCACAGAATAAAGGAGATAGAAAAGGCTGTAAACTTATCAAAAGAACGTGCAGGTAATATTTTAAGTAATATTTTGGGCTTTCATAAGGTCAATGCAAGATGAGTGTCACGTTGGTGGACACCTGATCAAAAGTTGCAAAGAAAAACTGTTTCTGTTAAGAATTTGGAGCTCTACTGTAAAAATCACAGTGAATTTTTGAGACGACTTATTACCAAGCATGAAACCTGGCTACATCACTATACTACAGAAAGTAAATAACAGTCAAAACAGTGGATTGTGCCAGGTGAACCAACTCCAAAAGAAGCCAAAGTCAATTTTGTCAGCTAAGAAGCACAGGGAATTATTTCTATTGATTACTTGGAAAAGGAAAAGTATTACTGGTGATTAGTACGCAAACTTGCTGCAATATATGAGTGATAAGATGAAGAGAAAAACAAAACACATTTGTCAAAGAAAAACGTATTGTTTCTTCATAAATGTGTTCCGACCCGTCGTTCAGTCATTGCAATGGAAAAAAGTGCGAAATAAAGTTCAAATTGCTTGAGCATCCATCATACTCGCCAGTTCCACCTGTTCCCGAACCTCAAAATGTTTCTTAGAGGTTGAAGATTTCACAGTAACGAGGGGGTCATTGATGCAGTAAATAGCTGTTTTGGGAATGATTATGATTATGATGATGATCATTATGATGATGATCATGATGATCATGATGATTGGGTTTAAGGGCGCTCAACTTAGAGGTCATCAGCGCTTTTAAATAGCCAAGTGGTTTAAAACAACTGATAAAAGGGCGAAAAGACTAAATTAAATAAAATCAGGATAAAAACGCCACTCAGCGGTGTCGCTAGAGACTAAATAAAACTTAAAACCACAAAAGGGATGAAATGGATAAAATGCCCAAATAGCTTGGACCTAAATTCTAAAACCTATAGCTAAAACGTAGGCTAAAATTTTGCGCACCTCGTTCTCTTCCTTACCGAGGATCTCTGCCAAGCTGGCCGGCAGCTGGAGAGACCTACGAAGACGTGCTAGTCTAAAACAGTCTAAAAGTACATGTCATACAGAGAGTTTGGCACCGCACAGCGGGCAAACTGGAGCTGGGTTCCGGTTTAATAAAACTATTATGAGTAAAATAACAGTGCCCAAATGCGCTACCGAGCCAGGGTTATTTCCTCCCGACGGGATAAACAAGACGTCTCCCAAGGAATCGGGAGCACATTCACCGATCTCAGCTTGTTGCAGAGCACACCACTCATCGCGCTAGCACGAGAGCGCCTCCCTACGCACCAGCCGACAGTCCTCCGTAGTGACCAAAGGGATGGTAGCAGTAGGTGCTATGGCTGCCACTTTAGCCGCCGAATCCGCCATTTCGTTCTCTTTCAGGTCCACGTGACCTGGAACCCATGCACACACCACGCTGACGACAGAGGCGTGAGAACGTGGATGGCATCGTGGATACGCTGTGCAAGGGGCTGGTGGTTGTATAGCTCACAAAGGCTCTGAAGGGTGCTCAGGAAGTCGCTAAGGATGAGGCTATCACCCAACACTCTGCGGCGAACATGTAAAATGGCTGGGTATATTGCAAGGAGCTCTGCAGCGTAGATAGAAGTGCTACCATGGAGACCTAATGTAAAGGGTTCGGCCCCATGCACATACGCACATCCAACAGCATCAGAGTTCTTGGACCCGTTGGTATAAATTAAAATAAAATCTTTATTATTCGATGAAAACTCTAACAAAAAAGTGTGGATACTACCCGTGGGGGTTGTGGACTTGCTGTGCGCAGCCATACCAAGATATACGGCAGGTGCAGCACGCAGCCACGGAGGATACACCCTTTCACCCCGAGGTTTCAATCGGTGTAGCTTGAGGGCATGCCGCTGAGGAAGCTCCCGGAAGCGTAAACCTGGGTGCTTAAGGCTTAACCGAGTGTTCCTATAAGCTGTTTTGAGGACCATGACAATTCGCACTACAAAGATGATTTAATTAAATTATAACACCGATATGAAAATTAGATTAGACTTTCTGAAGAATTTGTTGAAAAATAAGGAAAACAAACTTAAATCTTTTATTATTTTGAGGCCCGAGACTTATATGCCGACTCACAACTGTCACTGTTTTTTCACTGAAAATATTACAATCTTCACTTATTACCTTACCAATTGTATGTACTTCTTGTAACGAGGATCTGGTGTCGTTCTCCGGTTGAAAGGTCGTCTCACTGCTTTCGTCAGAAGTGATTCCGTAATAGAAATTTCCGTGAACTAATATGTGTAACTGTTCAAACAGCTCATCTCAAATTAACGTATATCGCTCATTGTTAGTCATTATTTAGTTTCGATTGTGAACATCTACTTCACCCGTTTAATATTGCCCCATTTCGTACAGTTTGGTAACCCCTGTATTCTGGCATCCTGAAATGAGAGGCAGAGCTTCCTTTAGCTCAGCACACTTTTGAAAAATCCAGAGAAAACGTTGGAGAGAGCAAGGCACATATCCCCAGGGTATAGATAGATCCAGCTGAACCTTCGATTCGCGATTTGAGGATTGAAATTTGATTACTTATTCAGAGGCTTCCTTGACTAGATTGCAGTCACTTGCTTAAGTTTGAGCAAGTATATTCCAGAAGGTATTTGTATCACTACATAAGTTCCTTTCGTTTTTAGTAAGCTTATAGAGAGAATTATAAGTTTATTTTCTATTTTAAGTGAAAATTAATGGTTGTAATTGCAGTTTCCGGAATGTCAGTACTATTTGCAGCTAAGGGAGAATCCGTTTCGAGTGGATGAAATAAAATTACTGTCTCTATACTCCAAAATTTAGCGATTAACTTCTCAACTCAACGATCTTCGGTTAAATTTCACACTTTCAGCTGTACTCTTCGAAGGTTATGGTAGAAGGAATATGGGAAAAATTCTGAGCGAGTTTAATAATGAATATTAATAAAATGGAAACTAAAAGTTTACAGTTCAACAATCTACACAAATAACTTCTTCCCAAATCTCTTTATAAACACACCTTCATTTTCATTTTATACATTTTATTTAGGGTAGACTTTAAAACAGAGAATAAAATTAGAACAGAAGCAAAAATTAAAATAAAAAACAACTTTTTACGAATAAAAATTACAGTTTATGCTGCCTGTATTTATTTCAGTAGAGTCTCGACTATCCGACCTTCGGTAGTCCGACATTCCGTGTTGACACATATTTATAAGAAGCATTTTAGGCCGCGCCGTGGCTCAGGCCCGGGTTCGCTCCCAGGCGACCGCAAAGTGAGATTTGTGGTGGACAACACGGCGCTGGGGCGGGTTTTATCCGGGATCTCCGGTTTCCCCCACCATGTCATTCCACCGATGCTCCATATTCATCTCATGTACCATCAGTGTCATCGCCTGCGGTGCCGTATGTAGTAAAAGCGGGCGTTAAACACTACACATTTCATTTTTAGAAGCATTTTGTGATATTCCTGGAAATATCTCAATATGTTATTATCAAGCAAATGGTTGAACTATTCCAAGGATATTAGTGGGGGACATAACTCGGAGAGTGAGAGGTCAAACTACTTACATTAAGACATGGAAGATAGGGACACTTCATAATTAAATACACAATTCTCCTTGAAACCTACTTATTTGTTTTAATCAAAATTCTAAACACCTAAACATAATACAGTACAACATTCTACAGGCGCTGAGAGATGTAACACAAGCGTTTAACTCGAGAGTCGCTCACCATCTCCTGCGAAGGTCAAGCTAATCTCTCTTGGCTAGCCAGCTCCAGATCCTTCCATGGCTGGCTAGCTCACAGCAACCAGTTGTTTGCGTAGAAACACTACTGCGAAGATTTCCAACCAGCCATAAGGAGCCGGACACCTGGTGACGACTTGACCTTACTAAATGTACGACTCATCGCCGATACAAAACTGTTTTGGTTTCTCAATAATAATGTTTAAAAGTAAAGAATGATACGAAACAAAGCGAGTATATCACAATATTTCTCAAATAATCACTTACTAAAATTTTACCTTCTTGTGAGTATAATGTGATAAGTAAAAGGAAGAAAGTGGTTGTTTTCATGGAAGACAGTTGACGGCATTAAAAAGACTGGACAACAGGGAAACTCTTTAAAAAGTGGCTTTAGGGTATGGTGTTGGGCATGTTACATTGGGGGACTGGAAAAAAAAGGAGAGAAAAAAATTGATAAGTGGTGTGCTACCAGAGCAACAAGTGGTGCACTAAAACACACGAAAACAATGAAACAATGTGAATATGTAAAAGTTATAGTAATTTGATAGTAATTCTTTTCTCATCTTTCCTTTTACATCAACAAATGGAAATACAAAAATCAAGATTACAATTATAAAATCCTTACTGAAATATGCCATATATTCCTAAATCCTAAAAATCCTATAATGTCGCCCACCTTTGAACAGTAATTCGGTCCCCATTCACCTATCCCTAGGTTTTTGTGTATTGGAGGCCCTCTACTCCTTTTTACACTTTCTGCCATTCCACCTATCCTAATCTATATTTTTCTCTTAATTGTTCTTAGCCATCTCTCTTTAACTTTCCCTAAATAATTCCCTATATTTCTCCTGTTGTTTTCCCCTTTTACTAACAAAATTTTACTAATTACTACTTCACCCCCCAAATTGTCCCATTTACGTAGCCAGGCCTGCTCTCTCCATATCTTTGTTTGACTACAATTTAATATACAATGGAAATCTGCATTCTCTTCTCCACACAATGGACATTCATCTAGCTCCCTCTCTTGACCTATACCTTTCAAGTTTCTCACTCCTGTTCTCGCCCAAGCAAAACCTTCTCACCCTAACTTACTACATAAATCTATATATCCTTCCCTCCTCCAGGTTGTTTTTATTTCCCTATATAATCTCAGTGAGCTTTTGTCACTTGTATTGGCGAAAATCTCTTGTCTGTCAATATCTTCTAATCTTAGCTTAACTTCTTTCCAGAAGCCTTTATACCCATACTCTGCATTTATCCAAGAATGACCCATACCTATCTGCTTCAACAGGACATTCATTTTATGTGCTCAAGACCCACCACAGTTACTTCTCTATTGAATATGAAAACATTCTTTAATTATATTGCCATCTTCCAAGTTAGTGATTCTGTATAAATATTTCATTGCCCTTGACAAGATTTTAATTTTTGTAGAATGCCTGCCTAGTTCTAATCGTGCTGCCCCATTAGGTGATGCTATTGGTAATCCCAATATGTATATTTACAAAAGGATCTATGTAATCTATCAGTCTCTCTCCAAGCCTCATCTACTCCCCAAACCTCTGATCCATGTAACATTCTATGTTCTACTACTGCCGTATAAATCCTCTCCAAACATTTGACATTTATATCTGGCAGTTTACTGTAGCATGATCTTATCACCCTCACGCCCATTTTACCTTTTGCCACAGACATCTTTTGTTCTTTCCAGCTGCCATCTGAACTCAACCTTGTCCCCAAATAATCAAATCTCCTAACTACCTCTATTTATCTCCTATTAACCTCCCATTTCTCATTCTTACGCAACCTGTATCCTTTTTTGAAGACCATAATCTTTGTTATGAAAAAGTTAGCGAAGCACTGTTTCTTTGGTTCACTCAAAAACGAGAAAAGGGTCTACCAATAATAGCCCTCAACCTGCAGTAGAAGGCGCTGTATTTCCGGAAAGCGTTCAGTGAAGGGCATCGGAATTTTGCTGCCAGCGTTGGGTAATTTGATTGTTGAAAGAACGGTACGGTGTTAGGCAACGTAATTATCTGTGGTGAAAAATTTTCCGCTAAATCTGACCAGGTTTTGAAATTTAAAAAGGAGTTCCAAGAATTAATTCTAACTGAAGGATTAAACGGTGATCAGATTTTTAATTGTGACGAAACTGGACAAACGTTCAAGACGTTGCCATCAAAAACTTGCAGTCCGAGTAGAGGCATCTGACCCTGGCTACAAGCACAGTAAGGGAAGAGTTGATATTCTTACCTGGAGCAATGTTACGGGGAGCTTCAAAGCTAAACTCCTAATGACTGTTAAACCTAAAGGACCTAGAGCATTTAAAAACAGTTCTGTTAATGCTCTACCAGTGCGGTACATTAACCAGAATTCTGCCTTAATGTCTGCTACGATATATAACGACTGGTTCTATCATCTGTGGAGAATTTTCTAGCTTCCAACAGCATCCCAATAAAGCTCTACTTCTCGTAGACAGTGCCCCGTCACACCTAAATGTAGAAGAACTTAGAATTCATGATATCAAGCAGACTTTATTGAAAAGTTTCTTTTCTTAAGACATTTGGGAGGTCCTCTTCTTTTTCAATATTGCATGTAGAATTGATTAGATTGTTCAGTAAATACTTAAAAAACCAAGAAGTATTTTTATAATCCAAAATAACTAACACATTTTACTCCATTTTCCAACTTATTTTGTATTATCCGACATTTTCGGTTATCCGACCTTGTCCAGGGCCAGTTTAGGTCGGATAATCGAGACTCTGCTGTACCACAAATAAGAAAACGTAAACAAACTGGAACTGGAACTGGAACTCAGGTTTAGTTTGAAGGATAATTAACCAAACAAAGAAACAATGCCCAATGGCTTCTGTAATCTAGGTGCGGAGTAATGTATGCCTTTCGATAGATTTGAATCTGGTATGATTCTTACGAACTTCGTTGAATAACAATAATATATACAATAACACAGAAGAATTACTCAACTCTAGAAAAAAGTATGAGAATGAAGTATTTAAAGGATAAGAGATAATGTTTCTAACTCCGAAATAGTATTCGGCAGAGTGGGGTTCAGTTATCATCGTGATGGGAAATTTCGAGGGAGGATTGTTCCTCTTCAGCGGCTGTGGTGCGGACTTTCAGCACCCGTGGTAAGTCTCAAGTTGCTAGAAGTACGTCGTGAGGAAGTTGGTTGGTGTTTGTGCGGTATATGTGCATGAACACTAGTACCTGTGGGCTTCCATACCCAGGATGGGAAAAGGCACATCTTAATATTCTCCGGTACTAGCCTGGAGAGTTGCAGAGGATCCGTTGGGCCGACGAAGATGCTGGATAGTCCTCCCATTTGGGGAGACGCTGGAGTGCATCATCCACTTACGCCGCCCTTATTATGCGGCTGGGGATCTTTTACTCTTATACCCCAGATATTGCCCAAGTAACACTGCCATGGAGAGGCCACTGCTATAACAGGGAACCTCTGTTTCTTCCACGTAGATCTTTTCAGGGCTGTGCGATAGCCACTGGTAACCGTGATGTTGAACATTGTGATATCAGATAGAGAATTTTAGGTTTAATATGTTGCAAATTGATTGATGTTGACAAAACAGTTGAATGTAAATCTTACGTTGTTGATTGTTTTACATCGCTTGTATGTTTTGAAATTATAATGCTTACATAACTTCTGTAAAATATATACTGCTCTTTGAAGCTCGTCTTCAGTTTTACTTATAATTATTTGGTCATCTGCAAATAGCATCAACTTAAGAATAAAATTTGGTGCAAGATGAATGCCTCCGTTAATCTTAAACATCCACTCTCTAATCAGATCATCTATATAAATTATGAATAAGATAGGAGACAAACTACAGCCCTGTCTTACACCTTCATTTGTATGTATCCATTTACTATACATTCCATTTCCAAAATATATGCTGATTGTTGTATCCTTATATACAGATTTTAGAAATTTAATGAGATGATTTGAGTAGCCCCTTCCAGTCATGATTTCCCACAATTTTTTCCTATTTACACGATCAAACGCTTTTTCATAATCAATGAAAGCTATATGTGTTTCCAGATTAAATTCTCTTCTTTTTTCTATTATCTGCTTAACTGTAAAGGTAGCATCTGTACAGAATCGTCCTTTTCTAAAACCATTTTGTTCTTCCAAAAGTAGAACATCTGTAATGGTTTGTAACCTTTTGCTTAAGATTCTTGCATATAATATATATATGCAATATATATACATTAATATATCCTATTCCTATTTTTTTCTTAATTCCTCCGATTCCTGCCCACCAACTATTTGAGCTCTCCAATCTTTTTTTCCTGTCTCATGCATAAGTTCACAGCTTCCCCTTCTTCTTTGGTCAAACACCTATACCAAAATTTTATGATTCTGTCCATTATTATTCCATTTCTTCTTTTCTTTCCTAATTCTACTAAAGCTACTTCTCTAGGTGCTAATCTTGGTAAGCCTAGTAGCTCTTTACAAAACCTTCTGTAGTTTTGGTCCACCGTTGTGTTTACCTCTGCGCCTTCCCTCCAGATCCCCACTGTATACAGCATTTTGGATTCCACAAGTCTTTCATACTGTCACCCGAACGTCGGGACTTCCTGTGGAGCCGGCCGGCGGTGGGGTCGGACGGGAGGCGTTTGACACGCCCACCCATTTGTCTTATGGCGGTAACGAGGGGTGGCTGGAAAAACATCACTCTGCCGTCTCTTTGCCTCCCCTTGATTTCTTGAAAATACAGGATATTTCAGCTAATCCGGAACCTTCTAGATTGGCCAGTTGGTCCTATATAAGCAACGCGTCGGGCTGGAGGGAAGTTCAGTTCTTGGCGAGCAGCGTAGGAGCGCCGTGCTAGTGTACGGACGAGAAGACTGTGTACGTGCATCGAAGGAGTGTACGTAATTGGGAGAGCAAAGTGGGACTGTAACTGACGAACTGGTGAACCGTAATTGTGTGCATTACGTAATTCTGTGTAATTGGCAAGTGTTCAACTGTAAGTCGGTGGAAATAAAGAACATTTTTGAGTTTGTGCAATTGGACTTTTAATTTCACGAACGCACAAAGTCACAATACTTTCTTTCTAAACACTTGGTTGTCATTTCTAGCTTATATTTGCATATTCTTATGCCATTCGTGAACAAGGATGTCTTCTACGCTTTGTTTTTTTTTTCGGTGTTGAGTTACCCGGCTTTATGCAGGTTTTCAGTAATTTACCCACCACTCGCGGATTTTAATTCGAAGCTTTAAAATATCTGAATATTCTAGATAGATACCGTTGGATGCACCTCCCGTTTTACTCGATGCAAATTTCTTGACGCCGGTTGATGCTGCCATAAACTTGGCCAGAGTGCCCTGATTCTACTTCTACACTCATTATTCTACCAGTCCCCAGAAAAGGTAAACTACTTTTCCTTTGGCTACACAAAGAAAAAGCCGATCACCCTTATGACCACGCTACGGGTAGCAGCAGATATGCGGAAATGGTCCCGTTACCTGCAACATGAACTGATAGACATTGCTGAGAAATTAGGCCTATGTATTTTATTGGTTATAAGTTTTGAGGCTTACACCGTTTTTACACGTTTTATACCTATGATACCCTTATATATATTTCTGAATTAATATCTTATAGTTTATTTCTGTTCAAGAATGGGCTTGCGAAAATATCGTTACAATGAGTAATTCCATTCTGGTTATAGTGATTTGCTCATTAAGGTATTTTTCTGTGGTTCAACTACTCCTGACTTCATTCAGTTTTGACCTGAGTTTCATTTGGAATTTCATTAATAGGCATCCATTCATCGCCTCTACTAATCTCAGTTTTTAATAATAAACTTCAAACAAAATTAGGAAGTGACTTGCAGTGCTGTTTCATTCTATGGGTATGCCTTAGAGAAAATTTGCTCTGCAATGTTTTTCCTCTCTTACAGTCAGCAATAATCAAAGGCCATCAGTAGAAGAGATGCAAGTTTGAGCTTTTAACTAGATTTTTCTTGTTGGTGCAAAATTTAATTTGCAAAATTGTATACTTGTTAATTCGCCATTGCTCAAACTTACAGCATCCATAGCGTTATAAAGAAAATTAAACATCCAAGCATTTTAGAATATTGTTTTTCTGTTTCTTACTAAACTAAAACTTCTACTTGGGCATGAAAAAGAAATAAAGTCACTTGGTGGGGCTGTCGGCCCATAAAGCTTAAGAGGAAGAAAGATACACTCCACAGCAAGCACATACGAACAAAATCCAAAAGGATTAAATAACAAGGAGAGTGCTGACCAAAAGCGTTTCAGCTAAACTTGATGGAAAAATAATATTGGCCGGAAACGGATATTGCATTTGTATATGTGAAATAGCCATCGGCAGGGAAAGGTTTAAAAATAAAGGGGCCTGCCTGAAGGCTAGGGGCCGCTGAAAAAACTGCTTTATAAACTGTCTTATTTTGTGACATTTTTCTTAAGTTTCTTCCAAAACTAATTCCAGGAAACGTTAGAAAATGTGATAAATGTTTGCACATGACTTTCCCTGCCCAGTATTATTTACTCATACCTCACTTCTGTAACATGCAATTATAAATGTTTTATTTTCCTTTGTAACACAAATTAATCGATATCTTTGCAAATGTTAATTTTAATTGCGTAATTAATTACTTAACGTGAACTACTGTAATTTTGTACCTAAGATTTTAAAAGGGTGAAATGAATTAAGTTACCTACACAATACAAGGGAACTTGACTTAGTTTTCTTTCCCTAACTTACGTCCACTAAATTTAAGTCATATCGGAAGATGAATGAAATGATGCTCAAGTGAGTACAGGGTCCATAGAGCTTAGATTTAGCAGTCATTCAACATTTATGGTAAGGAAAAACATCCAACGTTAAGTAATATCGAACGATGAATGAAGGGATGCTTAATGAGTACAGGGTCCATAGAGCTTAGAGTCACTAAACATTCATCTCTCAGAATAAGGGAAAACCTCCAATGTTAAGTCATATCGGGCGATGAACGAAATATGCTCAAATGAGTACAGGGTCCATTGAGCTTCGATTTATCAGCCATTCAACCCTCAGGATAAGGGAAAACCTTCAACGATAAGTCGTATCGAAAGATGAATGAAATGATGTGCAAATGGGTCAATGGTCCATAGAACTTAGAGTTACCAGATACTCATCTTTTAATATAAAGGAAAACCTCCAACGTTAAGTCATCTCGGACGATAAATGAAATGATGTTCAAATAAGTTCATGGTCCATAGAGTTTAAAGTTATCCGACATTCATCTTTCAGGATAAGGGAAAACCTCCAACGTTAAATCATATGCGACGATGTATGAAATGATGCTTAAATGAGTACAGGGTCCATTGAGCTTCGAGTTAACAGACATTCGTCTTTAAGGATAAGGGAAAAATGAAATGTGTAGTGTTTAACGCCCGCTTTTACTACATACGGCACCGCAGGTGGTGACACTGATGGTACATGAGATGAAGATGGAGCACCGGTGGAATGAGATGGCGGGGTAAACCGGAGGTTACGGAGAAATCCCGCCCCAGCGCCGTGTTGTCCACCACGAATATTACATTGCGGTCGCCTGGGATCGAACCCGGGCCGCCTTGGTGAGAGCCAAGCGGTCTAACTACTGAGCCACGGCGCGGCCTATAAGGGAAAACTTCTAACGTTAAGGTGTAACGGACAATGAATGAAATGATGCTTAAATAAGTCCAGGGTCCATAAAGCTTAAAGTTATCCGACATTCATCTTTCAGGATAAGGGGAAACCTCCAACGTTAAGGTGTAACGGACGATGAATGAAATGATGCTCAAGTGAGTCTAGGATCCAGAGAGCTTGGATTTACCAGGCCTTCGTGTTTCAGGATAAGGGAAATCTCCAACGTTGTCCTATCGGACGCTGAATGAAATGATGTTTAAATGAGTACAGGGTATATACAGCTTAGAGTTATCATTCATCTTTCAGGATAAGGGAAACTCTCCAACATTAAGTCATATCGGACAATGAATGAAATGATGCTTAAATGAGGACAGGGTTCAGAAAGTTTAGAGTTACCAGAGGTTCATCTTTCAGGATAAGGAAAACCCTCTGATGTTAAGTCGTATCGGACGATGAATGAAATGATGCTCAAGTGAGTCTAGAATCCAGAGAGCTTAGATATACCAGACATTCGTCTTTCAGGATAACGGAAACCTCCAACGTTGTCCTATCGGACGCTGAATGAAATGATGTTTAAATGAGTACAAGATACATACAGCTTAGAGTTATCATTCATCTTTCAAGATAAGGGAAAACCGCTAACGTTAAGTCATATCGGACGATGAATGAAATGATGCTTAAATCAGTCTAGGGTCCATAGAGCTTAGAGTTACCCCGACATTCAGCTTTCAGAACAAGGAAAAACCTCCTACGTTAAGTTGGTTCGGACGACGAATGAAATGGTGTTTATATAAGTCCAGAGTCCATAGAGCTTAGATTTAGCAGACTTTCAGCTTTTAGGATAAGGAAAAACCTCCAATTTTAAGTCATATCAGATGATAGATTGAAATTATATTCAAATGAGCACAGGGTCCATTGACCTTCGAGTTAACAGACATTCATCTTTCAGGATAAGGGAAAACCTCCAACGTTAAGTCGTGTCGGACTATTAGTGAAATGTTGTTCAAATGAGTCCAGGATCCTTAGAGCTTAGAGTTACCAGACATTCGTCTTTCAGGTTAAGGTAAAACTTCCAATGTAAAGTCATCGGATGACGAATAAAATGATGTTTAAATGAGTCCACGGTCCTTAGAGGTTAGGATTACTAGACATTCATCTTTCAGAATAACAGAAATATCGGACGAAACCTTATCCCGGTAGTCACTCTGACACATAGTCGAACTCGGGACCTCTTGAACCTGAGACGGACACACTACCACCTACGCTACAGAACAGTTTCTACTATAGAGACGCTATCCCAACAACACAGAGGTGAGCGAGTTTAACATTAACTGTCCCTTTAAAATCGAATCTTAATAAGCCACTCTATCGAAATACGAGGCTAATTACACTGTCATAACGAGGAAAGGAAATGGAGATGAAAGCTAAATCCATTACAGTACCCAGGTTTGTTTGGACACGTGTGCTAACATAAACATACTTTCTGCTCCAATCTTTATTCTTAAGAGTACCTCCGCGCTTTATACTCCCCTCAACCTCTTGTTCCCTACTGTCTCTCCCCTGGGGATAGCACGTTATTACACACGTGTCCCTGGCTCAATAAGGAAGATCTCTGGTAATATAGCAAGCCAATATTGGTCACGACCGAGATCAAATCCTCGAGCAAGTGTACGCCGTCCTTTCCTCCTACAAAGTTTTCTCTCAATACATCATCTCTCCTTTCTTCTACTCAGTGGGAAGTTAATTATTTTCTAAGGACGTCACTGAATCGAAACTCGTTTGTTATTTTATTAACTTGTTACCTTAGTAAACTCTTTTAAAATTATTACACTTTTGAGTTAAAAGTAATTATTTGTGCAGAAAATACATATAAAGTTTGAGGGATTTTAACATCTTTAGAATATCTAAATGGTTCTAAGAGTCAGCTTTCAGTTAACTGTGTATACTATTTCATTCTAAGAGGACTGTTCAATAAAGAATGATCACAATTTTTTTTTAAACGTACCTTTACTCATTCTCATAATTTTGAGAGTCCTTCTCAAAATAGTCTCCCCTGAATACGATGCACTTGTCCCAGCGTTTCTGCCTGTCTTCAAAGACATGCTGGAAACCATTTTTGAGAGATCCTTCAAAATCGCCTCCGCAGCCTTCACCACTGCTTCTGATGATGGATAATGCCTCCCACGAAGGCGTTTCTTCAAGTTAGGGAATAGAAATAAGCCACATGGGGCTAAATTCGCACTATAGGCAGGATGAGGTGAATATGAGGATCTACTTCCATTAGTCCTGGCCCCGTAGGACCTGAACCCGGGCCTCTCGGATCTATTTACCGTAGGACAGTACCTATTTTATAAACTGCCCCCCCCCCCCGCCTGCACAAGGCAGACAGGACGGAAGTGGATACGCCACTTACGCGCCGGTCCTTAATGAACCAGCTACCAATAAACCTTGGTAGGGCTGCCAGTGTCTAGCTCACCAGCTACTAGCTCTGCAGGCTAGCTCCAGGGACTTATGAGGCAACCCTCTACCCCCTCCGGGCGGCCGGTGGCCTGGCCAGAGGTACCCAATTGCCCGTGGGTGACGGGAATACAATGCCCCCTCGAGTCCAACCCAATCCGAACAGCTCCTAGAGGGAGGGGCTCGGCATGTTCGGCCCAAGGTTCCTCTAGTAACGTCAGAGGTGCCACGAGTGCTAGGGGTCCGCAGCGCCCGCACTTTGGCAGCTGAAAGGGACGCATCCCTCCTCCTACGGGGAGGCACGATGAGGTATGCACTTCACGTTGATTTTTGCAAGATATTCAGCAACAACATTGGCAATATGCGGCCGCGCAATATCGTGGTACAGCATCCAGCCTGCTTCATGGAAATGTGGTCTTTTGTGCCTAATATGGACTTGCAATGTTTTAGGACATCCCTGTAGTATTGTCCAGTTACTGATGTGTGTGCAGGTACAACATGCTGATAAACATTCCATGAATGTCAAAGAATGAGATGACCATAACTTTCCCAGCAGAAGCAACCACTTTTGCTTTTTGGGGGGTTGGTGATGAAGGAGATTACCACACTGAGCTTTGCTGTTCGCTCTCAGGATCAAAATGATGTAGCCAAGTTTCATTAGCAGTGATTACTTTGAAAGAAACTCCGGATCTTCCTCTAACATCAACTTTAACTGAATGCAGACCTGTATGCGAATGTCATTTTGCTCGAGAATCAACTGTCTTGGAACCCATCGTGCACAAACACGTCTCATGTGTAATGTTTCTGTCACCAACGTGTGGGTGGCATTCAATGAAATGTTCAGTATTTCAGAAAGTGAACCTTAAGGTAATTGGTCGATCCTCTCTCACAATGGCAGCAACTGTGTTGATGTTTTCTTCCGTAAGAGCAGTAATTGGAGCACCGGGTCCAGCTTCCTTTGAAATTTTTTGTCTCCCCTCTTTAAACATTTTAAAGCACCTTCGAGCTGTGCTGTAGGGAAGAACAGATTCTTCATAGACCTCCTGTAATATTGTATAGGCCTCAACTGAAGATTTGTTGAGACGAAAGCAGAATTTCAAAGCCGCAAATTGTTCCTCACGAATTACCTCCTTTGCAGCGGAAGGTGATACTGGAGATGTCTAAACTTACCTGGTTCTCACAGGCGGGAACCAGGAGTATCAACAATGAAACTACTAGGGCGTGTTTGTTTTACATTAAGCCAACAGAATATAATAAGATTGAATTTTAGTGCGAAAAATTATGACCGTAGAATATTATGCTGATTCTTTACTGAACAGCCCTCGTAGAAATACTGCCCCTCATAGAATATTAAACTCTCTTTAAACCCATTCACAGTGAATCGATGGTGCTGCGTATGGTAGGCAATTAGCCAACAACAGACAACTTCGTCTATGCTCCTCATTAGTGCGTCCCTTTAGTGCCATTTTGAATTATGATCAAACTTCTTGCTATGATTTACTGCCACTGTTACACAGGTTGTTCCAAACCTATTCATTTAAATTAATGCAAGAGGTAGAGAACATCAAAACAAATCTCGTATAATTGGTTATGGTACATACGGCTCGTCGAGGCAATTTCTGAAGCTAGAGACGATTTACACAGAAGGTAGTTTAGGGTGGTAAATTATTACAGCAGTGGAATTCACATGAACTGCTCGAATGTGCGGCCATTAACCTGTATATGCGCAGTATATCGTCAGAATAGTGATCGTCGTGTCTGTCTGACGACTCCTGGCATGTCAACAATGGACCATCAGCAATGGCAATATCTAAAGGCCAGGCTTTTCTCTGATTCGCATCGCTTACATACACCAGAGGAAGAAATCCAGACACATGAGGTGGATAGGCTACACAGCCACCTCAGCCGATCTATTGATATCCCAGGATTCTTCACAGCATCGCTGAAATGGGCTGGTGCCTCATCCTGTTGGAAGTATATCTTTTATATAAAAGGCAGTTATGGCAGCAAGAAAATGTGCGATACGTCGTGCACTTGTCGCGGAATCTCATCTTCTGTTATGGGGGTTCGCACTGTTCTATTCCGACCTGTGACACAGACTCAGCCAACCATTTCAGCATATGTAAACCACTCCATCTGTTCTTATCATAAGGTGCTAATGATTGCGATTAAATCGGTGCATTTAAAACAGACCTCAGAACCAACCGATCATACACACAGCAGATTTGATTAGTCACTATACATTCCCACTCACTGACAAACACAAACTGTTACGTAATATTTTTACTTTAGAGACCACATGTTCCACATTGAAATATATTTGTTTTGATGTTATCTACCACCTGCGTTAATTAGAACGAAGTTTGGGAGTAGCATTTATAAAAATTGTCTGTTTATCGTGGTGGTAGTGCAGCTGTCTACCAGGTGGGGAGCCCCGCTTCATTCCCGCGTGAAGCTTTCGGAAACCAGGTCAGGGTTCAACTTAACCCCATGAGATTTATGGGGACCATTCCAGGAGCTATTTGAAGGCCAAGTAGCAGCTTTAAATTGCGAGGTGGGGACTCGTGGTTAACCACGTCCCATCCTCCAGTACTGCGACCATTCAGGACTCCGTTATTGACAATGGTAAATAACGGAGCGGTTAGGTGATAAATTTGTTACGCAGCGTTTTTTTAATATGTTCTATGTAATAAATTACTGAGTTGTACAGCATTATAAATACTTTTGTTCCCAGCCAAAGTTAAACTATACAGAGCGTTTATTTTATAGTCAAACCTGTATCCTAGGTGCACAAACTTTTCAACACGCTTAACAAGATGAGTAGGCATTATACAGTTTACCTTACTCATAAATACCGAGACAGTTGCAGATATCACCTCCAAAATTAGCAATTCCGTGGGATCTGAGCACACAATCCTGCATGAAGATCTGGAAATGCTCAATTGACTATCGTCCAAAACAACGTTCTCCACCCTCTGGACCATGTCGTGAGACCGGCTTGTGTGAGGCCGTGACTGTCTTGGTTTGTTGTCAGACGATGTTCTGCCTTCATTGAACTGTGTGGCGATATAATTTCTCCAGCTTAATCAGCCACACGTTCGGACGAAATAATTGTGGCGTTTTCCTCCACTCGCAGCAGATAGGATGCACGTTGACTTTTTGAAAGATCCAGGTCGAGATTTGATTAAATAAGAGTCATGAGATGTGTTTCAGGTGTGAATTTTTAGAGACAGAAATAAAAAAATTTATGACTCCGATTTCGTAATATATTATTTAATTGTTTAATCTGGATTACATTTTACTCGAACTTTCTTTCTTAATCCATCACTTTAGGTTACCTCCAACACATCGAAGGCCGCGCCGTCGCTCAGTGGTTAGACCTCTTGGCTCTCACCAAGGTGGCACGGATTCGATCTCAGGCGACCGCAAATTGAGATTTGTGGTGGACAACACGGCGCTGGGGCGGGTTTTCTCCGGGATCTCCGTTTTCCCCCGTCATCTCATTCCACCGGTGCTCCATCTTCATCTCATGTATCATCAGTGCCATCGCCTGCGGTGCCGTATGTAGTAAAACCGGGCGTTATACACTACACACATTTCCAACACATCGATAAATCCTTATTTTCAAGTTAATATATATAATTCCATTTAATTACTTAAAATTCCTCACTTTTGAATGTCCACTCATCACTATTACGAATACTGAATAACTCTTTTTGAAGGTGTATTAATTTTCCATTACAAAACTTTTATATTCACCGCAAAATTTTTCCATCGTCATGAAACAAGACTAAAGAACATATATCTACCTCAAGATTATTGATATTTTTCATAACTATCGTTACTCCTCTATTAATTTTGTGATTGGCCGATTTACTTCTACGTCATCACAATACGCAATACAATTATTACTACGGCCAATCAAAAAATTAGAGATATATTTTTTTGTATTGTCATTACATGGCCTACTAAGTCATATCAGAACACAATATCCATATAAAAAGTTCTAACTAAAACATATCGTTACAACTGTGGCACCAAGAACGCACATTAGAATCATCCATGGTACCATCACCACATACCTCACTCAACTGGCAAGGAATTTCAATAGGTGTAACACCACGAAAATGGAGAAAACGAATAATTACACGCTGTTCTTACAATGAAAATGTCGCCATATTAATTAACAAAAACAGTCCTAACTCTCTTCGCTGCCAGTAGACTTCTATACACTGTACAGTGCCGCCATCTCTGATACACATTCACAAAGAGTCTACGGTATTTAAAAAACAAACAGAAGTTCCTACAAGGCCCCTCGCATTTTTCATAACAGTAGTATCTTTATCTTAAATACGCAAGTTATTCGCTAAAATTGGTTTGGGAAGGAACAAATATACTTGATCACCCTGTATAGCTGTCGCACGCTTGAACCCTTGGAAGTGTTATCAGTCGTTATGGCCTGAACAAGTTGTTCCAGAAGGCGTGGTTACGAGGTAAGTGGCCATATCTGCTACCAATATGTGGGCAATGTCATGCATAAAATAACGGTTGGCACACTTGTACGAAATGTTAACTCCCTCTGGAGGAAGAGGTAGGCCGGCTTCGGACTGTAGAAAAATAAATTCTTCTCTTCAGTGAATTTTTAGCCTTCCCTCACAATGCTATGTCACACAAGGTTCTAAAGACTTACAAAATGCCGTATGCTATGCCTAATTACTAAACATTTACTACATAGTAATATATCACCACTATGCCATACAACTTGAAATCGCTAGCTATCTGTGCTTATAGAATTTCAACAACATTTTGTTCTTACAATTTACAAAAATCAGATACAATAGAGTCAGACATCTTAAATCCAATACTAAGAACACCGCGAAATAAGTCCCTTAGGAAATACAGGATACGTAAATTTTGAACACATTAAGAATTTAAATAATCCGCAAATACATAAACATTTCAAGAAAGTTTCAAAAGAGACTCTAAATTGAATACAACATCGCCTTACGATAAGTACTTCACAGATCACATACCATGCATTTAACTTTCAGCTGTAACAAAATCACAACTCCATTGCTATACGGCTCTGGTAAAAGCAATTATGTTTTAATTTTGAAATATCTGCTTAGCATAACTAATTTTGTTCATTAATTTAGTTGGTTTGGTGCACAATTTACAAGTTATTGTACGTGCATTGTATAACATCTTATGTAAATGTCTTCTTTTTCATTCCAAGGGCTAGGCAGTGCTGCCTGTTCCGGCTGAAAACATGTCTGACCATCGTTTTCGTGGTCTTCCCAGCAGTCTCTTTCCTCTAGGTTTATAGTTTATAACTCTTCTTGGGATCCTATCTCTCGGCATTCTCTCAATCTGTCACATATCTTTAATTATTCCATGTTGGAAATGCATTCAATGACCCAATTTTAACACCAAATTAAGTAGAATGTTCTGGAGTTTCTATTCATTGTCACTAGATGCGCAGATGTTTTAATCCTAATTGCTATTGTTGGCAGCTGTTTTCGACATTTTGTTCTAATCAACTAGAAAATGCAGTACACATTAAATAAACGACTCTTCCTTGTGAAGCAATACTGCATTACGAATTCAATTACAGCTACTCAAAGGGCATATCAGAGAGAATTTGGTGTTCGTAATCCTCCCAAAAGAAACACAATAATAGGACTGGTAAACAAATTGGAGCCAACTGGATTTCTGGTGAGTTAAAACAAGCAAGCATCGTTCATCTAGGCTTCCCACGGTTGTTGACGTAAAAGTACGACTGGAGCAGTCACCCAAAAGTCATTAAGACGTTTGTCGCAGGAGACGGGGTACATCTACTCAATGTGTCAGAGAGCTGCGAAAAGTGCAGACCTAAAGCCATATAGGGTTATGGTTGTTCATCACTTACAAGAACCAGATAAGGATAAAAGATTGAATTATTGTCGTTGGTTTCAGACGTTCACTGTGCAAAATCTTGCCACATTGTCCATCATATGGTTCACAGATGAAACATTGTTCCTTTTATCCGGTTATGTGCTTACAGAAATCACGCCATTGGGCCATAGAAAATCTAAATATCATCCAAGTAGCACCTATGCACCCGGTTAAAAACGGAGTTTGGCGAGCAATATCCACACAGAAAATAGTGCGGCATCTTTTTTAACCAGACTGTGAACACTGCAGAGTACCGACTGATTTTCATGGATTTTGTTTAGCAACTGGACGATGTAGAGCTGAGTCAAGGATATTTTCAGCAAGATGGCGCTACATACCATTCATCAAATGAATCCATAGAACTAATTGCAAGTTTCTTTGACGACCGGATAATTTCCAGGAAACTGTGGCACCGAGATCTCCGAACTTCTTTCTATTTATATAAACTCGAGGGTATCTACCAGGGCATATCCTCACGGAGTAAAGATTGACCCCGCTCCAACGACCAGGGAGTTACCGAGCTGTTCCGAGAGGGCGCCCGGCGCCTCCGTGGGGCTTTCCATAGGGCAAGACCTAGAGACTAACAAGTGCCCCCCCCCATCTGGTCCTGGGGACTCAAGGCGGGATGGAAGTGGGTACGCCACTTACGCGCGCCAACTCCAAAATGGGAAGGCTACCGATATGACCTCGGTAGGGCCGCCTGCTGATCTAGCACACCTTCTACTAGCTATGCTGGCTAGTACGCGGGAATATTATGGATTCCCTCAACCGCATCCGGAGACGTACCCGATCTCCCACGGGTACCGGGAACACACTTCCCCCTCGAGTCCAACCCAATCCGAACAACTCCCAATGAGGGAGGGGCTGGAATTTTCGGCTCGAGGTTCCTCTGTTAACGTCGGAGGTACCACGAGTGCTAGGGGCCCGCAGCGCCCGCACCACGACGATAGCTGAACGGGACGGATCCCCTCCCCTACGGAGCGAACTTCTTTCTATGGGATTACTTAAGGGCACTGGAAGGTTATTTTTTCCCAGAGAAGGCTAATTTTTACCGATATTAAAATTTGAATATATAGAAAACTAAACATTATCAGAAATTGAAATTCGGTATGATTACTGTATGAGGATGTGTGCATTTAACTACTGTATGATATTTAAATTACGTTCACACAGGTCCATGCAAAAGGGGCATAAATCATATCGTGTGTCCTGAAACAAATATTGCACCCTATATTTCAGGTGCACTTTACTTGTAGTAATTTAAAGCTACATTCACCAAGTTTTATCCTAAATAACCTAAGATACAGTTTTATAATATCAGCTAAATGAAAATCACACATAGCTTATACTATGCACATAAAAATTAATTAGTTTTGAGTAAGAAAGAAAGATAATATTTTCAAGAACTGAATATTTGTTTTCATCCATTTTACAAATCACATGAATATAAATGTTAGCCGAATGTGTTCAAGGAGCATTGAAAAATAAGCCCTACAAATGTTGTGTCAATATCTTTTATAGTTTTTCAGAAACATGCACCTAAAGTATGGAAAATCAAGGTTTTGGGAAATCACGATCAAAGATTAAGCACCATTCTCAGGAAGTGGTCGTGTCATTACGCCGCCATGTTTAAATCGACGAATTAAAGGACTTTAATACCAGCTGACAACCTATGTTATATATCATTTTAAAACTGACGGATTATATAATTTTTTAACATTAAAAACAAAAAAATGGATTTTTTGAAACATTTCGACCTACCAGTGGCCTTAATGCCGTCAACTTGTCTTCCATGAAACAACCACGTTCTTCCTTTTACTTACCATATTATACTCACAAGAAAGGAAAATTTTAGTAAGTGATTATTTGAGAAATATGCTTTTTATGAATTTGTGTCGGATAATACGGAATGTCGGACTACCGAAGGTCGGATAATCGAGACTCTACTGAAATAAACACAGGCAGCATAAACTGTAATACTTATTCGTAAAAAGTTGTTTTTTATTTTAATTTTACTGTTTTAAAGGCTACCCTAAATAAAATGTATAAAATGAAAATGAAGGTGTTTTTATGGAGAGATTTTGGAAAAAGTTATTGATGTAGATTGTTGAACTGTAAACTTTTAGCGTCCATTTTATTAATATGCATTATCAAACACGCCCAAAATTATTCCCTTATTCCTTCTACCATAACTTTCGAAGAGTACAGCTGAAAGTTTGAAATTGAACCCAAGATCGTTGAGTTGAGAAGTTAAACGCTTAATTTTGGAGTATAGAGACAATAATTTTATTTCATCCACGCGAAACGGAGTCTCCCTTAGCTGCAAATAGTATTTCTTTTGTTTTTCTTTCTTTCGTTTTTGTAATTGACGTCCTCTAACGTTAAGTCATATCGGACGATAAATGGAATGGATGAAATGATATTCAACTTAGTCCGGGGTCCATGGAGCATAAATAACATTGATATTCAGGAAGCTGCAAAGACAGGGTTTACGTCACACGTCCCTAGTCATTGGACGATCTGAGGCACAACATCACACAGGGATTCAAACTATTGACAACAGAGTCCTCCAATGAGTGACCAGTAACATGAAATGACGTGTTGAGTTGTGTATTATGCAGGATGGAGGACATTTTCAACATTTCCTATAGAGGTAAATAGTCTCCCAATATTCCTCTACATTTTAGGTATAATAAGTTGTCGCTAGCATAATTCGTTTTGAAGCAATTAATGAAGGAAATGTGTCAATTCTGTATAACTCACTCTGTGTAAGAAAAAGCTTATTTTTAGAGGAATGAACCTTAATTCTGTATAATGAATAATTATCCAACAGCAAAGTGATTATAACTTCTTTGATATATTGAATGATTAACAGGGATATATATGAATGAAATAGACTCCAAATAATATGTATATAATAAGCACATAGTTTATAAATTGGAATAATGCAAGAAAATTAAAAACGTACTGTCGTATGTGGCAATAGAAAAGGATAGAGTTTGCCGAGATGGGTTTGTGGGTTATGGAAAATATCTCGTGAATAAACAACGAAACAAAGATTTTAGAAGAGATTTGGAATCGCACAGTGTCAGGAAAGTGCAAATGTCATGGACAGATGTCGTGAAAAGCCACAGCGCTTATACCTCAATGAAGATTTAATCATGATTCCCTTGGGTTTGACGTGCAAGGAGTTCTGCTCTTACTTTTCAAGCTTTATGTTGCTGTTGTGCTTTGAGATGCGCACCTCAAGCATCCAGTTACCAGGATCACCCCGGGCGGAACATCTGAAGTTCTTCCGAAAGATATTGTTCGGATTAGTTTGGACTCGGTGGAGCAGTGGTTTCCGAAAGCCATGGAAGATTGACTACGTCTACACACTGGTGCTCAAACGCGGTTTCAAGACACCTCATTACTCTCCGGCACCAGCCTGGGAAGTGGGAAGACGACGTATTGGTTCGCTGACGGCCTTCCGAGGCTTTTAGCAGTCTTCCGTTCTAGAGCTTACCTACTGACTCGCGTGTGTGGCATATCCACCTCCATCATCGAGCAAGTTGGGAGGAGGCTCTTTTTTGGACTGAAACACTGCTTTGTGGAACGTCCACGCAGAAATTAGTACTAGTAATAATTTTAAATGGTCTAAGGGGAAACGATAAGTGAAAATCAGCATTTTGTGATGCCATAGAATGTGTAGAATACTGACTGACAGAATGGGAAATTTTGAAATCTATAAAGAGAATAACTTGGGGCAAAAATAGAACAATATAGATGCAAATTTAGTTGCATTGAAAAGAAGAGAGAAAGAGAAGTTAAGAAACTAGAAAGAGGCAGATAATGGGGTATTTAAAATATATTGTCTGTCGGATTTACAAAGAATGTAAATGTTGTACAGTAGTATTTACTATTATTTCTTTAAGCTAACGTACCCCAAAGTTAACTCTTATCGCACGATGATTCCTCTTTCAGGGTAAGAGAAAACATTGTCATATCGGACGATGAATGAAATGATGTTTAAATGAGAACAGAGTACATAGAGCTTAGAGGTACCAGACTTTCAGGATAAGGGAAAACCTCCAACGTTAAGTCTTTTTTTAATTTTTTTAAACAAAAACAGAATTTATTTGTAGTAACGTAGGAAAGGGGTAAGGGATAGCAGTTATGCTCCTGCCAGTTGTGGAGTCCCGCATTAGCACCTCCGATATTAGCGTAAATTTAAATGCTGCCGCACAATGTGCGGGAGCGCGTAGGAGTTGAATTCCTTGGCCATGACCATGATCGAAGTCCTGAGCATGGCACTTTATTTTGAGGATTAGTGGACTTTTGTTGTTGGGGATTGGGAGCATAGTGTCTTCTTGCACGTTCACGAAGGGAGACAGTAGGAAGTTCTGTGTTGATTAGCAGGTGATGCTCAACCAGGCGGTGGAGCAGTTGTAGAAGCTGATCTAGTTTGGCGTCGGTGTTGGTGTGACTCTGCTCCAAGCGTGGAGATCTCGCTTCACAGATGATGAATTGTCACTGTTGTGGAGTTGCTGTAGATGTTGCTGTGCCAGATTTAATCGGGTTTGAAGTTCGGATGTGCTGTCTACAGAGGGTTGGGTGATTGCTGTTATCCTTCTAAGTTGGTTGGTCTGCTCTGAGTGGCGTTCTGTGATGTTTGCGGTGACTGTCTCTTCAAGTTGTCCAAGCCGTGGTGCAATGTTGAGCACCTCCGAGTGGAGGTCATGGATTTCTTCTCTGGAGGACTGCGTAGCTGTGATGGAGTTCTCTAGAGAGGTGAGCCGGGCTGCGATGTTCTCCACCTCCCTCCGAAGTACCTGAAGGGTTTCGCTCAAGGCATCTTGAGGAAGGGTGGTAGGTGCTGCTGCTGATGTAGGAGTTGAGCGAGGTATATCTACCATGGTTGTCGCTTTGTTGCCTTGTGTTGGATGCCTCGGTCTGGGGTAACGTGGGTACTGTGGCTGACCTGTGAAATGGCCTACGCCATTGCAGGTTGCACAGTATCTGCGTCGGTGCCTTAGATCATGACTCCTGCATTCGGTGGTGAGGCACACGTTAAGTCATGTTGGACGATGAATGAAATGATGTTCAAATGAGTACAGGTATCACAAATCTTAGAGTAAGGAGACATTATCCTGTAGCTTAAAGGGAAATCTTCAACTTTGTCATATCGGACGATGAATGAAATGATGTTTAAATGAGAACAGTGCACATAGAGCTTAGAGGTACCAGACTTTCAGGATAAGGGAAAACCCCCAACGTTAAGTCATACCGGACGATGAATGAAATGATGTTCAAATGAGTGCAGGTAGCACAAAGCTTACAGTAAGGAGACATTATCTTTCAGCTTAAAGGGAAACCTCCAACGTTGTCATATCGGACGATGAATGAAACTATGCTCAAATGAGTACAGAGTATTTAGAACTTAGAGTTACCAGATATTCATCTTTCAGTATAAGGTAAAGCTTCCAACGTTAAGTTATATCCGACGTTGAATGAAATGACGTTTAAATGAGCCGAGGGTACATAGAGTTTAGAGTTACGATATTTTCTTCTTTCAGGGTAAGCGAAAACCTCCAACGTTAAGTCATATCGGACGATGAATGAAATGATGTTCAAATAAGCCCAGAATGCATAGAGCTTAGAGTTATGTGACATTGATCTTTCAGGTTAAGGGAAAACCTCCAACGTTAAGTCATATCAGAAGATGAATGAAATGATGTTCAAATGATGTTCAAATTTGTCCAGAGTACATAAAGCTTATGGTTATCTGAATTCATCTTTCGAAATAATGGAAAACACCGGAAAAAATCTTAACCAGAGAACTCACTCTGGCTGAGATTGAGGTCACTGACTCTTGAACATGAGGCAGACACACTATATCATAGGAGCCATTGTGGATGAGCCGGAAAAAGGAGGACACCATGCATCTAAAATATTAAAGTAGAAATTGATGAAAATATGTACTGAAAATTCGTAAATTGTGATTGGAAAGCGTGCAATAAATTCAAATTTATTGGTGTAAAACGGAGCTTCGTTTTGCATAGATCCCTTTTTCTTTAAAAAATACTAAATTGTTCGTTAATGGCCTTATAAAAATCAATTTCACATAATTTCAGTAGTGTAGCCTAAGAATGGATTCCAATTTAAGTCATAACGGTGGCCTCTGAGAAATTTGTCCATAAAAGATTACCGCGTCTGATGCCTGTAATTTGAAGCAAGTGATTTTCAACTGTTTGTAGTCAATAGCTAGGATATTGGAGTGTATTAATATGAAATATTCTCGGGAAATTACAATAGATAACTAACTTTTATACACCTTCCTGGTCTGTATATCCTATTTTGACATCGCTGTTCTTCACAGTTGCTTCTAATGGTCGTTGAGGACTTCCCCTCTCTTGCTCGCGGTCTTATTTTTGAGAAGCCATTATACCTACAAGGTTACATCTTCGTGCCTATGCATCTTAATCAGGGGTTATGAGAGGAAGCATGCCTCTTGCGTTCAACTTGCCTAATTATCCTGCAGGTACAATGTCATAGACATCTGCAAACAAGTGTTGCGGAACATGGGATCATTAGAGTTTGCTTTTGTGCATACATTTCATGAAACGCATTTCAAATCAGGGCTACAGCTAGTCTCAACGCCCTGGGATTTTGGGTCTGGTGTAATTTCTCAGCTTATGTTTGACCAAAACTTTCAAAATAAATTTTATTTATATTTTATTTAGGCATACAAACCTATAGTTTCTGAGTCTCTTTGTGATTATCATAAAATTCGTATTAGTTTCTGAGGAAGATGTGACAAAGAGTGCACGGTCTCAAACAATTACTAGCTTTAACTTACGAAGTTTTCAGGATAATGTGAGTATAATAGTCCCATTTAATGATATACCTATAATTTCTCACCACATGTACTTTGATGAAACATATTATTCCAACCAAAAGTTATATTCCGACGTGTCACTAAAAGTAGACTGAATATATTTAACAAAATTAGAGAAACCTCTGTGTTGGGTATATATTTTTAAAGTTTAAACCCTCTAACGTGTAACAGTTATTTTGAATTCAGCCTCGAAAGAGAAATTCAATATTGGAAAGACAGAGTCACTGAAAAATTCAACTCCATAGCCGGGATTTGAACCACGGGTCTTCTGGTTGCCGTCCAGCCGCTCTAACCCTTGAGCTACTATGGCCAACGTGCCAACATGACAGTAAGTTCTCCAAAATGACTCGTGTTTTTTTTTCGGAAAACCACTAGGAGTTCTCATAAGCACATGAGACAACTGCCTTAATGGCGACTTGCAACGTGTAAGTACTTTAAGGCCCAGGCTTAATAGTTGACCATTATTAGGTCAATTAATGACATTAATTGTTCTTTCACGCTGGCCGTGTGTGGGCTAAAGTATGGACAGACATTAAAGTACTTACACGTTGTAAGTCGCCGTAAAGAAAGTTGTCTCATGTGTCTATGAGAACTTCTAAGTAGTTAACCGGGAAAAAAAACTATAAATCCCGGGACTTAAAGTACTTACACGTTGTAAGTCACCATTAAGGTAGTTGTCTCGTGTGTTTATGAGAACTGCTAAGTGGTTTACTGGGAAAATACGAGTCAGTTGGAGAATTTAATGTCATATCGGCACGTTGGCTATAGTAGCTCAAGGGTTAGAGCGGCTGGACGGCAACCAGAAGATCTGTGGTTCAAATCCCGCCTATGGCATTGAATTTTTCAGTCTGAATATCTTTCCATACTTAAGCCTACACACGGCCAGAGTGAAAGAACAATTAATTTCCACAAATTCAGTATTGTTTAATTGTTTTATAATTATATTTAAAAGTTAATACTTATTTATGATAAAAGTGGGAAAAGGAGAATTTTATTCTCTGAGCAGAATAAGATTACTTTGAACACGAGTGGCGTATAGTGCTTCCAGAAGGTACTGATTAATTATAGCTATATTGTAGAATAGAAATAAATTGTTTTATCTATTTCGGAGACCTAACTTAACGTGCTGCGATGTTCAACTGTTGCCTTGCTTAGCATCAGTGTTGGCATCCTGAAGAAACATTCTATATAATCATCTTACATAAAGGAGGCAATGAAACTAATAAACCGAAAATAATGTAATAACACTTTAATGTAATACAACATTTCTTCTCGGGCAGCCAGGCAGGTGTAAAGACGATTTGAAATCGACGTTTCGGGAGTGTTCATCTCTGCCATCATCAGGATATTTATTAAATGTTATAACCAAAAATTAAATACTGGATATAACACAACTATAAACAAAGACAAAACACTTTAAAAATTCGCATTACTTAATAAAAGACTGTTTTCAGTAAATTAAATGCCAGGTCAGGAGATGGCGTGAGTATAGAAAATTAATTGGCTCAAAAACGTAACTACTTAACTTGATCAAGCTGTATTGACCTGTGTTTTAATTCGACGGATTTCCATTTTTAAGGCGGGTTTCCAAGAGGAGCTAAACTGAAATCCAGCATCACGATTAAGTGTGCTCCTTTCGGAGGAAATGGCTAAAACCTCCTTAACTCTCCGCTCCCAGTAACTGTTGTATATAATGCCAAGATGGTCGTCTCCCGAAAATTGGCTCTATGGTCTTTATCAAAACAATGCTCTGCCAGTTCAGACTTCTCAGGTTGCATTTAGCGAATGCTCCGTTCATGCTCGTTTATTTTGGTAGCAATGGTCTTCCAGAAACATGTTGTTGTTTTTTCAAATGCTAGGCTTTGGCAATGAAGCCATTAGCTCTCTTGCTCTCCAATATTTCTGTGTAGTGGGTCCGGCAGGTAGGGCTTCACAGGTTAAAAGATGTTCTTCAGTCATTTCCTCTTCTTTGTTTCACAGAGGACAATTTGGACTTGTATAAATTTCTATTCTGTGTAAGTTTGACCAAATAATCATGTTCCGTAAGTAATCTAAAATTTGTTACTGCAGCTTTACGTGGGATTTGTGGAATAATTTCTGGACTTTTAATTAAAATATTCCATTTTTTATCTTTGGCTTTGTTAGATATTGATTGGTTTTGTTTCTAAGCATTTTGTAGTTTTAGGGAACATTTAGAAATCTAAATTAACTAAAATTACTTTTTTCGAATACTTATAATTTGGGCTGGAAAGTGTTAAACCTTCCTTGGACTTATATAAATATTTCAAATTCGACAAATTCGTTCAGCCGTTCTGGAGCTTTTGTGATATTAACAAACGTCAATTTATATATCCATATAATTATAATCAATCTAAACGGGCAAACATTGTTAGAAAATCTTATTCCTATTATTACCTAATATGAAAACAAACGAAGAGCTGCTAAAAGGAGACAGAAGGGGTTGAAAAATGAGATAACATCACAGGAATGGCTGAAGTACCTTAGAGACCTAGTTGCAGAAAGGGAGTGGATAAATAGAGATAAAATACAGTTGGGCAACCTGAGGATAGACGATGAGATATTAGACAGCGAAGTTACTCAAATTGAAGTTCTTGAAGCACTAAAGCAGTGGGCATGGATGGAATCCCAGAGGAGTTTTGGAATAAATATGAGGAAACAGCAAGTGGTTTAAAGAATATAATTAATTTATTTAACAAGATAAAAGATTGTAGGAAATTACCTGACTGCTGGAAAACAAGTGTGATTGCGCCAATATTTAAAGGAAAGGGGAGTGTGAATAGGCCAGAGAATTACAGGGGAATAAGCTTACTATCTATAATTGGGAAAATGTATACGGATATACTAGCGGACAGGCTAATGGATTGGGCGGAAAGAGAAAATAAAATATGAGAATTTCAAGCTGGATTTAGGAGAAAAAGACAAACTATAGGTAATGTATTTATAATCAAGATGATAATTGGTAAATACTGGAGTAGGAAAAGGGGCAGATTGCATATGTTTTTTGTGGATTTTGAGAAAGTGTTCGATACGATAAACAGGGAGGGTTTAAAATGGAAATTAAGAAGAAAATGGGTGAGCGAGAAGTTTATAAACGAAATTGATAAAATTTAATGTGGGATGAAATTCAGAATAAGATGTGGGTTATTAGAAGCAGCCGAACAGAAGTTAGGCTTAAGACAGGGGTGCAAATTGAGTCCTATACTATTCAATTTATTTATAGACGACATAATAGAGAGGATTAAGGAAAGCAATGCCCATTACCCAATAATAATGAACAAAGAGATCCGTGGTTTATTGTATGCGGATGATTTAACGGGAGGAGCAATTTCCGTAATAGGTCTAAAAAAGACAACTGAGGCAATCCATAGGTTTTGTACTGACTGGGGACTAAGAATAAACAGCAAAAATAAACAATAATTGTATTTAAAAGAGGATGAGGCGGTCCTTGCCCGTTAGGTACCTCGTTGAACCCTCCCGGTACTCAACGCCTCATATGAGAAGATATGTGATGGGTGAGGATTACGAATGGGAGGTTTCCAACAGGTAGGGGATTTTCTCAGGGTAGATCTGCATGAATTATCTCTTTTGAGTTTCAGGGAGTGGGTTCGTCCGGACAGGGTATGGGTATTATCATATAGAAGACACGACGACCGTTGAATATCAAGTTTGTTGATATAAGTAGTCCTCTCCACTCGTCACCGTTATCTTGATGTTATGTATGCATCTGTGTACGCATTGTTTGTGAATGTCGAGGGCATTACTTCTTGCATTCGCGAACACGGACTTTGATGAATTTTCAGTACTTGTGGCCCCCTTCACTCGCCGAAACAGAGTGTTTTTTCTAGCAAACATCAAACGTCGCCATTGCACAAATTTCCCCTTCCTTTCACCGAACTTTGGACACTTTAGAGGTCATGTGACCTATTACTTATTCCTGATAGGTTGTGTTTCATCCCTACTCTTAAACCTAAAAGCAATTTATCGTGTCTGAAACGTGTATTCTATGCAATTTTCACTTTCCCACAGTCAAGCTAATTAATGCATAAGCATGTTTAATAATGTGTATCTTAAACCCCGGGGTCTATTCTATCATCACGTACCATGTGCAGGCCAAGACATGGCTGGCGACGAGGGTCTAACCTTGGACAATGCCACCTTTGTCGGCAAGAAACTCAAAGAAATACCTGTGAGGAAAGGTGTTCATTCACCTCGCTATTTGGATTCTCGTGCTTTCGATAACACACACACACGCACACACACATATATATATATATATATATATATATATATATATATATATATATATATATATATATATATATATATATATATATATATCGGGATTGCCTGTTTAGTATCTGCACTTGTATATTTAATCATTTTCCTCTATATTTATTATAACTTTGTTTAATTCATATTGTGGTACCTATTCGCCCTTAATTATGCATGTAATAAGACTTTCGGGGACGGTATCAAGGATTGATACTTAGGAAAGGAGAGGAATGGTTCATAGAAGACCAAAAGGTAGAACTGGTAAACGAGTATGACTATTTAGGTGTAACAATGTGTAGCAGTGGAGGATGGGCCGCACAAGCCAGAAAAGTGATAGCTAATGGCAGGGAGGCAATGTCAGGGGTAAGAATATGGAAACATAAACTGGAGACAGCCATGTAAGTTGAACTACAGTAGACTTTCCTCGATTGGTAGACACACCTGTACTCACGTATCACCGTGCTCATTAACCAGCTGTATGAGTGGTCGTGAAGCCTCAGCCTGGCTGGATTCTTGTACAAATGTGACATGTCTACTCATCTCACATGTAGATGCGTCTATTGATTATGCGGCCTGATTAAAACTGCCGGAAACATTTAATAAAGCATTCTCGGTTTTAATTACAACATATTCCAGAAGGTTCGTTTAAAAACCGCGGAATTCGCTGTTACATCATCCAAGTAATTATTTCTGTAATGTCCCCTCCCCCCATGCCCTGCTTCGTAATTAGAGGCTCGTTTAGTGAGAACTTCTTGTAAAAAATGAATAAGGCAATCTCATTAACAAGCTCTGCTGTTTTTATTATGGCATTTAAGCCGCGCATTTTGGCATGTAAATGAATAGTAACCATATTAAAGGTTAAAAGCATAACATACAATGAGAGAGAGATGCTTTTTGTTTGTCTCTGGTAAGCCCACAGCAACTATTTTTGTTTTTACAACTCATTCAGTGGTTTGTTTTAACTTTTTTATCCCTGTAACAATAAAAAGCAACCTTCATCCTGATTCTGCTAATCCCCGGTTCATATAAAATGTTTGAAATGAAACGAAACTGCCGTGTGCTGAAGTTTTTTATGATCGAATCTCAGCTAAAATAATGAATGGTTACGCTTGAGTAACACAGATTTCAAAACATGCTAATGGAGGCGGATTAAATAAAAGCCACTTTTGTTGATGGAGGATGAAAGGAGCAATGGATTCCCTGCCGAGTTAAAAATGTGATCTCTAGTGTGGCAAATTTGAACTCAAGTGCAGCATAAAAGGTTGCGTTTACAAAACTTATGACTCATAAATGGTTCCTTGTTGGATATCATTGGCAATGGTTTGCTTTTGTTTTCTGTCTTTATTAATCCTTAATACTACTATTCCTTTAAGGATTGAAAGTGAACAGCAAGGAAAATAGGGTACGTCATAAAATATACCTATACATACTCTGAACTGTCATAGAAACTATTTCTCGTGCTACAGGGTTCAATTTCTGTAAGAAATTATTATTATGTTTCTTCAATAGGTGGCAGCAGAATTGTCACTATTATGTTGATACCGTCCCTGTTAGGCATAACATCGTCATAATAACCCCGAAAGTCTTATTACATGCATAATTAAGGGCGGATAGATACCACAATTTGAATTAAACAAAGTTATAATAAATATAGAGGATAATGATTAAATATACAAGTGCAGATACTAAACAGGCAATCCCAATACATATTATTAAAAGCGTTAACCCAACGTGTTAAGGGAGAGGGTAAAATGAACATTTTCCCTCACAGGCAGGTTCTTTGTGTTCCTAGCCGACAAAGGTGGCATTGTCCACGGATAGACCCTCGTCGCCAGCCAATGTCTTGGCCTGCATGTGATACGTGACCAGAGAATAGACTCTGGAATCTAAGGTACACATTTTCAAACATGCTTATGCATTAATTAGCTTGACTGTGGGAAAGAGAAATTCGCGTGGAATACATACCTCATACACTAGAAATTGCTATTAAATTCAAGAGTAGGGATGAAACACAACCTATTAGGGACAAGCAACAGGTCCCATGACCTCTAAAGTGTGCAAAATTCAGCGAAAGGAGGGGGAAATTTGTGCAATGGCGACATTCGATGTTTGCTAGGAAAAACACTCTGTTTCGGCGTGTGAGGGAGGCAACAAGTACAGAAATTTCATCAGAGTCCGCGTTCGTGGATGGACCGAGTAACTCATATTAGGTGGTTATCGAACACCCTGTGTTAGCGAATAAGAGAAACTGCACACGTTACGTAATTAAGATTTCACCAAACTCCGTTTTTTTTTTGTAATTCATGCAGACCTACCCTGAGAAAATGCCCGACCTTTTGGAAACCTCCCATCCGTAGTCCTCACTTATCACATATCCTACCTTATGAGGTGTTGAGTGCCGGGAGGGCTCAACGAGGTGCTTAACGGGCAGGGACCGCGTCAATGTGTTTCAAATGGAAAGGTCTTTATTCTTCAGCGCCCCTTCTCACGGTGAATGTAATGGGTGAAATGATGCTCAAATAAGCCCAGGGTCCATAGAGCTTAGAGCTACCCGATGTTCGCCTTTCAGGATAAGGGAAAACCCTGGAAGAAACCTTATCCAAGTAACTCACCCTGACCGAGATTCGAACTCGGGACCACTTGAACGTGAATTAGACATGCTACCACCACGCTAACGAGACGGGCGTGTTGTCGTACTGTATTCCCCCTAAATGGTGCATGACGAGCGCCAAACTAATCAATCTCCAATAAATACTACCGCGCTAAGACAAAAATTCAGATTTTGTCAAAACTGATCCACGTGGAATAGAGAAATGAAATGTGCAGTGTTTAACGCCCGCTTTTACTACATACGACACCGCAGGCGGTGACACTGATGGTACATGAGATGAAGATGGAGCACCGGTGTAATGAGATGGCGGGGGAAACCGGAGGTCCCGGAGGAAACCCGCCCAGTGCCGTGTTGTTCACCACAAATGTCATTTTGCAGTCGCCTGGGATCGAACCCGGGCCGCTTTATTGCGTGCCAAGCGATCGTGGAGTAGAGAGTAATGTATCTAACATAAACATGAAAACACCATATTTTTAGCTCAAATAGTTTTCCTAATACAAACAAATAGATGCCATTATATTATAACAATACATTGCGACGTAAGCACTGTGATGAACATCATTATTGGTTGGCATTATGAGTAACGTCTATTTGAAATTACTCAGAACTGAAACGTAAACATTTGACATGACGTTCTAAAAGAAATATTTACTTTGAATAAGCCAAGGTGTTTGTTAAATTCGATGAGAGGAAACGATACACTTCCTGCTGGTCTGGCAGAACGTGTCTGGCCACATTATATCTTTGTTTATGAATGTTTCGTAATCTCTATTTACTCTAGAGAGTTCAAAGCACCAGTATTCAGTTATTCTTCCGTGAAAAAGTGTATCAACTGGATCAATGAGAGACAATCCACTTTAACCCTTACTACTGCTACAACAATGCAATTGAGTTAATGTGCGCTCAAATTATGTTGCAAACAGAAATAACGCATTTAAACCGACAGACTGAACGACATATTCACGAAGAAATTAACAAGGAGCACAACAGGACTGGGGAAACTACGTGAGGCATCAGATAAACTACAGGAAGACGACTTTTGGAAAGAAATAGCACGCAACGAGATTTTGGAACCTATTATCTTAAATTTGCAGTACTCAGACGTTGAAGACAATGACAATGAGCAATTATCTCTTAACGTAAGTAACAATCACAGCTATACGGATGTACCGTTAGTATTTTCGTTGAATTGTGATTTCAACAATTGCATTATATAAAGTTATAATGTACTCATATCATCTGTTGACGTTCGTAACATTTATAAAATTATTGTACTCTGTCCCAAATACATGTCATCTCTTTATACATTTTAAATATTAGTTAAATAAGTAAATATCTCTGTTTTGAGATACGAAATAAGGTGAGCAATTCTTCCCTAAATTTTCAAGATCTTCTCGGGAAACAAGGCGATTAGAAATCGACGCTTCGGGAGCACACATCTCGCCCATCATCAGGATATTTTAAGAAATGTTATAACCACAAATGTATAACTGGATATGACCTTCTCTCTCAAAACGTGGTCCGCGGACCCCAGGGGGTCCGCGAGAGAATGTCAGGGGTCCGTGATGGGTTCTCTTAAGTAAAGTTGTAATGTTGAAATTATATTTGTTGATGATCTAGCTGTATAGATTGTATATCAAGCTTGGAAACCGTCCTTAAAATGGAAATCCATTGACTTAAGAAGCACAGATCAACACAGCTTGATCATCAAGTTAGGTAGTTATGTTTCTCTGACCCAGCTAATTTCCTATACTCACGCCATCTCCTGACGTGGCATTTAATTTACTGAAAACAGTCTTTTGTTCAGCGATGCGAATATTGATAGCGTTTTGTCTACACATGGCCAGATCGTACACGGTGAGAATAGCTTAATGTAGGGCGAGAGGTTGGAATTTTCTATCAGGTTACAAAAGAAAACTCACCTAATAACCGTATTTACTAAACTAATTAATTACAAAGATATTGTGCATTTACCTTACACAGCTAGGGCATCACGCCCTGCCAGGTCAAAGACCTGCACACAAAGAGGAAGACACTCACACTTGACATTCACTTATGCCAGAGGTGGAGGAGTTGGGAGTGACGTCACATACCATTGAACTCAAATGAACCACTATTATATAGATTAAAACAGTCACTTGTGACATCTCTCCCTCACTTCCTCGAAGATCATTGCTTACATTGATCTTAAAACAATACTACATTACATTTTTCACAAAGACAATTTTTTTTCTTCTTCTTGCTTTTTAAAATTTTATTGTTTTTTTTTTTTCAAATAGTTTTGAAAAGGAAAAAAGAAAAACACTAATTGATTATGAAGTTGGAATCCCCAGTGTAAAAGCTGTTAGTTCGATAGTTTAGCCACAGGCAAAAAGATAAAAATAATTATGGAAGAGAAAGATAATGTTTTAGTTTGTTTGCTTTCCCTTCTGTCACTGTTCTTTAAAAAAGCATGTACGAGGCATGTTTTTTTAAGTCAGTACCGTTTTGCGATTCCGCCGCCGCAGCGCTACGGTTGGCGTTCCGCGCATGAGCGCTGGTTACCTACATCTCTTGTCTACGCACTGACGCCATTACAGTCCGGTTCTTCATTGTATACGTTGGTTACAGAGTGTTTAAGATGCCTCCGACAATCGTGAGTCCCACGGATTGTGAAGTACGGGCTGTTATACGATTTCTTAGTGCTAAAGGCGTAAAACCGATCGATATTCATCGTGAGATCTGTGAAGTTTACGGACAAAACATTATGAGTGATGGAATGGTAAGGAAATGTGTGAGAGCATTTAAAGATGGCCGCACAAATGTGCATGATGAAGAACGGAGTGGGCGTCCTTCTGTCGTTACTGAAGATTTGGTGCAGAAAGTGGACGAAAAGGTGAGAGGAAACAGACGCTTTACAATTTCATCCTTGTGCAACTATTTTCCTCAATATTCTCATAGTATTTTGTATCGTATTGTGACCAAGAACTAAAAGTACCGGAAATTCTGTTCACGTTGGGTTCCGAAAATGTTGACGGATTTGCACAAAACCCAACGTTTAGGTAGTGCATTGACTTTCCTTGAGCGGTACCACAATGAAGGTGAGGATTTTGTATACCAAATTGTTACTGGTGACGAAACATTGTTGGCCTACGTCACACCAGAATCGAAACAACAATCCCTGGAATGGCGACATTCAGCATCACCCACAAAAGTGAAGTTTAAGCAAACAATTTCTGCCCGGAAAATCACGTGAACAGTTTTTTTTTGGGGACAGAAACGGATTATTGCTAGTGGAGTTTCTGCCTCGTTATGAGACAATCAATGCAGCGTCTTATTGTGAGACATTGAACAATCTGCGCCGTGCAATCCAGAACAAAAGACGTGGCAAGTTGAGTAAGGATATCGTTTCGCTGCATGATAATGCTCGTCCAAATGTGGCTAATCGGACCAAAGATCTCATCAAATATTTTCAATGGGAAACTCTAGATCGTCCTCCATACAGCCCTGAACTGGCGCCCAGCGACTAGCATTTGTTGCTGCACTTGAAGTAACATCTGGGCGGTCAGCGTCTTCAAGACGATAACGAAGTCAAAACAGTTGTGATACGGTGGTTAACACGTCAGGCGGCAGAATTTTATGAGGAGGGTATTCAAAAACTGGTGCCACGTTATGACAAGTGCCTCAATATTCACGGAAATTATGTAGAAAAGTAGATTAAGGTACAGGCTTTCATGTAAAGATAAAATTATTGCGATATCTATGCACGTATTTTTTTAATTCCAAAACGGTACTAACTTTAAAAACATGCCTCGTATAAGTACTAAACCTTGCCCCCTCCCACCATAGTACGCTGCACTTTTCCACTTGACACTATTAGGTCTGTGTATAGGTGTGATAGCAGAGAAGGTGTATAAATGTCACAACACAACTGGCAGTGTGGTCACTTCTCAGTCATTTGTGACAATATCCAATTATGTATTTTGTGGTTATAACATTTCTTAAAATATCCTGATGATGGGAGAGATGTATGCTCCCAAAACTTCTATTTCTAATCATCTTATCATCTAGCTTGTTCCCACGAAGATCTTCAAAATATTCTTCATCAGGGAAGCTTCAGATCTTATCATACCTAAATATTTATTACGCAATGCATAGTAATGACTGTAGTGTTGCATTTACCTTTAGTTCGTAATACTTGGATAAATATTTACTGGGAACCAAAATTCTCAAACTATCTGTAGAAACTGTTATTATGGGCTTATTCAATTGTTATTAACTAAATGAACATAAGTATCGTTAAGTAAAGTGTTGAAATGCAAACGTAAATATTATCTGAACTTTTCATTGTGCTAAGTACGTGCTACAGAACCAAACTGGAGTCCATCTGCTCCTAACCTGAAGCCAGTGACCTACTGACAGCGAAATTTACTAAACAACCTTTCGCAGAGGGACTCCTTAATGAGTTATCGGAAAACAGTGTATGACTATAAAGTATGCATAACAAGATGTTTATGACAAAAGGTGATAATATTCTAAGCAGTTCTAACAATGATCTGCTAACAATAATAAAATAAACATATTTGAACATGCACATTAACTCACCTAAGACGTACGGTGTGCCAAGTATGGCTGGCACGGTAAAGCCAACTCCAAAGCGGAACGCACTCCACGTCCAGAAGTCTTGAGCAAAGGCCGTTGCGATGCCGAAGAAGCTCTCAATAAAGAGATAAATAAAAAAGGCAGGTCTGCGTCCTATGCTGCAACAAAAAATAAAAATCTTGCACTAAGTACTGCAAATCAGACGTAAAACAACGTCTGGTATTAATTTATCTTGGAAAACTAATTAATTGATTAAAAGTGTTTAATAGAAGAAATGCGGAAGTTACTTTAGATAAAAACAAATTATTTCTTATTCGATTGCGTACACCTTTAAAGTGTTAAAGAGTTTTCAGCACTAATTCAAATGTAGGCTAACGATTAGACCTAAATCGTATATAATAGTACAGATATTACTGACTTTGTGGGTTCGTGAAATTCAAAGTCCAATTGCACAAACTCAAAATGATCTTTATTTCCACCGACTTACAGTTGAACACTTGCCAATTACACAGAATTACGTAATGCACACAATTACGATTCACCAGTTCGTCCGTTACAGTTCCACTGCACGTTCACAGCTACGTGCACTCTTCCGATGCACATACACAGTCTTCTCGTCCGTACACTAGAACGGCGCTCCTACGCGGCTCACCAAGAACTGGCTCAACTCACTCACTGCAGCCCTTTTTATATGATTATCGCTGTCTTCTCGAAGTCTCTCGTTTCAGTGAATCACCGCGAAGGTTCCAGACGGCAGGGGAAGGGGGAAGAGGCGGCCAGCGACAAGTGACACTTCCCTAATCATCCCCTCAGGTAGTGACTGAGATAAATGGGTGGGTGTGGCCCTGAATACAACACGTCTGACCCTCCTGCTGGCCAGTTCTATAGGGAGTTCGGACATTCGGGTGACAGTATATACTAAAACAGATATTACTGTTTCGAAACGAGGGCCAAAACAGAAAGCTTAAAATAATAACCAACAGTCTCATTTTCCAATTAAAGTGGCTTACTTTTAAAGAAATGCAATATTTGTGGATTTAGAGCTCAACTGATTAACTCCTCCACATTAAATAGATGATTATTCTATCTTTACTGGACAGAGATTGCTCACTCTCAACTCGTATTTGAAATTCAAGTGATTTCGACAGGTAAAAGGTTTCCAACTCATATTTGTCATCTACCATTGGTTTTATAAGGTAGAATGAAGTGGAAGGGATTTAAAAAACGAGAGCTGAGCAACAAAGACTGAGACTGACTTTTGCACTTTTTATAGCGTCTCTGCCAGTCCTTTAACACGAGCTGCAGACCATTATTTGTCAGGTCCTTGAGAATCGCCTCACTTTTCTTGAGCACTGCTTCAGAGTTCTCAAATGGAATACCCCTAATCTTCAATTATCACCGGTGATGAGTCAGGGCTGCATCAATGTGTTCCTGAAGGAAAACAAATGGTGATCACATTTTTTGACTGTAATGGAATGATTTACCAGCATGCAGTTCCCCCTCACACTACTGTTACAGCAGCATACTACACGCCAGTATTGGCTACACTAAGGAAGCACATTGCAAAGAAACGACCAGAGCTTTCTAGGACTGGGTGGCGACTTCATCATGACAATGCACGGCCTCACGTCGCAAATCAAGTCATGGAGTTTCTGGCTCGATTCAACATTACCTGTGTACCACATCCATCTTATAGCCCCGATCTTGCATCCTGTGACGTTTTTATTCCCATCACTAAAGGCAAAGCTTAGCGGTATTCGATTTGAGAACTCTGAAGCAGTGCTCAAGAAAAGTGAGGCGATTCTCAAAGACCTGACAAAGAATGGTCTTCAGCACGCGTTCAAGGACTGGCAGAGACGCTATAAAAAGTGCATTTAAGTAGGAGAGGACACTTCAAACAATATCATGTAAACATTGAATTGCAGAAATAAACATTTGTGAAAAAAATCAGTCTCAGTGTTTGTTTATCTGTCCTCGTATTTCGTTGAAATTCCAAGGAATAAATCAAGCCGTCTGCATTTCATGATGGCATTACATGTAGTAATAACATAACGTAACAATAAGCAACGTAGAAAGAAGATATTGGATTGCAAAATACATTTAGTTACAAGTATGAAATGCTGGCAATGTAGCAGCAATGTCAAAGAGGAAGGAAAATCTAAATGTATAGTGATCCAATGGAATCTGAATATAGGCAAAGAGGATTGTAAATAAACGAAACTAACGGTCAATATATATTTATAAATATAAAAACTAACTTTAGGGGAATTAGAAATGGACAGGAACCACTAATATATAAGGGCATGAGTGCTCACAAAAGAATTTTAAAAATACTGTAAAGTAAATCAGCAAACATAAAATAGAATAAAGCGGGTAAAGAATATTTACTACAAAATAATTAACAACAGAATGCTAAATATCGACTGGGGGTTAGCATTTTAATTTCCAAATACTAAGGTACCACATTCAATTTATTTAACTAATGTAATTCCTCATCCTACGTATGAATGCAAATGTAAATGTCTATAAACAAGAACCAACTTGAACTAGAAATTGCACAAACAATAAAAGAATGAACATCGTTACCGATGCGCAACTGTTCCAAACAAGAAACCCCTGATATGGAAAACTCTATAACAGCTCGTATCCATAGCTACAGTTCAATAGCTGGTTTAGTTTTTGAATAACAACATTTTAAACAAGACAGGTGTAGAGGTTTCACGAAAATTGAGGATTTGGAAAAACGATCAGTGAATAAATACTCCCATTTGAAAAGCTTAACGCCTAAAGGAGCCAAGGAGGAAATTGACAGTAAATTGAAAGATTTCCCCTTAGTATACAATGATTAACACATGGGTTGCTGAGTTTAAAATGAGACGTACGAGCACTACTGATGAGCGTCGCTCTGGACGTCCTGTGGGAATCACAATTCAAGAGATCATTGAAAAAATTCATTGTTTAGTACTGTAAGACCGCAGATTAAACTTGTTTGAGATATCAGAGGCTGTAAACATATTGTAGCGAACCCGTATCTATGAACGCGCGGCTTATTTACACAAAAGGAACTGATAGGCTGGCAGTGTGAAAACCAAGGGCCGGCAGACGAAGATAACATGCACATAAAGTTCTGCCGAAACAAACAAACTCAGATAAATGGACATTTCTAGTTACTTCTTGACTGATAGAGACTGTTCGGGTTCTGGTTCATCACATTCATCATCATCATCATCATCATCATCATCATCATCATCATCATCATCATCATCATTATCATCACGGTATAAGCCTTGTGGCCCGTTCGGATTTCAAGGAAATTGATCGGACCATCTCATTCGTGGCCTGCCAACATTTCTTCTACCTACAGGTTTATACTTGTATACTATTTGTGGTTTACAGTCTTCGGTCATTCTCTGCACATGATCTTGGCATTTTTGCCTGTATGCAATGACTGTTTCATTTAGACTCTGAATTTCCAATTCTCTTCTAATATCCTCGTTTCTTTTCTTGTCTTTGAGTCTGTAACCTGCCACCTGTCTCAGAAATTTCATCTCAGAAGCCTCCACTTTCTTCTGTTGTGAGATAGTCAAGACCCAGTTTTCACGCCCATAAAGCAGGGTTGGGATCGCTATTATTTTATACGGTTTTAACAAAGTTTGACGATTACAATTTCTAAAAGTTCTTTTTATTGTGCCACATATTGTTTGGAATTTGTTTATTTTGCTTTGTATATCTCCATTACTGGTATATGACACAATATAGCCAAGATAATTAAAATAACTTTGTTGTTGGATGGGTTTATCATTTATGCAAATTTTTGCTCTCAAATGTTTCGTTCCTATAAAAGCCATTATTATTTTTTTTCATATGAAATTTGAAGATTGTAATATCTTGTAATATTATTTAATTCATGTATGGCTCTTTGTAAGTTATCTTCCGTCTCCGCAATTAAAATCTGGTCATCAACAAACAGCAATGTGTCAACATTTCTCCCATTTATTTTAAAATGTGTTCTGAGCATAGTTTGCCATCGTACAACTGAGTCATTAATACACACACACACACACACACACACACACACACACACACACACATATATATATACACACTCCTGGAAATGGAAATAAGAACACATTGACGCCGGTGTGTCAGACCCACCATACTTGCTCCGAACACTGCGACAGGGCTATACAAGCAATGATCACACGCACGGCATAGCGGACACACCAGGAACCGCGGTGTTGGCCGTCGAATGGCGCTAGCTGCGCAGCGTTTGGGCACCGCCGCCGTCATTGTCAACCAGTTTGCCGTGGCATACGGAGCTCCATCGCAGTCTTTAACACTGGTAGCATGCCACGACAGCGTGGACGTGAACCGTATGTGCAGTTGACGGAGCGAGGGCGTATAGTGGGCATGCGGGAGGCCGGGTGGACGTACCGCCGAATTGCTCAAAACGTGGGGCGTAAGGTCTCCACAGTACATCGATATTATCGCCAGTGGTGGCGGACGGTGCACGTGCCCGTCGAACTGGGACCGGACCGCAGCAACGCACGGATGCACGCCAAGACCGTCGGATCCTACGCAGTGCCGTAGGGGACCGCACCGCCACTTCCCAGCAAATTAGGGACACTGTTGCTCCTGGGGTATCGGCGAGGACCATCCGCAACTGTCTCCATGAAGCTGGGCTACGGTCCCGCGCACCGTTAGGCCGTCTTCCGCTCACGCCCCAACATCGTGCAGCCCGCCTCCAGTGGTGTCGCTAAAGACGTGAATGGAGGGACGAATGGAGACGTTTCGTCTTCAGCGATGAGAGTCGCTTCTGCCTTGGTGCCAATGATGGTCGTATGCGTGTTTGGCGCCGTGCAGGTGAATGCCATAATCAGGACTGCATACGACCGAGGCACACAGGTCCAACACCCGGCATCATGGTGTGGGAAGCGATCTCCTACACTGGCCGTACACCTCTAGTGCTCATCGAGGGGATACTGAATAGTGCACGGTACATCCAAACCGTCATCGAACCCATCGTTCTACCATTCCTAGACCGGAAAGGGAACTTGCTGTTCCAACAGGACAATGCACGTCCGCATGTATCCCGTGCCACCCAAGGTGCTCTAGAAGGTGTAAGTCAACTACCCTGGCCAGCACGATCTCCGGAGCTGTCCCCCTTTGAGCATATTTGGGACTGGATGAAACGTCGGTCACGCGGTCTGCACGTCCAGCACGAACACTGGTCCAACTGAGGCGCCAGCTGGAAATGGCATGGCAAGATGTTCCACAGGACTACATCCAGCATCTCTACGATCGTCTCCGCAGCCTGCATTGCTGCGAAAGGTGGATATACATGGTACTAGTGCCGACATTGTGCATGCTCTGTTGCCTATGTCTATGTGCCTATGGTTCTGTCAGTGTGATCATGTGATGTATCTGACCCCAGGAATGTGTCAATAAAGTTTCCCCTTCCTGGGACAATGAATTCACGGTGTTCTTATTTCAATTTCCAGGAGTGTATATATATTAAATAGGGTAGGTGACAATGGACACCCCTGTCTTAGTCCTAAATTAATCTCTATTAGGCTATCTTTTTCTATGGATTTCTCCAATTTTAAATTTTGTATCTATATACATACTTTGTACTGCTCCTACTAACTGTTGAGGAAATCCATTTTAATCATTATTTCCAATAGTAGATTTCTTTTTACTTTATCAAAAGCTTTTACATAGCCTATAAAAGCTATTAAAGTTGATAGATTATATTCTCGTCGTTTGTCCATGATCTGTGTTATTGTGAAAATACAAGCATTGTGAAAATACAATCATTGGTTTATTTTCGAATAATCTAGAAATTATCAGTGAAGTAATTAATGACTTGAAGCTTTCCTGGCGTTGAATATTGATGATAGTTTCTCGGGCTAACAGTCAGGTCAGATTAGGGTAACTACCCAAGCTTTCAGCGACTAACTCTGCCGCCATCCTCAGGGGAACTGAATCTAGGCTACTGATGTTGCGATATTTATGACTGGTGTCATAATGAATGACTTTATGAATGACTGGTGTCCATGCTTTGCTGATATGAAGGCCTTCTTCCCTGTTGAAGTTGTTTTTATTAGCTTTAATGTAAAGGGCTTCTTTAACCACTCTATCGTAGTATCTAGAGGACTTTTGAAGTATTTTTGTAGAGTCGAATTCAGCCTAGATTCAGTTCCCCTGAGGATGGCGGCAGAGTTAGTCGCTGAAAGCTTGGGTAGTTACCCTAATCTGACCTGACTGTTAGCCCGAGAAACTATCATCAATATCAGTGAAGTATTTAAAGAGGCGACGGTTTCCAAGAGGCGAGTTGGAAGTTGTGAAACAAGAGTTGTTGTTGTAAGACATGTAACAAGATTGAGTGAGTCGCGAGAGGTAAGCAGAGAACAGCTGAGAGTGTTGTAAACTGAACGCTGCTATTGTCATCGCCCTTGGTGCTGTAGATTGTGATATGTGAAGTAATTCCGCTGCTTTGGAGTGTATTTCCACGCAAATAAAGAACATCTAGAATTTCGGAAAATTGGACTTTTTAATTCTATGAACCCACAAAGTCACAATATCAAAAGAAGGTGTAGATAATGTTTTAAGTAATGTTTTGGCTTTCACAAGGTCTGTGCAGGATGAGTGCCGCGTTTGTTGACACCTGATCAAAAGTTGTAAAGAAAAACTGTTTCTGTTAAGAATTTGTAGCTTTACCGTAAAAATCCCAGTGAATTTTTGAGATGGCGTATTAACATTGATGAAAGTTTAACACTACTGCATTCCAGAAAGTAAATAGCAGTCAAAAAGGTGAATTAAGCCAGGTGAACCATCTTAAAAGATGTCATAGTCAAGTTTGCAGCTAACAAGGTTATGGCGAGAGTTTTCTGGGAGGCAGAGGGAATTATTTTTATTGACTACTTGGAAAAGGGTAAAAGTATCACTGGTGACTACTACGCAAGTTCACTGCAACGTTTGAGTGATGAGGTGAAAAGAAAAAAACCTCATTTGACAAAGAAAATATCTTGTTTCTGCACGACAATGCTCCGACCCCTCGTTCAGTCATTGCACTGGGACAAATGTGTTAGCATTTCTGGACATAATGTTGATAAATAATGAAAATGTAGAAAAATGTGTTTTTCATTATTGTGGGGCCGGCACATATCAGCCGACCCTCGTAAAACATGATTCAGATCCTGACCTCACCAACAAAGTAAAACTATCTCATTGCCCTTAACCATCACCCCGGACAAAAACGAGCCATGATAAAGACACTCGTGAATCGTGCTTCACGTGTTTGCGAGCCACAGTTATTAGGAACAGAACTCCGCCACCTTGAGCAAGCCTTATTATCCAATGGCTACTCAATTCAAGATATTAGAAGGGCTTGCCGTCCAGCTAGGCCGAAACCTGCCCCACAGAATACAGACAGATCCAAATACAATGGTACTGCTTTTCTGCCATACTTCAAAAATGTTGCCGACCGCATTCAGCACATACTGCAGCGACACAAAGTCAAGACTGTTTTTAAGCCCACCAAACAACTTAACAATCTACTACGCTCTGCTAAAGATCCACGGGAACCTCTATCATCAGCTAGTGTATACCGTATTCCCTGCTCCTGCGGTTCGGTCTACATTGGAACGACACAGCGCAGCATCAACACCAGATACGCCGAACACAAACGAATCTGCCGCTTGGGTCAAACTGATAAGCCTGCAGTCACCCAACATGGCATTGAAGCTGAGGGTGAACACATTATCAAGTTCCAGGAGACACTAACATGACACACTACCATGCCCGACTACAACACGAGACTATTGAAATTTATAAACACCCTTATAATTTCAACAAGAAAGAGGAAACCTTGAAGCTCAATAGCAACTGGCACTCGGCAGACCAGCAGAGCAGCAGCAGACCAGCAGAAGAGTCGAGTCGTCCAGGTTTACCTGGACTGAGTGTTTGATGCCCAGCACCAAGCCGGTTATTGCGTCTTTATCTGGGCAGTATAAAGAGTCATCTTTTGTCTCAGGTGGTTGTTTTCGTCAGTGGACATATCTAGCCTTGTGCGCGCTGTTGCCCCGTGGGGGAATGCGCCCAGTGCTGGCTGCGCTCTTCCGCCTGCCTGGGAGGCATCTGAGCACAGTCCGCTTAACAGACTAGAGGGAAAGGAACAGCGTTTAGGTATTGAGTTTACCAAGCCCATTTTTTGGCTTGGGGGGTTGGAGTCAAGGGAATGTGGCCCCGTTCAGTTCTAGTTAGCCAAAGCATCTTTTGGTAACCGGTAGCTCGGTCGGCGGCGAGGAACCCTGTGGTCGTAGTGGGCAAGGGTGTCCACCAGTATGTTTGGATGGGAGTCCAGCTTATCGTAGATGGTGCGGGATCTCTCCCGCACCACGTCCACGATGCACGGGACCCCGGAGTAAGTATGAAGGATGTGGGAAGGGAATCTACGCCCGGTATCGTAGATCATGCGCAGTGCCCTGTTCTGGACGCGCTGTAGTCTGCGAATAGTGGTGGGAGCCGCTGATCCCCAGACTTCCCAGCCGTAGAGAATCAGGGGCGGTATAATCGCCCGATACAGGCGTAGTTTGAGGTGCGTTGCCATGGTGGATTTGAGAATTGTGTATAACTGCGATAGCGCTGTATGCCAATTTCCGGCTTTGACCCGGACGTGAGGTGCGTAAGTGAGACCGCGATCGAGGTGGACGCCAAGGTATTCGGCAAATTAATTAAATCCATAAATTATACAATAACTTAAAATTTGCTTAATTTAAATTTATTATTATTGTAACGGGAGCGCTGGAACACCCTGTGAAAGCAGCTGGCAGCGGGAGACAGGGAAGGTTCGGTTAGCCACGCCCTCGCCTCGTTTGTCCTATAGTGGTGACAGGCTGTGGTTGGGGGAAAACATGACTGTGCCGTATGTTTCCTTACACCTGGTTCTCGATCTTTCTGTTACTAGAACAATCCTGTAAACACCAGAAGTTGGCGATATTCCTATTTAAAGAGGGTTACAGACAGACAGAGTTGAGTCAGTCAGTCAGTTGGTTAGTGTGTGAATGAGGACAGTTCTTGGTGTAAGAAGGCAGTGTTAGTCAGTGACGTGTTAATGTACGAGAAGATTGTGCAACGGAAGACTGTACGTAACTGGTATGTGCAACGGAGTTTATGTAATCGCGAGTACAAGGAAATTGTAACGGACGAACTGGCAAATTGTAATTGTGTGCAGCAAGTAATTCTGTGTAATTGGCAAGAGTTTAACTGTAAGTCGGTGGAAATAAAGAACATTTTTGAGTGGTGAAATTGGACTTTTCAATTCACGAACCCACAAAGTCACATTATCTTAATAACATAAAACAATTTTATTAATTTCAGATTAAATCGAATCGCACGATAATAAATTTCAGTGTAAATGAAAACCTTAACTTTAAGTTTAACCTGATAATAACTTGGGAACCCAAGGGATTTGCCTCTGCCTCAAACTCAGCGACCAATCCGGTCGCCCAGCTCGGACCTTAGCCAGGAGAAGAGCAGATTGGCACTCGGTCATCCAACACAAGAAACGGCATAAAACAGAAGAAAACAAAGCGAACCAATCGGGAGCAACATCTGTAACGAAGCCCGCCCCCACCCTCACTCCGTCCGCCAGCCGGGCCAATCAGCGGAGGTCACTCGGCCTATAAATATTACAGCTCAGACAGTCAACGACCAGGACCACGCCACTGAAGTTGTCCACCATAGTAGTGGACGAAACGTCTGGAAAATCCTACTCCAGCAGACCACGGCATAACAGCCCGGAAATAACTCTTAGTTATATTGACTCCGGTCGTGAAAGCCTACGCTCTTTTAAAATACTAGTAGTAGGAATGAAGTCCTTTAACTGAATGAATAACAAAACAAGAAGAGAAGAAGAAATACTTACAGAATGTAAGTATTAAACCAGAAACGTTCGTGAGAAAACTAGAAAGAAACAAAATAAGAATGGTATGATATTTAAATTGAATGGATTAAAATAGAAAACATGGGAAACTGTTAGAAGAGAAATGTAAAAAGGAAACAAAAGATGATGTGTAGAACAGTTAGCTAAACCTCAAAGCCAGTGGCATAGGGAATGGAAGAAAAAGGTCCAATTTACTACGCTGTTTGCTGAGAGATATTTCAAAACGGTCGCACACTGAGTTAAGCTTTGCTATAAAAGTTCTGAACTATCAGTTTGTTACGCGTCAGCAAATTACGGACGGAACCTTTGGCCTATAAAATTAGTTCCTGTTAGCTTAGAGATTAATAGTGATGTAGTTAAATGCGTTGGTCATCCGGAACATTCTAGTTCATCTATGGAACACATGTTACTCTTGTTGGAAAACAGTTTTCGGTTGAGTTACTCCATCATACAGATGTTCAATGTGAGTTGTAATTGCATATGCTAACATGTTGTGTAATATCCAGTAGAGATGATGTTCCACTATTCTGATATTTAGCTTTATTGTAAAAGAAATGCATTACAATTGCCGATGTAGAATAGAGAACTGATACTGGCCTGATTACATCGCTTTATTTGTGTCAATTATTAGACCATACGTCCTCAACAAAGGATAGTCTGATCATATTTTCCTTAGTGACGGTACGTTTTTGGTTTGTATTCCGTTAATGTAGAGACCAGCAATTGGGCAGAATGCCTTTTTAAAAGTGTCAAATATATCAATTTGAAAGTGAATCTATACAAATTATATCTTTGTGATTGAAATACCATAGTTTTAAGCTTCCTTTGTCAATGTCATTGCCTATTTTACTAAATAAATGATTTCTAGACTTTATTGAATTAATTATCTATTATTTATTAAAGAGTTTCTTAGTTATTAAACATTTTCTTCAGATATATTTCATTTCAAGAAGCCCTTAAAGAATTCAAAATACCTGGAAAACTAATAAATTAAATTAGAGCCACAATGAATAATAGTGTATGCCAATTAAAGGGCCTCTCAGACCTATCAGAACCATTTGAAACCACCAAAAGAGTAAGACAAGGAGACTCACTCTGAAGCTAATTATATTGTGGGTGGCACACAGTTCCACGTTGGTGCTACAATTTGAGGCGATTATATTGGCGAGCAAATTTCGACATTGGGGCGACAGTTTGTAGCGAAAATGTTTGGTGAACAAAGAGTTCTACGTTGACGCAACAATGTGAACAAATAGTGTTTAGCTCAGGGTAAAGCAATGAGGTTAATTACAGGGTATGCGTGTATATGTGTGAGAAGGATGCTTTTATTGACACTGGAATGCCCGTTTCAAACTGATTGATTGACTGCTTCTTTTATCCGAACATCAGACTTGAAGTTGCCGACCAAGGGTTACCAATATATCACTGTTCAGAGTTACTGAAGGCGGAATGTTTATTACTCGACAAAACTTTATTCGTTCCTCACGTATATATGAACTGACAAATATCTTCTCTCATTTCTGGTATGCCGGGCCCAAGACAGAACAAGAGGACTCCTCTGATCGCCCTCACGCCATGGACTGTCTTAATGGCTTGCCAGCCACGAACTACTCTAATCGGCCTGACGCCGAAGACCGTCCTCCACATCTGCGCGTGGGTGTGCGTGTCACTTTCACTTTCTGAAAGCCCTCTTCATTCAACCAAAGATTCCCTTTGTGACAATCTTGTCCATTGTCATTATTAGGGACCGAAGAATACCTCATTTAACAAGTCAAGTGCTCCCCTTTATAAATCCCAACAAGAGGTACAATATTTAATAAGTCCAAACAATTACTGTCATATGCAGATGATACAGATATAATCAGCAAAACAGAAAAGGACATGGTAAGGACATTTATAAACTTAGAACAGGCAGCAACTAAGATGGATCTAAAAATAAATGAAGGGAAAACAAAGTATATGGTGACTAATGTCAAGAAGAAAATTAAAAAGCCAGAAAAATATATCCATATTCTTAACTATAAATTTGAAAGAGTGAATAGATTCACATACCTAGGGTCTCTTGTGAATGAAAGTAATGACATGAAAGAGAAAATTAACCAAAGAATACGAAATGCCAATGGGGCATATTTTAACCTAATAAAACACTTTAAATCAAAACTCTTGACATATAAAACAAAAATTAGAATTTATAAAACATTAATAAGACCGGTGCTGATCTATGGGTGTGAAACATGGGTCACTACAAAAGAGGATATGGAAAGACTGAACATTTTTGAAAGGAAGATACTGAGAAGAATTTATGGCCCAATTAAGGAGAAAGGGGAATGGCGAATCAGATATAACGATGAATTATATAAAATACATAAAGACCCAAATATTGTAAAATCAATTAAATTAGCAAGGTTAGGATGGGCAGGGCATGTCCAAAGACTGGATGGAGCGGACATAATTATGAGAGTATTGGAGTGTAAACTGTATGGTGCAAGGAGAGTAGGGAGACAAAACTTGAGATGGATGGATGGAGTATTGGAGGATGTGAAAAGGCTGGAAATAAAAAATTGGTGGATGGTAGCCAGAAGAAGAGATGTCTGGTAGGAGGATCCTGAGTGATGTATATGTGAAACGTATATTGTTCTTTATGTGAAATATATTATGTATTGATAGTTTATTTAACATAAAATGTGCTACTATTATTAATCATGAAATAAGTGAAATAAGAATTCTAAGAAAAACATTGTATTTCAAACGGCGACAGTCAGTCGAAGTGGTATTTGTAAAATTAGGGAACAGAAAGGATGTTTATAAAACAAACAAATGATTACTGTGTGGCCCAGCAAACAAGCTATGAGTATACGGGCGAACAGCATGTGACCCGTTTACAAGGAAGTATAAACTCCAGTTTGGTGGACTTTAAGAAAGTAAATAATTGTGAAAAGAGTCACGTCGACATTGTTCGCGATCTTTCGATCAGCAGATGCAAACCCCGATGTTGGGAACCTAGGGGAGAGTTCTTCTGGAAACAGTATGCCGTAGTGTACGGCAGTTCAGCGACAGGTGTCAACGCAGGTATGACCGTACGGTCTTACCGCACGTCGCTGTAACACCCATCCACACGTAAATATCTTCTTCAGCAACTAGTAGACTGACTGGAGGCAAGTGTTCATCCTGCTTAATGTACCATTTCACTAAAGCTCCACAATAAACCATCATTTTCAGCGGACTGCTGTTGGTTTTGTTACCAAAGGCTCAACGCCCCTCCCAATTTACCTTCGGCTTCCGCTCGGCCACGTTGTGGTCCCACCCTGGGACACAACATGAGGTAAGCCGAGGCCCAGTCTGGGCTGTAGTGCTATTAATGATGCTGATGTTTCATTTCAATAACCATTAGTCCGTGACAATGAAAGTTACTTTGCCGGATGTATATATATTGAATTTACGTCCTCCAACGTTAAGTCATATCGGACGGTGAATGAATTGGATGAAAGGATGCTCAAATGATTCCAGGGTTCATGGAGCTTAGAGTTACCTGACATTCGTCTTGAAGGATAAGGGAAAACGCCGGAAAAAACCTTATCCAGATAACTCTCCCTGACCGAGATTCGAACTTGGGACCTCTTGACATGCTACCGAGGCGGGCAAAGATGTATACTATTGTTTTTAAGTTGTAGACAACATGGGTGCCATTCATACAATATATTATTTGGTTTACAACAATGAGTGCTGCCGCGCAAATAAATGTATAGATAACAGAAAGCGTTTGATTTACTGCTTGTGTTTATTTTAAAAGGCAATAATGGGTGTGGTCTAACATTGTTTATCTTTCAGTTTACATTGACGTTGTAGCCAGCGCCAATATGCCAAAATGAACGTAAATTAATTTATGTGCAGTAAATTACGAAGTTACGTTAAGAATATGTATGACTGAAATTTCATGAACATTTTCCAAAAAATAACCTTTTCCTCTTTTTAGTCTAGAAAATAGTGTAAGCGTTCCTGAATCCAAGGAATGCTTAGATAGCATTCGCAAGCCATTTTAAATGCTCTAGTATAGTTTGAATGTTACGTGAATGCTAGTTTTAGATATGGATACTAATATTTTATCCTTGTTTTCTCTTTATTGAAATTTTCATCATTTAATATACTCCTTGGGTTGCAGTTTTGGCGTTAGAGTAATGTGCTACAAACATTCATAGAGACACGTAAATGCAAATTGCTTTGGGTTTTATTGTTAGATGCATTAAAGCACACTTTCTTTACTTCAAAACACAACAATTTCAAATTTTGGGCAAACGAATCCATATTCATAGCTTTAAATAGTTCTGGGGCCTAACGTTATTGAGACACAGAGAAAAATAGGGCAAATTCAAAAAGTGTATGTAAGCTGTGATGTTCAAATTTATTTGAACAGTCTGTATTCTGTTTAAAACTTTGGAGTTCCTTAAAATGCGACGATCGAGTTATTTAATAATATAATCTATTGAGGCGGGACGTATGCAAATATTCAAGGTCTTACAGAAATAGCCATAACATCCAAAGTTTTCAAGTTAGAGAAGTGAAACTTAGTATACTCATTTAAGATAATACAGTTAATAGGCAGAATTGTTTTCATAATTTTCCATTATTTATAACTAATGCTACATATTTTTTCTTTATGCAGAGATATTTACAAACTTAAGGCCATTTTTTTTCCAAAATTCACATATGCTATCTTTCTGAAATTTGGTATGTTATCTTAAAACATACTAAAAATGAATTTGTTGGATTTAGGTTTCTTATTGAAGCTGTATAGAATTTTAAAAAAATGTTAATCATATGCATCCTTTAAAAATTTAAACAATGTCATATATTTTGTAACATCAATCTTAAATTCTAGAAACAACAAAATGTACATTGTGGCATAAGAAAGCTGTGTGCTAACTGTCACCACTGTAGATGAAGTAGTTTGAGAGAAAAATGGGTTGAAGTTGTAGAAAATGCAAGTTACGGGGAAAGGCAAGTAAACATAAAATAAGTGTTATTCAGTTTGCCTTTTAATTTTAAGTAAGAACTTCCCATATCCATAGTCTGTATCCTCATTCTGGTCTTCTTCAGCCTTTCTTTTTAAATTCCTCTTCAGTCTTGTTTCTTTCTGCATTAACTTCATAGCTCTTTCTGCATCAGCGATGCGAATGTTGTCGATACTCTGCAAAATTGCTTCCATAAACACACCAGGTTGATACCATAACTGATGCATAACTTTCTTTCTACCAACATTCCCATCATTAAACACTATTGCAGCATCAAATTTAGCAATTTTCACCACTCTGGAAGACATAAATGATGTTTTGGGACACCTTTTCCATATCAGACTGTTGAGGCTTTCATTTGGGTTTTGTGTCTCTCCATAGAGACACTTTTAGCCAGTCTGGGTGTGCTAAGAATTGGTAGGTGGGCTTTATAGATTCCAAGACGGTTGATGGAAGACTATGTGTTGCGACTATGCTACTATGCAACACTAGGGCATTTAACTTTTTAAAGATACATACAGACCACGTACATTCATAATACTTTGGTGTTTGATAGCCAACACCATATACTATTTTACAAAACAATAAAATTGTCTTTTGTCGCCTCTTTTAGTATTTATAATGCCCTTTTGCCCGCTTATTTTAATGATTTATAATGCCTAAATTTCCGGTCTCTGCAGTAATATTGCATATAGTAAAGGAAAGATTATGTTTTACTCAAAGGTCAATACAGCTATTTCGTTGTATCACATGTGTGTAAGAGTGCCAGAGAAGAGCTGAACATAAAGATGAACAACCGGTAAAATACCACAGAGCATAGGGCTCATATTATTTGACAAAGTAATAAATGCAGAGGATATCAGAGGTTAGTTCTGAGGCCATTTTAATTGCTTGGCAGAAGAAGAGAAATCACATGATGGGTTTCAACAATATTCTCAGTGCATGCTGCTACAGTGATGATTCTAGTTTCATCAAAATGTCATCCTCAAATTACTATTTCTTATACTTATAGGCAAGTATGCTGAGGAATGGAGTTTTGATATAGCGGATATAATCAAGCTGGGGGGAAACAGCAAATTAACCTTACAAATATAATTTACAATTAGAAATACAGTTTTAAAAGCTTAAAAGGTCCAATTAATTAGGAGTAATCTGTGAACTTTAAAAACGTTTTGGTCTTCTGATGCTTGTTAGAGCAAGTACAGGATTAGCTTTGATTTGTATGTGCAATAAAACATCCCGTATATTAATGAACCACATTAAAGGCCGAAAAAATGATATGTTTAATGTCCTCATTAGAGGACAGTAATTTCATAAATAGTTCTTTTAAAAAGAGGACCAAAGACGGAAAGAGCGAGATATTCCATCAATCAGTAGCATTAAAACATGTGGCTAAGTATCAGAAATCAGAGTTAAATACAACCGTCATTAAATTCCTAGCTTTGTAGTTTTTCATACCACGAATTGTTTCCCTTGATCAAAATCCGTGATTAATGTGTATACTTAGAGTTAATTTAGTCTGTTAGTCACCTTATTTCTATGCTATTTTCAATTAATGACATTCATTGTCGTCGTTGAAGTGCACAGATATGAGGACAGTAAGCCTGTAGTATTTTAAAAAATAGCACGAAATATACACGGTTTTAATTTTTATTCGTTATCCCCCCCCCCCCAATTGTGCAAGAATGGCGTCATAGTTGACTGGTGAGTCTATCTTGACATCATAGTGCCCTCTGCGGAGAAGAAGCGGTAATACTTGCGGAACAGTAAGCAAATTACAGCGCTCTGAGTGCGGTTGCGCTGTTAACTGATAATACCAGCTTACTTTGGATATGAACACAGACCACCGCGTCTTCATGGTTGAATGTTTCTTTCGTACCGGCATTAACATTGGTGTGACATATAAATATAATTTAAACCGCTGTATAGAGAATTTGTGCAATGCTATCCGGTATTTAGACAAGTTCCTCGGAGTGTAATGTCAAAAGTGTCCAGGTACCATCAAATTCACATTCTTTTGTTTGCAACATAAACGTCTTACGTATTATCAGTATACGATATCAATTTTTTGTCACTCTCACACTTAAATAAAATGTCATTTATGTTTGTACCCTTATGTCTTTTAAAACCAATAGGTACATCAAACGTTTCCAAGATACAGGTTCAGTTACTCTCAAAAAGAGAGACAGTGGAAGCTATAAAGTAACTAGTCCCAATCTAGAAGCAATAAGGGCCTCAAGCAGAGACAGAAAGGCCTCAAGCATACCTTCTTGCAATACAGACAGTGTTTATGTGAAAGACATAAAGGAAATATAAGAAAATGGACACATAAGACTATGTACTAGAGATATTTTCCTGTTCAGACTTGGATAAATGCTTGGTAAATATTCTAACACTAATTTATTTGTTATTCCTAGAACACGTTCTGCTAATTTTCTGGTTTGTAATGAAGTTACATTGTGAAGAAACTGTGGGTGACAGAAACGAACAGAGATCAAACTGAAATATTTCTAATTTATATGACAGGTTTACGATATGTATATCTGCTATAATAGAAAAACAGATATTCATTCTGAAATAAGTGTTCATTGAATTATCATTTCCTATATTATTTATGGTATTCGGACCTCCCGAATGCGGGTGACAGGCGAAACTGCCTGAAACATCTCGCTCGACCACTGGCATGCAATCAGTACACCTTTCATTGATAACTTTACTATCATTATCATTATCACCATCGCGATTATTATTATTATTATTATTATTATTATTATTATTATTATTATTATTATTATTATTATTATTATTATTATTATTATTATTATTATTATTATTATTATTATTATTATTATTATTATTATTATTATTATTATTATTATTATTATTATTATTATTATTATTATTATTATTATTATTATTATTATTATTATTATTATTATTATTATTATTATTATTATTATTATTATTATTATTATTATTATTATTATTATTATTATTATTATTATTATTATTATTATTATTATTATTATATAGTTGCATATATTTGGCATCTTGGTTTTTCTCGCATCGAATGCTCGGTTTTGGAACTACAGTACGCTGATTATCTTAGCTCCTGAAAACAATTATAATTAGAATGGGACAAATATCTACACAGCATGAATGGACTGAAACCTCTGTCATTCCGTGGCTGTGAACCTACGAACCGTACCTCCACGCACCACGCCACGGCGCAGGATGTAGCATAAACTATTTGTAAGAAATATAGCCATCATACGTCTTATATAAAACCCTTGGGTAGCAACGACCTCTGCTGGGAGTTAATGTCAGTTAAGTTTTCCTGGAAATATTTGACAAGTTTCCGCAGAACTCACGTAATATAGGTAGTATATCTCTTTATAGGAGGCTAACTCTGCCGCTTAAGTGTTAATTGTCAAGCAGGAGGGGCTAAGGGACTGCCAAAACAACCGTAGCTTTTAACATCTCTTGTATAATGACATAAGTAACTGCTTAAATATGCAGAATGGCAGTTAAAAATGAAAGAAGAAAATATTTGATTAATTCTCTCTTTCACTACTTCGTAACGTAACTAACGCAAGTATTGCATTAAACACAAAAATTCGATATCCAGATGTAATGAGAAATGCATATTTAACATGTTTTGTGAGAAATTAAATGCACTTCTTTAGTTTACTGGGAAGTCCTAAGTTGCCATCTCGTTCTGAATAGCGTTGCTAAGCAAAGTCTTTCTGCACAAAATATGAATTTAGGATTAAAACTCAAAATTTACGTGAAACACAGTTTTTCTGGAGGACGCTGTTTCTCAGACTTTCCAGTTTTTATTTTCCATTACCTATGTTTCCTTTATATTTCTAATCTTCCAATAATTCTTTCAAACTAGAATGCCTTATTCGTTTGTTTACATATTGGCCATACAAAGAGTACAGAATTTCAAAGTCCTAGCAAGCAGCAACCAGTTTGAAACATTTGACTGTCACTGAGAGGTGATAGCTTATTCACATAGTCGCTTTGCACTTACCAGAAGATCATTAATAAAGTAATTTTTGCAAAGGTTGTAAGAGTAGTTTTGCAACGTTAGAGAAAATCATGAAAGTGGCAAATATATTTTGGCTCTAGTAGAATTATCAAGCTACATTTTAAGACAAGATTTATTTATCAAACCTTTAAATGTATATTATTACTGTTGTATTAAATGGAAATCTTTTCCCTCTAACCTGTTATTGATAATATTAACCAGAAGCAGATAAAAATGTGTTTTTACAAATACTTTGAAGAATAATTCCTGCGGGTTTGGGGTTAGAGTGCATCCGCGTGGTGACTATCCGACCACGATACCAACAAAGTTGAAGTGCAGTCTGTGCTGATACTTAACTTATCAAATACGACAAAGCTGGATGAAGGCAATGTAACGTGAATGAGGAAGCACAGGCAGAAAATAAGTGCTGTCCCTACTGCCTTGTGGGTACGGATTGAGTTTCAAAACCCCTGAAAGAAAAAGAATGAGTCGATGGAGCTCACATCGCAGTTAATGTAATCCCTCTGTGGGAAGGAAACCCGATACAATCAGTCAATAGGTTAAGCTGACAATTCCACCAACGAGGTTTTCCTGTAAACTCGTCCAGATAAATATAAGTAACATTTTAATAACATTATACCTGGATATCTTAAACTTCCGGAGAAGGCCGCGTCGTTGTATGGCTTGTTGCCGATGTTTCCCCCAGTATGTTGTGGGCTTCCTCAGGGCATAAGTGCGCTGACTGTTTTTCTTTTGGGGGGAGGGAACGGGAATAAAGTTAGTAGGAGAAACAACAAGGTATAATGGGTATGTGGGTAGGAAGAAGAATGGGTATTGGGACGGATGTTTTTCTGGGGTGATACTGTTTATTTGGACTCTGTGGTGCTTATTTAATTTGGACTATGTTGGTGAAGTTGTTGGCCGGTACCGCTGAAGCAACCCGGCTGTTCGTGGGCGGTAACTCAGTGTTGCTGTATACCACTGGCGTCTTTGTCTTTGGCGCCAAACAGGATGACAAAGAACCAACAAAAATGGACCAGCATTCCGTACATTTGAGTTGTATCAGACAGAATTTCACGAATACTCAGAAACTACAACATAAAAACCAGCTACAAACCCAACAAAAGCTCAAGCCATTCCTCCACCCAATCAAAGAGAGCAGTGGCCCCTTTTTCAACCCAGGTACCTACAGAATCACGTGTGACTGCGGGAAGAAATTCATCGGCCAGACCAAAAGATCAATAACAACACGCAAGAAAGAGCACATCCGGAGCCTCAAGCTAAACCAACCGGAAAGGTCTGCCATAGCCGAACACGCCATAATTATCCGCCACCACATAGATTTCGACTCCACTGAACTAATAGCAACTTGCAGCAATTTTACCCATAGGCTGGTACGCGATAGCATAGAAGTATTTAAAGAAAAAGATAGCATGAACTGAGACGGTGGTAAACAACTTCATGACACCTGGAGGAGCCTACTCGCAGGAAGCTCCACCATTGGCCCACCATTGCCCAATCAACGGTCAGGGGAGGGGAACACCCGCACCCCTCCGCAAGGTATATAATCAGGCAGGAACGACAGTCAGCGCAGAGAGGACTTCGCTCTCAGCCTTCGCCGAATGAACATGGCAGGGAAGAAAAAGAAGAAGACTACCAATGCAGCTGAGACTGTTAAGGCAACGGCAGAAGACGACGCCACCCCTGGCAGACCGACAGCGATGGCCTTCACTAAGGAGGGCCATGCGCATCAACATCTACAGGGGACCCTCACCTCTAGTTTGGCTAGAGTTCACAGAAGAGAGCGACTACCAGACTGCGCTTAAAGATGGACTCCCAGCCTTCGGCCAGGTACTCCAGATTGAGGCCAGCCTGGGTAGCCGCCCCGTCCCCTTCCGCCCCTGCTGCCAGTATGGGCAAACTGCCGACTCCTGTGCCAACAACCCACGCTGTCACCTCTGTGGCGCCGCATGCCTCACCCTAGCCTGCACCGGACATGATCTGAGGAGTCAGCCGCTGTACTGTGCCACCTGCAACCTGACAGGGCACTTCACCGAACAAGCGGCGTGCCCGAGAAGCCCGAGGAGTAGCCGCACACAGCAGCAGCCACACCAACCTCACCTCACACATCAACATCCCCAAAAATAACAACCTCCACCCAATACCCTCGCAGTCACACCCAAATCTGCCATACACAACAACATCTCACCTACGCCAAAGCCCTCACACATCAGCAAGACTCACAGCCACTCCAACATTTTAAAACCTCACACGCCACCACAGAGAAGGCCACGGAACTACTCCAGAACTTCAGCATCACACTCCTGGACATGCAGACAGCAATCACGGAGCTGACTGCGCGGGTAGGAACTTGGGAGGCAGCCCTACTTTGCACTTTGGACGAGGTACAGGAGGCCACCCAGGCTTCGCAGCGCGCTACCCGGGAGACTGCCGGCAGTTCAGAAGGCCTGGACTACTGCAAGGCCAAGTTGGAGAAAATAGTCGGCTACATCAACGATACACGCCTCTTTACGCCAGCTAAGCTCGAGGGAGCTCTCGGAATGCATCAGAACTCAATCACTGACAATATCAGAGATCTCGCAAGGGCACTAGCACCCATGCAAGGGGCCCCTCCGCCGCGCAGAGAGAACCGCACCTGAGGGACGCCACCACCGGATCTACCACGCCGATACCTTCCGTTAGATACAGGTCCTCACGAGACCTACATCGATCACCACGGAACAATATAGGAAGAACGCCACCTCTTGAAAGGAACGGTGGGCGTCAGGGCCTAGTGGCCATGACGTCCTTCACCCCCCCTCCAACACTCCATGTGGTTCGCCGCAGCCATCAACATTACTTCTGAATCTGGGTGCCACGAGCGGAACCAGCCAAATTCACCAGGGCTACTGCCCTAGACAGTGGAAGGATTTTAGTAGGTATTCCGCTCCAATGACCTCACGGGAGCGGCGACTCCCATGTCACCAGCCCAATGGGTTGGTGTGGGTAAATCCATTTTTTCCTTCCACGTAAAGCATAAGAAAAAATTCAGCGCACTTATGCCCTGAGGAAGCCCAGAACATGGGGAGAGAAACGTCGGCAACAAGCCAAACAACGACGTGACCTTCTCCGGAAGCTCTCAAGATATCCACATTAACACAGGCCGTGGAAGCCTTCGCACCAACATTATACCTGTTTATAACATACAATAACGTCCATATTTTTCACTGTCACATAGATATAAATTTATAATGAGTAGATATTTTATTATGGTCGGTATTGTGCTTGACCCATTCAACCAAGTTTCAAACAGTTCACAAATACTAAGTGATACATTAGATTTACGCATGAAACGAAAAGCTATTATATTGTCACCCAATTAGCGGTAGGCATGAGGCCCACAGCTGTAAGGAAACCACAGGCCACCGAGCCACGCCTCCCATTAGTCTCTGTCACTAACTGAGGGGTGGTTAGGGAAGTGTCACCTGTCGCTCCACGTTTCTCTCCCCTTCTTCTGTGGTCTGGAACGTTCCGGTAATTTGCGGGGAAACCAGATACTTCTAGAAGAGCAGTGACATTCCTATAAAAAAGGATTTCAGTGAGACAGTCAGTCAGTGTTTGACGTGCTAGCGCCGTGTTAATGAACGAGAAGACTGTGTGTAATTGTGTACGTGCATCTGAGCGGTAACGGACGAACTGGTGAATCGTAATTGGTGTATTACGTAATTTTGTGTAATTGGCAAGAGTTTAACTGTAAGTCGGTGGAAATAAAGAACATTTTTGAGTGGTGTAATTGGACTTTTTATTCCACGAACCCACAAAGTCACAACTGGTGTCAGGAAGCGGGAAGATAACATCACCGAACATTACAACCATGGACGCGGCATTGGAGAAAATTTTGGAGAAGATGGAAGAAATGAAGGCCGAATTAACAGCGAAGACGGAAACGGCTAACAGCAACTTGGCCACGACAATGACCTCAAAGATGGCCGAACTGACTACGGAAATGAAGGTGGCGAACGAGGCTCTCGCCGCCAAATTTGAAGAACAGTTGGCCGGCGTGAGGGATGACGTGACGGAGCTGGGCAAGCGGATGGGCCGAGTGGACGAGCGCGTCGAGGACCTGGCGAGCCGCGTTAACGACCTGGAAGGGAAAGCCGACAGCAGCGTGAAGTCCCTGAACGCCATGGTGGAGGACGTCGTCGGCAGGAAGCTGAAGGATTTGAAGGCCGACTCGCCGGGACGCGACACAACATCTGCACGCGTCAAACCTCCCAAGTATGACGGCGCGTCAACGTTTGAGGTCTTCCGCCGCCAGTTCGACACAGTGGCCAGGCACAACGGATGGTCACTGGAGGAGGAGGCCACACAGTTAATAGCCAGCCTCCAGGGAAGAGCCGCGGAAGTCCTAAACGCGGTGCAGACGACGGCGGCGCCCAAGGACATCTGGGAAGCCCTGGAGGATCGCTTAGGGAACCACCGCTTAGCCGCAGCATACCGCAGCCAGCTAAAGGCAAGGTCACAGCAGCCGGGGGAGACGCTGCAGGAGTTCGCCATTGCGATCGAGCAGCTGGCTAGCAAGGCCTTGGTCGACCTGCCACTGGAGTTCGTATCCCGGGAAGCCGCCTACAATTTTGTCGACGGGGTACGGGACACAGAGATTCGTCAGCGCCTAATGCTCGGGGAATATAAAACCATCCACGAGGCGCTGACAGCGGCATTAAGGATGGAGGCGGCCAAAATAACATCCATCCCGACGTCGAGAACGAGGAGTGTCCGCTACGCCGGAGACAGAAGACCAGCTGAAGGACGCCGGCGAACACCTAGTGGCCTGTGTTGGGGGTGTGGACAGCCCGGACACCTACAGAGAGACTGCCCACGCCAGGAAGAGCAGCCGGAAAACGAGTAAGGGCCGTCGTGGAGAGGGGCACGTCGGCGCCATCACCACCATCCCCTCGAGTGACACTGCGCACCGTCAGCCGGCGTATGGATGACAGCCTCATCGCGGACGGTTTGATAAGAGGAAAGCAGTGCCGCGTGCTGGTGGACACCGGGGCGGCCGTGACCATCATCAGACCTGACGTGGCGAAGGGTTTGCCGACAAGGAAGCCAAGCCGGCCATACCAGCTTGTCACGGCCTCGGGCGACACCTTGCCTGTGGAGAGGGAGGCCCTGCTGGAGCTGAACTTGGGACGGAGTGCCGTGCGTCTGTGGGTGTTCGTCGCGAAGGTGGCTGAGGAGGTGATCCTGGGACTGGATGCCCTCAGGAGCCATGAGGCGACGGTCGACGTCGGGAAGAAGGTCCTGCGGCTTAACGGAGAAGAGGTTATACTCCGTCAACCCGAAGAGCACCTTGGAATTTGCAGGGTCGTCTTGGACGAAGACGTGGTTATTCCCGCGAGGAGCGTGGTGGTGGTGACGACGCGACTGGAGGGCCAGAGAACCAGGAACATGATGCTGGACCAGAAGATGCCTGTAAACGGACTGTGTGTAGCCAGGGCATTGCTGCCGTGCCGAGAGGAGGTGGTCGTGAGACTGCTAAATCCTACGGACGCCGATCACGACGTCCAGGCCGGGACGGAGTTGGGAATGTGCGAGCCCGTGGTGAGCGTAACAGCTATCGACGAGACACAGGAGCCGGCGCCGAAGCAACACCTGGGGCCCCGGCTAGAAGGCTTGGTGGAGAGGGCGGCCGACCACCTGACCACAGAACAGCTGGAGAAGGTTCGACAACTGCTAAGGCGGTATCAGCGCGTCTTCAGCCAAGGTGATAGTGACTACGGCCGCACGGACAAAGTGCTTCACCGCATCGACACCGGGGACGCCCGGCCTATTCGGCAACCACATAGACGCGTTCCGCTGGCGAAGCAAGGGGCGGTACGAGACATGCTGGAGGACATGAGATCCAGGGGAGTGATTGAAGAGTCTGACAGCCCCTGGTGTTCCCCTGTAGTCTTGGTGACAAAGAAGAACGGCGAGCTGCGCTTCTGCGTAGACTACAGAAAGTTGAACGCCGTCACCCGGAAGGACTGTTTTCCCTTACCCCGGATTGACGACACCCTGGACACGCTAGCTGGTGCACAGTGGTTCTCAACCCTGGACCTGAGGTCGGGCTACTGGCAGCTAGCTCTAGACCCGAGAGACAAGGAGAAGACTGCATTCTCGACGGGCCAAGGGCTCTGGCAGTTCACGGTTATGCCCTTTGGCCTCTGCAACGCACCAGCTACCTTCCAGCGCCTTATGGAGTCAGTGATGAGAGGGCTGACTTACGATGCCTGCCTGCTATACCTGGACGACATCATCATCTTCGGGAAGACTTTTGAAGATCACCTCGAGAACCTGAGTAAGGTGCTACAGAGGCTGCAAGCGACCAACTTGAAACTGAACGCGAAGAAGTGCCAGCTCTTCCGCAAGGAAGTTAACTACTTGGGCCACATAGTCTCGGCAACCGGAGTGGCCACAGACCCGGAGAAGACACAGGCTGTGAGAGATTGGCCTCGCCCAAAGGATAGGAAAGAGTTGCGCAGTTTCCTGGGGCTGTGCAGTTATTACCGCCGCTTCATAAAGGGGTTCTCCAACATCGCAAAACCCCTCACCCGCCTGACGGAGGAACACCGGCCTTATGTGTGGACAGAGGACGCCGAAAACGCTTTCCAGCACCTAAAGGAGACCCTGTGCTGTGCTCCAATTTTGGGTTTCCCACAACCGGGTGGCGCCTTCATTGTGGACACCGACGCCAGCGACCATTGCATTGGAGGTGTCCTGTCGCAGATCCAGGACGGCCATGAGCGGGTGATAGCCTATTACAGCAAGACGCTATCCAAGGCAGAGAAGAACTACTGCGTCACCCAACGGGAGTTACTGGCGGTAGTAAAGACATTGGAGCACTTCCACAAGTACCTGTACGGTCAGCCATTCCACCTGAGGACTGACCATTCCGCTCTAACCTGGCTATTGACCTTTAAGAACCTGGAAGGCCAGACAGCACGTTGGGTCCAGAGGCTGCAGGAGTACGACTTCACCTCGGAACATCGTAGAGGGAAGAGCCACGGTAACGCAGACGCCATGTCCCGAAGACCCTGTCCAGAAGAGTGCGGCCAGTGCACAAGAGTGGAAGAGAAGGAGCGTGCCGCAGCAGTCCGAGTAGTTGTGGCAGTGCCTGCTGAAGGCTGGGATAGCGCAGGCCTGAGGAGGGAGCAGCTGGCGGACGCAGACTTGGGACCACTCTTGAGGGAAGTGGAGGCAGGGATGAGACCAACCTGGGAGGACATCGCACCGAGGAGCGCCACCTACAAGTCATACTGGGCCCAATGGGACTCGTTGAAGACCAGAGAGGGCGTGCTGTTCCGGGTATGGGAATCACCCGATGGGAAGACGCAGAGAGAGCAGTTGGTACTTCCCCGGAGTAAGGTCCCGGAAGTCCTGGAGGAAGTGCACGCCGGTACTTCGGGAGGACACCTGGGAGTGAACCGAACGATTGACAAACTACGGCAGCGCTACTACTGGCTGAGACTCCGAGCAGATGCTGAGAGATGGTGCCGTCAGTGTCACGTGTGCGCGGCGAGTCGTGGCCCTCAGACTAGGAGCCGGGGTCGCATGCTGCAGTACAACGTCGGAGCGCCATTCGAACGGATCGCCGTTGACATTGCTGGACCGTTCCCAGTGTCCGACCGAGGCAACAAGTACCTGATGGTGGTCGTGGACTATTTCACCAAGTGGCCGGAGGTGTATGCCATCCCAAACCAAGAGGCAAAGACAATCACAGACTGCCTCGTGGAGCAAGTGTTCTGTCGATTTGGGGTGCCGTTAGAGCTACACAGTGACCAGGGTACCAACTTTGAGTCCAACCTAATGAAGGAGGCTATACAAAGGCTTGGGGTGAACAAGACTCGCACTACGCCTCTACATCCCCAATCGGATGGCATGGTCGAAAGGTATATCAAGACCTTAGAGGAACACCTGAGGAAAGTCGTTGCCAGCCATCAGCGAGACTGGGACGTCAAGGTGCCACTGTTCTTGCTGGCCTATCGCTCGTCTACACACGACACAACTGGGATGACGCCAGCCAGCTTAATGTTCGGCCGAGAGTTACGCCTCCCTTGTGACCTGGCTTTTGGAAGCCCTCCGGAAGCGAAACAGCCAGCGACAGAGTATGTGGAGAACTTGGTGGACCATCTCCACGACATGCACGAGATGGCTCGCCAGAACATCCAGAAGGCGAGCGACCGCATGAAGACCAGGTATGACAGGCAAGCCAACAGCCAAGGGTTCCAGCAAGGTGACCTGGTCTGGTTGTACCGTCCTACCCGGACCAAGGGACGCTGCCCGAAGCTCCAGCAGCCATGGCAAGGACCGTACCAGGTGGTGAAGAGGATTAACGACGTGGTCTACCGCATCCAGAAGGTTCCCCGAGGAAAGATGTTGGTGGTACACCTGGATCGACTAGCCCGCTACGATGGTGCTGTTCGGGACGACCAGCTTTGAGGAGGGAGCAGTGTCACCCAATTAGCGGTAGGCATGAGGCCCACAGCTGTAAGGAAACCACAGGCCACCGAGCCACGCCTCCCATTAGTCTCTGTCACTAACTGAGGGGTGGTTAGGGAAGTGTCACCTGTCGCTCCACGTTTCTCTCCCCTTCTTCTGTGGTCTGGAACGTTCCGGTAATTTGCGGGGAAACCAGATACTTCTAGAAGAGCAGTGACATTCATATAAAAAAGGATTTCAGTGAGACAGTCAGTCAGTGTTTGACGTGCTAGCGCCGTGTTAATGAACGAGAAGACTGTGTGTAATTGTGTACGTGCATCTGAGCGGTAACGGACGAACTGGTGAATCGTAATTGGTGTATTACGTAATTTTGTGTAATTGGCAAGAGTTTAACTGTAAGTCGGTGGAAATAAAGAACATTTTTGAGTGGTGTAATTGGACTTTTTATTCCACGAACCCACAAAGTCACAATATTTAATGTTGCCGACATGCTTCTAAAAATGAAAGCCAACTACGTAACATAGTTTACAACACCATATACGGTACAGACTATAAGGGTCACAAAACTAAACTTGATACCTAATAAAACATTAAGATAGCCCGTGATTACCCTATAAAGGGCAAGAGCCTCTTTGAGGCGGAAACTTCCGTCCAGCCCGGAAATAATTATTATGTAATCCTATATATATAGTCTGTACAGTATTTACGTATATTAAGTTCTATGTATGGTTTAATTACATATACCATTTTTCAGTTATGTGTACACATGTAAAATGTTCTCGGCTTGTTGGCAGCTAAAGTTCTGTAAAGGGGAGAGGTTTATGACTCTGTTTACCTGCAACCATTGTCAGCCGAACCTAACGGGAGCATTCGTATATGCTAGGGTTCAAGGACCCAGAGCAACGTCTGTTTTAAAAGAAAGTGTGAGAAACCGGGAAACAAATAGGCATCAGCTGATGTTTGGCAGCCTATCAGAAGGCAGAACACCACCAACGCTATGTGTAGCGCCAAAACTCGACCAATGGTGTTTTAGATGAGCTGAAGCCACGGGGAGGCTTAGTTCAGTATAAATATTTCGGAAAACGAACAGAAACCCCCACTTGTCGACTGACCATAACGGCGAAATCTGCGCTAGTCGAGTTTAGATCCTCGCGTTTAAAATGGCCGTAGATTCCGAGTGTGAGAAGCACGAGAACGTGAAATCCGATCGCGAGGGTTAGAAAAAAGGTATTATTCGTCCCTGCGAAATCCAGCAAGCCGAGGACATTAGCTGACAGATATCAACAGTATCTGGCAATCATGTACATGTGGCAACAATAAAAGGCATTTATGACTGTGTCTCCGACGTCTACTTTGAGCTTCCCACCTGTCCACTTGACCCTGGCTCTCCGACCCCTGTAGCCAATCCGGCACAGATGAGTGCTTGCTCATGTGTGTTCATAAGTTCCTGATGCAGCCGAGGCACACATCGTCAAAAAAAATCATCGAGTAGCGTCGGAGAAAGCAGCAGAAGCAGAAGTCAGCAGCCACCATTTTGAGGGAGGACCTCAAAACGTGTCCTGTGACTTGGCGGACTTGGTTGAGACCAGCTGACGGTCTCATCTCCTACTTGACGACAAGTGAGCTTGGCACAAATAATATGGTTAGCTAATCCGTGCAGATACCTAATTATAAGATTGTAATTCTTGTGTCTTTGGCTACAAGAGAAACAACACCAACAATAAATACATTAGTAACTAGAATACAGAGAGTAAAAACTAGGAGAATGAAAAAATTGAGGTACTTATTGATTTTTAAGATAGATTTGTTTAATGTAACCTACCAACATTGATCTTATAGCGGCAACGATAAGATGGTATAACAAATTTTGTATACAGTTGGTCAGCACAATTAACATTTTAGGTTACGGTACAGTACAAACATATAAGTTCACATAAACTATACATTCATAGAGAACTGATGAATCGATATTGCACAGCACTATGTTCATTCTTGTTATGTATTACTTATTAATTATAGTTATTCTCACTTCACAGAATACACCGAAACCAGGTAACACTGAATATATTTTCATGTTGAAGAAGTTAATTTACAGTCTTGTAGAAATATATACAGTGATTGTAGAATCTTCGGTTCATCTAGTAGGGTATGAAGATCTTCAAGAATTTTATGAAGAGTCCTATAGGTTGAGTAGCAAGAACATTCATCTATAATATGATTTACTGATAATGGTTGGTGGCATGGTGCACAGTGTGAAGGTTACCATGGGTAAGCTTTGCATGTCCAATTCTAAGTCTGGAGAGTAATACTTGTTGTTTTCGACTTATATGTTTATAAAGACATTGATTAGGAGATATGTTTAGTTTCACTTGTTGGAGTTTACTATCGTCATTGGTTTCTAGCCAATGATGTTTCAATTCTTGAATTATTTTCTTGTTTATATGGCTTATTACATCTTCATGTGGTATTGGAGGGTATAGCGGTGGTTGTTTTGCTGCTTCTTTAGCAGCTTCATTAGCGTTTTTGTTTCCGGATATTCCTTGGTGGGATGGTATCCACGCCAACAGTATTTCTTTGTCTTCTAGAATAAGTTTATTGTATAAATTTTGGATATACTTGATTATCAATTTAGTGGACGACAAATCTTGGAGGCATCTGTGTAAATCACATATTTTGGGTGCATTGCAGAGTTTATCACCTCTAGCAACTTTTTAATTTCATATAATTCACTAGAGAATATTGTGTAAAATTCTGGTAGTTTATATAGCATTGTAACTTCTTTTGATATTCTTGAAACAAAACGTACGTTTGAGGGATCGGTTAGTTGGCCTATTGCTAGGACATATTCTCTTATTGATATATCATTATGGGCTTCAATTACTAAAGCTTGCTCTCTGTTTGGGTGTAAACTTCTAGAATATGGTACATTTCTAGATGAATTATAACCATTGGTCTTGTTTAGCTGGCAGCGATCAGCTGCAGCCATTTTTAGGTTAAGGTTAATACCGTCAAATATTATCTGATTAATACTTATTACGTTTATCCACTCATCGGATTCTATTCTTATAGCTGTGCTGAAGTTACACTGTGTAAATTTCAATAGTTAATACTCTTTAAACTGACTTTATTACTAATTATATATAATTATTTATGCAGAAACACTCAGAACATTAAACTTCGATCACGGCCTCCTAAACCAGATTCGACGTACTTTTTAACCTAGCCCCTGTATCACTATATTCCATCTCGGCCAGCTGCCTAGTATTTATGTCGCTATTTTGGAAAACATGAAAGAAAACCCGTCGTTCATTTAAGGTTTTTGCAACTTTTTGGTCCTCATTCAGGGTTGTAAGTGCTAATGCGGGGTGTGTATATTACCGAATAGAAGGGCAGAGCTCCAATAAGGGCTTTTGTGCTAAAAGGATTAATTTTTTCACATTGGAGCATAATCTGCGGGTTGCATGGATAAGAATAAATGGGGTCATGTGTGTGTGTAGTGTTTAACACCCGCTTTTACTACATATGGTACCGCAGGTGATGACACTGACGATACATGAGAAGAAGATGGAGCACCTGTAGAATGAGATGGATGCTGAAATCGGAGATCCCGGAGAAAACCCGCCCCAGCATAGTGTTGTCCACTACAAATCTCACTTTGCGGTCGCCTGCAATCGAATCCGGGCCGCCATGGTGAGAGCCAAGCGGTCTAACCACTGAGCCACGGCGCGGCCGTATAAATGGTGCCAGCTGACTTACCTGGTAGCTATTTAAGTTTATGCAGTACTTATCATTATACTCGTAATGCTGTATTCGAAAATATTACTTCTCCTAGCTTTAATTTTGTACTTTTTACGTATGAGCAGACATCGGAACCCATACACCTTTAGAGGGATATGAAGTTTACGAGTCTCGCAGTATATAACTGCTGACGTCAGTCCCGGGGACAACATGCATGGATAGTCCGGTTCACAACGCGTAGCTTTAGTTTCATTACAACTACTGCTTGCCACGCAGGTAGATCTCTCTTCCAGGGAGTGCAAGGTGTTTTTAACATATTGTGTTAATAGCTTTACTTTCACGATTACTGGACAATTTTCATTTTATAAATCAAAAGTTTTGGGTAATATCAACAACCATTAACCAGCTTGGAGAATGTACTTTAGAACTGACTAAAAGCAGTCGAAGAGGTATCGGCAAAAATTATCAATATAGACAATATACCAACTATCAAACCAAAAACAAATGAATTGTCCAGTACTCAACACAAAAATACTGCGTAGTATAAGTCTCGGACAAACATAGGAAAATGATTTGTACTACTTATATGCACCATTAACGTCATGTGACCATTAACGTCATGTGACGAACGAATTTTCTCCCAATATTCTTATGTCATTTCAGCGAGAGGCGCAGAAAATTCACATTCGATAATTTACGAATGAACATGGCTGTTGACTGTAATTCCCGCATCGAAAGCAATGAGAAGGATGGCATGATTTAACGTAGCTTACATTTTGTATCTGTACCGGACTGTATACACACATACACACACAATGCTTCGGTATAATTGTTGACACAGACGTTTGTTGATGTCGCGCCTGAACTTGTATGGTACCTGGGCACGTGAATTGAATGCTAAGGTGTACGGGATCCGATGTCTGCTTATGAGGCATACTTATATATTGTGACTTTGTGTGTTCGTGAAATTAAAAGTCCAATTGCACAACTCAACAATGTTCTTTATTTCCACTGAATTACAGTCGGAACACTTGCCGATTACAGAGAATTACGTAATGCACACAATTACAATTCACCGGTTCGTCTGTCACGGGTCCACTGCACTCGCAGGTCCGATGCACGTTCACAGTCTTCTTGTCCGTTAACTCACTCGGCGTTCCTCACGCTGCTCGCCAAGAACTAACTTCCTCCGGCCCGGCGCGTCGCTTATATAAGACCAACTGAACTATCTAGAAGGTTCCGGATTAGATGATATATCCTGTATGTTCGAGAACTCAAAGGGAGGGGAAAGCGACGGCACAGTGATGTTTTTCCAGCCACCCCTCGTTACCACTATAAGACAAATGAGTGGGCGTAGCCGAACGCCTCCTGCCTGGATCCATCGACGGCCGGCTCCACAGGAAGTCTCGACGTTCGGGTGACAATATTGACAAAAAGGAAAGAACAAAGGGAGTGTATAGCGAGTGCGTGGAGATTAAAAGTAATAAGAATTTTTTTTTCCAATTCCCGTGATAATAGATAAAATTAGATAAAATAGATAAAATATATTCCCGAAGTTGACCAACGTGATCCATGGTTTTTTCGGGCGCTTTTCCGGGTTGGGATAATTACATCCACCGAATTTCCTATACCCCATTTCATCTCCATTATTTTACATCATCTCCCATCTGGTACTTTCTTTCAGGGTGGAAGTGTCGGCGGATGTCCCGACTCCTTGAATCGGCCACCCTCCTCCCGCCTCGTCCTTCCTCCGGGAGATGTCTCACTTCAGGCTTAAGTACAATAAGCTACAGGTGTAGGTGTGAATCCCCCCCATAATTATCCTAATACTAATCTCCCGAGAACAGTGACCCAAAAGCTAAGATTCCACACTTGGTGTCACTTGAAATACAACTTCGATCAATGACATATTCGAAATTATTTGGAATTACTTAGCCGAGCTTAACGGTATAAGCTATTGAGCGTTTCGGACTAATACTCACCCAAATCGCAACACATTCTTGTGTAAGAGTGAACATGGCCAGGTACACAAACGGCATGCACATTTCACGTAAATGTTCAAAGGGAAAGCAGCACCCAATACGTGGTGTTCGCCTTCAGCAAATGTACAACTTTTCTCCAGTTTGGCATGCTGCCTCATTCCACATTAGCTTTCATGCCATTAACTTCGCCCTATATGTCAAAGGAGCATACGTTGTATTAGCTTACGTTTCTCATAACAGATAAGCTGTTTCCTACCAAATCCTCTGATCTAGAAATTACATCTGAAGGGAGCTACCACGGAACCGTACGATAAAACAAAGCTACACATGACCAATGACTTACTAACAAAAAGCGGCTTAGAAGTGATGACAAATTTGCGAAACAACATAAAAGAAAGTGATGACCTGCCAAATAGCTGGAAAATAAGTATGATCGTGCCTATTTATAAGGCGAAGGAATGTGAGGTGCAAATAAATCAGAAAACTACAGGGGAATAGGTCTGTTATCTATATTAGGAAAAATATACAAAGGTATATCAGCAGAAAGGCTAAGAATATGGATATAACAAGGAAGGAAGCTGTCTGAATTTCAAGCAGATATCAGGAAAGAAAAACGGACAATAGTCCGTTAGTTAATTGATGGAAATTAATTATTTCTCTACAATAGCCGTATCTAGGCTAAGATTTTTGATAGATAGAGTCAACATGAAAAATTCAATGCCATGGCCGGGATTTGAACCATGGATCTCCTGGTTTCCGTCCAGTCTCTCTTAACCTTTGAGCTACCATCGCCAATGTGCCGCTCTGACATTAAATTCTCCATTTGACTCGTATATTTCCCCGCAAGACCACTAGGGGTTCTCGCAAATCCCGGCCATGGCATTGAATTTTTCATGTTGACTCTATCTATCAATAGATAACCTGTTCATAATAAAGACCATATTAGACAAATACCTCAGGAAGAAGACCGGAAGGGTATATATGTTATTTGCGGATTTTGAGAAAGCTCTAGTTTGGAAACTGAAGATGAAAGGGGTAAGTGGAAAATACAAAGTAGAGAAAATCTATGAAGGGGTAAGTTTTTTCATAAGGTGGGAGATGGCAGAACAAAAAAGTCCTAAGGCAAGGATGCAAAATGAGTCCAATTTTATTTAAGTTATTTATAGAAGAGATAATGGACAATGCTAAAGAAGGTAATCAGCACTGTCCGGTAATAGCAAACAAAGAAATTCCTGGTCTGCTATATGCGGAATGGCAGGACCTATAATGCTAGTAGGATTGCAGAAATCAATAAATGAAATCCAGAAATTCTGTGGAGAGTTGGGAATAAAAATAAGTAAAAATAAGTCAGAAGTTATGGTCTTCAAGGAGGGAGTAAAACTAAAAAGGGTAAAAATTAGGTAGTAAATGGAAAGAGGGTAGACGTGTTCTTAGGAGTGAGGCTGAATAACAATGGAAAGTGGGGAGCACACAGGAGAAAAATGAAGCAAAAGGAAAGGCGGCAATGAATGGAATAAGAATATGCAAATATAAGCTAGAAATGAGAACCAAGTGGTTAGAAAGAATGTATGAAGCAGTGGAATCCAAAATGCTCTATGCAGTGGAGATTGGGGGGGGGGGGGGGGCACACAGAGGTAAACAAAACGGTGGACCAAAACTTCAGAAGGTTTTGTAAAGAGCTTCTAGGCTTACCAAGATCAGCCCCTAGGGAAGTAGCTTCAGTAGAATTAGGAAAAACAAGAAGAACTGGAATAATAATGGAAAGAATAATAAAATTTCGGTATAGCTGTTTGGACAAAGAAGACGGGGAAATTATGAAATTATGCATGAGACAGCACAAATATTAGAGAACTCAAATAGTTGGTGGACAGAGGTAGGTGGAATTATGGAAAAAATAAGAATGGGGATATATGGAGATTAGAGGAAAGGAATACAAGCGATGTGGGTAAATTAGTAAAATGCAGAACAGAAGATATAGAAAGAGAGGAAATATGGGGAAGTTTATAAAATATGAAATCATTACAATTTTACAAGCAAATAAAAAGAAATTGGGGACGAGAAGCATATGAAGATTGCTGCAATAGACCAGAGAAAGAAGGGTTAACTTGGATGAGAACAGGAACATATAAACATACTTATAGGAATTCTTATAAACTGTGTTCATGTTGACTGCATCACATTGTCTGCTGTCTGCTCACGGCATGTTGCCGTTTCTTTGAATACAGAATTTCTTTTGTTTGAAACATACGGCGAATGCAAGCATTTAGAGGATTTCGGTTTCTTTTACGAAAAAAGAAGCATTTTCGAAACATTTGGGCCCATACAAACAAAAAACGACTGTGAAAATGACATAATTTGATATATAAAATATTCTGAATAAGAATGTGTGTTCAAAGCTCCAAATTATTACAATTTATTATACAGGCTGTTACAAAAAGGTTCGGCCAAACTTTCAGGAAACATTCCTCACACACAAAGAAAGAAAATATGTTATGCGGACATGTGTCCGGAAACGCTTAATTTCCATGTTAGAGCTCATTTTATTACTTCTCTTCAAATCACATTAATCATGGAATAGAAACACACGACAACAGAACGTACCAGCGTGACTTCAAACACTTTATTACAGGAAATGTTCAAAACGTCCTCCGTTAATGAGGTTACATGCATCCATCCTCCGTCGCATGGAATTCCTGATGCGCTGATGCAACCCTGGAGAATGGCGTATTGTATCACAGCCGTCCACAATACGAGCACGAAGAGTCTCTACATTTGGTACCTGGGTTGTGTACACAAGAGCTTTCAAATGCCCCCACAAATGAAAGTCAAGAGGGTTGAGGTCAGAAGAGCGTGGAGGCCATGGAATTGGTCCGCCTCTACCAATCTATTGCTCACCGAATCTGTTGTTGAGAAGCGTACGAACACTTCGACTGAAATGTGCAGAATTTCCATCGTGCATGAACCACAATGGGGTATTTTGACAATTGTCTGCACGAATGATTTCAATTTACATTTTAAGAGAAATACTAAAATGAGCTCTAACATGGAAATTTAGCGTTTCCGGTCACATGTCCACATAACATATTTTCTTTCTTTGTGTGTGAGGAATGTTTCCTGAAAGTTTGGCCGTACCTTTTTGTAACATTCTGTATATACCATATTGTGACTCTGTGGGTTTGTAGAATTAAACGTACGTAGGAGTACACTGTTCAATTCTCACGTAACAACATTACGTCACATACACAAGGTCTACCAAGGACGATGACAATAGCAAAAAGCTATCTGATTGCATCAGCTCCCATTACAACACTCTACAGCTGTTTACTGCTTACGACTCTCACGACTGAATCTTGGCGAGTCGTTGCCTTCTTAAATACCTCAGTAACAAAGATTATGGTCTTCAAAAAAGGATAGAGGTTGCGTAAGGATGCGAAATGGGAGGTTAATAGAAGAGAAATAGAGGTAGTAAGGAGATTTGATTATTTGGGTACAAGGTTGAGTTCAGATAGCAGCTGGAAAGAACAAAAAAAAAATGTCTGTGGCAAAAGGTAAAATGGCCATGAGAGTGATAAGATCATGCTACAGTAAACTGCCAGATATAAATGTCAAATGGTTGGAGAGGATCTATACGGCAGTAGTAGAAAATAGAATGTTACATGGATCAGAGGTATGGGGATTAGCTGAGGCTTGGAGAGAGACTAATAGAGTGCATAGATCCTTTTGTAAATACATATTGGGATTACCAATAGCATCACCTAATGGGGCTGCACAATTAGAACTGGGCAGGTATTCTACTAAAATAAAAATCTTGTCAAGGGCAATGAAATATTTATACATAATCACTAACTAGGACGATGGCAATATAATTAAAGAATGTTTTCATATTCAAAAGAGAAGTAACTGGGGTGGGTCTTGGGCACATAAAATGTATGACTTGTTGAAGCAGATAGGTATGGCTCATTATTGGAAAAATCCCGAGTATGGGTATAGAGGATTCTGGAAAGAAGTTAAGCTAAGATTAGAAATTATTGACAGACAAGAAATTTTCGCCAATACAAGTGACACAAGCTCACTGAGATTATATAGAGAAATAAAAACAGCCTGGGGGAGGGAAGAATATATAGATATATGTAGTAAGTTAGGGCGAGAAGGTTTTGCTTGGGCGAGAACAGGAGTGAGAAACATGAAAGGTATAGATCAAGAGAGGGAGCTAGATAAATGTCCATTGTGTGGAGAAGAGAATGCAGAGTTCCATTGTATAATAAATTGTAGTCAAACAAAGGTATGGAGAGAGCAGACTTGGCTACGTAAATGGGACAGTTTGTGGGGGTGAAGTAGTAATTAGAAAAATGTTGTCAGTAAAAGGATAAAAGAACAGGAGAAATATAGGGAATTATTTAGGGAAAGTTAAAGAGAGATGGCTAAGAACAATTAAGAGAAAAATGTAGAGTGAGATAGGCGAAATGGCAAAAAGTGTAAAAAGGAGGAGAGGGCCTCCAATACACAAAAACCTAGGGTTAGGTGTATGGGGACTGAATTACTGTTCAATGGTGGGCAACATGATAACATGATAGGAGTTTCAGGATTTAGGAATATATGGCATATTTCAGCATGGATTTTATAATTGTAATCTTGATTTTGTATTTCCATTTGTTGATGTAAAATGAAATAAATTACTATTACTATTACTATTAAATACCTCAGTGATAAATTCTAGATATTTCCGGAACAATAAATAAACCGAATAATCTCTATCAACCGAGACGTCACCAGAAACTTCCATTTATCTCAGTTTGTTTGCTTCGGCAGACCTTTATCTCGCGCTACCTTTAACTGCTTACTCAAGCTCTTTATTACCGTGAAACACTATCCGTCTGTTATTGATTTGCGCCGAAACTTTTATGCCCGTTGCCGCAGCAATATTATTAGCAAGTAGCAACAACGCGAGGGTAAAAAGGGACGAAGCTAATGAGAACTCCCGTGTGTTAGATAGAGAGAAATATATCCCATTTACTTCCATATTGTCTTTTAAAGTTGAGACAAGCTATAGTAGAGAATCTGAGACTGGGAATGTGAGTTTTGGAAAGTCGAATGTTAAATTAAGTGAGGCTAAACAGAATCTGAATTGTGTAAATAGTCTTTGTCGAGATAACTGAAAATAAACATATTTCTGCATGCTGCCATTACGAAGAGACTTCGTGATCTCATATTGAAAGAAATGTGTGATAAACCACAAAAGAAAATATATAGTTTCTTCATACCAAACAAATAAAGATTATGTATTTAAAATCAGGTGTGTCTACGTAAGGTGTGTCTTACGTATAATAAAATTATACAGTACATATTCTAATTTCATGTATCATTTTTCTCTGTAGTGTTCATTTCACTTAATTCAGACAACATTGAGCCCCTACTGGTCCAGAATAACGAGGTTTTACTGTACTAAAGTAACAATATTCGTGGTTAAAATTATTTCTTACAATATGCAAAGAAGAGAACAGAATCTTACCTGTCTTGCAGATAGCCAAAAATGTAATTTCCAATGAGGCCACCAATACCAAGAAGTATCAGCGCTAGTGTAGGGTAGAAATCTTTATCACAGACAAGGTCCCACTGAAAACAAAAAGAAAAAAAATACGTACTTAGTACATAAACAGCAAATTCGTTGAGAAGAAATTACTCCTTACTGAAAATACATTAAATGTTTGTTTCTGTAAACACAATATAATAATGCGATAAATTAATACATAAAGTAAATTTGTCCTCTACAAGTTCTAATATCTGATGGATGATATTTCATCAGTTTGGTGTTCCTAATTATTAAATTGACATTGGTGCAGCTGAGCAGATTTAATTATTTAACTACATAATTATCCAACATAATTGATACCGTAAACGCAAATCAATAGGGCTGGCAGCACATGTAAACAGAATCAAAACTGTTCCAACAAACATGGATCCATCGTAAAACTATTGTAAATATATGTGTTCCATCCGCCAGGACTTCAATGTTTTGATATGCGTTACAACTTGTGTGACGCGATTTGAGTTGTGTACTTTAATTTGAAAATTGAACATTGGCGAGAAGTGCTGGCTTATTAAGTTACAGAACCTGGAGAATGGATATTGTTTCACAGTTCAAAACGGTGGTAGTTACATCACCTTCTGAGGACCGTCACTTGTGCGCATGGAGCTTATATTCATGACACTTTAAGGGATTCTTAATTAGTAAAAAAGTTACAATTTCTAAGCAATTATGTAAGTAAAAAGGCTTGGGAGTAAGAAATTATAGACGTAAGAAGACCTGAAAGATTATCAATTGAAAGACAAGAATTAAGAAGATCAGATAGAATAAAAGAAAGACTTGTTAGAGAAAATTTTAATGCAAATGGATCCTTAAATATAATAATAGAAGAAGAGGAAATCGAACAAATTGGACAAATATAGAAGAGGAAGAGAATTTATTAAATGAGGAACGAGAGTAGTTAAATAGAAAATATTATGTGGTTTCGACAGATGGGCAGAAAGAAGAAGAATTAGACCAAAGAAATAATTAATGAAATTTTATATTGTTTATTTGGATTTAGTGTATATTTGTAAAAATAAATAGGAATTATTGTGTTTAGTTTCAGAATTAGGTAAAAGGTATCTTAATAATTAGTATTAAAAGTATGTATTGTTGTTTAAAATTATATTTAATCATCATCTAAATTAGATATGTAATATATAAATTTCTTTTTGAATTATGAGTTTAATTAGGAAGATTAAAATAAGAAAAGAAAAGAACAAATAAATTTATTATTCTTGTGGTTAATTTAAAAATAAATTCTGGTTACCAGTACTTTTAAATATATGTTATAAATAAAATAAATTTAGCTGAGATTTTTCCAGTTTAAATTAGAATTGCTGGCTTCCAGCAATTATCAGTAGCTTTTTGTAGTTTTGTATAGTTTTTGTTATTTAAATTTATCTGTAATGCTTGGTTAAGTAGTTAAAAGAATATTAGTATTGTGTTCAGTAGAAATTTGCTGGTTACCAGTAAATTTTGTAGTATGATAGGTAGTAGTAGTTTTTTTATTTTGTGTTTTATCAATTTTGTTTTTGTAGTTGTAGAAAATCTGAAACAATTATGTATTATTAACAATGTAATGTTTTATTAAGGAATAATAAATGTAAAACTTTAATGTGTGCCCCGGTAAAGTTTCAAGGAGCCGGGGTATGATATTAAGATTTTATTTTATTTTATTTTTATTTTATTTTTATTGTGCGCATGGAGCTTGACAGCAACACAAATTGTGGGGAAACGGTTTTCATATACGACAGGGCTAACCGCAATGTTCTAGAAAATGCGTAATTGCTCCAAGAAGTACATCCTGTGAAAAACGCAAGGAACATCGCACGTTTACAGAGCAAGTTAGCTCCTCTATAAACAGGAAAGCTTCACAGAAAGTTGAAGAGCAGATGGACCTACACTCATTACGTCTGAAGTTGAGGAATGGTGTTGGTTGCAGAATAACTCTCACCATGTACTTCGCTGGAGAAAATTGCTTTATTACATCGAGGCAGTAGATCAACGGAACTGTGCACGTCTTTGCCACTTACGTTATCCGTTCAAGGAGCCATACATTTCTTGCTTTTCCTTTACCTCAATCCTTCCTCGGAGACTTATGCAGAGAAGATCCACTTGTGGGATGAGATGTTAAATGTTACCTCCATTAGCTAATCTATTCTACATGGTAATACACCGTACCCTTACAGCTGAAGGGATAACCTTCAGTAATTCACAATTTGTTCCTAGAATGAACTTTGTTTATTGATTGCACATCAGACTCTAATCCTTGTTTCACATAAGCTTGCCGCGTATCTCTTAACGGTCACGTGACATAAACACCTCTCATTCGCTGCTGTTGTGTATAGACTGTTGTGCGGTAAAAATTATTTCGTTATTTAACATGATGATTTATCTTTATATTCTGAAGAGAATTGTCGAATTTATATTTTCGTAACAGCTTGAATTAAATATATTATGCAACAGAGTTGATTTTCCTGAAATACATGTTAATTCTTAAACTACGTTAAGAGGAGGTTCCTTTCCTTACAATCCCGCCTTTCAAATGACAAGACATCACGTGCTTTAGCGGTAGTGGTGACATATTTGTTTATATGACTTTTATCACTGACCTTGCTTTGAACTGGATTAGTCATATCGACATTCGAAGGTGTGCTGTGCCGAGAGCTAAATTATTTTATTGATCGTTTATTGGGCGTGTACTTATTATATGTATAAAGGCAGAGTCTACCACCAGTTTTTCTTTGTAACATCGCAAGGGTAAACCTTTACATGTGTTGCATGTGTTTAATGCACTCACAGAAAAGAATCCGCCTTTGTCAGTGAGAGAAGTTGAACAGCTGTGCTCTGAACTAACAGGTGTGAGTGTTAGATCCGTAGGAACATCGTGACGTGAAATTGAGACAACAGGAAAACTTACCACTCCAGGCAAAAGCAGGAATAAACAAAAGCGTGTGCCCGTAGAATACGATGAGTTCGTGCTGTGCGTCGTCATGTGCATAGTTTTTTCTTTAGAAACGAACTCCCTAACATCAATAAAATTTATCTGCTGTAAATGATGCATATTTGCAAATTTCAGCAGATCTAGTCTGTATAGATTGCATATAAGCTGGGGTTTGTGAGTGTAAAAATGGGCTAGAAAAGTCTGCTAAGAGACAGATGCGACATTGCTGTGTGGCGAAGACGTTATTTAAGGGTATGTATGACTGAAATTTCATGAAAATCGTGAAAATAATGACCTTTTTTTATTTTAATTCTATAAAATAATTTAGACATTCCCGAATGTGAAAAATGCATAATTTGCCTCCGGACGCCATTTTTAAATGCTTATTTAAATGTTGGTGGCCTTTAAACTCTGTCAGAGTCACGCCCTCTTTTGCATACATCCACATTCTTTGTGTGTTTTCCGTTCTTAAATTTTCAATTCAAGAAAAGAAAAATAAGGCTTTCAGACAAAATGGTTCCTAAAATGTTGCCAATATATCAGAGGCTGGCTTCTACAACATTAATAGAGATGTGCAAAACAGGAAAAACACAGAATGCCAATGAATCTTTGCATCATGTCATATGGAATAAGTGCCCAAAGGAAGTTTTCATATCAAAACAAAAATTGGATCTTGCTGTTATTAAAAGCATCAGTGAGTTTAACATGGGTAGTCTTAAGTCATTGGAGCTGCAGCAAAATATCAGAGGTGAAAGTGTAGTAGACTCAGCAAGGAAAACTTCAGTGCAGCGAGATCAAACTGGTATCCTGCAAAGCAAGAAGCGAAGTTGTTGAGAAGAAAAGCAACATCTAAAGAAGAAAAAGGTGGAAAAAGCAGCAACAGAGGAGATTAAAAAGAAATCTGACGGTCCAACCTATCAGCCTGGTGGAATTTAATGTGAGTTATGCAATCAAATCTTTAATCACTGTTTTTTCAATGTTCATATTTTCAGCATTTTTCTTCCTGTAAAATGCTCCTTGCGATGCAGTTTTTGTACTACATTCATGAAATTTCCTAAACAGGTTCAGAATATCATGAGGAATGTAAATTGCCCTAGGTTTTATTGTGAAATGTATATAAGCATATATTTTTAATTTTCAAACACAAAACTTACAGTTTTTTAGACAAAAAAGAATAGTTGTAAATTAAAAAAAAAATGTGACCTAAACTAAAGGAGACACAGAAAAACCCAGAGCAATTTCAAAACATATGTGTATTATGAACATAGGGTTAAAATATTAGACCAAAATTCAAAATATTTTGTCGCAAGGGACTTTTTTAGTGACGTAACAAAAAACATACAAAATTTATCATAATTTCTAAACTGCTGGAGAAAAATGGTTTAAATTTAGGTTGTAACATGTTCACATTATACTACACCTATGTAAATTTGAAAAAGCTAGCATTATTAGTTCAGAATTTGAAAATGTCAGTCATACATACCCTTAAGGACAATCAGATCTTACCGAGATACAAATCGCAAAACGTACTACCTTGACAAGACTTGGATGAATGAAGGACACATGGAAAGTAGAGTATGGCGTGACACAACTTTAAGACAGAAAGACAAATATTTTTGCAAGGTATGTGTGCTGGTTTTAAAAAATTCCTGTAGAAAAGGCCTTCGGCCTTTTATTATAAGCTTGTTTCAGTTTCATGCTCATTCATTCAGTTTCAACTTGCTCAGTTTCATTATAAACTTGTACTTTTGCACGCCTTCATATCCATATTTCTATGATTTTATTTATCGTCCTGGCAATTATTATGATGTTTACTGCAGGTTTAAGTGTGACGGGAAGGCACCGCCTATGGCCTATGGCGCGAAAGCATTAGCCAATGAGGGTGAGGGGGAAGGTAGCTGCACGCGGAGTGATACATGTCAGCGGGGGAAGGTTATATGAAACAGAGATTAGTGAATCCTTGTTTTCCAAGTGACAGTCTGTTTACAAACAACATTCACAGCGTAAGACTTGAAGGTTTCACAGCGAGCATTACTAACCAAGGCTTCGCGGGTGATCAGCCGCGTCAAGTTAATAAAGGTCGAGCTTTCGGCCATTCCAAACTCCATGGCCTTCTTCTTAAGGACGTTAGCGTACATAGTACGTACATAATGAAGAACTGATGCATTTTGCTGCTGCTCTGATAGCATAGATCGAGGTGTTTAAATAATTTTTAATTAATCCTCCAACGTTGTCATATCAGACTAATGAAACGAGTGAAATGATACTCAAGTGAGTCCTAGATCCATAAAGCCTACAGTTTCCTGACATTAAACTCTCGCGATAAGGAAAACCCCGGCCAACACCTTATCCAGGTAACTCACCCTGACCCGAGACTCGAAATCGGGACCTCTTGAACGTGAGGCAGAGGCGCTACCACCTACCCAACATAGGCAAGCCTAGATCGAGGTGGATCTGTACTTTGGCCTGCAAGGCAAAATAAACTAAATTAATTGGATTTTATGTCTACGGTTACTTCGAAAGTTTGTAGTGCTCGACACATGGTGAAAACCTTGATATGAAAATTCTGTATACTTGTATAATTATTCTAAAATGATTGAAATATAGAAATAATTCGAAATTTAATACAGAAACGAGTACCGCCGTGCGTCCAAATGCGAGGGCGATGGTTTGAACGCTTTTTAATAAGTAAAGGTTTAAAAACGAGTAAAATGTTTCAACACTTTGATAAAATAAGGAATCAGGGGAGATTCAGCTAAAATAGATCGAAAATTATACAATAATTTGTATTTTTAATTATTTATCTATTAGGTAGTTGTTTAAATAAAGCCAATGGAGAATTGAAACCACACAATAGCAATCACTTTACAAATATTCCCTGTTTACTGGAACTGTTGCTTTATTCAACTTATCTTGCAACCTGTTCAGAAAATTAAAAATTTAAAAAAGCTGCATACACAACTTTTTTGCTAATCTCTTCTAAAGTGTGTCATTTTGATAGAAATTTATAATTATATAATTATAAGTATATTTTAAGTATATCTCCTGATAATAATTTGATGTGAAGTAAGATCGATTTAGTTAAAACTGCCTTGACCTGGATATACTCAGATATCACAGTTCTGTGAGGTGGCAATTTTACATTTATTTTAACATAGAAGTTTGCAAAAATAACATTTAAATTGCATAAGCTGGGAAAGCGACGATAGCTTTATTTCACGTGATATAAAAGAAGCAAGTAAATAATTTGAGGTTGGAATTTCCTTATGAAGGTACCCGAATCCAACGACAATGAACGTAATAAATTTATAAATTGTTGGAGGAGAAGAAATTGATGGAGGTGTGAAACAGTTCTCCTGGCCTAACTAGATAGAAATAGATTACAATGTGTTGAATTTTATTTCATTTTAGTGTGGAAAAATTCACTGTAGAAGAATTTCGTAAATCAAATCAGATTGTGAATGAAATGTTTTAGGTAGACAGTAGGAAATATTCTTCCTATGGAAAGATTATAATAGCACTCTATTGATCTATTAAATAGTAAGAAAAATGTTTCAACAATCACCTGAAAAATACATTGATGTCCCATTGATTAATGATAACAAGGAACTAAATTGTATATTAAAACATGACATCAGAGGTTCTATCCCTTTTCAGGCTACGTCTAATACATACCCAGCTGCAGAATGGGTGGCCTATACGGGACATTGCAGGGGCTTGAACTACAACTTAGACGTTCAGAGCTCGTCCCATTCTGCGATGCTTCTTGTTGGAGGTTATGTCTTATTTCTCATCAAGCATAGAGTATAGAAACATTTGCCACTTTATGTATGTAGAACATGCTTTTCTGTCAGTAAATCCTTGGAAATGCGATCTCCTATGTAATCTCAGCGAGTGAGATGAAATAACAATAACTTGTGAAGCCACATTTAACTTGGGGTGTTTCGCTGTTTCCTGAGATTGGTAGGCGAATCTCCTACAATAAATTTCCAGGCAATATCTTTTCCCTTAATTGTTCGCTTTCATAAATTTCAGGGCTGTAAAACCAGGCTACGGCATTTGGGGTATTTTTCCGATACGGCGGAGATTTGCTCTTTGTACAGGATTTATTTTTGGCGCTGGATGGCTGAATGCGCCTCTTCCATTAATCAAGAAGCTAATGATAAGGAGCAGGTAGAATTGCAACTCTGGAATTTTTAAAGATCCTATGCTTGCTAACGCAATAGAATCGCGTCTTCATTCCCTTCTGCCTATCGAAGAAAGTGCTTGTTCATTGCTTTCTTTTCTCTAAAAATGGCACTAACCTGACAAATAAAATGAGTTCGTGAATAGCCAGGGTGCTATTCTGCTTTATGAATTGTTTCTGTGTAAATGATAGATAATGTGTTGCTACTCAAACTGTGTAGATCTCGTTAAAACTAATGATTTATGTCAAATATTATTCTTTTGAATTTTCAAGTATTTTATACTTCCTCGACTGTAGCTTTTTTATTTCTATGGCTAGAGATCATAATTTGAAAGTTATCTTGAGGTGGCTGCTTTGAAAATATGTTACTAATACTTTAGCCTACTTTAATATTTGTATTTAAAAGAAACTAGAGATTCATAGGAATTAGACAGCGGAAGTAGAATAGCAGAAAGTACGTAGCATTAAGTTGCAAGCTTTTCTCATAGCACTCACCTTCTCTCTACTGTGGGAAAATGCGACGTCCATTTTGCAAAAAGCTTTTTCATTTGTCCACTTCTTTCACACAAGACACTTTCGAGATGCTTTTAGCCTCAACAATTTCACGCACCTTGATTCGCCGATCGACCAGCACGGACGATATACTGCATTACACCTCTCCGTGCACCTTTTCAACGATTTCTTGTGATGTTCAATTTTGAGTGACTTGGAGTAGCCACATCTGAACTCAAAGCCGAATGATGAAAAGAAACGCCAATTTTTTTTTTAAAAAAAAGGATGAGATGTATGCGAGTTTCTTCAGGAGCCAAATCTGTTACGAAATAACCAAATAAGTTAATAAAGAGAAATTTCTGCATTCCTTCTCTGCATCTGCATTCATACAACAACAAATGTACTGCCGTGCAGTGTTTCAAAAATGCTACAGTAATTTTTAGAGAACAAAATCATTATATAATACTGTAATCTGAGAAACTATCAGATAAATTTTCGAAAAACTAACTGCACTCACTTGACCTCCTGTATTCACTCTCGTCCAGATTATTCTTTGAAACACTTTTTCCTTATTTAGTTCTATTAATCGACATGAACATATGTAGAACTTATGCTCTTACATAGTTCCTTTAGATACAATGGGAGTAGCGAACGGCTTTTGAGGAAAGTTTTTAGAGCCGTCCTCAGGAATATTCAATCAGTAGCTGTTAGGAACTATGAGTTCTGCTCAGGTCTGGCAACTGTTTATGGAATGAATGAACCTTTATTTTCATTTTACAGAGTGATTTATACATAACTGACACAGTCCTTTCCATAATTCTTTAAAAACAAATTTTGCTAGCCACAACTTATGATACCTAAAATGCAGTGGAATTTCGGAGATTATTTACCTCTATAGTAAATGTTGAAAATGTCCTCCATCCTGCATAAGGCATAATTCAACACGTTGTTCCATGTTACTGGCCACTCATTGAAGGACTCTGTTGTCAATAGCTTGTATATCCTGTGTGGTGCTGTGCTTCAGATCGTCCATTGTCTGGGGACGTGTGGCGTAAACCCTGTCTTATAAATAACCCCATAGAAAGAAGTACGGCGATGTCAAATCTGGATATCTCGCGGCCACATATTCCTCCAAACTATTCGTTCCTCAAAGAAACCGGCAATTAGTCCCATGGATTCATTTGAGTATGGCATGTAGCACCATCTTGCAGAAAATATTCTTGACTCAGCACTACATCGTCCAGCTTTTCAAAAAGCTACATGAAAATCAGTGGGTACGCTGCACTGTTCACAGTATGGTTAAAAAAATAATAGGCCATACTGTTCTCTGTGCGCATATTGTGCTCCAAACTCCGATCTTACTGGGTGCTTCATGGATGAAATGTGGAATTTCGATGGCCATATGACGTGAATTCTGTGAGTTCACATAACCGGATAAATGGAACCATGCTCCATCTGTGAGCCATGGTAGGATTTTACACCATGAAGGTCTGAAACCAACGATAAGTCAATATTTTGTCCTTATATGGTTCCTGTAGATGACGAACAATGAATATGGCTTTACGCCTGTACTTTTAGCAGTTCTCTGATACTTTGAGTAGGTGTACCCTGTCTCCTGTGACAAAGGTCTTAATGATGTTTTGGGTGACTGCTCCAGTTGTGCTCTTATATTAACAACAACCGTGGGAAGCCTAGATGAAGGATGATTGCCTTTCTAACTCACTAGAGATCCAGTTGTTTCCAATTTGTTTACCAGTCCCAGTGTTGTGTTTCTTTTGGGAAGGCTGCGAACACCAAAGTTTCTCTGTTATGCACTTTGAGTAGCTGTAATTGTATTTGTAATCCAGTATTACGTCCCAAAGAACAGTCGTTAATTTAATATACACTGCATTTTCACGTCGACTAGAACAAAATGTGTAAAACAGTTGCCAACAGTACCAATTAGGAATAAAAGATAAACATCTGCGCATCTAGTGACAAGGAATGGGTACTCCGGAATATTCTGGATAATTTGGTGCTAAAATTGGGCAATTAAATTAATTTCCAACGAAATAATTAAAGAAAGAATTTTGTCAGTTGTGTATACATCACTCTGTATATAATTTTCAATATTTCACATTATTTCTCTTACCTACCTTACTCTATAGGTAAGTACAAATTCTAGTCTAGCTGTTCATTGTCCTCTTCACCTACAGGTTACCTGGCTCGCTTGCCTTTGGCTCACCTGAGCGTGCCCTCCAACTACTTCAGCCTTACTCTCTCACATACTTGGCCAAGCCGTGGTTCAGTGGTTAGACCGCTTGGCTCTCACCAAGGCGGCCCGGGTTCGATCCTACGCGACCGCAAAGTGAGATTTGTGGTGGACAACACGGCGTTGGGGCGGGTTTTCTCCGGGACCTCCGGTTTCCCCCGCCATCTCATTCCACCGGTGCTCCATCTTCATCTCATGTATCATCAGTGTCACCACCTGCGGTGCCGTATGTAGTAAAAGCGGACGTTAAACACTACACATTTATCTTGCATAAGGCACAACTCAACACGTCGTTCTGTGTTACTGGCCACTCGTTGGAGTACTCTGTTGTCAATACTTTGTGATGCTGTGCTTCAGATCGTCCAATGTCTGGAAACGTGTGGCATAAACCCCGTCTTATGAAGAACCCCATAGAAAGAAGTACGGCGATGTGAAACCCGGAGATCTCGGCGGCCACATGTCCCTCCAAATTATTCGGTCGTCAAAGAAACCTGCAATTAGTTCCACGGATTCATTTGGTGTATGACATGTAACACCATCTTGCTGAAAATATCCTTGACTCAGCACTACATCGTCCAGCTGCTCAAAAAGCTACATGAAAATCAGTGGATACTCTGCACTGTTCACCATCTGGCTAAAAATTAGAATAAGCCCTGCTATTCTCTTTGCGGATATTGCGCTCCAAACTCCGATATTACTGGGTGCATATGTACTTCGTGGATGAAATGTGGAATTTCGATGGCCCAATTGCATGAGTTCTGTGAGTTCACCTAACCGGATAAATGGAACCATAATTCATCTGTGAGCCGTGGTAGGATTTTGCACCATGAAGGTCTGAAACCAACGACAATAAGTCAATATTTTGTCCTTATATGGTTCTTGTAGATGATGAACAATGAATATGGCTTTAGGTCTGTACTTTTCGCAGCTCTCTGATACTATGATACCGTGTCTTCTACGTCAAACGTCCTAATGATCTTTTGGGCGAGTGCTCCAGTCGTGCTCTTACGTCAACAACAACCGTGGGAAGCCTAGATGAACGATGCTTTTCCTTTTAAGTCACCATAGCTCCAGTTGTTTCCAATTTCTTTACCAATCCCAGTATTGTGTTTCTTTTGGGAGGATTGCGAACACCAAATTTTCTCTGGTATGTCCTTTGAGTAGCTGTAATTGTATTCGTAATCCAGTATTGCTTCACAAGTAAGAGTCGTTGATTTGATGTGTACTGCATTTCCATTGACTGTAACAAAATGTCGAAAACAGTTGCCAACAGTTCCAATTAGGAATAAAACATAAACATCTGCGCATCTAGTGACAAAGAATCGGAACTCCGGAATATTCTGGTTAATTTGGTGCTAAAGTTGGATAATTAAATTAATTTCCAACGGAATATTTAAAGAAAGGATTGTGTCAGTTCTGTATTACTCACTCTGTATATAATTCTCAATATTTGACATTATTGTCTTACCTACCTTACTCTATAGGTAAGTACAAATTCTAGTCTAGCTGTTCATTGTCCCCTTCACCCTCAGGTTACCCAGCTCCCTAGCCTTTGGCTCACCTCGGAGTGCCCTCCCACTACTTTAGCCTTACTCTGTCACATACTTCTCTACTCCCTTCTCTATGCCCTTCTGCTCCTCTTTTTTTCTCCAACTCCACTTTTCTTATATATTTTAAAAGCTCTCCCATACTCTTATTCTCTTTTCCACTTTTCCTGCCAACATTCCCATGGCTATTGTTCTTTTCTATCCATTTTATCCCATTTCTCTTCCCATACATTATTTCTCAATTTCGCTATTTTCGTGCACTCTATCATATAATGCTCTACGCTCTCTTCTCCTACATATATCCCACACACTTCTTTTATCTCGCCCCTTAGCCCCTTCACAAGCAGTATTCCTGTCCTCATTCACGCTAGCCCTTCTCTTGCGCCCTTATTAAAGTGATCCACGTACTCCTCTCTTCTCCATCCCCCTTTTATTTTTCTATAGAATCCTAAATAATTTTTACTTTCTAAGCTCCACCATATCCCTTTTCTGCCTATGTCCTCTATCCTATTTCTCACCATCTTCCAAAATCCTTCTCCATTTCCCCCTCCCTTCTCCAAAATGTCTCCTGTTCCTATTTCTCTCATTTTACTGTCTACCCCTATCCACCAACTGCACTTAACTTTCATCTGTTTTAAAAACTAGGGACCTGCTGAGACCTGGCCACTGTATCCTCTCAAATAATCCCTCCTTCTCCGTGTTAAGTCTAAGACACAGATATTTCATGGTCGATGTGGCAGTTTACCTACCTATTTGAACTATGATGTTGACACATACACAAAATAATTACTAACACTATAAGGAGTTTGCTCCTTGGTAACGCTTCTGGAGGCCACGAGCTCGAACATCGTCGACTGCTCTAAAGTGTAAGAAACATCAATGTTGAACAAAAGTCAATCGAGATGACTTCAGATTCTTAGATCGTGTGCTTCAGGTTATTTATACACGGTGTTCATTTTTATTCGTTATTTCCCGTCCTCCGATTGAGCAAGAATGACGTCATAGTTGACTGGCGAGTCTATCTTGAATTCATAGTGCCCTCTATGGAGAAGAAGCGGTAATTTTTGCGGAATTACAGCGCTCTGAGTGTGTTTGCACTGGTAACTAATACGACCAGCTTTCCCTGGATATGAACACAGAACACCGCGACTTCACCGCTACTTTCGTACTGGCATTGAACTTGGTGCGACTATAAATATAATTTAAACCGCTGCGTACAGGAGTTCATGTGACGCTATCCGGCATTCTGACAAGTCCCTCGGAGCGTAATGTTGTCAAACGTGTCCAGATACCGTCGAATTGACATACTTTTGTTTGCAACATAAACGTCTTACTTTTTATCAGTATACGATACATACCTTTTGTCCTTCTCACGCTTAATTAAAATGTCTATTAATGTTGGTATTCTTATGTCTTCTAAAATCAATAGGTGCACCAAACATTTCCAAGATCCAGGATCAGTTACTCCCAAAACGAGAGACACTGGGCGCTATAAAGTGACTGGTCCCAATCTAGAAGTAATAAATAATGTTATGACAGAAAAAGCTTAAGTACACCTTATCACAATACAAACAGTGTGTAAGGGAAAGAGAGAAAGGAAATATAAGAAAATGAACGCATAAGATTATGTACTAGAGATATTTTCTTGTTTACACTTGGATAAAAGCTTTGTACATATTGTAACACTAATTTATGTATCATTCCTAGATCATGTTCTACAAATTTTCTGGATTGTAATGAAGTTACATTGTGAGGAAACTGTGGGTGATAGAAAAGAATTGAGATCTAATTGAAATATTTTATGTGACAGTTTTACTACATGCATATATGTCTAGTATAAGAGAAGAACAGATCTGAAATAGGTATTCATTGACTTATCATTTCGTATATTCTTCATGGTATACTTTTATGGCTGTATAATCAGATTTTTAGTGTACTGCATTGCTGTATATAGTATTTTAAAAACGGTTATCGTATCTACGTACCAGGCGAAACTACCTTTATAATAAGTGGGCAGACCCAACTCTCAAATAGTATATTTACCTGCCGGTAGAGGAAGGCCTCAAAGCTGCTGTCAGCACATCAAACACGATCACAAGCCACTAGGGGAATCGTATATAAACTCGCTTCATTAGCGAAGCTATTGATGACGTCATATTTTGCGCGGTAAAATCAGAGATAAAAATGAACACCGTGTATAGTTACGGTAGCACACATTATATCATGTAAATATTAAAGCATAGTGGTTTGGGAACTTCAAGCACTAAAAACGGTACTCCTAAGAAACCTCACACAAGCTTACGTATATGTGACGCATACACAGGAAACAGTCGCTAAGCAGCAAGCCTACCCACACAGGATCGCTGTCCTGGAAATATCGCATTTTCCTCAAAGTGAAGAGGAATGGAAGCGACGTTTCAGTTAACAGGATTTCTTTCCCTTTCACTGAGTTTGTCTTCTTCGAAGAGTCAAGTGTCTTATGAGGGATACAATTTAGAGGTAGACAGAAACTAAACAGAGAAAAAAGCAATAGCGGAGATGTCTTTCTCATAGAACATTACATTGTTGGAAAACCTTCGTCTCGTTGCTTGGTTACAGAAAAGAAAGCCTTTTATATATCCAGAGCACTGATATAAAGAGCATTTGTGTGGTCATTTTGAAACTAAAAGCAGCAACAGATCACGGATTTTTGTTCCTGATAGTAGAGTATTTATAAACGACAGGCTTTCATGAAAATACACAAAGTATAAGAGCACACTCGTCAAAGTTTATTAAATTAAAGTGCAGTTGCCATTGTTCAAGAATCGACATAATTATCAGAAATGCTACGTTATTTAGTTTTACAATGGCCAGAGGATATGTATGTTTACATAGATAGTTATATAAATACCTTCGACAATAGGATTGTTTCAATGCGATGGCTTATACACTTTTAAGCTGCATCTTGTTCGCCACAACAAATGAAATTAACCGAAAAACCTCTGTTTCCTGACAATACGTATAGACCACCTAGCAGTTTAGGAGACATGGTAGCAAAATTCTTGAAATTGTAATGCTTTTGGCTTTTACAGTATCAACTTCTCCAAACTTTTTCGTAAATCAAATGTATGGTAATAATCAAGAAACGTTCATCCAGGTGTACTGTTGGCTTCATTTTTAAGCCCGCCTCGGTAGCGTAGATGGTAGGCTGTCTGCCGCACGTTCAAGAGGTCCCGAGTTCGAATCTCGGTCAGGGTGAGTTGTCTGGATAAGGTTTTTACAGGGGTTTCCCTTATCCTGAAAGACGAATGTCGGGTAACTCTAAGCTCCATGGACCCTGGGCTCATTTGAGCATCATTTCACCCATTCCATTCATCGTCCGATATGAGTTAACGTTGTAGGACGTAAATTTGCACAAAAAGTTTAATTTTTAAAGCTCGTTAATCAGAAACTAAAGCTCGCTTTTACCGTAAATTATGTTTTACTCAAAACTATGAACCTTAGAAAGCTCACATTTGTACTAGTGATACCTCTATTAGTATGAGATAAGCATGTTCATAGGGTACTTCTAGTATAATAGTATAGGGTAATTAGATAAACTATATTTAAAAGTAATACGAGTTGATAGTTAATAAACTACAACAATTTAAAAAAGGAATGTTTCAAAATGATTTTTTTGTAGTCTGCGTCCTCTAACATTTAGTCATATGCTTACAGTTACCCAAAATTAGTCTTTCAGGATAAGGGAAAACCCTGGCAAAAACTTATCCAGGTAACCCACCCTGACGGACATTCGAACTCGGGACCTATTGCACATGAGGGAGATACTCTACCATCTACGCTACCGAGGCGGACAGTCAAAAATTATGTTAAAAAAAATATATAAGCGTGTGTTTTATGTGTTGTTAAAATTTCGTTGTGAAATATTATGTACTTCCAAAGAAAAATATATCTAAATTTCACGAATTTAATATGTCGTGTCGGAGCCTATCCAAAATTTTTAACGTTTAGCAATATATGAAGTAAATCGTAAATAATCCCTAAGCAGCACCAAAACATAATAATGCTGGATTTCTGTTCAGCTCCTCTTGGAAAACGGTCATAAAAATTGATATCCGTCGACTTAAGAAACATACATCAATACAGCTTGAAAATCAAGTTAAGTAGTTGCGTTTATTTGACCCAGTTAATTTTCTACACTCACGTCATCTCCTGATCGGGCATTTAATTTACTGATAACAGTCTTTTGTCGTTATTTATGTATCCAGTGATGTATTTGTGCTTATAACATTTAAAAAATATCCTGATGTTGGGAGAGATGCACACTCCCGAAACGTCGATTTCTAATCATCTTTTCACCTGGCTTGCTTCCCGGGAACAACTTGAGCATATTCGTCGCCAGGAAAGCTTCAGATTTTATTTCATAATAACAATGTTACAAGCAATGTTCCATACCTTCTACACTCCGTATAATACTTAAAATTTATAACTTCTAATGCTAATATATATGTAATATATGTCTACAATTTTATTCTTTACCTGGTTATCTTAATTTTTTAGCTAACCTAACTAGTGTTACGCATTGTCACATCCAATCACCATACCCTGAAGGAAGGATCCAGTAGTTGATCAATGTAGCAGCTACCAGGCTCATTAAATATGAGGATATCAAAGCAATCACACGCAGGAAATTGTTGTAATTTAGCTACGTGATACTCTGTAACAATGTTTGACAGATACATAGAGTACAACTTAGTAGGCTGGTTACAAAGCTGTAAAAATACCTCTTTTGCGGAAAAATTTGTGTAAAGGATAAACCACAAAAGCTGGCAAGCGTGTTTATTATTCTATCCAAACAACTTACAAAAGCGGCTCGTAGAATCGCTACTAAAGTTGCAGTGCATTGTGTGTTTATGTGTTTTCTTACTCGATACTGACTAAGTTAAACACAAGAGAGGTTAAGTGCGTAAACCGTACGCACAAAGGGAAACTTAACTGTGGTTCACCACAACTTGCTGGTACGCATTTATGTGTCTCTCCACAAATGGGTTACTAATGCATGTTTAATAGCCTTCAAATGTTTCTCTTTTGTGTTAAAGTTCTAACGATTACGAGTGCGCTGTCATCTGTTTCACCAATACTACCTGTTGCATTTTCCTGTTGGATATAAACGGTTCTCAAGGATACTTCTGAGTGAAAAATGGCACAGCACTCACTGCAAAAGCTTATAAACATAGATTTAAATAAAATATTGTTGAAGTGAAAACTTCTTTAGATGCGTTTAGCACATTTTGTGGGTAGTGAATTGAACTGAGCCTCACGCTGGAGTATGTGACACTCATTCGGGTGAAGTCGGCTCGAGTCGGCTCAATCCCAACCAATCGCCTCCCCCCACTCCCAATCGTTATTTCATTCTTAGGTTTTTTTTGGGGGGGGAATTTACGTCCTCCAGCGTTAAGTAATATCGGACGATGAATGAAATTGGTGAAATGATGTTCAAATGAGCCAAGGGTCCATAGAGCTTAGAGTTACCCGACATTCGTCTTTCTGGATAAGGGAAACCCCGGAAAAAGCCTTATCCAGGTAACTCACCTTGACCGAGATTCAAGCTTGGGACCTCTTGAACCTGAAGCAGACACGCTACCACCAGGCTACCAAGGCGGGCAGCCTTAGGTTGCCCATACCACTATACACGTAGATTTTCTGTGGCACTCAACAGCATGGATCCACGTATGTTTAACATATTTCATAGACTATGAAACATTCAAAAACCCTACAGTACAATAATAATAGTCAAAACGAACAGATTATATCACCCAAGTTCGGTACGTATTTGAATAATTAAAACCGTAATAACGAAAATAAAACTAGAGTGCCATTTGGAAACAAAAGTGTTAGGAATTCGTGAAAGAGATGTTTCATTTAAGAACTGGTTATTTTTATTGACAATTTCCGTTTATTATGTGTAGTAAAACGTAAAACATCAATAAATTAAATATAATAGCACATAAATAATAAAATTCTCACGTATTAAAATGACGTTTTGGGTATATTTTCATTTACAACCTATAGGTTATGTTTTTCCACAAACTGAAAGACCGACCGAGAGTCAAGAAAATGTTTTAATAACAGTATCAATTGTCACAAAACATTTGAAATGAATATGGCATGCAATAAAGTATCTATGAAAATGTGTACAAACGTGTAATAAAATATGGAGTAATGAGTATATGTACGGATATGTATCTTATTCTATACAGTACAGGAATATTATATAATTATATTATAAGATATTAATGAGCTTGTATTTTCATTAATAATAAGAATTCAGTTAAGCAGCAAGAAACAAGATATGAAAATGATTGTGATTGGATTTTACTTCCTTCATACATTCTTTATGTACAACCAACCCTCTTCGCACGGTCGCAAGTCCGTCGTCATTCACTTGTTTCAGAGTATTTTCATTTGCGAGCACAGTTAGCGTAAGGCATATGTTTAACTCGCAACTGGTCTCTTTGCGCAAGAATGAGTGTCAACATTAAACTTTTAAAATTATTTTCAAGAATAATTTATAATGAACAGTTTTTAAGATTTTGCTTCTCTCGTGTGGTCTTAAGCACACTTGCAGAAAGTAAAATAAATATGGGCAAGAAATATAAAGAATATAAGAAAGGAAGATAAGGGGGCAGAATGGGAATAATTAAGCAACAAGGAGGTATGGAGGTTAAGAACTGCCTGGCAGAGCAGAAGACCAGGGTGTAATGTAAGCCAAGGTAGCAACAAAGTAAAGACAAATAAATGTTGCTTAAAGTTGTAAATTGTAAGATTTTGGAATATGCAGAGTAAAAATCTAATCTAGTCTAAAATAAAAAATGTTTCACTCAAAAACGCAGTAGCTTCATACAAGAAAATCACAAGATAACTCTCTCGTGTACTGTATGTAAAAAGCGTGAGTAGGTTAAAAATTCTATGATTAAATGATTAAATTTTTATATTTTATTTGCTTATTTTGGTGATTATTTGTTTCAGTTTTCGTGTTTACTTGCTTGCTTATTTCACCATTTAATTGTGCTTACAAATAAGGGCTCTATTAATTATACTAAACTATAAAGGGAAATAAGTGAGTATTACTTTCACAAATCCTATCAAGAAATTGTTAGTGATCTTGCAGCAATATAAAAGCATAGCGACTATATAAAATTGTATATTACAACACTGGGAATTTAAAACTCGATAATTCGATGATCGTATTATCCTAGTCACAAAGGAAAGAGAAAGAAACTAGCAATCGGAAATCCGTTATGGCCGACTGCAGTCGATAGACAAAGGAAGAGCGGTACCATTACAGATAATTCTGCCTTAAAAACCCTGGCAAGAATTCAAGAACAAAAGAACATTGAGTTTTCTTTCTCAAAACAATGGAGCTGTGTTTTCAATGTAATAACTTTATTTTTGACTAAAATTAAGAACTAAAGAGACTCAGGAGGACGTAATAACCTATTATGCTATGATTGGTGTCTAAAATATGTATTCATAGATGGTTTAGTAAATAAATGTGTGAAGCATAAAAAGCTTTATATAAAATTGTGTTTAAAAGGCAAATAGAACTAGATGAAAGTAAGAAAGTAAGAAGAATTTGGCGTTTTGAAATCAAAAGTAAGTGAACCCAAATACAGCATATTCCATTGGGTTCAACCAGATCTAATTTTGCTAAATTTCAAAGCCATCACATAGCAACCAGTCCTTAGAGAGTGTTTTTATACTTAGGCCTACTCTATTCTCCACTTCCTATGCATTTGTAAGAAAATGTGAAACAAATCCTTTGCACAAATATCTATCCTGAGTTTCCTGAAATTCACAGCGTTTAGCAGTATATACAGGAGCGCTAACTCCTAGAAAATAAATAAATAGATTTGGACTACACATTAACTTAGTAAATCTATGAGGTGGTTCATATCTGAAAAAATAATAATTATCTTTACTGAGTAAAGCACTAATCGTATAATTGTCGTGTTTCTCCACAGTAGTATAAAAGTATACCAGGCAGATCCACTGTCCCGTCTTTCACGTAAGCATATATTCCTTCGTGCGTTTAAGTAGTTGGAGAACGAAATGGGGCAGTTCTTAAACGAATGGCGTGAATGGAACTGGCTGTGCTCCGAACGACAAGACGCAGCTCCCACTTCGTAGGACACCTTCGTCAATGCGTTCATAATCTTCGCAAAGGTTAAAGGCATATGGAGGGGGCCGTACTGCAGACTGCAGGCAGCTTGCTCCGCCTAGCAGCGCTGCCGAATGTGTTACATCCATCTCGCACCCCTTAACTGAGAGCATTACATTAATTAATTTCGCTCTGATAAATGTTTGGAAAATGACAGATGACAATCTTATACTAAGAAATAATTTTATTTTCTGATCATGACCGTACAAAAATCCTGTCTCTACGATACTTATAACGCGAGCGATGCAAGTTATATCTTCACATGGTTATGGATTCACGTAACATACATCCATTCAACACAGATAAGCCTGAAAAACAACACCATTCCTTCCTCATAACATTTATCTCAAGTATAAATAAATAATGCTTCTACCATTAAAACAGAAGTCATGCAGTTTGAAGCAGAGTTAATTTTCAGTTCGTTTTCAAAGTAGAGGTGTTATATTGTTAAAGTGAATGGCAACGTTAAGTCGTGAGTTGTAGTTGAGCTGAAGTATTGTAAATATTACATTAAGTTATTCCTATACATATATCTATTTTCCAGTGTTTGTGATCCGAGCCCGTGAACATGTCCCTCGAAGCTGGGACAAGTGATTTTTCCATCAACAAAACCTGAACTGATTCATTCTCAGGGCAGAAAAATTATATTTAATATGAACAAGGTTTTACGAAAGCTCTCCAATCCAGGAGAGGTAGATTCAGGCACTTGTAGATTTTCAAAATGCCAGCAATTAACTCTGTAGCCTTTTGGTGTAGGTAGTGTGCACACAGTGTCAGAAATTTATAGTGAAGCAGCTGCATCCTTAGAGAAAGGGAGCGTACATGTGTTTCAATCTCTGGGAAAGGTCCATGAAGTCGGAAAGCGAGTTAAGGTTAAGTTAAAGTTAACCACTGGCGCGAGAGCCCTTAGAGGGCCAAGGCCTACCAACCCGACTGCCGGCCTCACGCCCACTTACGCATGGCAGAGCTGGACGATTATCCAACCGATACGGGGAGGAGATGTGGTCAGCATCTCGACTTCCCCCAGCCGGAATGTTGGTTTCCGTTACCTAGCGTAAGTCAATCACTTTCCTCACGATGCTGAATGGGCACCGGTCCTATACCCGGGACATAAAATGCCCACCACATGGGTGGGATCAAACCCAGGCCGCTTTCCGTGGCCAGCGACCAAGGCATGCTGCCACGACACAGCACCGGAAAGCGAGTTACTGGATTGGAAACCGTGCTAGCTGTTCCACTACTGTGACGTGTGTCAAGGTAAGATCTTAATGTTTTAGGAATATTTAATGTACTGGAGTTGGAGCGACATCGTCTAGAGTCCTATGAGCGATATCTTGCGCCACTCTCTCCTTCTGACCACACGCTGTGGAAGGCCACCAAACGTGTTCTTCGTGAGCCGACTGTTGTACCGGCGCTGTCTGCAGGTGATAGACTGGTTACAGATATTCCCACCAAGTGTGAAATTTTGGCCGATCACTGTGAGCTTGTGTTTGCACTTCCCATATCAGCCGATGATGAAGCTATTGCAGACGTTAAAAGGAGCTACATACCTATCGCACTCGACCCACAGTCTCACAAAGGATTTCATTTACAAGCCCACGGGAACTATCTTCCCTGATTCGAGCCCTTCCCCTTAAGAAATCTCCCGAGCACGACTTGGTTCCTAACATTGTCATCAAGAACCTCACCAGAAAAGCAGTTGTATACTTGTCATCCATCCTCAATGCCTGTCTACGCCTCGGCTATTTTCCTCGCACCTGGAAGTTTGCCCATATAGCTTTCTTGCATAAGCCCAATAAACCCAAACAACTCCCCGAAAGCTATCGTCCTATAAGTCTGTTGCCGACTCACTCCAAGCTGTTTGAAAAAGTAATTCATCACCGTCTTCTGTCTTACCTTAATCATAACCATGTTCTTCCGCCTTATCAATTTGGATTTCGTCACAAACATTCCACTACCCATCTGCTTTTACGACTAACTCAGTCAATTGTTCACGGCTTCGAGGCCCATCACTGTACCACGGCTGTCTTCCTTGATGTGGCACAGGCACTAGTCGTGTGCCTTTTAGAAAGAGAAAGGAATACTCACGGTCTCACTCTATGACAGGCAAAGCAGACACCCCAGCCAAGCATGCATCAGTGGCGGAGCGCCCCTTCTCCTCTTGGTCCGATTGTTGCTCATCCCCCGATTCACATTCAGAAATTTCAAACGAATCTTCGTTTTCTTCTTCCGAGTCCGAGTCTTCTAAATTTATAACTAACCTGTCTGTAATTTCATCTATCAGACCGTCTTTCTCCCAGTAAAACTGTTCAGTGTTTTGTACATGCTCACACGCCCTTTTCCAGTTTTCTGGGGTAACTTTTGTAATCGCACTATGAAACAAGGCTCTTACATCGACACTTTTAAATGAAATATTATGTTTGGCAACATCATTCTTCACTTGCGCCCATATAAGTTCTATAGCATTAAAATCGCAATGATAAGGTGGCAATCTTAGTACGGTATGACCGTGTACCTCTGCGACACTATCTATTTCATACACTTTGAAATTATCTTTTTTCAGTTTAATTAATTCGTATAGCACTGGTTTTGTTGCTCGTGGATCAAACTCAATATTCCTATTATGAAGCCATTCCTGCATATGGGATTTGAGGGAAGATGACGTGGGTGCTTTATTAATTTCTATGGAATGATAAGAGACATTGTCCATAATGATGACACTATTAGCCGGGATGTTAGGTAGTAATTTATTAACAAACCAATCCTTGAAAATGTTACTATCCATTTCTTCATGGTAGTCTTTGGTTGAATTTGACTTAAAAGTTAGCAAGGCATTAGGAATAAATCCTGTAGAACATCCAGCATGTACAACTATAAATCGCTGTCCTTTTCCGATTGGTGTTTTAAGAAGGAAATCACTTTCATTTTCATCGGCGATGCACTTCCACACCTTATTTCTCGTATGGTTTATATTTACCCACGTTTCGTCAAGGTACACTATAGGCCTACCTGTAGATCTGAGTTCTTTCATTCGTCTTAAAAATTTAAATCTTTTAGAAACAATATCCATTCGTTCCATTAAAAAGCGTCTTCCTTGCGAATTTTTACTGTAAGTGAAATTAAGCTTTTAAGAATTTTTCTTAAGGACCACACGCTTCCTTTAAGTAAGTCTTTAGCTCTTAAAGCCTCATATATGTCCAGCAAACTAGGCAGAAAGTCCGTACGATACAGCGAATAGATTGTTCGCTTAATAGCAGCAGCGGTGAATGAATCAATTTCTGTTTTTCGTGGACTTCTATTAGGGCGCTTTTTGCCTGGTGTTTGCTGTCTACCGCCGCTAGCTTCTGCATTTTTGTGTTCTTTTAAAATTCGTTGGATAGAACGAGAAGAAATACCTGTAGCAGCAGCAGTTCTCTCAACGATACTCGTTACTGAAATAGTTTGCTTTCCACATCTTAAAGCTTCACATTCATCATTGAAGAAACTGTGAACTTTGACTACAATTTCCCTAGAATCTGATTTTAGAACTTTCCGTCGAGATCCAACTTGAAACAACACAAACACAGCCAAAACTACAAGAAAATAATTCAACATTATATCCATATGTTGCAACCCTGAAAACATTTTGTGTAACGGGTAAATCCACAAAACAATAAATTCACAGTTCTATAGCTCATACGTCACTGACACCCTTCAAACATCACACGACGGAATGGGGGTTGGGGGGCGTCTACATTCCACGAATCATGGCAAAGCAGGCTTGCTGTTCCGCCCACGTGTGCTAGACTAGGACAGCATTCTGTCTTAGACAAGGACAGTAGAGAATTCGCCAAGTTAAACCTCACAGACTAATTACTTATCACATCTAATCCACAGTTTCCTCTACGACCGCAGCTTTTCAGTTCGCATTGGTGGAAAGTTTTCATGCCCACGTAATATTACCGCAGGTGTCCCACAGGGTTCTATCTTGGCCCCGACTCTATTTAATATATACATTTATGATATTCCTGACTTAGCTCCGACTTCTTTAGCTCTTTACGCTGATGACACAGTACTATATTATTCTCATGTTAATCTCCAGCACACACAACAAGTAGTACAGCTCCCTTTAGATTGCCTAACTCATTGGTTCAGCACTTAGCGGATCTCATTCAACCCTCAGAAAACCGGAGCTAAAATCTTCACTATTCGCCGATATACTCCGCTTACTCCGTTGTGTCTCCACAGGAACAATGTCCCTTGGCTCCCCATTACAACTGCCGTTAAATACCTTGGAGTGCTTTTGGACTCTCGACTGACCTGGCATGCTCATATCGGTCGTCTTATATCACTGGCCTCCGGGCGACTTTCAAAACTCTCACCTCTGTTGCATCGCCGTTCCAGCCTCGGCCTACAGTCTTCATTATTACTCTAACAATCACTCGTTCGTCCGCTTATTACATATGCCTACCAAGTGTGGGGGGCCGCACACACATGTCATCTGCGTCGTCTTCAGGTCATACAGAATCGCTTCATGCGCATCGCTACCAACGCTCCATGGTTCATCCGTAATCCTCAGCTCCATCACGAACTAAGACTGCCACCTCTTCACGACTACATTCGCAGGATCGCTCGTCATTTCTTTTCCACGCTACAAGAAGTTCCAGGAGCTGTGCATTATAACATCGGCGTCCGCTCGAGTCAGCCCTTACGCTTGAAGAGAAGACTACCACAGGACCTGCTTCTAAGTGACACATCTGATTCGAGTGATTCTAGTGCTCGATGTCTGTCTTATATCTTCAATATTGACATAAATCCTCAGAGAGTATTATTGGAGTTCTAACTTAATGTAGGTAGGGTTCGGTCTGTTAGCCTACCCCTGAATGTTATTGTTCTTCTTGTACCGTTACCTTCTTTTCACTCTGAACTGTAAAGCATTGTACTGCTGATCGATCAATAAAAAATTATAAAAAAGAAATATTTAATGTGTTGTTTAATTACCGGAAGAATAGCCAAAACTTTTGATGGCGGGTAAAACTGCTCTTATGTACACCGAACCTCTGCAGCTGCACGTACTACGCTTGAGGATTGGCCAGCGTTCATGTGTCTAACTTTGGCGAGTGATATAACTGGAATTGTTCAGTTCTGTTCTGCAACTGCTTTAATGCAGAATGGATTATCTGTTTACGCGAAGGAAGGCGCAGTTGGGCTACCTGTAGCAGGCATATAGCCGATTGGCCAACTGCCTACCTCAGTTAACATTGAGAATCATTGATTTAATAAAGTTACCAAACAACTAACGACTTCCTTGTTAGTAAACACATCATTATGTTTAATAACATATATACAACTGTATATTGAGACAAAAATATCGTTCTATAATAAATCAACGAGTAAATTCTGTCGCTGAAATGTGGCGAGAATACAAACGAACGCTGCACGCATAACAGACAAGGAAAAATATGGAGAAAAAGTGCGACCGTTTGTTACTGAAAATGATATCAAACCTTAACGAGAAGAAAATTCTAGGAAAACGTAACTCAAAATGAAAAAGAATCATACAAGATAAAGGAACGACAAACGAGGGAATGGCTGCTATAAATAAACCACGCTTATTGAATATTATGTACAGATTACGCTGGTTCTCTTCGTCAGCATTAAAGTATACGCTTAGATTAGTCAATGCCAGAATCGGAAAGCATAAAGCAGAGAACAAATTTATTCCCTAGCAAAAAGCTTGTCACATATAAAGCTTTTTCTCATTTTCCTTTTTCTGTTCTGCTCTGCTCGCAGTATACTCCACATATCGTGTTGTTAATGCACGGCAGCTATAGCTGGTTATTTATTACCCACTCTACTTGAATTTAATGGAACAGCAGCACAAAAGCTTCTGAGACAGAAGCCTCAGAGGCTTCGAAAGGCCTAATTCGACTTAAGTCACTAAAGTGTGGACTAAACTTAAACTAGTGATCACTACTAGATATGAATGAATGTTGGTACAAAAAAGTGGATACTATGGAATAGGAAGGTTGAGCAGTGGCGGCTGGTGGGTTAAATTATTGGTGGTGCACAAATGAAAAATAAAATACAGAGTAGTAATGACTCACCTATTTATACAGATTATCTGCTGTACTCTCCTTAGACCTGGCGAATCTACCGATAACTTTTGCGTTGAAGTCGCTGATCTTCATAACAAAATCTCTCTCAATTGAAAGCACTGCTAATGCTGACAATCGGTCATGTGACTAAGGAAAGTTTTTATTCTTTTTAAAGTTGAGAAACAGCATTCTGCTTCAGCGGTACACATTGGCATAGTTAACAGTACTCGGAGGAGTTTGACATATTCGCTGAATGTAGTACATAAATTGTTTTTCTTATTGAAGTCCATCAAGCACAAAGCACATTCCACGAAATTCCTCTCGACTGTAAATTACAGTCAGTTCTCTACGAAATTTTGTTCCAATGATAAAAGGATAGAACCTTATTGTTTCTCTAAGGGAATCCTCTGTAAATGTCTTAGAAATTTTCTTGATGAAACAAAGTTGGGGCAACCAGATACCCCGTGAAGCTAAATCTGTCCTTTGCTTCTCTAAGAGTGTCACAGACTTCAAGAGCTTCTCTTCTTTTCACATCATGATCTTCTATTCTTCTCCTCTTAATTGCAGTTTCTTCGTGTTCCTCAATATCCACGCTATTTCTTATCCTTTGCACTTCCCTTTCAAATGCGTTTAGCTGGGCGATGGCAAATGTTGAATTGCAGTCTCGTTTCTGCAGCTGATTGTACAAAATGTCCACATGGGGCATGATCTTGTAGAAGAAAGACAGCCAGAATACAAAATTATAATCTTTCAAAGTGGCCATAAACCCAGAACCCTGAACAAGTGTGGCGTTGTGGTTTAACAGAGCTCTCTTCTGAATAACCTCCATGCATTTAATTAAATTCTGCCTGTGTTCGAAAAGCAGAGCACACAGAAGCTAAGCCTGAAGGTCACGCTATAGCCGTTGCTAAGAGTAGGAGGAGCTAGGTTTATAAAGCTCCATTTAAGCAACGCTTAAAAAGCCACCACAATCTCTTCACCTTCCCGCAACCCCCTCAGAGAGCCAACATTTGGGCGAAATCTTAAGTTAACTCTTCGCTGCAAACCTGCGGCTCCTACAGCTAACCTCTGTTTATTTCGACTTCTGCGGTCATGGGCAGCTACAGACGATAAGCGTAATTGAAACATGTTTGTATATAAAACAATGCAAACAAGTACAGCTTTAATGTGCAAAATGCACCTGTTGTATATTCAGAATCAGTGGGTGTAGCGCAAACCTGCAACCTTATGGAGGAACCGCGCCTGATTTTGAGATTTCTTTTTCATGACACACTAAAACCTTTTTGAAGTGTACTATTCAAAGTGATGTTTATTTCTCTATATATTTTTCAGTATCAAAATGCAATATTAAAGTATACACGAGAATTATCGTAACAAAGAAAATTTGAATGTGCTACAACATACAGTTCATTGTTGACAGTCATCTGAACTGGTCAGTGTGATAGCTGCAATTGAAAATGCACAAAAAATCAAAAAACAAAAACAAAACAAAAAACACTTCCTTGCTGTTATTAGACATTTTTATTTGAAGGATTGGACGCCGCACAAGTCAAAACCAAATTGCATGAAGTTAACACGGACTGTGCGCAACAATGAAGACCATTTACTTTTGGATTCATCAATTTAAACGTGTGGTACAATCACCGAAGATGAATCGTGCTCAGGTCACTCAATTGAGATCACCACTGGTACCGAAATTAAGGGTTGCAATGAGTGAAGATAAGTAATGCATTTCAAAGGAATTTTGGATCTTTGTTACAACACGTGCCGGGGCATTTGGTTGAGTTGTGTAACAAAAAACAAGGGTGAAAGAGGTTTTCTTAGCATAAATGACACTTGACGCTGTTTGAATAGGTATTCTTCGGGCCCTTAACAATGGAATGACTGAGACTAATAATCACAATGGACAAAATAGTCGCAAAGGGAATCTTTGTGTGAAAGATGGCTTCCAGAAGTGAAAGTTACACACCCACACGCACAGCTGTGAATAGTATGAAGACAGGCAGTCCGCGGCGTGAAGCCGATTAAGGCAGTCATCTTCTTCTGTCTTGGTCGAAGGCAAATCAGAACCACTGAGAAGATCTGTCGGTTCATACGTAACTAATTAAGTATCATCCAGTAATAAGCATTCCACCTACAGTGACTCTAAACAGTGATATATTGGTAACCCTTGGTCGGCAACTTCGAGTTTGATGTAATGATAAAAAAGCAGTCATTAAATCAGTTTGAAACGGGCATTCCAGTGTCATTAGAACCATCCTTACTCATACATACCCACGCATACCCTGAGAGTACCTCATTGCTTTACCCTGCGCTGCCCACTTATTTGCACCAAACTGGCGCGCCAAAGTGGAACTCTTTGCTCACCAACTTTTCCACTACACCACTCAGGACGGCATCGATAGAATCTATAATCTAGTTAAAGTAAGACCACTGATTCAAATTTCGTGAGATGTTGAGGACGAGGCATCTCAACTGAGAGAGTGCATAATATTGTCACAAATGACTTTATTAATTACACTCTGGTGACTCAAGTAGTATGTGTGACGTCACTCCCTCCCCTCCTTTATGACTGGATGAGTGGTATTTGGGTGATGGACGCTCTCTCTTAAATTAACTCTTGGTGGAGCAACATGTAACTGTAGGCAACTCCACTTCTGGGCAGGTAAATGGCCGTGATGGCCGCCTTGTAATCTGCTTGTGATATTAAATATTCTTATTAAGTGAATTCCACATTTAATTAGCCTTACCCTACCTTTGTAGAAATGAAACCTTTATAGAAAAACCCCAACCCCTCGCTAAATCATGTAGTTCCGCTCTGAGTGTTTGCTCCCGTGTTCGACCTGACCACGTGATCCTTAATTTTCACAAACTAAGATCAGGTCGTCACATATCCTGTATGAAATATTGGCACTGAAAAAGCTGTGTGCAAGATGGGTGCCGCGATTGCTCACAGTCGACCAAAAGTGCCTCTATAAGAACACTTCCATCGAATGTCTTGTGATGTTCACTTGCAAACCGCAAGATTTTTGCGCCGATTTGCGACCGTGGATGAAACTTGGAGCCATCATTACAAACCAGAGTCAAAACAGTATTCAAAACAATGGACAAATGCTAGTGAAAGTGCAGTCAAGAAGGCAAGATCATTTTGTCAGCTGCTAAGGTGATGCCATTGTGTGGTTTTTTTTTTTTTTGTTTTTTTGTTTTTTGTTTTTTTGTATTCTAAAGGAATAATCCTCATAGACTACTTGGAAAATGGCAGAACAATACCTGGATCCTATTATGTTTCATTGTTGGATCATTTTCAACATGAGTTGACTGAAAAGAGACCTAGATTGAAAAGCAAAAATTTGCTCTTTTGCCAGTATAATGCACCGTCGTACGCATCACCAATCGCAATGGCGCAAGTGCTGAGTTGGGCTTTGAATTGGTTTCTTATCCATGTTAGTCACCAGACATAGCCTTTAGTGACTTCTTCCTGTTCCCAAACTTGAAAATTTTCTTAGTGGTAAGAAATTTTCATTAAATGAAGAAGTGATATTCACGAGTATTTTGCAGACCCTTACAGAACCTATTTTTCCGACGGGATGAACGCGGTGGACCAAGTGTATAGCCATGAAATATTTGGATGCAATGTAATGCATATGAAGCAGACAAATAGTATAATTTATATTAGTTTATATATAGACATATTTTACTCTACTTCATGACAGAAACATGAAGCATTTGCAGAAATTATATCGCTAATTACGGTGCGGATGGGACTCGGCAGGAGTTCCAGTCTTCACCTATTGTACCTATGCTCCAACTTGAGCACCCCAGGGAGGAAGGATGAGGAGTCCCTTGGAGTCACCCCTACCTTTTTCATCAGTAATCTTAGAGGCAATATCAGTTCTTTCAAAGCTAGTTGCTATGCGACATCCAAGAGGTGTCGTTCTAATTGCAGCCTCTAAAGATAAGAACATGAATAAAGAAAGAAAACAAATGAAAATACTTTATCTGGGAAAAATATAAGTATTATTTATTATCCAAAAGAAGTAACCCTATTTTACCAATATATTAGGGTTTTAGTTTCAAAAACGCATAAATACAAAGATAAAAATAACATAACATGATAATAATTATAACGTTTTAAAAAATTGGCCAATAAAGTGCTCAAAGGCTGAAGTGCAACAGTTTTAAGGAATATACTAAACAACGGTCTTTGAAAATCTGTATTACAATATGAAAAATGTTGAATAAGATTATAGCTCTTTTTTGGAATGAAGATCACATTTAAATATTAAGTGTTCGACACTTTCATATTTACAGAGGTATCAGGAGAGTCAATATGGAATCTTCAAAAGTAAGTTTTAAATTTTCCATGTACGGTAGCAAATTGCTAAACGTTACGCATTACTCCAAAAGGAATTCTGTTTTAAAGAATTTACAATCACACTTGTTAATAAACACAAACAAAATAAATTTTTGAAATGTGGAACAGCAGTGGTGAATGTAATGAATTCGCCCACTGGTAAGAGAAATCGAGTAATGTACCTAGTGATAACAGAAATGAATGGTCTGTAAAACATACATATATAGTATGTATATAGAGGACTTATGACATTTCCACTGATATAAAATCTTTAGGTGGAGTACTTACTGTAATTTCGTCCAAAAATGTCACTTAACTTTCATTCACAGAGAAGCTGTACTGGCACTGAATTATTATCTATGCTATCTGTGTAATCACATAACCGTTTTGATAACCTTATGACGTTACCAGGCCGCCACTGTTGGTGTCCAATTACAGCTGGAAATTCTCAGAAACGTCAGTAACTATTGAAACATTTCGTGACCAGTAATTGAACAAGAAGTCTCTGCAGAAGATGGGTGCCACAAAAGATCTCCTTGCTTTACATCAGCAGGACGTGCTTCGAGTTAGAAACACAAGTCTTTGAGGAGGGTTTATGTTGCCACATTTCATCCTGCAAGAGAGAGACTTCTACACGTAACCAGCTGCAAGAAGCTGATTTAAGCTTTAGAACAATGTGGATGGTACCTTTTAAGGGTGCACCATGTGCAACACATAGCTACCGTTAACGTGTCTGCACTCAACCTACAAGTTTTGAAGATTATTTTTCCATCCAGGTTGCTCTAGATTTAATCGAAAAAAGTTATGCATGTTGATGGAAATCATTTTCCTACACTAACCGTGTATAGATTAAGGTTTGAATAAGTAGAGCTAGACTGAAAAATTCGATGTCATAGTCGGTGAAACTGACCATATTAGACAAAACTACCGACAGGAGCGAAGCTCTATGTAGACGGGGCATTCACCTTCTAGTAGGCTCGGGAACACAACCCTGTATTCTTTTGTCCAATATTGCCCGAGGCTAGGGATGGCGCCGACTTGACGGGGCTCACTTCCGCTCAAAACCTTTAGAAATGAAAACAGACGTGACCTTCACAATGACGACCCAGATATAAACAGACGCTTAACGTCCGTGCCATAGCATAAATAAGCAGTACGATGAACCAACCCACGCGAATTTCGTTTGACCAATCAGAAATAAGTTATTAGGCACCCAGAAGAATCACACGTCGTCAGACCCACACGCATGATATACGCATACGACTCGTCGTCAGACCGGCACGCGACATATACGTGTAACTCTCGCGGCACGTGTCATACGCGTGTGATGGACATGCAGTGCTTCCGGACTTAAAGGCGTACAAGACAACGAGACGCGAAACGACTTTTCAGCTACATACTACGGATGACGCAAACTGTGGCGAGCACGCAGCAGATAAAGGACCAATAAATCTGCATCTATACAGGACAAGGTGTTTCTGTTCACTCCGACCATAGTCAGGACTTACGTTACCCATCCCTGAACTCCACGATAAGTCATGCTGAGCCATACTGAGTGAAACACCTTCTCCTACAAATTCCCTCAGTCCTTTATGATAAACCGCCATCCAGCTACTTATGAGGTATTGAGTGAACGAGGGAATACTCAATCAGGTTCGAACGGGCTGAACCGCCTCATCGGGATTTGAATCACGGATCTCCCGCTCTTCGTACGGTTGCTCTAAACTACTGAACTACTATGGCCAACATGCTAACATGACAATTCTCCAACTGATTTGTATGTTTCCCAGTGGACCACTAGGTGTTCTTATATGCTATGAGACACGAATCTTTTGTGGCGACTTAGTATGCTGTAAGTACTTAAGTCCCAGGCTTCATAGTTAAACCACTATGTTTTTTAGGTAAATTGAGGGAAATAATCATTTCTTCCGCACTAGCCATGTGTAGACTAAGGTTTGAATGAGTGAAGCCAGACTGAAAAATTCAGTGGCATTGCCGGGATTTGATCCTGGATTTTATGCGGTTCAGGGCAACCTCACGGAGAACATCAGTGAGAAGATATCCATATAAACTTCAGTGTCTATAGTCGTATCAAAGAAAATGACACATTTACGACTGTCAACTGTCAACTACTGAGGTGCTGTTTATTGTTCCAGAGTCACTGAGATCATTGAAATAAATGTCTACATTCTACGAGCTGTCAAAGGGACATTATGGCCTGTTGAAATGGTTCAGTTTATATGTATCGCAGTGTATAACTTTGATGCTAGTTATGCTTCGGACATGACTTAAGGTAAAGTTAACTTCTGTTATACTGGTACGTTGTTAACAATCAAGTATAGAGAAGAGAGGCATTATGCAGTTTATGAATGACCGACACAGTTTGTGGAGGGACAGACAGACAGACAGACACAAATCTGGCAGGCTGTTAGGAACAGCCCGAAGGGTGGTCAAAACGTGTACCTGCTCTGGGAAGAGCTTAACCACGTAGTGGCGGGATGTGGATGTTGCAGAATGACGGGTGTAATTTAAGTGGGATTAGTGTAGGGAGGTAGCTTTTTGCTCCTCAGGGAATGATGAACCGGGTGCTACGGACAGCGAGCACCGCTGGTGGGTTAGTTAATAAACTAGGAAGAAGGTTTGAATAATTTTGAATATTCCATAATGACAATTTTGGAGTAGCTGAAATTTAATTTAGGCTGGAATGGAGATCATGTGGTTACCGGTAGTGACCGCAAGACATGCGGGGTAACCGGTATCGCTTATAGCGACGCTCACGAGGAACATAATCCCCAAGGGATCTGACTAGGGCGCTCTGATGTTGGGGCAAACCCTCGAAAATTTTGTCGCCCGGCGTCTAATTTCATCCTCCACATATCGGAGGGATGAAGCTGTGGAGGGAGTGGTTGCAGTGGAATCCTATACGCACCTAATTACCTTCCAGAGAACATGTGTAACGAAACATCAACCGTGTCGTATTTTGGATAATATCTAAATTATCACGTAGGGTTAGTTCTATAGACCACTATTCAACTTGCACATAACAAGGTATCGCATAGACAACCAACAGCTAATGCGGGATTACAGCTAAACAACAAGCATTTCACGGTTACGTTTTTCAGTATTAATGCTCCACGCTAGCAAACCGTACACAGCGAAACAAATGGTGAAGGCAGGTATATTGTATTGCTGTCATTTTCGGCTAAAGGAAGTTCCTAGAATGCAGGAAGGCAAACTGCTGTTTCGGATATCCGTTGAAGCGCTGCAGGTAGACGTGTATCGTTCATCTGCCGCTTTCAAACCGCTAGGAACCAGTGGTGGCAATTCTAAAGAATAACATTAATAAAATTAAGATAACATGAATAAAAATCTTTCGCAAAACAAATTAAAATATTACATTCTAAATTTTAAACATTGAAATAAATATATGCATCATGGAGAACTTTACAAAAGACAAAGTGTCAACAGAATTAATTTTCAAACACTCAAAACTGTTAAACAGATGATCTTTAGTCTTATACGACACCTTGAAAGCTATAAAAATGAATAAAAATTGAAAATGTATTCTGAATTTATAGTCAAAGACATTTTAGCGAGGGCTGTTCAATCAAGTATGATCATAATTTTTTTTTACGGTCATAATTTTTGTGCACTAAAATTCAATCTTATATTCTGTTAGCTTAATGTGAAACAAACACGCCGAAGTAAATTTATTTTTGGTACTCTTGGTTCCCACTTGTGAGAACCAAGCAAGTTCAGACATTTCAGTATCGACTACCGCTGCAATGGAGGTAACACGCAGTTAAAGTTGATGTTAGAGGAAGATCCGCAGTTTCTTTCAAACGTAATCACTGCTGATGGAACTTGGCTACATCATTTTGATCCTTAGAGCAAGTTCATATCAGGCGCAAAAGACCACATTTCCGTGAAAAAGGCTGGATGCTACACCACGATAATGCGCGGCCGCATATTGCCAATGTTGTTGCTGAATATCTTGCAAAAATCAACGTGAGGTATATCTCTCACCCTCCCTATAGTACCGATTTAGCCACATGTGACTTTTTCTATTCCCTAACTTGAAGAAACGCCTTCGTGGGAGGCATTACCCATCATCAGAAGCAGTGGTGAAGGCTGCGGAAGCGATTTTGAAGGATGTCTCAAAAATGGTTTCCAGCATGTCTATGAAGACTGGCAAAAATGCTGGGACAAGTGCATTGCATTCAGGAGAGACTATTTTGAGAAGGACCATCAAAATTATAAGGATGAGTAAAGGTACATTGCCAAAAAAATGGGATCATTCTTTACTGAGCAGCCCTCGTTCGTAGATCAACCGGGCCCAAATCCATAGGTTCAATATTTTTACTAAATTTCAATGTTAAATTTCTTTAAGCAATATCTAGCCGCTTTACTTGGCAGATGATCACACTGTCCTGTAAAATAATTGTTTGTCTTTGCCGGTTTGCGATGTGAAAGGTGATATTAACTTACTTTGATATGCTAAATTGAATGGCGCCTGCCATTTTTCTGTATTACGTAAGATTTCTCATAAATCAGCAAATTTATTACAGTTGCATAAAAGCACGAGCATTACGTATAAAATAAATACAGAATACAAAATTTGCGATCCGATGGTTCATATTAACTAACTTGTATATGCTAAATTGAACTGCTCTTTACATTTTCTTCAAGCGCGTAATGCTTTTCACAAATCATAAAATAAATTTTGAAAATACTGCAACTATATACAGTGTCCAATATATAAAACGTATCGAATTTCATAAAAAATGATTACGCTCAAACTTATCAGCCTTTTTGCTTCCATATGGGTAGGCTGTTTGCATAATCGGGAAAGTCTTGCAGGACTTGCTATGTCAGCTATTTCAAAACCAAAACAGCTGTTATTAATTCCTCCTCCCCCTTTTTCTCCCCCTCTTTCTCCCCCTCCTCTTCCGTTCCTATTAATTATTATTAATTGTTATTAATTATTTTTGTTGTTTTCTGCTTTGATTATTATTATTATTATTATTATTATTATTATTATTATTATTATTATTATTATTATTATTATTATTATTATTATTATTATTATTATTATTATTATTATTATTATTATTATTATTATTATTATTATTATTATTATTATTATTATTATTATTATTATTATTATTATTATTATTATTATTATTATTATTATTATTATTATTATTATTATTATTATTATTATTATTATTATTATTATTATTATTATTATTATTATTATTATTATTATTATTATTATTATTATTATTATTATTATTATTATTATTATTATTATTATTATTATTATTATTATTATTATTATTATTATTATTATTATTATTATTATTATTATTATTATTATTATTATTATTATTATTATTATTATTATTATTATTATTATTATTATTATTATTATTATTATTATTATTATTATTATTAATATGATCATCATCATCATTATTATTATTTTGTATTACTATTATTTAATTCATAAATAATGAAGATGATGATGATGATGATGATGATGATGATGATGATGATGATGATGATGATGATGATGATGATGATGATGATGATGATGATGATGATGATGATGATGATGATGATGATGATGATGATGATGATGATGATGATGATGATGATGATGATGATGATGATGATGATGATGATGATGATGATGATGATGATGATGATGATGATGATGAGCATGTCATATATGAATATACAGAGTTGAAAACTTTGGCAAATATCCTAGCTGTATTCAAAACGTCACTAAAGTTTATTGAATGTAGTGGTTAAGGTAATTTCAATGAAAAACTTTCGAAAGCTACAAATTAGCTTAGTTTTACTAAATCACTGGCGGTGTGAGGCTAATAATAATTACGAAAAGGAACTTAGTATAGCAGATATAGATATCAATGAGTTCTATCTTAAGGCTAAAAATTAAAACGAAAATTACAGTAAAGTTGAGGTGGTAAACCATTATATGGCTAAAGTGCATTTCAAATTAGTAAGCCACAAGGTTCAAAAAATGCCAATTATTCGTGAGCTTTACAACTGACATGATACCTTAAACTTAGTTTTTAATTTATGGAATCTCTTTAAATTCTATGGCTCTCAGCATTCCATTTAATATTCAGCTTGAAGGAAGCATAAATTTGCTTAAGGCTATCTACGACAAAGGACCTCCGACTTTACTTCCCTTCAGAGGGAAGATTTGGAAAAGAAGATGTAGCAAGAAAGAGGCCAGCACGTTACCCCTTCATTGCAGAGGATGACTGGTAAGAGAATATGTAATAGAATATATAAGAGAATGTGCTCAATTTCAAACAAACAAATGAATTCCATTTTCTCTATTACATTTCAATGATAATCCATTATTCCATCCATAATCCATAAAACGTGATAGTGCAAGGAAAGGAGTCAAAATATCAATATCTATATTGGGCACAAAAATTTTGTCTTTATAGTTCATTTGAGATGCCTTTCTTGAAGGCAATGATTAAAGTCAGTAGTAATGGAATCTAATGATCAAAAGATAACAAATTAATTGATCACAATTTCCGTATCACCATTCGAGGAAATCGGATAGCAAATTTCCACAAATGATTTGAATCCTCCAGGCGCCTAAACTAGTAACTGAATAGCATGCGCCAACTGATTGTTAATTACGTTGGTCTTTCAAAGAGAACTTACTTCGGAATGCGCCCAATTCAATGCGCCCTGGGCTGAAGACGTTAAGTCTGGGTATAAGTTTGATGCATCGTGAAAAGTAATGAGTTGTGATTGGCAGATGTCTCGGAAATGTTAACAAACTTCCCGACTAGGGAATGCATGATGTTGACCACATCACCACCCTGCATTGTCGGTATCATTGTCTACCTAATGTGGCAGTGGAACTATAGCAAGAACATAGAAAAAGAAAGAAAGGAAAGAAACAAAGTCAAAGTTTTATAAAACGATGGCAGTTCCAGTGCTCATGTGTGGAAGTGAGTCCTGGATATTAAAAGAAAGAGATAAAAGTAAGATACAGGCAGCAGAAATGAAAAGTTAAACAATGTGCTAGACGAGATTTAATACGAAATCAAACTATTCGAGAGGAACTAGGCATATATACATTACAGAACAAAATAGAAGAAAATATACAGAACTAGAACGAAAATATGAATAGAATGGACGAAGAAAGAGTACCTCTTTTAATAAGAGGATATAATCCTCGTGGAAGAAGAGACGTAGGACGCCCTAAAAAAATAAGGGAGTAGCTTTTGGAATGCGAAGACGGAACAGACAGAAATGACTAATCCCTGAAGTGAAGAAGATGTGTACCATGTATTTCAAATGGGAGGAGTTCCTGCCTGTAGCGAATTAAGATGCGTTAGAGGCTTTGCCATTGCCATCTCGTTATCTCCACTCTTTATATATTTCCCTCTCTCGCACACTTGCGAGTGTTCGTGGCGCTAGACGTAAGGGAACGAAAACTGAACTCTCCAAAGTTTTATAATAATGCATTTGTTGAAATCACAATCGCAATATGTATTTTTGTATATTACGCAAATGGTTTAAATATTTAGTTTAACGTTAATTATAGTTTCTGAATTACTTATTTTTCTAATCCAACGAAAATACCAGCGGTGCATCCGTATAGCTGTGAATGTTACTTGCGTTAAGAGATAATTCGTCATTGTCATTGTCTTCAACGTCTGGGTACTGCAAATTTACGATGATAGGTTTCAAAATCTGGTTTAGTGCTTATTTCTTTCTAAACCTCTTCTTGAAAACTCACGCAGTATTCCCAGTCTTGTTGTGATACTTGTCAATTTCTTCATGAATAAGTCATTCAACGTCACTCAGTTGTTAAATGTTTATTCTGTTTTAAACATAATTTGAGCTCACATTAACTCTATTGGATTGTTCTGGTAGTAGTAAGGGGCAAGGTGGTTCGTGTCTCATTGATCCAGCTGATACACGTTTTCATGAAATAGTAACTGAATAATACTGATCTGAACTCTCCATAGCATAGAGGAAATGGATAATGATCCATAAAGATATAATGTGACCAGACACGTTCTGCCAGACTAGCAGGAAGTGTATTGTTTCCTCTCATCGAATTTAACAAACACCTTGGCTTATTCAAAGTACATATTTCTTTTATCACATCATGTCAAATGTTTACGTTTCAGTTCTGAGTAATTTCAAATATACTTTCAGACATACATGCCCACCTTATTACAGTGCTTACGTCACAATGTATTGTTATAATACAATGGTATCTACTTTATTTATTTGTATTAGGAAAACTATTTGAGCTACAAAAATATGGGCGTTTTACGGCTATGTTAGACACACTATTCTCTCCTTCCTCATGGATCAGTTTTGGCGAAATCCTAATTTTTGTCTTAGCGCGAGTAGTTTATTGGAGATTGATTAGTTTGGCGCTGGTCGCACACCACTTAGTGGGAATGTAATTAGATAACACAGCAGGACACTGATTTGTTGCTCGCCTTATCTTTGTTTCACATAAGCTTGACCCGTATCTCTTAACGGTCACGTGAGCTTATCACCTCTCACTGGCTGCTATTGCAGTATAGACTGTTGTGCGGTAAAAATTAGTTCGTTATTTAACATGGAGATATATATATTTATATGTTGGAAGGGAATTGTCAAATTTATATTTTTGTAACTGTCTGAGTTAAATATTTTACGCTACAGAGCTGATTTATCCGAAATGCACGTTAATTCTTAAAGGAAGTAAAGAGGAGGTACCTTTGCTCTCAAGCACATGGCACGATAACACGTGATTTAGCGGTAGTGATGACATATTTGTTTATGTGACTTTTACCACTGAACTTGTTCTGAACTGGATTAGTCATATATCGCCATTCGAAGGTGTGTTGTGCCGAGTGCGAGAGCTAAATTATTTTATTGATCGTTTATTGCACGTGTACTTATTATATGTATAATGGCAGAATCTACCGCCAGTTTTTCGCTGAAGCATCGCAATGGAAAACTTTTACAAAGCGGTGAAAAGAGAATTGCGGTGCATGTGTTTAATACACTCACAGAGCAGAATCCGTATTTGTCAGTGAGAGAAGTTGAACAGCTGTGCTATGAACTTACAGGTGTGAGTGTTAGATGCGTAGGAACATCGCGACATGAAATTGAGACAACGGGAAAACTTATCACTCCAGGGTCAATATAGATGAGTGGCGAAGACGTTATTTAAGGACACTCAGACTGTACCGGGATACAATTCGCAAAATATACTACCTTGACGAGACTTGGGTGAATTTAGGGCACACGACAAGTATGGCGTGATACAACTTTTAAGACTGAAAGACAAGCATTTTTGCAAGGTATGTGTGCTGGTTTTAAAAAATCCTAGTGGAAAAGGCAGAAGGCCTTTCATTATAAACTTGTTTCAGTTTCATTGCTCATTCATTCAGTTTCAACTTGCTCAGTTTCATTATAAACATTATTTTTGCATGCATTGATATTCTTATTTGTATGATTTTATATATCTGCCTGGCAATTATTATGACGTTCACTGCAGTTTTAAATGTGACTGGAAGGCATCTTCTATGGCCAATGACGCGAAAGTATTAACCAATTAGGGTGAGGGCAAGGTAGTTGCACGCGGAGTGATACATGTCAGCGGGGCAATGGTATATGAAACAGCTTAGTAGCGCTCAAGGACAAACACCTTCTCGTTTGAAACACCTAATAAATTGCCGTATACTCTCTAGTCGAGTTGGAAGGTCCAAGCTTTGTTTGTGGGCAGTGATGTCACAAGATTTGTTATAGATTAGGGGCCAGTATTCACAGTGACGCATATTATGGCTGGAGCAGGGGAAACTGCACAACTGTGAAGATGATTAAGTGAAAGAAATGTGAATTTTATTCATCATAGCACGACTGGTGACAAATGTTCTCCCCAAGAGACGTATTTTGCAGACCAGCACATTCTTGTCCCTTAACGGTAGTGGAGTCTCGGGGTCGCAAATGTGTTGCAGCTGTTACACCCAGTTCTTCGTCAGAATCATGAGCAATGGTCTGAACATTGTAAAGTTGGTACTCCTCGAGAAACACAAAAGTTTTTTTTTTCACCTTCGCCTTACCAAAAGTATATTTAAATAAGTTTCAAACGTCCTAAATACCAATCTCACGTGTTATCCCCGAGTAACCTCACCCGATTATGTTAATGCTTGTTAGCTTTGATTGTAATTATGTGTTACTCTGCTCATGTCTGTGGTCCGGTGGTTTGGATTTTGTAGCTTATGTACCAACTACCATGATTGTAATCGTGTAATTAGCTAATGAAGGAACACGAGGTATACATTAGTACTAATCCAGAAAGCAAGAGGCTGCAGGTCTGTTCATTAAGCGGGTAAATAAACACTAATGACTGTTTAACCACATCTAAAGGTTCATTGGAAGTGCATTGTGTCAGTGTCTGGCCCAATATCGCAAATAAACTTTATTGCGTGTTTTTTTATGTCATTGGGGGAGTATGCCCTCGTTGGAATTGACACGCCCACTTCTGGCTACCGGTGTAATCCAAATGCATTTGCTAATGCGACATCTCCGATTTCATTATCAGGTGGCAAAAATTCATAAATATTTATACTATCCGTGCTGGCCTCGAACATTTCATGACTGTACATCTCATATTGTAGGATTGGTTAGGGATTTATGATATTTAACAACATTTTGAAAGGCATCATATGCATATATGGAATTTACACGTTCCCCAGTTACTCTTTTTCATACATGACGTAATAGGGAAAGTTAAGGAAAGCAATTCCCATTGTCCAGTAATAATGAAGAAACAGATCCTTGGATTACTGTATGCGGATCATTTAACGGTAAGAGCAATTTATGTAATAAGTATACAAAATAAATTGAGACAATTCATAGGTATTGCGCTGACTGGGGATTAAGAATAGGCAAAAAATAAATAAAAATAATGGTATTTAAAAGGGGATCGATACTTTGTAAAGGAGAGGGGTGATTTATCGGAGATCAAAAGGTAGAAGTGGTAAACGAGTATAATGTGACTTTGTTGGTTCGTGAAATTAAAAGTCCACTAGCACAAACTCAAAATGTTTTTTATTTCCACCGACTTACAGTTGAACACTTGCCAATTACACAGAATTACGTAATGCACACAATTACGATTTACCAGTTCGTCCGTTACAGTTCCACTTTGCTTCTCGCAATTACGTACAATCCTCCGATGCACGTACACAGTCTTCTCGTCCGTACACTAGCACGGCGCTCCTACGCTGCTCGCCAAGAACTGACTGCCTCCAGCCCGACGCGTTGCTTATATAGGACCAACTGGCCAAACTAGAAGGTTCCGGATTAGATAAAATATCCTGTATGTCCGAGAAATCAAGGGGAGTGGAAACAGACGGCACAGTGATGTTTTTCCAGCCACCCCTCGTTATCACAATAAGACAAATGGGTGGGCGTGGGCGAGCGCCTACCGTCTCCTGCTGGTGCTGCTGCCGGCCGGTTCTATAGGTAGTTCCGACGTTCGGGTGACAATAACTAGGTTTAAGGATGTGTAGCGTGGACGGTGGGCCGCACAAGCCAGAAAGGTGATAGATAACGGCAGGGCGGCAATGTCAGGGGTAAGAATATGTAAGCATAAACCTCTTAGATGGCTAGAAAGAATATATGAAACGATGGGATCCAGAACAATGTATGCAGTAGAGGTCTGGGGCACAGCAGCAATAGGTACACAATTAGACAAGATGTATGGATTGTTTTGCAAGGAACAACTAGGGCTGCCAGCCCGCCTCGATAGCGTAGGTGGTAGCATGTCTGCATCACGTTCAAGAGGTCCCGAGTTCGAATCTCGGTCAAGGGTGAGTTACCTAGATAAGGTTTATTCCGGGGTTTTCCCTTATCCTTACAGACAAATGTCGGGTAACTCTAAGCTCTATGGACTCCGGACTCATTTGAGCATCATTTCACCCAATTCATTCACCGTCAGATATAACTTAACGTTGGGGCGGACGTAAATTAAAAAAAAAAAGAAGGAAAAAACTAGGGCTGCCAAAATCGGCACCAAAAGAAGTGACATTACTAGAGTTGGGTAATACAAAAAGGAGGAGAATAATAATAGAGAGAACAATGAAATTCTCTCCTTTTTTGTAATTTTACGTCCTCCAGCGTTAAGTCATATCGGAAGATGAAGGGAATGGGAAAAATGATGCTCAAATGAGCCCAGGGTCCATAGATCCTAGAGTTACCTGACGTTCGTCTTTCTTGATAAGAGAAAACCCCGGGAAAACTTTATCCAGGTAACTCACCCTGACAGAGATTCGAACTCGGGACCTCTTGAGCGTGAGGCAGACACTCAACCACCACGCCAGCGAGGCGGGATGAAATTCTCGTATAAGTGTATTAAAGGTCAGAAAGGGGAATTATTGAATCTGTGCATGAAACAACAGAAAAGCATTAAGAACACAAACAGTTGGTGGTCGGAATTGGAAGGAACGGTATCGAAGATAGGCATGGGAGATCTATGGAGAGCAAAGCGGTTTTTGGTAGGAAGTGAGAACCAGAGTACAAGACATGGATAGACAGGTGATATGGAAAAGTATAGAAGGAAAGAAAACTTTGAAACTCTATAAGCAATTAAAGACAGAATGGAGTAGGGAAAATATACATAGATCAATGAGACAAAACTAAAAGAGAAGGAATAGCATGGATGACATACTCTTTATGTCCTATTTCTACTGTAAGGAGAATAATACATCAACATATTCTTGAAGAATGGAACCAACAATGGCTAACAACTCCAAATGGAAGTTTAACAAAAACATTATTTTTCCCTAGTGTATATGACAGAGGAAAATGTGAAACTGTTGTACCAAATTTTGTTTTGACACAATTCTTAAGTGGACGTGGTAAATTTGGTGAATACTTATCACGCTTTCACTTAACATCCAACCCCGAGTGCATGTGTGGTGAAGAATTTCAAACTGTGGTTCATCTCCTTTTCTGTTGTCCCATTTTCTGGAGAGAAAGACAAGAATTAATATTCAAGCTAAACTCTCTAGGAACTGAACTTTCTGCTCCGCTCACATCTTTGCTAATGAAGCCACAACAGTATAAGTACTTCATGATGTTTATAAACTCAGTGTTTAAACGTCTGAAATACTTTAAATTAATATGCATCCGAATAAAACATAATTTGTTCCTTCTAGTATTTAAAATATTTTTGTTAAAATTGTATATTTTTATGTATCGACTCTAACCCTAATGTACCACTGTGTAAAATAAGGATCAATAAATATAGATAAATAAATAAAAACTAGCATGGATGAGAGTAGGTATAGTACAATTGAAAGGGTTGGCAAGTAATGAGGTAGGAATATGTGAGTTTTGTGGAGATGAAGAGAGCACTGTTTATTATCTAGTAGAATGTAAGGAGTTAACGAATTGCAGCAGAAAAATATGGGATAAGAAATGGGACAGTGTGAGCAAAGAGAAAGTAGCGTTACCATGTTAACGGGGATGGGTGAAAAGAAAAATAGATGTATAGGAGAATACTTATATAAGTTAAGAGAAAAGTGGATTAGACTAAAAGAAGCGAAGGTCAGGAGGAAATGACAACAAGCTGCTCAGTAAAACCAAAGGCTTATGGCCAGAGAATCTGAGTCAGCGAGGAAATCTTAGGGTCAGCAATTTCATGTATTTGTACAGGAATATAGTATGTGCATGTTCGATGTTAAAGTTATTGTAATAGAAAGTGTACCAATAAATATCAAAATATCTGCTACATTCCGATATCTTTTCATCGACTGCTGTGTGTGTGTGTGTGTGTGTGTGTGTGTGTGTGTGTGTGTGTGTGTGTGTGTGTGTGTGTGTGTGTGTGTGTGTGTGTGTATGTGTGTGTGGTGTTTATCGCCCGCTTTTACTACATACTGCACCGCAGGGGGTGACACTGATGATACATGAGATGAAGATGGAGCACCGGTTGAATGAGATGGCGGAGGAAACCGGAGGTCCCGGAGAAAACCCGCCCCAGCGCCGTGTTGTCCAGCACAAATCTCATTTTGCGGTCGCCTTGGATCGAACCCGGGCCGCCTTGGTGAGAGCCTAGCGGTCTAACCACTGAGCCACGGCGCGGCCTCATCGAATGCTGTTGAACTCATATCCTAATAACTGGATTATAATTTAATGGGCTAAATCGAGTTTGGTGGCGCAAGTCGTGGAGGTCATTGGTTCAAAATTATAAAACAATTAACACTAAAGCAATGAATATCATGTAAGTAACTATGCTACTAAAACTGTATCTTTTGTTTTAAATGGAGCTGTATTTTTATGCAGTTGGTCTTTGTCTATCTCTTACAGTATACTAAGTATAAAAAACTACACATGCTTTACAGAATAATGCCAGATTAATTAAAAGAACAAAATTTAATCAACAATGTAATTAATTATTTTAAGTGTATGCCATTTGGATAAAATTGTTGTTACCACCTTTGAGTAAATCAAACGTGGAAACAAAGTCCTCAAATACTTATGTTTCCATACTACCGTTGAAAATTTCATATAAATGTTAGCTTTCAAATAGTTTAACATCTCCTTCCTCTTAGAGGACCCTTCATTTTATTTTGAACCAATCGTAGCAAAACCCTTTCATGGCGGTGGTAACTGAGTTACCCCTTCATTGATTATGAGGTCGTTCATTGAATCGTTTTTGTGCCTCTAGAATGTTTTAGGGTAGTCACCTAGATAACTAATGCTGGCAGGGTGAGCTTGAAGTTAGTTACCTGAAGTTGGGGAATTTATGGAGGAAAAAGACACTGTTTATGTGGAACCGACCAGCTTTTATGCCGATTATTGTAATCTTAAATCTAGAGAGCAAGTAGGTCTCCCCGTGACATGATTTCCGAGACAGTTCGGAATTTAATCCACAGAGATTCCTGAAATATGCGTTGTAGCACCGTTTTGCTAAAATACAAGGGCTATTCAATAAAGAATGATCACAATTTATTTTTGGCAACGTACCTGTACGCATCCTCATAATTTTCATAATCCTTCTCCAAATAGTCTCCCCTGAATGCGATGTACTTGTCCCAGCGTTTCTGCCAGTCTTCAAAGACATGCTGGAAACTATTTTTGAGAGATCCTTCAAAATCGCCTCCGCAGCCTTCAACACTGCTTCTGATGATGGATAATGCCTCCCACGAAGGCTTTTCTTCTAATTAGGGATTGGAAAAAGTCACATGGGGCTAAATCCAAATTATATTGAGGGTGAGGGAAGCACTTTACGTTGATTTTTACAAGATATTCAGCAGCAACATTGGCAATATGCGGCCGTGTATTATCGTGGTGCAGCATCCAGGCTGCTTCACGGAAATGTGGTCTTTTGCACCTGATATGGACTTGCAATGTTTTCAGGACATCCCTGCAGTATTGTCCAGTTACTGATGTGTGTGCAGGTGTAACATGCTGTTAAACCATTCCATGAATATCAAAGAATAAGATGACCATAACTTTCCCAGCAGAAGCAATCACTTTTGTTCCTTTTGGGGTTGGTGATGAAGAAGATTTCTACACTTAGCTTTGCTGTTTGCTCTCATGATCAAAATGATGTAGCCAAGTTGCATCAGCAGTGATTACGTTTGAAACAAACTCCGGATCTTCCTCTAACATCAACTTTACTGCATGCAGACCTGCATGCGAATGTCCTTTTGCTCGGGAATCAGCAATGTTTGAACCTATCGCACACAAACACGTCTCATGTGTAATGTTTCTGTCACCAACGTCTGGGTGGCACCCAATGAAATGTTCAATATTTCAGAAAGTGACCTTAAGGTAATTCGTCGATCCTCTCTCACAATGGCAGCAGCAGTGTGGATGTTTTCTTCCGTAAGAGCAGTAACTGCAGCACCGGGTCCACCTTCCTTTGAAATTGATTGTCTCCCCTGTTTAAACACTTTACACCACCTTCGAGCTGTGCTGTAGGGAAGAACAGACTCTACAAAGGCCACCTGTAACATTGTATAGGCCCCAATTGAAAGCAGAATTTTAAAGTGGCATATTGTTCCTCGCGTGTTACTTCCATTGCAGTTGTAGGCGATAAAGAATATGTATGAACTTGCCTGGTACTCACAGGCGGGAATCATGATTACCAACAATGAAACTACTACGGCGTGTTTGTTTTACATTAAGCTAACAGAATATAATAAGATTGAATTCTTGTGCAAAGATTTATGACCGTAAAAAAATTATGATCATTCTTTATTGAACAGCCCCCGTACATGGGTCATTCAAAAATGAATGCAACAGTGCCTGCATTTGGCGCTATCAGCAGTACGTCATATAAGCTGATAATGAAAAATAAGGGCATCTAATGTTTGTCGGCTGTGAGTTTGAAGACAATGATTTTATTTAATGGAACATTTTTGTAATTTTAATTAGTGGGCTGTTATCGTTAGTGCTGTAAATGTGTTTAGTAAATAGGAACAAAGACGCTTCATTAAAATTCAGGTTGCTAGAGATATCAATGCTCGACAATGTCATACAGAATTATTAGAAGCTTTTGGTAGACAGACTTTACCATATCGTACCGTGACTAGGTGGGCGAATGCAATTCGTAGAGGAAGGGAAGACGTGGAGCTGGCAGACCGCGATCAGCACACGATGAGGTATGCGCACGTGAATGCTGTTAGACCACTGGGGAAAGAAAATCGTTGTTGTACTTGTATTGAACTAGCAAGAGAAGTTGAAGCTGCTCCTGGTACGATACTCCACATATTTAGGAACTAATTAAAGCTGAGGAAAATCTATGCTCGATGGGTTCCACACAACCGTACAGAGAAAGCAATGTGACAAAGGATGGAAAGCGAGATTACACTTTGAGCGCTATGATCGTGGAGGCGAGGTTTTTCTTCGACGTATCATAACATTAGATAAAATCTGGGTTCGATACTAACAACCAAAATTAAAGAGACAGTCAAATGAGCCGGCACATTCATTCACCTCAGCCGAAAAAGTATCGGCAAGAACAGGATCCAGTTAAAGTCATGTTCATTGTTGCTTATGAGTTTTAGAGTGTTCTTATCGCTCAATCAGTTCCTTATGGAACTCCGTAGGGGAGGTAATCCGTCCGCTTCAGCTGTCGTGGTGCGGGCGCTGCGGACCCTTAGCACTCGTGGTACCTCTGACGCTACTAGAGGAACCTCGGACCGAATATTCGAGACCCTCCTCGAATGGGAGTTGTTCGGATTGGGTTGGACTCGAGGGGGCAGTGTGTTCCTGTTACCCGCGGGAGATCAGGTACCTCCAGCCAGGCTTCGGCTGCCCGGAGGTGGCAGAGGGTCGCCTAAAAGTCCCGTGTACTAACCTTCAGATAAAGTAGAAGGTGTGCTAGATCACCAGGTGGTCCCACCTCGGTAGTCTTCCCTGCGAGATTGATGCGCATAAGTAGCGTATCCACTTTCATCCCGTCTTGACGTTGTTATCAATGTTGGCGCTTTATAGACCCTAAGTATTGCCCTAAGGAAAGAACCCTGGAGTTTTCCATCGTTCTCGGGCTGTTAGAGGACGGAATCTTTGGATTTTCGGGTATGCCTCGAGGCAACTGTTCTTATCACTCATTCAGTTCCTCAAGGAAATCGTGTGAATGGAGCATATTACAATCAATTTATGGAACAGCATTTACGACCAGCTGTGTGTCGTAAACGTTCAAATCTCTTGAATTCTCATCCCAGTGTGTTACATGATGTTGCTTGCTCTCACACGTCTGCTACTGTTGCTAATTTACTTCGCAGATGTAACTGGGGAATTCTGGAGCATGCTCCGTATTCACCAGATATGAGTCTATGTGATTTCGACCATGTAGATGGCATCCGTCGGCTTCCTGAAGTGTGGAGGCGAATTCTTCTGCAATAATGGGACTGCTCCAAAAATGCTTTATTTGTTGTTAATTCAAATGTTTCCACTAATTTAACTGGCCAACAAAAACAAAAAATTGAATGTTTCGAGCACTTCATGAGGCAATACGTACTAATTTTGAGTTGAGAAAAACAAATATGACAATGAAACATTTTTTAGCGCCAGTTTCTATGATATACACAAGTTGGAAGTATTACATATTAACGGATTGAGAGAAAAGGATACATTTTAATTACATACATGCTAACAACAATGAAAGTGCATTTGATTTTTAACTGGTAATTAATTACATGCTAAGAGTTCTAAATTGCTAGAAAAATACTTCGCAGATAGTCGTGTCTGAAGAGAATCATGTGGTGGCCTTTTGACTTCGTCGTCTTTTAGCTTGCCTCTTGTGATGGAGTTCCACAGAATCCCTATACACAGACCAACAGTAATCCGCAAGCATTACTTCATTCCAACGGCGCTGATATCTTTGTTCCATATCAGAGATGTCCTGATGGAATCTCTCCCCATGTTCATCACTAACAGCTCCACAACTAGGAGGGAAAAAGTCTAGGTGGGAGTGGAGAAAATGGATCTTAAGGAACATGTTGTATCCAAGGTTACGGTATTTTCGCAGGAGCACTGTCATCAAATGCTTGTAGTTGTCATCTCTTTTTTTGCCTAAAAATCTATAAACAACACCCTTGGAGGCTTCCCAAGCTTCTTTTTCTTTCCCCTCCGAAATTGGATCAAATGCAGTAACCTTTACAAGTTCTCTTATTTGTGGTCCGACAAAAATGCCTTCCTAACTTTTGCATCACTTAATTTATCTCTGATTGTGTTTTGGTATTTGACAGGTGTGCCAACTCACCCAAAAAATTCTCCCAAATTTAAAATCTTCACTCTAAAAATGGAAAGTCACTTTATCTTCAAAATAAGAGCTAATCTAAAATTTTTATGGTGATTATTGAATTCAGCAGACGGAAATACATGTAAATTCACTACTTTTATGCCCGAAACATTTTCATTGTTGCCCAGTGTTATTGAATAACCTAAGTATTTTGTCGCTTCAGTTTGAAAACAGGTGGGTAAGAATGGTATGAGTTCCTTCCATGAACATAAAGCACAGAATTTTTAGGTATTTCGTTTTCAGTTCTACGTGTGGTTCTTACTAAGAGAACCAAGGCTTCCAACTTAGTTGAGATTAACAGCAAATATGTGGCGTGTAATCCTTAGGAGCACACTTAAAACGTTGTTTCTCGCGTAATTTAGTTGATTTAGGTTACACTAAGTGCAGCCCAAAATTTGTGTGAATGTTTATGACTCAGGAGCATAAATATGCGCTTTATGTTGCTTGGCTCAACTAATATTCATAGTTAAACAGTTAAATGAAAATATTATACCCCTGGTGTGCTCCGTTTCAATGAATTATATCTACGTGTTTGTCTAGCTTGTATCCTCACTATTGTAGTACAGTGCGTTACATATAGATCTGAACCACTTCAATACGCCATAAGTTACCTATGAAAGCTCGTAGAATGTAGAAATGTGTTTTAATGATCTCAGAGCCTCTGAAAGAATAGATAACACTGATAACACTGAGGAACAAAAAAATTAGTTTTATATACCCGAAACAAAATAGGCAAATTCTTATGTAAACTGATCTGCTGATTCCAAAAATGCCCCTCAAAATGCTGTATCACGTAACGTTTTTTAGGTATTCATAATTTTTATGAAAACTTACAGAAATGTGATGTGGTAACTCATATTTGATTAATTGAAAATAATAGGTATTTTATTGCCAAATAACATTGAAAATAATAATAATTATTATTAATTATTATTAAAATAAATAAACACAAGATAATGATGAAAACCAATACCTGAATTATCTCAGAAGTGTTTCACTGTTGATTTTTTTGTATTGACTCTCCCGTTTGAGGAACCAACAATAGTCTCCGAACATGGCTGAATCCCAGCGATACCCTGGTAACGTCTTTCCATCTCAGAAATGTCCTGGTGAAAACGCTCACCTTGCTCGTCACTTACTACAACTCCTAGGTTTGTAGGGAAACTATCAAGGTGAGAGTGCAAAAAGTGGATTTTAAGTGACATACGGCAACCCATTTCTTTGTAGCTCCTTAATAGTTCTGAGACTAAAGTTTCATAATTTGCTTCTTTGTTGTTGCCCAAGAAGCCTTCCACCATTGATTTAAATGATTTCCATGCTGCCAGTTCAACACGTTTAAGCTTTGATTCAAAAACACTGTCTTTAAGAAGTAGTCTTATTTGAGGACCGACAAATATACCTTCCTTCAACTTAGATTCACTTATCTTGGGAAAGATACTTCTTAAATACTCAAATGCACTTCCACTTTTGTGCAAACCTTTAACAAAATTCTTCATTAACCTGAGATTTATGTGAAGTGGGGGGAGAAGAACTTTGTTTGGGTCTACTGGAGGCACATACTTAACACTGCTTGCTCCAGGGGTATAGTCTTCCCTTTTCCCCCATTCTTCCACTATAAAATGCTTGTCAGTTGTCCTACTGTCCCATAAGCACAAAAAAAAAGCAATATTTTGTGAAACCTCCCTGCAGTCCCGTTAGCAATACAACTACCTTGAGGTCACTACAAATTTCCCAGCCATGGTTTTGATAACTAATAGCATCTAAAATGATGGAATGGAATCGTATGTCTCCTTCATTCTTATGACATGAAATACGGGTATTGAAGGTAGTAAATTGCCATTATGAAGCAACACTGCCTTTAAGCTGTATTTAGAAGAGTCAATGGCTATTATTTTAAATTAAGTCAATATGAGTTGGTATCATACCTCATTTCTGTAATTTTATATATGAGAATATCTCAAAAACGTTACGTGATACAGCATTTTCAGAGGCATTTTTGGAATCAGCGAGTCATTTTGCATAAGAATTAGCCTATTTTGTTTCGAGTACAAAAAACGTGTTCCCTAGTGTAATTGTTGACAGTCTTAAATATGCATTCATAACATAAATGTAGAGTACTCACTACGAGAGAGTGTTTACATTTTGAAAACATATTGGAAGACAACTTCCTTGGTAATAACACAACGGGAATTTCGAAGAGAATTTAATGTACGCGATGTTCCGACAAAGGCAACAATGTTATCGCTCGTAAGAAAGCTGGAGACAACTGGTATACTCATTAGTGAGAGTGGAAAACATAGACCGCCATTGAATGCAGAGACTGTTACAGATGTTCGCAGAAGGCTATTGAATTCTCCAAACAAATCGTTGTGTCGATTGAGCCAAGAATTAGGGTATTCAAATGGAACATATCAAAGAGCTGCGACCTTACAGAGTGTATATGGTGCAACAACTGAAAGAAGCAGATTATGATAAACGAATCAGTTACTGTCGATGGTTTCAGGGTACTCTTATTCCACGTCCAGACCTTCTCTCCATAACGTGGTTTACAGATGAGGCATGGCTTCATCTGTCAGGCTACATAAACACACAAAACACCAGACTTTGGGCTACTGTAAACCCTCAAGTGATCCACGAAACCCCACTGCATGATGAAAAGTTTGGAGTATGGTGCGCGGTGTCAACTTCAAGGATCGTTGGTATAACTGTAGACACTGAAGTTTATATGGGCATCTTCAATAACTTTGTGGAGCAGCTGGATGCCATTGAATTGGGAGAAGGTTATTTCCAGCAAGATGGAGCCACCTGTCATACATCTAATGACACCATGGAACTTGATATCAGTTTCTTTGATAACCGAATAATCTCAAAAGTTCTGTGTCCCCACAGATCCCCTGACCTAACCTCACCGGATTGTTTCTTGTGGGGTTATATAAAAATAGAGTGTACAACAATAGGTCACGAACAATTGATGTACTCAAGGAATCCATTCGAGCCTAAATAAGTAACTTTGGCGAGGATACTCTCCGTAAAACTTCAGAGAATGTGGTGAAATGAGTGGAAACATGAATAGATGCTGGTGGAGGATACTTACAACATCTTTTGAGATTAAATAGTGTGACGTAATCTTCCAATTGTTTATTATATTCTCCCGAAGTGGCACGTGTGTCCTATTATTGGTTTAAAAGTTATGGCTTATTAAAATTGTTCAGGTTTAGATGGATCGCACTGTAGTTAGGCAGAGGAAATGTTCCATTTCCTTGATAACGGAGTTTAGTGTGTGTGACAACTTTGATTCTGTTTTCAATATCTCGATATTTGATTAATCTCGATCCGACCGTTACAGTTGTGGGGCATTCTTCAAGATATGGGTGCGTGGCTATCAGAATAGTTAAGTTGCTGATATATTTAATGTAGGTTATGATGAGCTCTTGGAAGTGACTTGTCAACAGCTTCTGCATTTTAATACCAGAATCTGTAACAAGTCCCGTAAATTTCGACGAAGCCTGTACTTTGGATAGATTCAATGTTTCCATGCGTTGTCCTATTTTCCAAAATCTGTAATGAGATACTGGGATGGGTTTGTTATTAATTTTATAGAGTTACATTCGCTGGAGTTTGCGTCAACCCAGTAATGAAGCGGATGGATTCATATCACTCCGGTCATGCATCACTTGACCTCAAATGTTGAAGTGTTTTATTTGTAGCTTTAATTTACCCGTAATTATTTCATATCTAGCGTAATTAGTGACGTATAGTAAATAGGGGAGATAGTGAATGCTATCTAAAATTTAGATCCCGAGTTTTCACTGGAAATATATTTTGAAGCCCTCTAAAACAAAAAAGAGGGTCAATTTTAGAGTTATACCGGGTAACGTAAAATTGAAAAGTGGGTTAGGTACAAATTTGAAAATTGAGTTCATCTTTCAAGGATCAATAAAAATATTTTAAGACCCACCACCACCACCACCACCACCACCACCACCACCACCACCACCACCACCACCACCACCACCACCACCACCACCACCACCACCATCACCACCACCACCACCACCAACACCACCACCACCACCACCACCACCACCACCACCACCACCACCAATGTTTAATCTTTTAACTTTTCCGCGTTGGGTAGACGGAACTTCCGTTTATATATTTAATGTTAATGTTTGCTTGTTCAGAAAATTGAAGTGAAACGTTTATTTCTTTGTTCCACTGACTTTAAATACTATCTATGGTAATATCGGAGGCCGTTCTCCTCTGGAACATATCGAAGGTGTTAACTCGTATTCGTTGTGTTTTAATCATTAGATCACGCACACATTCGCACTCTCTTCATACTTCCAGGCCGAGCGGGATGGCTCAGACTGTTTCGTCTGTGGCCCGCATTCGGGAAGCCAGGGTTCGATCCCCGTGGCCAACCTACCTGACCCATGGGTTTTCTCGGGATTTTCCCTGGTCGATAGGCGAATGCTGGTAGGTTAATTACATCCCCCGGAATTTCCTGTCCCTCCGCAACATCCATGACCAACTAACTTCAATGTCCCCAGCAACCATATCGTGCGACACCTGGACGAGCACCTGAAGCTTACTGCATCCTGTGACAATAAGCTGCATCATGTAGACGGGTACCAGCAGTTACTTGACGCTAGACCACATCTACACAGAAGTTCAATTCCATCTACAGGTGTTAGGGACGCTCCAGGCAGAACACAAACGAATGGTACCAGAATGCACTCCACGTCGAGGCCTGGCCAATAAAGAGAATAACCCGCAATATCTTCCCCTACCAGTTACCGCAAATCCTCCACGCCACGTTCAGGGCCCCTGGTCATGTTCGTCACGCGGACCTGTTGCCTTTCATGACTCCGTTATAGACGGCATTATCACAATCGCCTTGAATAACGAGGGTGCATCTAAGCGGAACCACCTTAGGCTGAGATAAAGTCACTCAATCTCCATTTCCATTATTTCCCTCAGATTTCCCTTTGCTATTGTTAATAAAAGAATTACATCCCCCGAATTTTCTGTCCCTCCATTTCACCTCCAGTATCATTTCATATCATCTTACATCTGGTGGTCTCTTTATGGGTAGAAGTGTCAGCGGGAGTCTCGGCGGTGCATGGCAGGATATGCCCTGAGGAAAACTACTTCCTCCTCCAGGAGCTCGGTTGCCGGTCTTGGCAATGCAACGCAACGTAGGTACTGACAGGCAGTTAACAGCCTGAAGCCTTTTGCTGCATACCCACCCAGGTTTTGGGTCTGATTGCAGGTAGAAAATTTTGATGATACAGGATGGGGTGGGATTATTTTGATGAGGTAGCTTTTTGCTCCTCTGTTTTGTGCAGGATGCCAAACCTCTTATTTATTTCCACCCTGCTGTTTTATTTGATTAAAAATGGAGTAAATTTTGTAGCCAAACAGCTCATTTGAAGATTGTGGAGTTCAGCTTTTGCTGCTGTTTGGCTCTGCTGGGACGATTTAGGTACCGCCAGCCAGGGACCTTTGGGGCTCGGATCGCCTGCCTGGGACCATTAGGGTTCGGCTACTAGGCTCGTTGCCGTCCCGTTGTAGGAAAGCGAGTTCGTTTTCTTGGCCTGTGGGGGAAGTCTCTATCCAAGTAACCTGTAGGGACCCTGCCGTCTGTGCTGTCGTGTCTCCTTGGGTCGGCCTCCCTCTGTCTCTTTCACCTCATCCTTCCTCCCGGGGCTATCCCACTTGGGGCCATAGGAACAATGGGCCTAGCATGGTGGCCTACGTACCAAATCCCCTTCGTAATGAAATACCAATCCCATACTTCCAGACTCTGGGGAAGATGAGGAATTATCTTGGTTGGAGAAAAATCGCCAGCCCCAACACCGGGAAACGAACCCGACATGGTAGGCAGGTGCTTTACTGACTGAGCTACGTGGACAGCCACCTTAATATTGACTCTTATATACGAAATTTAATTCTTCCTCTACATTACTAGAAAGACAGTAAAAATTAGCTCAGCAGTAATTTTGTTGAAGGGAAATTTTGTTAAAAAGAACTGCAAACTTTCAATTTTTAATTACATCTATAGCTTTTAATTCCGTAATAAAGGAATCTTTATTTTATTATAGTTGGAGTATAGCGCACAGAATATGAAGGCTTATATTCATAAACAAGAATACCCGCCTCTGTAGCATAGGTGGTCTTACGTTCAAGACGTCCTGGATTCGAATTCCGGACAGGCTGAGTTATCCGGAATGATCCTCAAAGTAACTATGATCTAGAAAAGCACATATAACATTATTATATTATATAATGAAACCGTCTCAAAGGGTCATTTCTTATATACTTACAGTCATTTTTTTTAATTTACCTCCTCCAACGTTAATTCATATCGGACGATGAATTGAATGGGTGAAATGATGCTCAAATGAGCCCAGGGTCCATAGAGCTTAGAGTTACCCGACATTTGTCTATTAAGGTAAGCGAAAACCCCGAAGAAGCCTTATCCAGGTAACTCACCCTGAACGAGATTCGAACTCGGGAGTTCTTGAACGGGAGGCAGACACTCTACTACCACGCTACCGAGGCGGGCATATATACAGTTTGAGTCCTCTTTTCTAAGTTCCTTTTTTAACAGCAGTCTTCACTTTTCAAAGTGATACTTGAAACAGAATTTATATCTTCCTAATTTTAAAATTTCATAGGTGTACACTAGCTTCAAATATAGAATGGTCAACTAAAATAAATTATTCTCAATGTATTGTTGCGAGGCATTGTTGCGATGGACGCGGCTGGCGAGTGCAAAGAAACAGATAGTTCAGCGCGGAGATAAAACTTGCCGAAACAAAAAGAAAGAGACAGATAGATGACTGGAAGTTTCGCATTCTTGAAAACCTTACATTTGTAATAACAAATCGAAATTTCGTGCCGGTATCCTGTAAGTTAGTGAGCGTGCTACAAACAGCGTGCAGAATGGCCTGTAGGTGGCAGCATAGTGTAGATGCACACATACGGTCGCATTATCAGAATAAAAATGGCCGTACCACTTGCGACTTGCACCAGAATTTTGTTCTGTTATTCGGTTTTTGCGTAGTGAAGGTGTGAAACCTATTGAAATTCATCGACGAATGAAGGTTCAGTACGGTGATGCATGCTTGTCACAGCAGCAAGTCTACGAATGGAGTAGGAAGTTCGCAAATGATGTGACTTACAGTGAAAGATGTTCCACGTCCAGGTCAGGCACAACGAGTTATGGTTCCACAGAGCATTGCCGCAGTTGAAGCCATAGGGAAGAAAAACAGCCGAGTGACACAGAATGACATTGCAGCATGTTTCACAAAGTGTCTGCAAGATGGGTGCCACTGCAGCTGACTCCTGAAATGAGAGAACCACGTGTTGATGTGAAGAAGTTCCTCAGCGTTTTGAATGCAAAGGTGATGGCTTTGTTCCAAGAATGGTTGCTGGGACAAACCTGGGTTCACTTCCACCAACCGGAAATGAAGATAGCGAGCAAGGAATGGCGCCATCCCTCATCACTGAAAGCAAAGAAGTTTCTAACAGAACCATCAGCAGGGAAGGTTATGCTGACTCTCTTTTGGGACGAATAAGGCGTTATTTTGGAGCATTACATGCCTAGAGGGGAACCCTGTCACCAGTGCAGCATACACAGATCTCCTAAGAGATCATCTACGGCCTGCAATCAGATCAAAGTGAGGTGGATTGCTGTTAGCAGGTGTCCTTTTGCAACATGACAATGCAAGGCCCCACACTGCGCATACAACAGTAGGAACAATCACAGACCTGCATTTTGAGTATCTTTCTCATCCACCATACTCACCAGGCCTTGCCCAAGTGATTTTCATGTGTTTGGACCACTCAAAGGCGCAATGGGAGGAAAGAAGTTCCGTTCCGATGAAGAGATACGCCACGCGGTGCCTGAGTGGTTGCGCTGACTACCAAAATAATTTCTTCTACAGTCCAGCAACGCAAAGAACGTCCCTGGAAGGTATGTGCTGCCATACACAGTGGGACAAGGACAGCGAATGTGTGTTGAGGAGAACGCCTGCTACACAAGGAGCAGACCCCCTAAAAACATGCCCCCTATTCACTTTGTACACTAAAACCGGGAAGATTCATTCACAAATATAGAAGCCATCAGTGTGTTTTTGAATGGTCTGTAAGTGTAGTGACATCGGGTGTCATAAACCTGTATAGGGAGGGTGTGGGAACTTTCCCCAACCCAAGGCGTCTCAGACGCTTTGCAAGCGCTGGAGGACTAGCATTGAGCGTGGGGAGATTATGTTGAAAAGAGATACAACTTTACACCACTTCTGCACGATAGATAATAGTTAACAAATATTTAAGATTTTCATTTGACCCACCCTGGTAATTATATTATTAGTAATCTATTAATAGCTTAGCAATTACTTGATATTACTATTTAAGTTCCTGCTGACTTTTATAGGTATTTCGAATCACAGAAGAAAACTGGATTTCTTTGTGTGATAAATCTGTTACTGCGCATGCTCAGAAATCCGCATGTACACATAGGTGCAGCTTAAGGGTTTATAAATGCTTACCTCTTGTGAAGTGTATATTAGAGTAACTGTGTGCTTGTCAGCTTTAAATGACAATGCGACGTGTTGGAATTACTAGAAGAATCACGTTAAACTATGAAAGCAAAGTGCAACTGCAAGTTTGCTGTTGAAACCTGCAGCAGCAGTAGCAGTTTCGCTTTAATGACCCCTTGTTATTCCATGAAGCTGTTGCACGTATTAAGCGTGGCAGTGTTTGTCGACTACTTCATCCTCTTTGCCTCTCTTTCCCTCCCTTCTTCCTTGTTTGTTTGCAAGTCGTTTATTTTTGCTACCCCCTTGGTAGTGATGGATTTATAACGCGCCATCGTTCAGTAAGCGTTTTCCGGTTCTAAGCTCCGCGGATAATAATATGTTATCGGAGATTCCTGCGGTGCTGCCATCTCGTGTAACAAACTGGGGCATAAAGGTATTATGAACTTCCGGCAAATAAAGTCAGTGTCGACTACTATGATATCTGGCTGTCAGTCATTTGTCTTTCCTCTTTATCTTAAGGTAAATTCTCCTAAATTCACGAGCTTTTATCACAGGAACCATAAAATGTATTTTACAAGATGTAAATGCAAACCCTTTAACTTCATTCATCTACTTTAATACAATAGTTTTTTAAGGTTAACTTTACAGGTTGTTACAAAATAAGTATGTCAAAACTTAAAGCAAACATTTCTTGTACGAGGGCTGTATGGTCATAATTTTTTACTGCATTAATCTTTCGCAATAAAATTCAGTCTTATTATATTCTGTTAGCTTAATATGAAACAAATACGCCGTAGTAGTTACATTGTTGGTACTCCTGTTTCCCGCCTGTGAGAACCAGGCAAGTTCAGACATGTTCAGTATCGCCTCCCGCTGCAATGGAGGTAACATGCAGTTAAAGTTGATGTTAGAGGAAGATCCGGAGTTTCTACCAAAGGTAATCACTGCTGATGAAACTTGGGCACATCATTTTGATCCTGAGAGCAAACAGCAGAGGTTAGTGTGGAAATCTCTTCATCACCAACCCCCCAAAAAGCAAAAATGGTTGCTTCTGCTAGGAAAGTTATGGTCATCTCATTCTTTGATATTTATGGAATGGTTTATCAACATGTTCTACTTGCACACACATCAGTAACTGGACAATACCACAGGGATGTCCTGAAAACATTGCAAGTCCGTATCAGGTGCAAAAGACCATTTTTCTGTGAAGCAAGCTGGATGCTGCACCACGATAATGCGCGGCCGCATATTGCCAATATTGTTGCTGAATATCTTGCAAAAATCAACATGAAGTGCATCCCCCACCCTCCCTATAGTCCGGATTTAGCTCCATGTGACTCTTTTCTATTCCCTAACTTGATGAAACGCCTTCGTGGGAGGCATTATGCTTCATCAGAAGCAGTGGTGAAGACTGCGGAGGCAATTTTGAAGGATCTCTCAAGAAATGGTTTCTAGCATGTCTTTGAAGACTGGCAGAAATGCTGCGACAAGTGCATCGCATTCAGGGGACACTATTTTGAGAAGGACCATTAAAATTATGAGGATGAGTAGATAGATAGATAGTTTTATTCACCTTAGGAGTATACAATACCCTTGGCTTCGTCAAAATTGTACCATAAGAATAATACATTTCTTATGAGTAATACAATTATTCATAATACAATAGTAATTAAATAATACAATAGTAGTTCAATAATAAAATAATGATTAACGTAATGCAGTAGTAATTAACAGAATAATAATACAAATAGTAATTAAGAATAATGCAACTTAGGTCACATAATAGCTTAATATATTACATTTTTAAGAACTAGGCTGTAAGAATAATTTTTACCAAAAAAAATCAATATTTACTTTATTATTTAATTTTACTTGTTAGAAACTCATCTGTTGTCTGTGACATTACTTTTAGTAGGATATTTTTTACAGCTTTTCTGAATATTACAAGTATCACCTGCGAAGTTGCACAGGTATTTATTCACAAACATCATTTTAGGAAGCATTGATATGTTGGTCATGTTTTAAGTAAAGGTAAGTTGTCAAAAAACGTTGTGACCATTCTTTGTTAAACAACCTTCGTATGTTGTCATATCCCAAGAATTGCCTAAGGATTTAAAAATTATCACCATGGCAACCATTACCAGCCCGGTCACACGGAGAGGCAGCAGAACAGATTATTAATTTCTAAAAAGAAATGTTTATAAAAGAAGAACCGAACTAAGATCATGATGGAAGAAAATTGATTTTATATTGCTAGTTTATTAAAACATCATACCTTATATATTGTGGTGCGAGGAAGGGTCACTATCTCCCTCCACTCAACTAACACAACTATTAGCAGCCAAAGAAACAAATGACCGCTCTGCCTCTACTTATATAAGCTGATGATGTCACATCACTACGTGAGTCACGTGCGCGACAATATTAAAGAACACATTTTGAGGAGATAAATATGTTGAAATATTTTATTTCTTGATATTGGTTTGAACTTTTGAGCAGACATTCTTTTCTCAAAATGGAAATCGTTTTTCGCCTTGCATTTGTTGATCATACAAACAGAATGGAAATTTAAATTTCTCACATAGCGACCAGCTCAATGGAATTCATTGTTCTTTCACAATAACCGTGTGTATAGGACAAGGTTAGTTAGGTAGGGTCACACTAAAAAACTTAACGGCATAGCCGGGATTTGAACCGGAATTGTGTGTATATAACTGAGTAGGTCAATAAAATATAACCAAAAAGTGCATTAAAACACTTTTCAAGTTGTATAGAGCGTGATGTTGCCATACGGCAGCAGCATCCATTAATGGTTTAACACGAAGGACGGATAACACAAAAATAACTGATGCAGAAGGTATACACACGTAATGCCCCCTTTATAGTGTTATTACAAAGGCTGTTCACTAAAGGATGATCACAAATTTTGACAACGTACCTTTAGTCATCCTCATATTTTTGACATTCCTTCTCAAATAGTCTCCTCTGAATGCGATGCACTTGTCCCAAAGTTTCTGCCAGTCTTCAAAGACATGCTGGAAGCTAGTTTTTGAGAGATCCTTCAAAATCGCCTACGCAGCCTCCACCACTGCTTCTGATGATGGATAATGCCTCCCACGAAGGCGTTTCTTCAAGTTAGGGAATAGAAAAAAGTCTCATGAGGCTAAATCCTGACTATAGGGAGGGTGAGGGCTGCACTAGGCGTTGACTTTTGCAAGATATTCAGCAACAACATTGGCAATATGCGGCCGCGCATTATCGTGGTGCAGCATCCAGCCTGCTTCACAGAAATGTGGTGTATTGCGCCTGATATGGAGTTGCAATGTTCTCAGGATATCCCAGTAGTATTGTCCAGTTACTGACGTGTGTGCAGGTACAACATGATGATAAACGGTTCCATGAATATCAAAGAATGAGATGACCATAACTTTCCCAGCAGAAGCAACCACTTTTCCGTTTTGGGGGGGTTGGTGATGAAGCAGATTTCCACTCTGAGCTTTGCTGTTTGCTCTCAGGATCAAAATGATGTTGCCAAGTTTCGTCAGCAGTCATTACGTTTGAAAGTAACTCCGGATCTTTCTCTAACAGCAACTTTAACTGCATGCAGACCTGCATGCAAATATCCTTTTGTTCGGGAATCAACAGTCCTGGAACCCATCGCGCACAAAAACGTCTCATGTGTAATGTTTCTGTCACCAGCGTGTGGGTGAAACCCAATGAAATGTTCAGTATTTCAGAAAGTGATCTGAAGATAATTCTTCGATCCTCTCTCACAATGACAGCAGCAGTGTTAATGTTTTCTTCCGTAAGAGCAGTAACTGGAGCACCGGGTCCACCTTCCTTTGAAACTGATGTCTCCCCTCTTTAAACATTTTAAACCACCTTAGAGTTGTGCTGTAGAGAGGAACAGACTCTCCATAGGTCTCCTGTAACATTGTATAGGCCTCAACTGAAGATTTGTTGAGGCGAAAGTAATATTTCAAAGCCGCATATTGTTGCTCGTTTGTTACCTCCATTGCAGAGGTAGGCGATACTGAACATGTGTGAACTTACCTGTTTATCACAGATGGGAACCAGGAGTTGAGTCCAGAGGTTCTACTCCCATTAGCCTTGAACCCGTAGGAACAAGACCCGGGCCTCTTTCAACCAGGGAGTTATCCGAGCTGTCCCGTGAAGGGCGCCCGGCATCCTCCGTGGGGCATTCCATTAGGGCAAGACCTAATTTCCTAACAAGCCCCCCCATCTGGTCCTAGGGACACAAGACGGGACGGAAGTGGATACGCCACTTACGCGCGTCAACATTCAAGGTGAAGACTACCGATATGACCTCGGTGGGGCCGCCTGGTGATCTAGTACACCTTCTACTAGCTGAGCAGGCTAGTACCCGGAAACTTAATGGCTTCCCTCAACCCCGTCCGAAGACGTACCCGATTCCCACGGGTATCGGGAACACACTGCCCCCTCGAGACCATCCCAATCCGAACAAATCCCGAAGGAGGGGCTCGGCTGTTCGGCCCGAGGTTCCTCTAGTAACGTCAGAGGTACCACGAGTGCTAAGGGTCCGCAGCGCCCGCACTTTGGCAGCTGAAAGGGACGGATCCCTTCCCCTACGGGGGGCGGGGGAACCAGGAGCACCAACAATGAAACTACTGCAGCGTGTTTGTTAACAATAATCTGACAGAATATATTAAGATTGAATGTTAGTACAAAAAATTATGGCCGAAGAAAAGTTTGGATCATTCTTTACCGAGCAGCCCTCGTATATATTAAGTGTGACCTTCAATTCAAATAAAACTTGCAGGATTAAGTAGTAAATCTGTAATATAATAACTCTGTACACAATTATTATATTATAATCTCTGCCGTTACTTTTAGCCAGCGAGTCCAATGCTTAAGTTCGGATGAATGACAATGTATGTTTCTCGTATCTTATACGAGATGCTTTAGAGAAGTGCAAAGGACTGTACCAAGAGTCTCATCCAAGCCTGTGTAGCATTCCTTTAGAGAATGAAGCCTTCGGAGTATTTCTTAGAGAACAATAACTAAGGAACTCCCTCTTACCAATTCTCTTGTCTTAAAATAACAATAGAGACTCTTAACTACCCAAATTGATACTACTGTCATAATAAGGAGCAAAACGTGTATGTTTCTGCAAGCAACTCCTTGTTTTAATGAAGCGCTTTCTAGTTGCTGCCTTGCAGCAAGGAGTTTCTCTTGTTAATATTGGAAAGCTTAAATTAAATGCCTTAGTTAGTGTTACTTCTTCGTGAAGCAATGACTTTATTAGCTTTAGTATGTGTCAGTAGAAAATAAAGCTATTTTCTTTGAGTTAAACCATAGGCTGTGATACTAAGTTACTATCTGTAGTTCTTTTTTGAGCGGGGTAGGTTGCGGGGGAGGTTAGGCAGCCCTAAAGAAATACCACAGAGCAATATTGTGAAGCAATATCCAAGTTTCTTATTTCATGAGATGAACAAATAATATTGATAAATTGTTTTCTGCATCAGTTGCAACCAATCACGGTGAAATATCACTTTAAGCATGTCAAAATTATTATAAATTGTCCCACTTAATTCTCTATCATCGTCATCGTCACCATCGTCATCAACATCATCAGAATGGACTCAACAGATGGCAACAAGTCTGGACGAACACAACGAAAGTTTCAGTGACTAAAGCGTTCTTCCCTTTAGTGAAAAACAGATTGCGTCAAAAGATTCCAATCACAACAATCGGTGTCTTTCTAGACATACAAGCAGCCTTATACAGATGCTGGACTAACGTACTACTCTACAAAATGACAATGATGGGCATACCACAAAGAATCACAAGGTGGACAGCAAGCTTTCTCAACAACAGAACAGCTCGAATCAAAATCAATAACACCTTATCGGCACCCATAACACTAGAAGTAGGTACACCACAAGGAAGCGCGATATATGGACTCTTATACATCATCTACACATATGACACCCCACAGCCAATACACTAAGCAATAGCCCTAGCTCAATACGCCGACGATACCGCCTATTTGAGCAGCGCCCCAAAACTAATGAACGCCAGTCCAAGACTAGAGAAGCAATTGAAAGCCTTCGACCGCTGGGCATCGAAGTGGCGTCTGACAGTAAACGCCAGCAAAACGCAAGCTATCATCTTCCGCAGGAAAACCAAGAGAAATTACCAAGAATCAACAATAGCCTACCAAGGACACAAAATACCAATACAGACCACCGTTAAATACCTAGGAATAATTCTACACAAAAAACTAAATACCAGACAGCATTTCCGAAAAAAAAAAATGCAGGAAGCAAAGGCAGCAATCTCCACCCTGTACTATTTATCCAAAATTGGTAGCATGGGACTGTCGCCACAAATTCTCAATCAACTATACAAAACAATAATCAGACCATACTTCACCTACACCACCATCGCCACCTTCCCAATCACGACCCCATACATCAAAACCAGGCTACAACAAATGGAGCGTCGATGCCTAAGGATAGCAAACAAACTCCCACCCTGGCATAAAAGCGACGAAGTATATGCCATATGCAAGGCAACGCCACTGGAACATCACATAAACAACCAAATGTACAGATACATCGCAAACGCAACAGAGAGGCCTTACAGGAGACAGCTGATTAAAGCAGCAGAGGGATACAAAGAGACCGAGACCACGGCCCCACCGATCGTCACCCTGATATGACACCACGCTAGGACCAAGGCAGCCGAGGACGAAGAGATAAGAGAACATCTCAGAAAACTACTAAGTTAGAAACTGACCATTGCAACTTTGCAAATATCCAATAATTACACTTATACATCATTGACTATGTTTGAGAAAGACTACTACTAAAATAAATAAATAAAAACATAAAAAATAATATATATATATTATAGAAAAATAAAAAAAAATATTAACAAAAAGAAACATTAATAGTAATCCCTAGCAATATACATGACAAATTATCAACTTAGGCAAATGTAAATAAACAAAGCAAGAGAGAGAGAGAGGGAGAGAGAGAGAGAGAGAGAGAGAGAGAGAGAGAGAGAGAGAGAGAGAGAGAGAGAGAGAGAGAGAGAGAGAGAGAGAGAGAGAGAGAGAGCCGGTCCCCCTAAACTTTTAAAAAAGTCACGGCTGAAGAGGGAACACCCCTGAAACAGCCATAGGGCGAAACAAGCCCTAGAACCCCAGTGTAGTAGTAGTATGATTCCAATATCTCCAGAACTCACTACAATTATAACTGGCCATGGGAAACTAAATGCACACCTCTACCAATTTAGAATAATAAATACCCCATTGTGCCCTTGCGGAGAAGAACAGATTGTTAACCACATAATATTTAATTGCAGAAGACTTGATAAACAAAGACTAGAATTGGCAAAAGGTATAACAAACAACGGAGGGAAATGGCCCGCCCGCCTCGGTAGCGTAGATGGTAGCATGTCTGCCTCAAGTTCAAGAGATCCGGAGTTCGAATCTCGGTCAGGGTGAGTTACCTGGATAAGGCTTTCTCCGGGGCTTACCATTATCCTTCAAGATGAATGTCGGGTAACTCTAAGCTCCATGAACCCTGGACTCATTTGATCCTCATAGTTGGAGGACGTAAATTACAAAACAAACAAAATGGGATATGTCCTACCACCAACGAGAAGATTGCGAATAATCACCTGAAGTCGTTCGTAAAATTTGTAACTTCTATTAAAATCACTGACGTTTTGGAGTGTAATAATAACAAATTGTGAACTCTATACAGTCAACTTACTCTGGTTTCATTATAATTTTACAATTAATGAAAACTATAAATCACCATTTCTACAAATATCACAAGTATTTAAAATGAAATAATTACAGATTGTGAACTCTCAAAACTCAGCTAGAAGAATGGACTTAAATTAATGTATATAGCGTCTAGAAGGTGTAATAATTAAACATAAAATTGGAAATTAATTGTTCTTTCGCACTAGCCGTGTGTAGGACGCACTATGAAAGGGTAGAGACCGACTGAAAAATTCAATGCCATAGCCGGGATTTGAACCATGGATCTTCTGTTTGCCGTCCAGCCGCTCTAACCCTTGAGCCACTATGGCCAACGTGCTGACATGACATTAAATTCTCCAACTGACTCGTGTTTTTCCCGGTAAACCACTAGGAGATCTCATAAACACATTAGACAACTACCTTAATGGCGACTTACTTATGCTGTAAGTACTTTAAGAGGTCACCCCGTGACTTTGGAACAGGTCTATTCTCGGCAGTTTTGATAGAATAAACAAAGTAACGGAAGCTTTGGTACTTAATCCTGTATAAATGAAAGGAGAACATATGATATGCTTTATGGCACAAGAATATGCAGAAGGGGGAAATTTGTAATATTATTTCACACGACTTTCCCTTGTTTCAGCTTCAGTTTCTTAACAGACGTTATTCTTCTGTTCTTTATTAATAAAGATATACATACTTCACTATGTATTTCATTATAGGTGGAAAGAGATCAGATGAATATAGCGTTCTGAAGCCACGGTAAATTATTTTAAGAAGTGTTCGATTTAAAATGGACTTGAAATTCTCTTATATTTGCTGATAGAGTAGGTAAAGATCGAATAGTAACTTCCAATTTACCGACTGGGATGCCTCAGACGGTTTCATTTGTGGCCGATATTTGGTAGACCCGGTTCGATTCCCGTGGCTGACATACCTATCCCATGAGTTTTTCTGGGGCTTTCCCTGTCCGTCCTTTTCAGCTCCATTATCACCTCTCGTCTAGTGGTCTCTTTCAGGGTAGAAGTGTCGGCGGGTTTCTCGGCGTTGCATGGCATGATGATATGCTACTGGAAGCACTTCCTCCGGTAATACGGTCTCCTATCTCTGCATTGTCTTAATGGGCCAGTCTTCGGTTTACGGAGGGTGAGATGTTGGTTGTGCAGGCCTGCGAGGGGTGCTTCCAATTAGAAGTGTGTAGGTACCCTGCCCTCTGCACTGTCGTGACTCATTGGTTCAGACGCCCTTTGTCTCCTCTCGCCTTTTCCTTTCTCCCGGCGATACCTCACTTGGGGCATAGATACAATTGATGATGATGGGTCGCACCGTATGGGAGGGGATCCGTCCCCTTCAGCTGCTGTGGTGCGAGCGCTGCGGACCCTTAGCATTCGTGGTACATCTGATATCACCGAGGAACCTCGGGCCGAACATTCGAGTCGCTCCCTGAATGGGAGTTTTTCGGATTGTGTTGGACTCGAAATGGCAGCCTGTTCCCGACACACATGGGAGATCATGTACCGCCGGCAAGGTCTTGTCCACCCGGAGGGGGTAGACAGTTGCCTAAGATGTCCCAGGTATTAATTTGCAAAGCTATTAGAAGGTGTGATAGATAACCAGGCGGCCCCACCTACGTTATTCGGTAGTCTTCCCTGCGGGGTTGACGTGTGTAAGTGGCGTATCCTCTTCCACCCGTCTTGAACGGGGGCCTTTTCCGACTCAAGGTAATACCCCAAGAAAAGATCCCCGGAGCCTTCTATCGCTCCAGGGTTGATAGAGGCTTTCTTTGGACTTTCGTTGTACAAAATGTCGAACCCATCCGTACTGTACTTCAGTTCAATCCACCTTCCAATTTGACGAAATTATATCTATTTGCAAGTGTAAAATAAGAGACAGAATATCTCGAAATAAAAATTAAACAATTGAGTGCTTTAATGATGTTTGTGTGCTTTTATGCAGCACAACTTTGCTATCCTAGGGAGATTGAAGAATTAAATATAAAATACGAAATTGCATACGAAAATAAACAAATATTTTCTTTCTTACTGCCGCTATCAATTACCAGAATCATGTGAACGCCACCCGTATGTCATAATTTTGCCCCACAGGAGTTATTTGACATGCCATTAAATATACTGACATGGAGATCGCATGTCTCTCTGGAGTTTGGTTTGAATGCACAATCATAATTTTAGTTCGTTTTGGAGTTATACCTCCCTTTTGTTGTAATTTGCGTGCTCCAAGGTTTTCATATTGAACGATGAATGCAATAGATGAACGGCTCCTCAAATGAGTCCAGGATCCATAGTGTTTAGAGTTTCCCAACATTCGTCTTTCAGGATAAAGGAAAACCCGGGATAAGCCTTATCCAGATAGCTCACCCTGACAGAAATTCGAACCCGGGACCTCTTGAACGTGAGGCAGACACGCTACCATCTATGCTACCGAGGCACGCTACCTACTGTTCACACACATACACGCGCGCACACACACACCTTATTCTAAAAAACAAATTTTTGTTCCATTTATTTTCCGCCTTTAACTCCAATAGTCATATTAGCGATCGTTCTCCTTTGGAAACATATCGAAGGTGTTAACTCGTATTCGTTGGGTTTTAATCATTAGCTCACGAACACATTCACTCTCTCATTCATACCTCAAGACTCTGGGGTAGAGATGGGGAGCCATCGTAGTTTTTTGTACACAGAACATCTACGCAAAGGTACGAAGACACTCGCCTCCTTCTACCCACGAGCGATGGATAACTCCGGGGTTCTTTCCATAGGGCAACACCTGGTCTCCTAAAAAGCTCCCCATCGACAACAACGTCAAGACGGGATGGAAGTGGATACGCCACTTACGCGCGTCAACCCAGCAGGGAAGACTACAAAAAACCGCGGTGGGGCCGCCTGGTGATCTAACACACATTCTACTAGCTCTGCAGGTTAGTACCCGGGACTTACGGGACAACTCTTTACCCCCTCCGGGTGGCCGTACCCTGGCCGATTTCCCACGGGTGTCGGTAACACACTGCCCCTGGAGTCCAAACCAATCCGGAGAACTCCCCGACGGGAGGGGCTCGAATGGTCGGCCCCAGGTTCCTCTAGTAACGTCAGAGGTATCGTATAGCAACGCAAAGAAAATCCCTGTAAGGAATGTGCTGTGGGACAAGGACAGCAAATGTGTGTGGCAGAGAACGCCTGCTATACAAGGAGCAGACCGTTAAACAAACATGCGCCCTAATCACTCTGTACATTGAAACCTAGAAGATTCATTCACAAAAGTAGAAGCGGTCAGAATCTTTTTGAATGGTCTGTAACTGAAATGATATGGGGTGTCATAAACCTGTCCAGGGAGGGTTGGGGACCTTCGCCCACCCCCCTGCGTCTCGTCCCTCGAAGACTTTCTCTTCTGTGGAAGAGTATACCACGAGTGCTAAGGGTCTGCAGCGCCCGCACTTCGGCAGCTGAAGGTGACGGATCCCCTGCCCTACGGGAAGTCATCTTGGTTGGAGAAAAATCCCCACTCCCAGCCTGGATTCGAACCCGAGACCCTTAGCACGGCAGGCAACTGAGCTACCGGCCATGTTAAAACGATTTTCTTTGCATAGATTTTTAGTTAAATTTTGATATTGAACTTTCTGTTGCAATGTAGTATTTCTGCAGCCACCATGTAGTATTACATAAAAAATAAATATATTTTATAAATATGCGTGATATTTTATATTCTCTATAAGCACATAATTTTTTAACCAAATTGATATCCTACGAATGTTGCTGAGTGCTTATTATGAACTGTTATCCTCTGACTTATTTAAAATATCATACTTATATGCTTATAGTTAAAAATATAAAGGTGGCATATATAACAAAATATGTACATTTGAAACTCCAAGATCTGACAAAAAAGTAAAAAAAAAAGTCATTATATATTTTATGCAAATTTGCGGCCTCTGTAGCGTAAATAGTAGCGTGTCTGCCTCACATACAAGAGGTCCCGAGTTCGAATCTACGTCTGGGCGAGTTACCTAGATAAACGTTTTTTCCGGGGTTTCCCCTTATCCTGAAAGACCAGTGTCGGGTAACTCTCAGTTCCATGAACCACGCACATGGCCCCATATGACAACGTTAAAGGACTAAATAAAATAAATAATAAATAACATGCAAATTTAAACCCACCTACACTATAATCAAATATGCTCCTCGTTCTGTTCGATCTGCCTGCTTCTCGAACAATTCAGGAAAGGTACTAACCACGTACCACTTCTCCATAAGTGGCACAAATTCAATAACCACTTGTCAACTTGGATTTTTGTCAGAGATTATAAATTTGAGCGCATTTTTGCTGCATTGGCTGGGATTCTGCAGTCACTTGTATATTGTACTTGCTTTTTAGATTATGTTAACAGTATATGCATCCATTATATTAAATATTTCCAACTTTTGAATATGTGAACATACAGTGAATGTAATAAAATTTAACAGCTCAATTTTTCGTACAATCTTAGTTGACATTTCCCTTATTTTTATTTGTTAAGAATATCTGTCTGTGAAAATTGATTAAAAAATTCAAAAAGGACTTCTTTTCTAATTAAATAGTAAAATCATTGTACTTCAGCTTCCTATATTTTTACTGCCATGTGGCTCTTCTAACCGGGTCACGCGATGATCTAAATGGCACACTATTTGGTCGTGGGGCTTTAAATCAAATATTTTGCTGATTTTCTTTCGTGTGTTTTCGTTTGTTCCAATTGAATGTCACGAATGTTTTGGAGCCGTTCCAATGTAATTAATGCAGCAGTTATGTATGGGTTGCAGTAATAGATTTTTTAAGGTCAACAATGTGACCTGCATAGATGAGAGATATGTCATCCCCAAATTTTGTTGCGGCTTCTGTACCTCATGTTCAAAGGCTCCAGTACTTAAATTTATTTTGGCCTTATACCTGTTTTATGCTTTACTATTTTCGATGAACTAATGTCTAATATATACGAAAGGGTGCCGTAAAGTGTTACTTGTCACGTAGTAGTTTTTATGCTACGGTGGTGAACATTTTTCAGTGTCATATCTGATCCTTTGGGACATATTGCTGGTAGTTTTAGTTATTTGAGTCCTTTGGGTTTTATACAGTGATTGCCAGAAGTGACTGAAGTGTAAGATGGAGCAAATTGAGGCTCGTAGTGTGATCAAGTTCCTGCATTTAAAGGGCAAACTGCACGATAAATCCATGATGAGATGACGGCTGTTTATGGAAATGATTGCCCATCGTATGACACTATTGTGAGGTAGAAAAGAAATTTTCAAACTGGTCACATGTCCCTGACAGATGAGCCAAGAGCTGGTAGACCGTCAGCTGTCACAGTGAAGAAAGTGGAGTGTTCAATTCTGAAAGACAGACGAGCAACCATCCAAATAATCACGAATGAGACACATCTTAGTTATGGTAGTGTGTGGAAAGTTATTCATGACGAACTGCACATGTCTAAGGTGTCTGTACGGTGGGTTCCACGTTTGCTAACCCCTTTCCAAAAGCACACACGGCGTGACCTTTCAAAACAGATGTTGATGCTGTTGGAACAGGATGAAGATGAATCTTTTGATCAACTGGTAGACATGGATGAATCCTGGAACTATCAGTATGAACCACAGACAAAAAGCCACCAGCATTGAACGAAAACATGCAGATTCCGCCACTCCTAAAATGGCAAAGGTGCCAAATTCACCTGGGAAGTTCATGCTTCCTGTTTTCTGGGACTGTCGTGAAGTCATCCTTACAGATTATCTTTCCAAGGGTCAAAACAGCACTATAATATACTACTGCAAATTTTTGGACAAGTTACGGGTAGCTCTGATTAAGAAACGAGGCGGTATGCTCTCTAAAGTTGTTCGTCTTCTGTCTGACAATGCACCAGCTCATTCATCTCAAGTTGCAGTTAACAAAACAAGAGAATGTGGCTTTCAGACCTTACAACATCCGATCTCGCACCAAATAATCTTTTATTGTTCTCGGAGATGAAGAATCCGTTGAGTGGTTGCCGACTTGACAACACAAATGACGTCATTAATGAAGTGGAAGAGTGATTTAAAGCAAATTCTGGAGACTTCTACAATCAAGGTATTCGGAAGGTCAAGAACGTGTGAAAAATGTATAAATCAGATGGTGACCACGTAGAGAGGAACTGACAAGCACATTTCAACACTAACACTCTATCACATTGATAGAGATGGTGATAAATAAAACTTGATGACAGCCCCTCGTATGAGCTAAGTGCATATCCTGAACCGTATCCTATTGTTCTGCTAACAACATAAACTTTTAAAATTTACAACTTTTGGCTACATTTATTTGTCCTTACATTGTTGCTACTTTGGCTTATATGACACCCTGGTCTTCTGCCCTGCCAGATAGCTCTTAACCTCCGTGCCTCCTTGTTACTTAATTAGCCCCTTTCTACTCCCTCATCTTCCTTTCTTATATTCTTTACATATCTGGCCCAGTTTTTCTTTTACTTTCTGCAAGAACTCACCAATACTTCTTACCTTCTTTTCCTCCCTGCCCGCTATCATTTTTATAACTACTATACTCTGCTCTACTTTCTCCCATTTTTCTTCTCAAACCTTTTTCCTCCAAATTGCAACCTCCTCTCATTCTGTTACATACTGTTCTATGCTTTCTTTTCCCCCCACACAATTCACAAATTCCCTTTTCCCAACATCTTATCCCTCTTAGAAATGTTATTCCTGTTTTCATCCATGCTTGCGTTCTCTTACTTGCCTATTGCAGTAATCTACATATGCTTCACGTCCCCAATTTCTTTTTATTTGCTTGTAAAATTGTAATGACTTCATATTTTCTAGACTCCCCCATATTTCCTGTCTTTCTATATCTTCATATAGTAAAACGTATGTGGCTTTTTTTAAGGACAACTTTATTTTATAGGATAAAATCTTACACGGCAACATCTAGTATTTCTAACGATCTAAAGCCGCACTCGTAAATAACAAAGCTGGAACATAAATGCTTAGTTACGGCCCTAATTTGTTCAAGGGTACACCTCACTTTATTGAGAAACATAAAGCGGATGGCAATCTATATGTTAATGAAGCAATTGAAAACGCATTCATTATTTCGAAACTGCTATTCCACGAATAGAAACAAATGCGAGTTCCCATTTGGAGTTGTGCTACTTTGGCCTATATATTTGTTCATTATTCTGCTGTAAAAGCCGTGATGTTGGGACTGGAATAAAGCACCAGTTCCCAATTGGTACCCATAAATTATTGCGCACTGACGCTGGTCATTTTGTTCCGACTTGCATTTCAAACAACGCTCCATTATCCTTGCAAAATACTGGACACTGTTAGACAATCCTTGCTAGGATTACGGGTTTTAAACCCATATATAAAGCTGAATTAAAATTGCTTTAATAAAAGGTACGGAAATATTGGATGTAACTGTGTAAAAGTTAAGAAAGCGGGACGAATTAGGGCATTTTAGACTTAAGAAGTTCCTTTATATTAGGCATGGGTCGATATCAAATTTTCTAGATAGGTAGTCGATTCTCGATGGCGATACACGACATTTTAAACGATATACGATATCTCGATACTCGATATCCTCATTTCTAATTCTAGTTTCAAGACAAAATAGAATGTTAGGAGAACGGTGTAGTGCAAATTAAATTAAAAAGGTGCACATGTTTCATGAGACAACATTTAAAATCTTCAGCGTTCTGATTTTTAAACTCTACACTATATTTAAAAGCAAAACAGTCCACTTTTATGAGTTTTTGTTCAAAAGTACAGAGGTATTATTTTATCTAGACAGAAATCCTGCGCGGTAGGGATGAGTAGCAGCTGTGGTGGGGATAGTGCACCTATCGCTACAGTGCGTCACACACGTAAGATTACGAGGAGGGAGTGCGGTGGATAAGGTGTCTAAAAACAAATCTCACTCTCGAAGCCAGTATTGCAGCTCTTATAAACTAAGTTTGTGATTCTTAATATGGTAGTAATTTCCACGCTTTTGTTGGATCTTAAATAGTAGGCATTTTATAACAAAACCTTGTTCTCCTCCAGTAGGTATGATAACTTACAGTCGGCCTTTCAACATCGCTACAGAGTTCTTGTAACCAAATTCACTCCAGACATATGGTCTAGTATGTGCTGAATTGATATAAGTTTCATCCATATAAACTATTTAAACTTCACTGCGATGTCTCTAAATATTTCGTAATTACTTAAGCTTTTTTGCCCGTATGGTACGATGTTCGATTAAATTTTTTTGTCACGTTTAGTGTTTTTTTGTTTCCTCATATAAATCCTAGCTTTAAAAGAACTCTTCTTAATGTTCAAACACTACCTTGGAAGTCATTAGAATTTTCAAGCTCCATAAGCACTTTCTTCAGAGCTGGTCTTTGTTTTCTGTGGTTTAAAATTATTCGCAGTTCGCCTAACTACTTCTGAATTAAAACATCCAAATTAGATCTCGTGCATGTTCTTAATCTTTGTTTACTGGACATAGAGAAGGACGTTGTTGCACCAGCACCAATGGCTTTTCTTTCCTTAATAACTCACCTAAACTGCTTTCAGACACAACTGTTGCCTCAGATGCCCTTTCCCAGATTTTTATAGCTGACCCAGACCATTGTTCCTTTTTTATAAATCTATGGATATTGGATATTACTTCTCGTGTATTTAAATGTAGCACTTTATTTCCTAATGTGCTGCTAGGAGGCGTCATTTCTAAATGATCTCTTGGAACCAGGAGACACGCACGTTTTCAAACAAGCTGTAGTGTTACCGAGTAGCTATGCAGGAGTTTACTTGCTCGCAACTGGTACACAACTGACCTGCCCTCCCCTCCAGTTGCAACCTTTCTGAGGTGGACTCGTCCAGATACCACTACGCATCGCTCTCCATCTGTCAAGATATAAAAATACATCTTGTACTAGCATTTTCACTATTTCGGAGTCAAGTTTACTTCTTTTTCTGTCACATATGAATCCTGCTGTGCTAAATAGGCTTTCAGAGAAATCTGTTACAGGTGGAATACATACGTATTTAGTGGCTTTTTGAATATGCATGTCCTGGAAATTTAATTTGCATTTAATAAGTAGAGCCAGACTGAAAAATTCAATGCCATAGCCGAGGTCTGAACCACGGATCTCCAGCTGTAAGTGAGGTTGCTCTAAACCACTGAGCTACTATGGCCAACATGCCGATATGACATTAAATTCTTCAACTGACTCGTATGTTTCCCGCTAGACCACTAGCAGTTCTCATATGCTATGGGACGCATACCTTTTGTGATGACTTACTATGCTGTAAGTACTTAAGTCCCAGGCTTCACAGTTAAACCACTATGTTTTTATTTTAAGTACATTGCTGGAAATAATCATTCTTCCACACTAGCCGTGTGTAGGCTGGAGTTTGAATGAGTAAAACCAGACTGAAAGATTCAATGTCATAGCCGGGATTTGAACCACGGATCTCCCGCTCTCACTGCGGTTGCTCTAAACCACTGAGCTGCTATGGCCAACATGCCGAAATGACATTAACTGACTCGTATGTTTCCCGATAGACCACCAGGATTTCACATATGCTATGAGACACTTACCTCCCACGTGTTTCCCACGGAACTCCCTCTCTCTGTGCGGTGGCTCTAAGCCACTGAGCTACCATGGCCAACATGCCGATATGACATTAAATTCTCCAACTGACTCGTATATTTCCCAGTAGAGTAGTAGGGGTTCTCATATGCTATGAGGCACACACATTTTGTGATGACTTACTAAGCTGTAAGTACTTAAGTCCCAGGCTTCATAGTTAAACCACTACGTTTTTACGGTAAATTGATAGAAATCATCATTTTCTCCACACTAGCCGTGTATAGGCTAAAGTTTGAATGAGTAGAGCCAGACTGAGAAATTCAAGGCAATGGCCGGGACTTGAACTACGGATCTCTCGCTCTTCGTGCGGTTGCTCTAAGAGGTGAGTGTCTAATAGCATATGAGAACCCCTAGTGATCTACCGGGAAACATACGAGTCAGTTGGAGAATTTAATGTTATGTCGGCACGTTGGCCATAGTAGATCAGAGATTTAGTTTATTGATAATCTGTTGCAAATTCGTTAATAATTTCATCTAATTTAGTTCCCCGATCTTGCTTCTCTCTTTTGCATGTTGAAGTATCCCACTGAAATGTAATTAATAAAGTAAATAAGGACATAAATAATTACCCTTCTAGAAAACATACAATGGTTGTACAGCAAATATAGTTACTCATCTGTGAAGCACAACAAAGATGTTATTCCAATGTCTTCCTTCCTGCCAATGTGCTCTGTGCCATGCAGTTACACCTGTTTTGTAGTAATGAGTTGCATTCTACGATGCACCTTGCCCTTGCTAGTAGCGCTGCGTTGTATAGCCATGCGTGGCCGCTCTTACACTGCTCAAGGAAATCAGTACGAACTTCCTAGCCCTTGTGATTACATATTGCATTTTCATAAGATATACCTTAATTTTAAAGCATACTTGTATAAAGTAAGAAAAAAATTTCTCTTTTCGTTTTCAGAATAAATGTCGTACTAATAAGAATACTAAAGTGAAGGACTAAACAGAAATTTCTGAACTAAACAGAACTAAATTAACATGAAATCAGAACATTTCTTCAAAACCATTCAGGATATATTTGCATGGGATGGCTTAAAGGACACAGTGGAATTCTAGGTAACGAGAGAGCTGATTGCTTGGCTAAGAAGGCTGCAGAATCCAATCTTCCTGTGACATACTCTTTATGTCCTATTTCTACAGTAAGGAGAATAATACATCAACATATTCTTGAAGAATGGAACCAACAATGGCTAACAATTCCAAATGGAAGTTTCACAAAAACACTATTTTTTACCTAGTGTATATGACAGAGGAAAATGTGAAACTCTTGTACCAAATTTTGTTTTGACACAAATTTTAAGTGGACATGGTAAATTTGATGAATACCTATCACGCTTTCACTTAACATCCAACCCCGAGTGCATGTGTGGTGAAGAAATTCAAACTGTGGTTTATCTCCTTTTCTGTTGTCCCATTTTCTGGAGAGAAAGACAAGAATTAATATTCAAGCTAGACTCTCTAGGAACTGAAATTTCTGCTCCGCTCACATCTTTGCTAATGAAGCCACAACAGTATAAGTACTTCATGATGTTTATAAACTCAGTGTTTTTACGTCTGAAATAGTTTAAATTAATATGCATTAGATTAAAACATAATTTCTTCCTTCTAGTATTTAAAATATTTTTGTTAAAATTGTATATTTTTATATATCAACTCTTACCCTAATATACCACTGTGTAAAATAGGGTTCAATAAATCTGGATAAATAAAAACAACATAAATTTCGGACCGGCTGTGCTGATATAAGTCAAATACTTTTAAATAACAGAAATTTTGTAAGTAGAACCATAAATAAATGTTTGGTTTCATAAAAACGCTGTCAATTGCAGGAATCATACCATCGCCGGCAGTGTGTCGGCATTTTGTCCTCAGGAGCTCGTTTACATGCCAGTAAATCTACTGATACGGACCGCGTGCACCTGTTTCCTAATACGAGAATCGCACATTATCTCTCTCTGTGCGGCAACATAATTGTACTTTAAGTCGCATGCTGACGTCATACTTTTATTTCATAGAGACTCTAAATGTGAGAAACCCATTACACAAATTATGGATAAGGGCAATTATTTATAGCTGTTAATAAAATTTCCTTTTAGAGGCTTTAATGTCTCTGATTATGCATAGAAGAACAGCTGAACATATGAAAACAATTTGCTACAATTTAATATCAATTCAATGTGCACAAAATTAGATCATTACATGAAGTTGTATTTTCATTATTTAACCAGTAATACCATAATACGGAATACATATTTTAAAAGAGAACTACAGAAATAAGGTTTACGCACTAACGAGATGCACTTTGTAGTCGAAGGATGTATGTATGCATTACAGCAGGAGGTGATTGTGTGCGATAATGAATCTACATTTCTGTACTTTTTAGTTGTCACAAACAGAATGAGCCTGTTTATTTGCAGCAAATTGGCTGCCTATTCCGCCGCACTGCAGGGATTCTCGTTAGTAGATATGCCTTCACATCTGCAATGCCAGTCACTTCTCTCCTATGGACACAATGCAACAACATCCGGGGGAACTCAAACACTTTGTAAACACAAAGAATACCCGCAAGGTTTAAAACTATATCATTAAGAAAGCTCAAAACCAAGCTTAGAATCTTATGTGTAAGGTAAATCAGGTAAATCGGATTAACATTTTGAAAATATTTCACAGAATCCCTATTTTTCATGTAAATACTGTCGCGGCGCGGCCAACGAGTTCAAAGAGACGGGCAGTGCAGTGCGGAGATAAAGGCTCGCCGAAACGGGGGGATGGGCGAAGAAGACGTATTTCTGGAGAGTTCGTCTTTCTTCTAGCGCCGTCTTGATTGTTTGAGGACATTCCGGATAATCAGTAAGGTATAAATAAGAAAGCCACAGTTCGTCAGGGGGACAGTTGTTAATTGAACTCGTGTCCGCGAACAGCTTTGTGAACTTTGTGGTCAATGACTTTGAAAGTTGTATTGTGTATGTGACAATTCTGGACTGTCGGGTTGACCGAAGTGTTTTTCTACGGAAATAAATAGAAATTTTTAGTGTTTCTAACCTGTGTTTGTTCACAATATGAACAAATTTACCTTATACTGAAGCATGCACATTCTAGATTTTTTTAATTAAATTTAATTTATTGTGCATACTACAAAATTTTACAATTTACAACTTTAGGATACATTTATTTGTCTTTACCTTGTTGCTACCTTGGCTTACATGATACCCTGGTCTTCTGCTCTGCCAGATAGCTCTTAACCTCCAAGCCTCCTTCTTACATAATTAGCCCCTTACTTCCCCTCATCTTCCTTTCTTATATTCTTTATACTTCTTGCCAAATTTTCGTTTTACTTTCTGCAAGAACTCACCAATACTTCTTACCTTATTTTCCTCCCTTCTCGTTAACATTTTATAGTTACTACCCTCTTCTCTACTTCCGCCCATGTTTTCCTCCCAAACCTATTTTATTCCACATTGCAACCTCCTCGCATTCTGTTACATAGTGTTCAATGCCTTCTTTTCCCCCACACAATTCACAAATTTCCCTTTCCCTACCTCTTATCCCTCTTAGAAATATTGCTCCTGTTCTCATCCAAGCTGGCCCTTCTCTCTCTTGCCTATTGCAATAATCTACATATACCTCTCGTCCCCAGTTTCTTTTTATTTGCTTGTAAAATTGTGATGATTTCATATTTTTTAGATTTCTCCATATTTGCCGCCTTTCTATATCTTCTATTCTGCATTTTACCAATTTACCCACATCGCTTGTGTTCCTTTCCTCTAATCTCCATATCTTTCCCATTCTTATTTTTCCCATAATTCCTCCTACTTCTGCCCACCAAATATTTGAGTTCTCTAATCCTTTTTGCTGTTTCATGAATAATTTCATCATTTCCCTTTCTTCTTTGGCCAAGCAACTATACTTCTTCTTCTTCTTCTTCTTCTTCTTCTTCTTCTTCTTCTTCTTCTTCTTCTTCTTCTTCTTCTTCTTCTTCTTCTTCTTCTTCTTCTTCTTCTTCTTCTTCTTCTTCTTCTTCTTCTTCTTCTTCTTCTTCACTTCATGGCATAGGCAATCAAGTGCCTGTTCTGCCTTCGAAGTCCTCCAGCCATCGTTTCCTGGGTCTGCCCACCGATCTCCTACCTTTAGGATGATACTGTAATATTTGTTTTGTAAGTCTATTATCTGGCATTCTTTCAACATGTTCCTTCCATTTTTGTTTGACATCTTTTAACCTATCCTTCATACTAAAAATGTCCAGCTCTTCTCTTATACTTTCATTTGTTATTAAGTCCTCGTCGTTTCATTTCTGAAGCCTGTATTTTACTCTGTTGATTTTTAGTTAACGTCCAAGTCTCACTTCCGTATGTCAGTATAGGTACAGCCATAACTTTGTCGAACTTTAATTTTGTTTCTTTACGTATTTTGTTTCTAAATGATCTATTTATTGTTGCACACACTCTTTAAAATTTGCATATTTTATTGTAAACATATTCCTTGTCATAATTAACATCAGTTCCCAAGTAGTTAAAATGCCTTACCTGTTCAACGCAACGATTATTTATAACTATTTTTGTTCTAATTGGCTCTTTCACAATGAATGCAGTTACCTTTGATTTTAAAAAGAAATTTTCATGTTATATTGCTTACAAAGTTCATTAAGTTTAAAAATAGATTTTTGCAGGGCAGACTCGCTATTTTGTATAATAACTAAGTCGTCAGCAAACAATAAAATATTTAAAACTTGAAATTTTAAAACCAACATTCACTAGCTGCTTCCATTTGCACACTAGGTCGTCGATATAAATACTAAAAAGTGTAGTTGATAAAGTACATCCTTGTCTGACACCCTGATAAGTAATAATTTTTTTGGAAATTTTACCATTGTTCCTCAAATTTATTTTTGTTTGGAAGTGGAAGCATTTTATCAATTTTATTAATCTTTGTTGGTATCCTCGTTCTTCCAATATTTGCCACATTTTGCATCGGTTTACCCTGTCGAAGGCTTTTTCAAAGTCAACAAATGCCATATGCGTTTCTTTGTTAACAAATATACCTAAATTTTATTATGCTTTCCATTATTATTCCATGTCTTCTTGTCTTTACTAATGCTACTAAAGCTACCTCCCTAGATGCTGATCTTGGTAGGCCAAGTAGCTCTTTACAAAACCTTGTGTAGTTTTGGTCCACCGTTTTGTTTACCTCTGTGACCCCCAGATCTCCACTGCGTACAAGATTTCGGATTTCGCTAGTGCTTCATGTATTCTTTGTAACGGGATTATATTTTCGTTCATCTTCAACTAATAAGAAGCAAGCCAACTTTTTGTAAGATCCAAGTCGAGTTTTAATCTACTGAGAGTCGTGAGATATTTTCTCAGGTGTGGATGCGGATTTTTGGTGAAAATAAAATTTAGATGAGTCCAATTTTGTAATATATTATTTAATTATATAATATGAACTATGATTCACTCTTATCTATTATAAATATTGAATAACACTTTTTGAATCTTATTAATTTTCCTTTACAATTACAATCATCGTAACATCTTTCCTCCTTCTCCAGCAAGACACAAGATTCTCCTTTTTCTAGATTATTGATTTTCTTGTCCCCATAGCAATTCCCACCTTATTTTGTGATTGGCCGATTCACTGACACGTCATCACACCACGTCACACCACGTCACACCACTACTACTTCGGCCAATCACACAACTACATACATTTTTATATATATTTACAATTCCCACGAACACAAAAATACTGTTACAAATGCCCCTCTTCGAAATATATGGAAAATAACCAAATAAAGGAATTAACAATCTGTTTCCATATATTTCGAAGAACAGCCCCAATTAACAATTTCGTTTACACCAATATTACACAACACCAATACAACATACATAAAATATAATAATATACATACATTGGATGAAATATAATAAATGAACATTTAACAACAATAAATTAACATTAATTAAAATACAACAATATATTGATGTTTAACAATGTTTTATTTTTATTATTATTTAACACACACATAGTATATATTCAATATTGTTTCAATTACTGTCAAGGCTTTTATGTGTATAGGGATCAGTATCATTCACTTTAAGTGTGTGTGTATTTGTTACACAGTCCAGGTTTTGAACTAAAGGCTTTTCTATTCTTTAATATACACAATTTCAACTGTTCTTTTCTCGCTTGGTCTAAATTGTATGTGTTTTCTAACTTTACTTGTAATATTCTCTGGAATTCTATTTCTTCCTCCACTTGGCTTCCGCCGTTCTTATCTTGTATTGTATATAATTGGCAACAATGCTTTTCAAGGTCAGTTACATTATTTTGCAATCCATCAATAATTAAATTCTTCCCACAATTTTCATTTTCATCGTATTCAATATTACCATTTTCTTGCAAAAGTATATCTTCCACAAAAAACCTTTCATTATTTATATTATCCCTGATCTCTTCTTTTCTTCCATCTTCTTCCAATAATTTTATTACTAATAAATCATTTTCTGTCTTAACCTTCATTTCATGCATTTCGAAATTCAATACACTTTGCCATTCATATAATAAATCATTACCCACAATTACATCTCTTGCCAAATGTGGAATTACCAACGCAATGAAATTGAAATTCCATTCACCTATTCGCCCCTTAATTAATACTTGATATTTAATCCTATCCTTTTTCTTCCCAATTGCAGTACTGCAGTAAACGTTACATACATTTAAATATTCCACTTTATAGTTAGCTAACAGATTGTTAAACAATTCCTCACTTATCACTGTAGAACTGGCTCCAGTATCAATCAAGGCTGTATATTCTTTATCCCATAGGTAAATAATTATCTGAGGTGGGTTAACTAATCCCTTATTTTTCTGCAAGAGAGTAAGCTTATTTCCGTTATCTTCAACTTTCAATTCGCCCTGTGTCATCCTCACCGAACCACTTTCCAGAGCACAAAATGATTTGGTTTTTAGTTTTCCATCTCCCTCTGATTATTACTTTCATTGTTGGTTAGGTTGGTGCTATCGTTTATACTCACATCATTCTCTGTTGTTTGTGTATTTTCGACTCTTTCATTTTGATTACTTCTTTCAAATCTCACACCCCTAAAATCTCTTTGATTTGCACTAAATAAACTAGTACCTCTACCCCTATTAAAATTACTTATTCGCTGATTATTTCCTCGATAAAATCTTACTTGGTTTATTTGATCATTTCTTCCAATTCTCGTCGACTGATTGTTATGATAATTCCTTTGCACATTATTTTGAACTCCACTTCCTGTTCCGGGAATTACAGATTCATAAGTTCGTCTAGGATCATAACCTCTTCCTTCAAATCTTTGATTTCTCACGGGTGCCCCGCCCCAATTTAAACTCGTCCTATTATTCCTATTATTTGTAGGTTGTGATTCCTGTCGATTTCTTCCTCGCTCAATATGGACGTTATTATAGTTACCATCACAGGATGTAGTATCATTAATGAGGTTATGTGCTTCAAATTCGGATAATAATTCAATCATATCAGAGAAATCGATAGGCTTAGCCACAATTAAATGATTTCTGATATGTGGTGGATAATGACGTATTAGCATGTTGACAATTTCTGTCTCAGAAATTTCGGGATTGATCAACTTACTTTTGTTTGCTAATTTTAAGAAATATTCAGTCATAGAAATCCCTTTTTTAAACTCAAACCTACCCGTTGCTAACTCAACTTTTATTCTTCTTTGTCTCTCAGATCCCCAAAATCTATTTATAAACAGATTTCTGAAAGTACTGTATGTTTCATGTGAAGCCAAAGTTAACCTTAACCACTCAAGAGCATTTTTCTTCAAACAGCGTTTTACTATTACCATCCGAAATTCATTGGGAATTCTCTTAATACGGAAATATTCTTCCAATTCCCTAAGAAATACTTTTGGATTATCACCTGATTCCTCATCAAAACTTGGTGGACTAATATCATTTAGTGAATAATGTACACATTCATTTTGACCTAGACTGTGGAGTTGTGTGTGTGAGGACATGTTCTGTGTGTTTCTGTGATAATTAATATCATTATCTGGACTCACAAAATCACTACATTCACTTACTACATCACTAGATTTCTGATGATTGCTTAATTCACCTGGTAAGTCACAATCGTTTATATTTGTAATTCTAGACATTTCTTTCCCGTTATTTACTTTTCTAGCCTGTAATGCAATTACAACTTGTGTCAATTTTCCTAAGTTATCCTTTTCTTTTTCAAAATGTTCTTTTACCTCTTTAATTTGCAAAATTACTTCTTCTTTTGCTTTACTTATCTCATCAATTTGTAACTTTATTTCCTCTTGGTGTATCTTACTTTCATCATGTTGTAATTGCATTTCAGAACAAATTACATTGATTCTTTGTTCTACTTTATCTCCTAATTCTTCTCTTTGTTTTTGTGTTATTTCTGCCTGTTGTATCCTAAATGTTTCTAACTCTTTGTTTAATTCCATTCTTATTTCTTGTTTCACAATGTCCTGACCTAACCTAGTTTCCTGAATTATCTCTCTCAACTCATTGACTTCCTTTCTATTCTCATCCTTATTAATCTCTATGATTTGCATGAGCCTTTCCATATTATCCCTACACTCTTTTCTCCCTTCTCTAATCTCCTGTGAAATTTCAGATTTTAATTCCTGTTTTAGCTTCTGTAATAAATTAATTTCTAAGTTACTCACATTTTGTGCTAGTTCCTGTCTTACTCCTACATCTAAATCATTCATTTTCTTAGTTAAATCGTTTACATTTTGTTCTATTTTAGAATCTAAATTACTCATTTCTGATTTTACATCTTTCATTCTAGAATCTAAATTACTTATTTCTGATTTTACATCTTTCATTCTAGAATCTAAATTACTCATTTCAGATTTAACATCTCCTATTTCTGATTTTACATCTCTCATTCTAAAATCTAAATTCTTTGCATTTTGTTCTATTTTAGAATCTAAATTACTTAACATTCTTGTTATTCTTTCCAACATTGACTCATTATCTATGCTTAATCTTGCATCCTCCCTATTCATTCCTACACTATCAGTAACTTCTCCTTCCACTATTATTTCTTTTCTACTCGCCATCTTTTTAACTATTTTCTGATTTCTTAACAACATAAATCTACTACTACTACTATTTTTTTTTTTTTTTTAATTTCACTCACTTAAACCAGTTCTCGTTTTCTTCTTTCTTCTCTTTTCTTTCTTCTTTCCTTTTAAATTCCCACGGAGCTGCACGATGCTTTAATCTCCTCTTCTTTATCCTATTCGAGCCCCACACGTTGCTGCGCCATTTGTAACGGGATTATATTTTCGTTCATCTTGAACTAATAAGAAGCAAGCCAACTTTTTGTAAGATCCAAGTCGAGTTTTAATCTACTGAGAGTCGTGAGATCTTTTCTCAGGTGTGGATGCGGATTTTTGGTGAAAATAAAATTTAGATGAGTCCAATTTTGTAATATATTATTTAATTATATAATATGAACTATGATTCACTCTTATCTATTATAAATATTGAATAACACTTTTTGAATCTTATTAATTTTCCTTTACAATTACAATCATCGTAACATCTTTCCTCCTTCTCCAGCAAGACACAAGATTCTCCTTTTTCTAGATTATTGATTTTCTTGTCCCCATAGCAATTCCCACCTTATTTTGTGATTGGCCGATTCACTGACACGTCATCACACCACGTCACACCACGTCACACCACTACTACTTCGGCCAATCACACAACTACATACATTTTTATATATATTTACAATTCCCACGAACACAAAAATACTGTTACATCTTTCTAAGCACTTGGTTGTCATTATATTCTAGATTAAGGCATTCTTCGATGAAGAATTGTTTGTACACTTCCGCTTCCGTTTTTAAGAAGAAAGAATAAGGTTTGCTCTTTTCAATGACGTAAACGCATGATTATAGTACAGCAAATGGGTTATTATTAAATGGGTTTATTAAAATTTAATAATATTTAATACGTAGAAAGGGACTTAGATTGTAACACAGTAAAAGTATGACATAAGCATCGGTTTGGAGTCAAGATGTTTCAGATGATTGTGTGGAAATAGGTACTCATAGAATCCCGGAGCTGGCGAGTTGCGAGATACCAGGGTCGAGGGGAAATCACCTTCTTTCTAAGCCGTTAGCGGCATCAACACTCTTCAAATTGCTCTAGAATCGTCCAATGGCAAGTAGAGGGGGAGAGGGTTGGAAGCTTGGCGTAGCCAGGCAGCAGGTTGCTAGGTACTTAACTCTGGCTCGCCAAACCTAGTAGGTAAACTGAATACCACAAGGGAAGACAACACGAGTTTGTGTCATCTCCAAGGCCCGAGGCTATAGCACCAGAAAGCACGTATAGGTTCCCTTTTATTGTGTTTATTAATAAATTAGCGATTATGGTTTAAGTATTTCTATATTTATGAAATACGAGGGCTGTTCAATAAAGAATGACCATAATGTTTTTACGGTCATATTCTGTTAGCTTAATGTGAAACAAACACGCCGTACTAGTTTCGTTGTTGGTACTCCTGGTTCCCGCCTCCTGGTTCTAGGCAAGTTCAGACATGTACAGTATCGACCACCGCTGCAATGGAAGTAACATGCAGTTAAAGTTTATGTTAGAGGAAGATCCGGAGTTTATTTCAAAAGTAATCAATGCTGATGGAACTTGGCTATATCATTTTGATCCTGAGAGCAAACAGCAAAGCTCAGTGTGCAAATCTCGTTTATCACCAACCCCCAAAAACGCAAAAGTGGTTGCTTCTGCTGGGAAAGATATGGTCATGTCATTCTTTGATACTCATAGAATGGATTATCAGCATGTTGTACCTGCACACACTACGGTAACTGAACAGTATTACAGGGATGTCCTGAAAACATTGCAAGTCCATATCAGGCGCAAAAGACCACATTTCCACGAAGCAGGTTGGATGCTGCACCACGATAATGTGCGGCCGCATATTGCCAATGTTGTTCTGAATATCCTGCAAAAATCAACGTGAAGTGCATACCTCACGCTCCCTAAAGTCCAGATTTAGCCCCATGTGACTCTTTTCTATTCTCTAACTTGAAGAAACGCCTTTGTGGGAGGCATTATCCATCATCAGAAGCAGTGGTGAAGGCTGCGGAGAAGATTTTGAAGGATCTCTCAAAAATGTTTTCCAGCATGTCTTTGAAGACAGGCAGAAACGCTGGGAAAAGTGCATCGCATTCAGGGGAGATTATTTTGAGATCGACCGTCAAAATTTTGAGGATGAGTAAAGGTACGGTGTCAAAAAACTTGTGACCATTCTTTATTGTACAGCCCTCGTAGTTAGTCCTCGGTTCACAACTTCTAAAGTACCGGATTCTCTTAAAGAAAAACCTTGCATGCCAAGCAAGTTGGCATCCCTTATTGTCTGATTCGCGTGAGTATAGGTTTTTGAAGTAATTAAATTTCAAAAGTAAGGTAAATCAAAGCACATCATCACAATAGGATGTTTCAAAAATAGGTTTTCAGCGTCACAAAGAGTGGGTCAATGGCAGTCTTCACTCGGTATAGTACAGTCGATCAACGGTTAACGAGTTAAGGCAGAATTTCTCTCAAGAGAGGCGGCAGCAAGAGAGTCGCTAATCGTGAACAAAATGACCGTAGGAAATAGAGTCCCCCCTTATGTGCGAGTTCAGTGTTCGTGGGCAGATTTACATTGCACTGAACCCTCAGTGAACATCGTGCAGGAATGTCGAGATGTAAACATGTATACTAAATGACAGATATGACACAGCTGTTTCCATATGGCAGGGTGCTCTATGTACATCAGATCGTATGTAATCGCCTCCTGTGAAACTGTTTCATAGTCATGATGGGGAATGTCAGCATAACTCCAGATAACACAACGGTGGCTGAGTGTTTATTTCTTTGTTAGAAATGATGAACATGGCAGTAACATTGAAATATAATATTTGGATACACGGTTTCGCTTTCTGAATTTCATAGTTTAGAACCGTATGCCCATTACACTTCAATTTTCATCACACATTATATTTCTGGTAGTACGGCAACATATGGGTACAACAATCGCAATATTTGTCGTTTCAGAAAACCTGTGGATCTTACATGAAGAAATAAACATTATTCAACATAATTTCTGCCTTTAGTGTTGAGAGCTAACACAGAAAATTGAGTTTAAATCAACAAGTGTAACTGATTGTTCCTATTTGAGAAAAGGTGTTACACAAAACACAGAAGTAACAAATGCTACATGTATAATTTCTAAAATGGTCCAAACAGAGATCGGATGTGGGGCAACAGTTGATCTGTTTGTGAATTTCTCTAAAGCGTTTCAATAGGAGACACTAAGTCATACGAGAGCTGTTCAATAAAGAATGATAACAATTTCTTTTTGACAACGTATCTTTACTCATCCTCATAATTTTGATTGTCGTTCTCAAAATAGTCTTCCCTGAATGCGGTGCAATTGTCCCAGCGTTTCTGCCAGTCTTCAAGGACATGCTGGAAATCATTTTTGGGAGATCCTTCAAAATCGTCTCCGCAGCCATCACCACTACTTCTGATGATGGATAATGCCAGCCACGAAGGCCTTTCTTCAAGTTAGAAAATAGAAAAAAGTCACATGGGGCTAAATCCGGACTATAGGGAGGGAGAGGGATGTACTTCACGTTAATTTTTGCAAGATATTCAGCAAACAACATTGGCAATATGCGGTCGTGCATTATCGTGGTGCAGCATCCAGCCTGCTTCACGGAAATGTGGTCTTTTGCGCCTGATATGGACTTGCAATGTTTTCAGGACATCTCTGTGGTATTGTCCAGTTACTGATGTGTTTGTAGATACAACATGCTTATAAGCCATTCCATGAATATCAAAGAATGAGATGACCATATCTTTAACAGCATAAGTAACCACTTTTGCTTTTTGGGGGTTTGGTGATGAAGGAAATTTCCACACTGAGCTTTGGTGTTTGCTCTCAGGATCAAAATGATGTAGCCAAGTTTCATCAGCAGTGATTACGTTTGAAAAAAACTCCGGATCTTCCTCTAACATAAACTTTAACTGCATGCTAGCTCCATTGTAGCGGTAGGCGATACTAAACATGTCTGAACTTTCCTGGTTCTCACAGACGGTAACTAGGAGTACCAACAATGGAACTACTAGGACTTGTTTGTTCCACATTGAGCTAACAGAATATAATAAGATTGGATTTTAATGCGAAAAATTATGACCGTAAAAAATTATGATCATTCTTTACTGAACAGCCCTCGTATTTTAAGATTATAGGGGTTTAGGATGATCCGGTCCACACTTTCCGACCATGTGTCCCTAGTGAATAGCTTGAGGCTTTCCACTTACTAGGAGTGCATTCCACATCTTCAGCTAATTTCAAATTTATACCCTCTTATATTTTGTTCTACATTTATACCTTATTCAGCCCTAGCTGCCATCTTTTGATTCATAAATATTAATGTCAAAAATTTTCATGGTGATTCTGTAGACCAAACCGACTCTTCTGATCATGTGCCTGCAGATGTTGATTTTAATGAGGGATCACCAGTTAATGATTTACCACGCCTGGAGTGGAAGAAGGGTACATATACTCCCAACATAGAACCATTTATCGGAATTCCGAAGGATACACCAGCTCAGCTGTCTTCTCCTTTGTGGTACTTCAAAAGCTTGGTTACTAATGAAATGCTGGATATGCAAGTGGAAGAGGAAAATTTATATAGTATCCAAAAGACTGAACATAGTATAAATACCAATTGATCAGAAAAAGAGTAAGTTTTAGGGTAGCTACAAAATAAGAATGAACATGGCTTCAGCAAACAGCGCAAACAAAGGGGTCTCTGTAAAACTTTCCTCCCAACAATCAAAGATAGGTTAAAGAGAAAACTTCCCATTACACCAGAACTTACTGCTACAATCTCAGGTCATGGAAAAACTAAAGATTACCTATACAGGTTCCACATTATTGATGATCCAAAATGTACATGCAGTTACCTCCGACAAACAGTACACCATTTAATTTTTGAATGTAAAGACAGACAACAGCAGAGATCTATATTAATGGCAGAAATGCAAAACCAAGGAGGAAAATGGCCCACAACCAACCAGGAATTAATCAGAAAATACTTCAAACCATTTTGCAAATATATTCATTCAATTAAACTATAAAAAATAGTTAACTTTAAATTCAATATATTTATAAATATATTAATAGAATTAGAGATAAGACTACAAACATACTATAGAACAATACAATGCAAGAATAGGCTAGTAAACTAGAGAAAGCAACTACCAAAATATAGGTTAGAAAAAGCTCAAAGGTGTATATATCAAAACTAAATTAGGAACAAGCCTGTTAAGCTTATACAATTAAAATTGAATCTGTAAATTATAATGTATAATTATGTATTGTAATGCATGTAATATTACCATGTAATGGGACATGCAGTTGATACCAATAGAGAGAAAAAAACTGGCTTCAGCAAATAATGTTATCTTACAGTCTTCGTCGGAAAGCGGGCGACAGAGATGGAAGATATATCAGTCTTTGTCTCAACCTAGCAAGTATCATATAGATGCTGAGATGTACAGTGATACAAATGCTGATAGAGAAGTTCACTTAATATTTGAGCATGTGTGAGAACATATACAATGATTATCGCATAATCTGAACCTTAAAACGTTGAACTGGAGAACAGTTCGCTTACATAGCCATCGTTCATATGTACACAAAACAAAACTATTCAAATTAGATGTGTCATACGAAATAGGGTGTTTCCTACAGTGAAACAAAATAGTTACATTTCAAGGATTCGTGAATATAGTTTCTATTTTAACTATGCCATATTTTTATACTGCCTGTAATGGTCTTTAAACCAATTTTAGTTTCATTAAAATGCTCAATAAAGATATGAATGTGTATTTATGAAGTACTTTTACACCATGAATGTCATATACTAATGTCATGCATTGTGCGCAGAAATTTTAGTCTTTCAGCAACAATATCGCTTCTTTCAATGAGAAATTTGCGACTACTATTGGTTCTTCTATATTTGAACCCAATAGATTTCAGAATATTATGCATAGAAGATACAGAATCTCACGGAAAGTTACAGATCCATCAGCTTGCTCCCAATCGTCTCAAAGATCTTTGAACGATTGCTCCTCCCCCGCCTAACTCCTCTCTTCGAGGAAAGGCACCTACTCCCGGATCACCAATTCGGTTTCCGTCGGGCCACTCCACCACCTTGCAGTTACTGCGCTTGGCGGAGAAGGCTGCTCTGGGATTCCAGGACGGCCTCAAAACCATCGCTGTGCTCTTGGACGTGGAGAAGGCCTTCGCCACCACGTAGCACCAGGGGTTGTTGTTCAAACTCAAAGAAGCACAAGTCCCCCCTCCCTACCTGGCACTACTCAGCAGCTTCCTCAAGGACCGCACCTTCAGAGTGCGGGTCGAGGGGAAGCTATCCTCTGTCAGACCCATAGCGGCTGGAGTCCCGGAAGGCAGTGTCCTGTCCCCGCTACTCTTCGCCGCCTACATGTCTGACCTACCCACGGAACCGCGCACTGTTTTGTGTCAGTATGCCGACGACGTCCTCATATTGGCGCAGAACAAGAACGTCCGCTACTGTCTCCCCCCTCTACAGCGTCAGCTCCACGCCATTGGCAGGTGGAGTCAGAAGTGGAGGATGGCCATTAGCGCGCAGGACAGCTCGGCTCTTATGCTGGCTAAGACCCGTAGCTGGCGCCCAGAATGTGACCTGCGGTTACGGCGGAGAAGAATCCCCTGGGTTCGAACCGCCAAATACCTGGGAATCCAACTGGACCGCGGCCTCACTTTCACTCCGCACATCAGGGCAAAGGCCGGCCTCGGCCACGCTGCACTCAGGCAACTCTACCCTACCTTTAGATCCACCATGCCCATCCGCCTCAAACTGCGGACATACCGTGCGATCGTCCCGCCTCTGATCCTGTACGGATGCGAGGTCTGGGGTTCGGTGGCTCATACCACCCTCCGCACGCTGCAAGCCTTGCAGAACAGGGCCTTAAGGATGATCTACGGTACCGACCGCAGGTTCCCATCTCACTTCCTGCACACCCAGTCTGGCATACCATACGTCGTAGACGTCGTGCGCGAACGAACACGCACGTTGTATGCCAAGATCACCCCCCACCCAAACCAGCTGCTAAACACACTCGGTCAATACGACCACCATCTCCCGAGGAGACGGAGGAGCTATCGCCTACCCAAGGACGCCCTTGGGTGGTAGGTTCTGCCTCTCCTCCTACCCCTAAAAATCACCGCCAGGTCCACTCGCGCCCTCGCCGCGGCTGGCAGGTTAACACCTGCAGTCGTGCCCTGGGACGCGCGCACGACCTGGAAATACCAACATCATCAACCAAATTTCCATCTGGGCTCTCGCTACTGGTTCCACCACGGTTTGTCGGCTCGCTAGCGACCGCAAAAGCAGGGTGGAACGGGCACTGTTCCCCCTAGGGAAATATCCCGGCACCGGAAGCATCAGCAGAGGCCAACTGCGCCGTCTAACATAAAGACACGCAAGCTTGCGCAAAACTTACATCTATTTTACCGCACGGGTAAATCCGCACAGCGGATAGGTACCGTGGCGTGTAACCCTCCGCCCGGGAGAACCCGGGCGACCTGCACCTGCTCTTGGCTCTCTTGGGTCAGTTGAGTTCTTGGCGAGCAGCCGTGAGGAGCGCCGGGCTAGTGAACGGACTGGAAGACGGTGTACGTGTATCAGAGGAGCTTTACGTAACTGTGAGTGTAGAGTGGACCTGTGACAGACGAACTGGTGGATTGTAATTGTGTGCGCAGGTAATTCTATGTAATCGGCAAGTGTTCAAACTGTAATTCGGTGGAAATAAAGAACATTTAGAGCTTGTGCATTTGGACTTTTAATTTCACGAACCCACAAAGTCACAATATTCTATTTTCCCTCTGATTAAATTGGTCAGCCTTTTGGCAGTTGGTTATTCAACATTTTCATATAAATCATAAATTTTTCTACGTAAAAATACTTTTGAAAATTTGTAAGTTGGTGGCACGTTTTTTAGATGCCCGAGGTTTCCCTGGAGATCTAAATATGAAAACCTCTGTTAAATTGGTAAAATGTTTGCCTTCTTTAACAATGTTCGCCACAGAATGAGCACTCACGTGACAAGCTTCTAACATTAATTCTCGACTCTGAGCGAAATTTGTACCTTCAATTGACATCTGTTTGAAAAAGGAACACACATTAACAGGAATATTTGTAGCCAATTTATGTAAAATTTTATGAGTTTTTTCACAGTTACTCTAGGCTCACCAGTACTAGGTTTGCTAAGCGGTACATTTACTAACTTTGAAAAGCACGTGTACACTCTTAAATGATCACTACTTTACGGAATGCAAGGTACAAAATGCAACTGCAGCATAACACGTGTGTGATTATCTTCAATGACACTTAATAATTATTTTCTTTCTAGTCAAACGCTTTATCTTTCCATATCTCCGAAGCTAGATGAGCTACAAACATGGGGTTTGGACAGTAATCCTCAGAATAAATAGCTCTGTAACATGGAAAGAACAAAATAATTCTTTAATTGGTATCTTTAGAGCGCACAAAGAAATTAGCCGCATGGTTCGGCAAAGCGAGCCAGTATGCGTGCTTAACTGTACAACGTTGCACGCACCGCAATGGCTAGTAGCGATAGAACAGCCACGCACAGCCCCGCCTTATGTTCATTCCTATATTTTAGCTAACTGAGGCATGTATATCAGAATGGGGTTATGCCAAATGCCAAGTATATGGGAATGAAGCATGCGACCTCGCAACTGGACTGATTCTTCTTGGACCTAGCAAATCTAAAAGAGGCTGACCAAGTGCGAATGACATGCCCAAACAGAAAAGAAGAGCGGCAACTACCGTTGTTCCTGTTGTGGACTGTCAAAAGGATAAAACAGATCACTGGTTCATATGGAAGGAGTCGCGTGAGCAGTGCAAGATTTGCAAAAATATAATTCAACTGTTTGGTGTGAAAAAGGTGTGAAGGGTATTTATTCTTGAACAAGGGCAGAAATTGTTTTAGAAGATTCTACATATAAACTGTCTAGCAGGGGCGGCTGGTGGCTCTGAAAATTGGTGGTTCACAAATTTATCCATGCAATTTAATTTTTTTAAAGTAACAAACGGTTGTTTTAGCCTGACACCATAGACTGCTGTATACACAAGTTAACGGTAATTCACAGCGTATAACACAACATGCGTATTTCAGAAACACTCTAGAGCATAACACTCTTCTATTTATGCAGCTAAAAATGGACTTGATATCTCTTCATGACAGACTTCAAGTGTACATTGCAAGATTTCGTTCTGGATTGTCTTGGAGGTTCCCTTAAACACTGCAGCATTCGCCAAATAGGTTTTTCAGAACACAGTCTAGCTCTGCACTGAAGTTTATCAGTCCTCGAAAAATACCAGGATTGCTTGACGTAGCTGAATCATCGTGTCCTCGTAGAGCTAACTCAAAGGCTCCACAAAACCTAATGCAGTTAACAATAATGTTTAAAACATACCTATTTTGAGCCACTTTCTGGTTGTGTTCTTCAGTTGTTCTCCGATATGCACTGTCCATCTGCTTTGCTATATTTACATTGCCAAGCATAGAAAAACTGTGTTTTTCATGTGCAGTTTTTAAGTTACGTGATTTTAGCGCGATCATGAAGATGCTGCAAAGCATTCACGCCATGTTTTGTCCATGGATCTTCACCGCCAAACAGAACGCAAGGAAAGCAAAACAGGCTATTCTTAATATTACAACCACACCTCAAATTATATTTCTCATATATATTGTCAAAGTTCCTGTTGAAATATCTTGTTTTTGTTTTGACTACCTATGTGATGTTTATATTTGACGTGGGACTTCCAAGTCGTTTATTTTCGGTTTTTTCTCCTAAGCTCATTTTTAAAAAGAATGTGCTAATAGACACTTTATGGAATTCATTGTTTCTCCTTATATAACACAATATACATGTATTTAAATAAATCACTCTTATTCACTACTCAAAGCACGACACAGCTAACAAAACACGGCACAAAACATGTGGCTATGCTCTGGTAGGTAATAGTAATCTGTGGTAATAGTTGACCGATGCGAACATTTAATATGAGAATAATAGGTGGCGCTGAAAACAGAAGGAGAAGGCTTGGCATTCACTATTCTCTGGCTGCTAGGTTAACCAACCTTATGCAGCCATAAGCCCCGCCCTTTCCCCCTACTTGCCGCGGTACTCCTTAGGTTCATCCCGCCCTATACCTCCCCATTGTATACCAGTGGTTTGCAACTCAGAGTGAACTACTTGGCACCTGCAAACAATACAGCGCGCAGAGGGCCACTGCACTAGACAAGGTCGAACTGAACTCCAAATGGAACATGTCCTTGCATTAAAGGGAGACCCAGCATTTTGGTTGTAGCGCAAACATGCTACCCCATTGAGAAGCCGCCCCTGCTGTCTAGTTTGAAATACATTTTCTACAGGAAATTAATTGTTCTTTCACACTGGGCGTGTGTTGGCTAAAGTATGGAAAGATAGAGTCAGACTGAAAAATTCAATGTTAAAGCCGTAATTTGAACCACGGATCTTTCCATACTTTAGCCTACCACGGCCAGTGTGAAAGAACAATTAATTTCCATTAATTGTACCTAATAGTGGTCCGAACTATAAAGCCTGGGCCTTAAAATACTCACACGTTCTAAGTCGTCATTAAGATAGTTGGCTCATGTGTTTATGAGAACTCCTAAGTGGTTTACCGGGAGAAACACGAGACAGTTGGATGTCATGTCGGCACTTTGGCTATAGTAGCTCAATGGTTTCAGCGGCTGGACAGCAACTAGAAGATCCGTGGTTCAAATCCCGGCTATGGCATTTGCTACACTTTGATGCCATTTTACAGGAAAAGTGTGCTTCATGTAAAAATTCAGTTTTATATCCACTAATGCTCACTGTTTCAAATATGTAACATGTTGTAAAAAGGGCCTAAATGCTGAAACATACATTTTTCATATAAAAGTTCATTTGCTGTCAATAAATAAACCTAACATTATTTGTAGATATTTTTATTTTGTAAGTTTGTTCTATGCTTGGGCACTTAAGGGTTAAAACGCCTAAACAAGTTGTAGGGGAAAAGAAAAATAATATTAATTAATTACAGATCACCTTGGGGCATTTAACTACCTTAAGATCTCAGAAAATCTTTTTATGGATAAAAATTTTAATGGAAATATTACCATTCCAATTACAAAGAAAAGAAAAGTCGATTTACATTTCGCAGCGTGTTTAAACTTTCTTTCTAAAATAATTATTTAAAAGGTCTTGAAGTTTTCAGGTGGCCACATTATAAAAGTTTCCTCACCGAAGGTCTTTCGTCTAGAATTCTCCCGTGCTCATTACGATGTTTAACTTTCTTCGCAAGAAAAAGAAATCAAAATAATTCTTAGTTGTATCTTTTGAATGAGTTTATTTTTTTATAATGCTGTACGTAGTTTAAGAAGAAATAACAGGAGAGAGGAAGAACAACTGAAAGAAAAACTTACTCTGCCTGTGGGTTCTTTTCCAAGTGCTAATCAAACTTCCAATTTTCTTCCACCTTTACATTTCCTCTACTTCCTTCTATCTTAGATGAATACTAGAATACTATGTCTCGATAAGTAAGAAAATTATATCTGAATTAACTTGAGCAAGTATTTATTCCCCCTCTAATTACACATTCCTTCAGTTTGGCGGCCGTTTATTTTTTGAAAATATTTCCCAATAGCAATATTTTCTTTACGTCACAAATCACATCTTTCTTGTATCATCATCATCATCATCATCATCATCATCATCATCATCATCATCATCATCATCATCATCATCATCATCATCATCATCATCATCATCATCATCATCATCACCATCATCATCATCACCATCATCATCATCACCATCATCATTTCTAGCACTACATCACAGAGTGGCCTCGGCTTCCCTTAGGATCCTCCTCCAGATATCCCTTCTTCTGGCTACCATCCACAATTTTTTCTTTACAGGCTTTTCACATTCTCCAATATTCCATCCATCCTCCCGTAGGGGAGGGGATTCGTCCCTTTCAGCTGCCATGGTGCGGGCGCTGAGGACCCTTAGCACTCGTGTTACCTATGACGTTACTAGAGGAACCTTGGGCCAAATATTCGAGCCCCTCCCTCTGGGAGCTGTTCGGATTGGGTTGGTCTCGAGGGGGGCAGTGTGCTCCCGCCACTCACGGGAAATTGGGTACCTCCGGCCAGGCTCCGGCTGCCCGGAGGGGATAGAGGGTTGCCTCATAAGTCCCGGGTGCTAGTCTACAGAGCTAGTAGCTGGTGTGCTAGATCACCGGCGGCCCTACCAAGGTTTTTTGGTAGCTGGTTCATTAAGGACCGGCGCGTAAGAGGCGTATCCACTTCCGTCCTGTCTGCCGTGTGCAGCGGGGGGGGGGGCAGATTATAAAATAGGTACTGTCCTACGGTAAAACGAACACGAGAGGCCGGATTCTGGACCTACGGGTCCAGGGCTAATGGGAGTACATCCTCACATTCACTCCATCCATCCACCTCAAGTTTGGTCTCCCTACTCTCCTTGCACCATACAGTTTACACTCCAATACTCTCCTAATTACGTCCTCTCCATCCAGTCTTTGGACATGCCTTGCCCATCTTAACCTTGCTATTTTAATTGATTTTACAACATTGGGGTCTTTATATATTTTATATAATTCATCGTTATATATGATTCGCCATTCCCCTTTCTCCTTAATTGGGCCATAAATTCTTCTCAGTGTCTTCCTTTCAAAAATGTTCACTCTTTCCATATCCTCTTTTGTAGTGACCCATGTTTCACACCCATACATCAGCATCGGTTTTATTAACGTTTTATAAATTCTAATTTTTGTTTTATATGTCAAGAGTTTTGATTTAAAGTGTTTTATTAGATTAAAATATGCCCCATTGGCATTTCGTATTCTTTGGTTAATTTCCTCTTTCATGTCATTACTTTCATTCACAACGGATCCTAGGTATGTGAATCTATTCACTCTTTCAAATTTATAGTTAAGAATATGGATATATTTTTCTGGCTCTTTAACTTTCTTCTTGACATTAGTCACCATATACTTTGTTTTCCTTCATTTATTTTTAGACCCATCTTAGTTGCTGCCTGTTCTAGGTTTACAAATGTCCTTCCCATGTCCTTTTCTGTTCTGCTGCTTATATCTATATCGTCTGCATATGACAGAAATTGTGTGGACTTATTGAATATTGTACCTCTTGTTTGGATGCCAGAATAACTTTCTCCAATGCTAGATTAAATAATAAGCATGAGAGTGAGTCTCCTTGTCTTACTCCTTTGGTGGTTTCAAATGGTTCTGATAGGTCTGAGAGGACCTTTACTTGGCATATACTATTATTCATTGTGACTCTAATTAAATTTATTAGATTTACAGCTATTTTGAATTACTTAAGGGATTCATTCAGCCCCAGTCTATTTATACTGTCATATGCCGAGCTGAAGTCGAAAAAAAAAAACAGATGATGGGTTTCAGGTTTGTATTCCTTGCCTTTTTCCAGGATTTGTCTTAATAGGAAAATCTGATTAATTGTTGATTTTCCTTGTCTAAACCCTGCTTGATTATTACCTATGATCTTCTCTGAGAATGGTAACAGTCTTAGGTATAGGATTTTGGAGAGTATTTTATTCACTATTGATAAAAGTGTAATACCTCTGTAATTTTCACATATTAATGGGTGACCCTTTTTTATATATTGGCTCTTGTATCATAGTTTTTAGAAGGTAGACAATAATGTCAACTAGACAAAAATTTCACCCTGCAGCTAGGAATCAAACCAGCTGCCCTTGCACAGTTGGACAATCCTCTATGGAGTGTGTTATCGAACCAGACTTGAAAAATATTGTAACTTTGTGGGTTCGTGAAATGAAAAGTCCAATTGCACCACTCAAAAATTTTCTTTATTTCCACCGACTCACAGTTAAACACTTGCCAATTACACAGAATTACGTAATGTACACAATTACGATTCAACAGTTCGTCCGTTACAATTCCACTTGCACTCGCGATTACGCAAACTCCTCCGACGCACGTACGCAGTCCGTCCCCTCACTGGGCGCTCCTCACAGCTGTTCGCCAAACACTGACTGACTGACTGATTGACTGACTTCCAGCCCGACGTGTTGCTTATATAGGGTCAGCTGGCCAATCTAGAAGTTTCTGGTTTCAGTGAATCACCGCGAAAATTCCAGAGGACAGGGGAAGGGGAAAGAGCTGGCCAGCGACAAGTGACATTTTCCTAATCAACCTCTCAGTTAGTGACAGAGACTAATGGGAGGGTGTGGCTTGGCTGCTTCTGTCCCCTTCTCAGCTGTCGTTGGTTGTGCTTTCCGCTAATTGGGTGACAATATCTTTAAGAATGTGTCATTATACAGGGTGCCCACCTAACTCTGTGGCCTGAAATATTTCCCAAAGAAAACATACTAAGTATGAAAATTCTAACTGGCCAGGAATGTACATATATCAGGGCTTCAAAAAAAGGGGAAGGAATGTACAATCCATAAAGGTAATCAAATAACACTTCACACCGCTACTACTTGTCTACCCCTGATGTAAACGGTCTGAATGATAAAATGATGGTAAGAGTAAACATTTAGCTTTAAGTTTACATGATTTGGATAATATACGCTATTTTAATAAAAAGACATAAGCAACAAACCCCGTATTCAAGCAAGAAATTATTTATAAGCATTTCATTTGGAAAACCGAGCTCTATATATGACATATTTAAGGGCATGGGAGGTCGATAGGTTTAAAGAAATCCATTTTTTTGTTTTTAACGTTAAACAATCATATAATTAAATAAATCCTTTCATGGAAATGTTGAAAACAGTGTTGTTGTATAAATTAATTAAATTAATTGGGAGTGGATTAATGACACTAAACAACACTTACTTTAAAATTTTCCCGGAACTAGTTTCGGAGGCCTTCCCTCTATCTTCAGCCGGACATCGACTGGTTCTCATTGGTGTAGCTGGCAATATTTTGTCATCGGTCTCCTCTGGTGGCGGTTCGAAGAACTTGCTGAACAAATCTTTCTGGGGGATGCCGAAATTGAATACTTTGTTCCTATTTTTTGAAATAAAGATTTGTTCCCATGTGGACAGTTCTTGTTTTCCTGTTGTATGTTTTAGTAATTTTGGTTCTGGATTTATGTTGTGTTTTTTTTTTCCAAAAATGCTTGGCAACTGCACACATCACTGATGTGTTTTTTCAGTTATGCACTAAAACTTTTAAATATTCAAGAAAAAAGCACCAAGTTCACTGTAGAAGTTGATAAAGATGAGTATTTACCATTTTTAGATCTAAAAATAATCAGAAATAAAAATAGAATAAACTTTGGCATTTACAGAAAACCAACACAGACAGACAACTATATAAAAGATAATGGCTACAATCCAAGATCCCACAAACAGGCAATCTTTAATAGTTTAGCACACACACTGGTCAACATCCCTCTCACAGCAGAAGAATACAAAATAGAATACAACAAAATTATTGAAATAGCACAGAAAAATGACTTTCCCAAATCACTAGTAGACAAAAAAGTGAACTTAGAAAATAAGAAGAAACTACTAAAGGAAACCACAACCCTCTCAGCTACAGAAACTAAAATGATCTTCAAAAAATTCACTTACCATCCATGGGCCTTTGATAAATTCAAAAAAGTCTTCAAAAAACAAAACATTCAACTAGCTCCAGTGAACCATTACTCCTTAAAAACCTAATTTGCCCAAACATCAAAGATGCCATTCCATCTAACAAAAAATATGGTATATATCAAATTGAATGCTGTGACTGTAGTCAAATTTATATTGGAAAAACCAAAAGAAATTTAGAAACAAGAGCAAAGGAACACTTTAGGAACATAAAATATAAACAATTAAAAAATCAGCAGTTGCCACGCATTTTTGGGGAAAAAACCAGAACATAAATCCAGAAACAAGAACTGTCCACACGGGAATAAATCTTTATTTCAAAAAATAGGAACAAAGTATTCAATTTCGACATCCCCCAGAAAGATTTGTTCAGCAAGTTCCTCGAACCGCCACCAGAGGAGACCGATGACAAAATATTGCCAGCTACACCAATGAGAACCAGTCGATATCCGGCTGAAGATAGAGGGAAGGCCTCTGAAACTAGTTCCGGGAAAATTTAAAAGTAAGTGTTGTTTAGTGTCATTAATCGACTCCCAATTAATTTAATTATATAATTCTTCAGCTTTAAAATGATATTTATAACATACGTTGTAAGCTGGTATTAAAGTCCTTTAATTCGTCAATTTAAAGATGGCGGCGTAATGACACGCCCATTTCCTGAGAATGGTGCTTAATCTTTGATCGTAATTTACCAAAACATTGATTTGTCATAATTTATGTGCATGTTTCTCAAAAACTATAAAAGATATTGACAAAAGATTTGTATTGGTTATTTATCAATGTTCCTTGAACGCATTCGGCTAACATTTATATTCATGTGATTTATAAAATGGATGCACTCAGTCCATTAAAATATTATCTTCTTTTTTTACTCAAAACTAATTAATTTTTCATGTGCGTAGTATAAACTATATGTGATTTTCATTTAGCAGATATTATAAAACTGTATCTTAGGTTATTTAGGATAAAACTTGGTGCATGTAGCTTTAAATTCCTACAAGTAAAGTGCACCTGAAATTTAGGCTGCAATATTTTTTTAAGAACACACATTGTGATTTATGCCCCTTTTGCATGGACCTATGTGAAAGTAATTTAAATATTATGCAGTAGTTATATGCACAAATTCCTATAAAGTAATCATACCGAATTTCAATTTCTGATAATGTTTAATTTTCTATATATTCAAATTTTAATATTTGTAAAAATTAGCCTTGTCTGGGTCAAAATAACCTCCCAGTAGCCTTAAGTGTAGCGTAAAAACTTAAAATCTTCAGAATTATAAAATACGGTATGCAGCACGTAAACATGATCCCTCAATTAGAATTAACACAAATGTCCAGTCTAGCACACACGTTCCGTTACTGGTAGCCTAAGAGCTAACCTGCGTGCATTTGCTGTGCGTCCATCCGTCCAGGGTTTCACCGCAGAATACGGGGTAGGAATGTGGTTTCAGCGTGGCGGTTGCAATTTACATAGCTGAGGTTGTAAGGAGATGGTGGTGTGCTCCTAAACGTATATCAAGTTTAGGTGCAACGGCCCCTAAGTGCACTTCAAGTACATGGATTTAGGTATCCTGGGTGTAAATGTGAAGCCGAACAATTCTTTGTTGCAATGCATAGTAGCTGAGCTCTTTTTCTGAATGAGAATCACGTTGGGTGTCCGCAAACCAAGCGGTGTCTGAAATAGCGACTTCTCGGGTTAGATTTTACAATGTCCGCCTCCGTAGCATGGTGGTAGCATGTCTGCCTCACGTTCAAGAGGTCTCGAGTTCCAATCTCGGTCGGGTGAGTTACCTGGATGAGGCTTTTCTGGGGTTTACCCTTAAATTCTTCTTCTTCACTCCAAGGGCTAGGCAATGCGGCGTGTTCCGGCTTAAAACATGTGTGACCATCGTTTTCGTGGTCTTCACGAAATCTCTTTCCTCTACGTTTATAGTTTATAACTCTTCTTGGGATCCTATCTCTCGGCATTCTCCCAATATACTCTCTCCATTCATTTATATAATTTATTATTTTATCTTCTAAAGAACTTATTTCTAAATCTTCTCTTATTTTTTCATTTGGAATTTTATCTAAAAGATTACATCCCTTTACTGCTCTTAAAAATCTCACTTCGGCAGACTGTATCTTGTTAATGTCTGCTTTTGTTAATGTCCATGTTTCAGAACCAAAAAGAAAAGCAGGCACAGCCATTACTTTATAAAATTTCACCCGTGTTTTAGTTTTTGGGCATCTATTTATTATGCCGCATATTTGTTGAAACATTGGTAATTTATTTTTAAAATCATTTTCATTTTTATAACTGACATATGTTCCCCAATATTTAAAACCCGTAACTTGCTCTAATATAATATCATCAATTACTATTCTGGTTCTAACAGTGTCTTTACCTCGAAACGCCATTGTTTTTGTTTCATTTGTGGAAATTTTCAAATTATAATTCTTACATAATTTCTGTAAAATATATACTGCTCTTTGCAGCTCGTCTACAGTTTTACTTATAATTATTTTGTCATCCGCAAATAGCATCGTCTTAGGAATAAAATTTGGTGCAAGATGAATGCCTCCGTTAATCTTAAACATCCAATCTCTAATCAGATCATCTATATATATATATATATATATATATATATATATAATGAATAAGATAGGAGACAAACTGCAACCCTGTCTTACACCTTGATTTTCCCTTATCCTAAAAGAAAAATGTCGGGTAACTCTAAGCTCCATGAACCCTGGGCCATTTTAGCATCATTTCACCTATTCCATTCATCGTCCGATATGACTTAAAAAGTTAATGGACGAAAACTACACAAAATAGGTTTAAAAAAGATCTCACAGGGACGCTCAGGTGTTACTGCAAACTGCCATAGCAGTTTTAGCCATGAGCTAATTCCAAACTCCAAATACGAACAGCCAATAGCTTCATGGTGAAGGAACATTCTACGGAATAGATAATCATGAGTCCTTATAGTGCGACCTCTGCAGGCATGTATGCATTCATGCCCCAAATCTTGCAGGCGATGACAGATACTTAGCTGTAGGTTTCACCCATAGGCAAAACATTGACTCTTTGAGAACCAGAAAGGCGTCAAATGTGGGTCACTCAGGGCGGCTCCTAGTAGATAAACAGCAGAATTACAATTAGGATTAGGATCTCATTATGGAAATATGGAGGGAATTTGGTACGTAGGCCATCTTTCTGGACCCATTGTTCCTATGCCTTCAGATAGGGTACTCCGGGAGAAAGGATGAGACGAAATGTGTAGTGTTTAACGCCCGCTTTTACTACATAAGGCACCACAGGCTGTGACACTGATGATACATGAGATGAAGATGGAGCACCGGTGGAATGAGATGGCGGGGGAAACCGGAGATCCCGGAGAAAAACCGCCCCAGCGACGTGTTGTCCACCACAAATCTCACTTTGCGGTCGTGTGGGATCGAACCCGGGCCGCCTTAGCGGTCTAACCACTAAGGAGAGAGAGGACGGCCGACTCAAGGAGCCACGACAGTATAGAGGGCAGGGTCCCTCCTGTTTACTTTTTTAGAGACTTCCCCCGACAGGCCAGGACAACGAACACGCTCCCCTACTGCGGGACAGCAACGAGCCCAGCAGCCAGGCCCCAAAGGTTCCAGGCAGGCGATCCGAGCCCCAAAGGTCCCTGGCTGGCGGCCCCGAAATGGTCTCAGCAGAGGAGCGAGGGCCGGCAACCGATCTGCCGGAGGAGGAAGTACGCGGGCTGTTCAATTAAGAATGATCATAATTTTTACAGATATAATTTTTCACATTAAAATTCAAACTTACTATATCCTGTTAGCTTAATGTGAAACAAACACGCTGTAGTAATTTCATTGTTAGTGCTCCTAGTTCCGCCTGTGAGAACCAGGCAAATTCAGACCTGTTCAAAAACGCCTACCGCTACAATGGAGATAACACGCGACGAACAATATGCGGCTTTCAAATTCTGTTTTCATCTCCACAACTCTTCAGTTGAGGCCTATATAATGTTACAGGAAACCTATGGAGAGTCTGTTCTTCCCTACAGCACAGCTCGAAGGTGGTATAAAACTTTAAAAGAAGGGAGACAATTAATTTCAAAGGAAGTTGGACCTTTTGCCCCAGTCACTGCACTTACGGAAGAAAACATCAACACTGGAGCTGCCATTGTGAAAGAGCATCGACGAATTACCTTAAGATCACTTTCTGAAATACTGAACATTTCATTGGGTGCCACCTGCACGTTGGTGACAGAAACATTGCACATGAGACGTGTTTGTGCGCGATGGGTTCCAAGACTGTTGATTCCCGAGCAAAAGGACATTCACATGCAGCTCTGCATGCAGTTAAAGTTGATGTTAGAGGAAGATCTGGAGCTTCTGTCAAACGTAATCACTGCTGATGAAACTTGGCTACATCATTTTGATCCTGAGAGCAAACAGCAAAGCTCAGTGTAGAAATCTCCTTCATCACCAACCCCCCAAAAAGCAAAAGTGGTTGCTTCTGCTGAGAAATTTATTGTCATCTCATTCTTTGATATTCATGGAATGGTTTATCAGCATGTTGTACCTGCACACACATCAGTAACTGGACAATACTGCAGAGATATCCTGGAAACTTTGCAAGTCCATATCAGGCACAAAAATCACATTTCTCTGAAGCTGGCTGGATGCTGCACCACGATAATGCGCAGCCGCATATTGCCAAAATTGTTGCTGAATGCCTTGTAAACATCAGCGTGAAGTTCATCCCTCACCCTCCCTAAAGTCCGGATTTAAACCCATGTGACTTTTTTCTATTCCCTAACTTAAATAAACGCCTTCGTGGAGGTATTATCCATCATCAGAAGCAGTGGTGAAGACTGCGGAGGCGATTTTGAAGGATCTCTCAAACATGGTTTCCAGCGTGTCCTTGAAGACTGGCAGAAACACTGGGACAAGTGCATCGCATTCAGGGGAGGCTATTTTGAGAAGGACCATCAGAATTATGAGGATGAGTAAAGGTACGTTGTCAAAATAAATTGTGATCATTATTTTTTGAAGAGCCCTTGTAGTTTTGCTCAGAGCATATTATTCCGCCATGCGCCGCCGAGATACCCGCCGACACTTCTACCCGGAAAGAGACTACAAGATGAGAGATGATATGAAATGATATGTAATGGAGGGACAGGAAATTCGGGGGATTTTATTCACCTACCTAACATCGCCTAGCGACCCGAGAAATTTCCGAAAAAATCCATGGGTCAGGTAGGTCGGCGACGGGAGTCAAACCCGGGCCTCCCGAAGGTGCGCCACAGCCGAAACCGCCTGAGACATCCCGCTCGGTAATAAACAACAGCAAATTTAAGAAGCTGCCTTTCTCTCCGCTCGCATTCACAGGTGGAAGTACTGTTTAAACATCATCTGAAAGTGAAACCATCAAAGCGCTTTCAGGATGCTACTTGTTCCAGATCTCCATGCAAAGAGAGGTACAATCGGAGCTTGATAAAGGCAAAGCTTTTACCACATCCCGGGCTTAAAGATGTACAGAAAAGCAATTAGCGACTGTGCCCGAGCGGATGTGTGTCCAAAAAGTTAAGCTTTTATTCAACTCGGCGCGCAGGTGTGTGTAATTGAATTCCGCCATTCAATTTTTAGGTATTGATATTGGAATACGGGGATGTGACGTTTCGTTAATGGAATGCTGTGGTTTTTTCCGGCTTGATCAACATTCGCGAACGCCTTTACCACTGATGAATCAAGCGGAGATTTCGCTACCCGCGTAGAGAGCTTTGTTTACATCTATATCTAATCCTTGTTTCACATAAACTTGCCCCGTATCTCTTAACGGTCACGTGACCGTATCCCCTATCATTGGCTGCTATTGTAGTGTAGACTGTTGTGCGATAAAAATTAGTTCGTTATTTAACATGGTGATATATCTTTTCTTGGAAGAGAACTGTCAAATTTATATTTTCGTAACTGTTTGAATTAAATATATTACGCAACAGAGTTGATTTATCTGAAATGCATGTTAATTCTTAAACGAATTAAAGAGGAGATTCCTTTGCTCTCAAGCACATGGCACGATAACACGTGACTTAGCGGTAGTGACGACATGTTTGTTTATATGACTTTTATCACTGACCTTGTTTTGAACTGGATTAGTCATATATCGCCATACGAAAGTGTGTTGTGTCGAGTGCGAGAGCTAAATTATTTTATTGATCCTTTATTGCGCTTGTACTTATATGTATAATGGCAGAGTCTACCGCCAGCTTTTTGCTAAAGCATTGCAAGGGAAAACCTTTACAAAGCGGCGAAAAACGAATTACGTTGCTTGTTGGATAGAGTCAACATGAAAAATTCAATGCCATGGCCGGGATTTGAACCACGGATCTCCTGGTTTCCGTCCAGTCGCTCTTAACCTTTGAGCTACCGTGGCCAACGTGCCTTCCTGACATTAAATTCTCCAGTTGACTCGTATATTTTCCCCGGTAGACCACTTGGGGCCCTCACATCCGAGATACACCGTTTGTGGCGACTTACTACTGTAAGTACTTAAGTCCCAGGCTTCATCATTTAACTCTTATTATTTTAGTTAATTGATGGAAATTAATCATTTCTCCACACTAGCCGTATATAGGCTAAGATGTTTGATGGATAGAGTCAACATGAAAAATTCAATGCCATGGCCGGGATTTGAACCACGGATCTCCTGGTTTCCGTCCAGTCGCTCTTAACCTTTGAGCTACCGTGGCCAACGTGCCTTCCTGACATTAAATTCTCCAGTTGACTCGTATATTTTCCCCGGTAGACCACTTGGGGCTCTCACATCCGAGATACACCGTTTGTGGCGACTTACTACTGTAAGTACTTAAGTCCCAGGCTTCATCATTTAACTCTTATTATTTTAGTTAATTGATGGAAATTAATCATTTCTCCACACTAGCCGTATATAGGCTAAGATGTTTGATGGATAGAGTCAACATGAAAAATTCAATGCCATGGCCGGGATTTGAACCACGGATCTCCTGGTTTCCGTCCAGTCGCTCTTAACCTTTGAGCTACCGTGGCCAATGTGCCTTCCTGACATTAAATTCTCCAGTTGACTCGTATATTTTCCCCGGTAGACCACTTGGGGCCCTCACATCCGAGATACACCGTTTGTGGCGACTTACTACTGTAAGTACTTAAGTCCCAGGCTTCATCATTTAACTCTTATTATTTTAGTTAATTGATGGAAATTAATCATTTCTCCACACTAGCCGTATATAGGCTAAGATGTTTGATGGATAGAGTCAACATGAAAAATTCAATGCCATGGCCGGGATTTGAACCACGGATCTCCTGGTTTCCGTCCAGTCGCTCTTAACCTTTGAGCTACCGTGGCCAACGTGCCTTCCTGACATTAAATTCTCCAGTTGACTCGTATATTTTCCCCGGTAGACCACTTGGGGCTCTCACATCCGAGATACACCGTTTGTGGCGACTTACTACTGTAAGTACTTAAGTCCCAGGCTTCATCATTTAACTCTTATTATTTTAGTTAATTGATGGAAATTAATCATTTCTCCACACTAGCCGTATATAGGCTAAGATGTTTGATGGATAGAGTCAACATGAAAAATTCAATGCCATGGCCGGGATTTGAACCACGGATCTCCTGGTTTCCGTCCAGTCGCTCTTAACCTTTGAGCTACCGTGGCCAACGTGCCTTCCTGACATTAAATTCTCCAGTTGACTCGTATATTTTCCCCGGTAGACCACTTGGGGCTCTCACATCCGAGATACACCGTTTGTGGCGACTTACTACTGTAAGTACTTAAGTCCCAGGCTTCATCATTTAACTCTTATTATTTTAGTCAATTAACTAAAATAATAAGAGTTAAATGATGAAGCCTGGGACTTAAGTACTTACAGTAGTAAGTCGCCACAAACGGTGTATCTCGGATGTGAGAGCCCCAAGTGGTCTACCGGGGAAAATATACGAGTCAACTGGAGAATTTAATGTCAGGAAGGCACGTTGGCCACGGTAGCTCAAAGGTTAAGAGCGACTGGACGGAAACCAGGAGATCCGTGGTTCAAATCCCGGCCATGGCATTGAATTTTTCATGTTGACTCTATCCATCAAACATCTTAGCCTATATACGGCTAGTGTGGAGAAATGATTAAATTCCATCAATTAACTAAAATAATAAGAGTTAAATGATGAAGCCTGGGACTTAAGTACTTACAGTAGTAAGTCGCCACAAACGGTGTATCTCGGATGTGAGAGCCCCAAGTGGTCTACCGGGGAAAATATACGAGTCAACTGGAGAATTTAATGTCAGGAAGGCACGTTGGCCACGGTAGCTCAAAGGTTAAGAGCGACTGGACGGAAACCAGGAGATCCGTGGTTCAAATCCCGGCCATGGCATTGAATTTTTCATGTTGACTCTATCCATCAAACATCTTAGCCTATATACGGCTAGTGTGGAGAAATGATTAATTCCATCAATTAACTAAAATAATAAGAGTTAAATGATGAAGCCTGGGACTTAAGTACTTACAGTAGTAAGTCGCCACAAACGGTGTATCTCGGATGTGAGAGCCCCAAGTGGTCTACCGGGGAAAATATACGAGTCAACTGGAGAATTTAATGTCAGGAAGGCACGTTGGCCACGGTAGCTCAAAGGTTAAGAGCGACTGGACGGAAACCAGGAGATCCGTGGTTCAAATCCCGGCCATGGCATTGAATTTTTCATGTTGACTCTATCCATCAAACATCTTAGCCTATATACGGCTAGTGTGGAGAAATGATTAAATTCCATCAATTAACTAAAATAATAAGAGTTAAATGATGAAGCCTGGGACTTAAGTACTTACAGTAGTAAGTCGCCACAAACGGTGTATCTCGGATGTGAGAGCCCCAAGTGGTCTACCGGGGAAAATATACGAGTCAACTGGAGAATTTAATGTCAGGAAGGCACGTTGGCCACGGTAGCTCAAAGGTTAAGAGCGACTGGACGGAAACCAGGAGATCCGTGGTTCAAATCCCGGCCATGGCATTGAATTTTTCATGTTGACTCTATCCATCAAACATCTTAGCCTATATACGGCTAGTGTGGAGAAATGATTAATTCCATCAATTAACTAAAATAATAAGAGTTAAATGATGAAGCCTGGGACTTAAGTACTTACAGTAGTAAGTCGCCACAAACGGTGTATCTCGGATGTGAGAGCCCCAAGTGGTCTACCGGGGAAAATATACGAGTTAACTGGAGAATTTAATGTCAGGAAGGCACGTTGGCCACGGTAGCTCAAAGGTTAAGAGCGACTGGACGGAAACCAGGAGATCCGTGGTTCAAATCCCGGCCATGGCATTGAATTTTTCATGTTGACTCTATCCATCAAACATCTTAGCCTATATACGGCTAGTGTGGAGAAATGATTAATTCCATCAATTAACTAAAATAATAAGAGTTAAATGATGAAGCCTGGGACTTAAGTACTTACAGTAGTAAGTCGCCACAAACGGTGTATCTCGGATGTGAGAGCCCCAAGTGGTCTACCGGGGAAACTATACGAGTCAACTGGAGAATTTAATGTCAGGAAGGCACGTTGGCCACGGTAGCTCAAAGGTTAAGAGCGACTGGACGGAAACCAGGAGATCCGTGGTTCAAATCCCGGCCATGGCATTGAATTTTTCATGTTGACTCTATCCATCAAACATCTTAGCCTATATACGGCTAGTGTGGAGAAATGATTAAATTCCATCAATTAACTAAAATAATAAGAGTTAAATGATGAAGCCTGGGACTTAAGTACTTACAGTAGTAAGTCGCCACAAACGGTGTATCTCGGATGTGAGAGCCCCAAGTGGTCTACCGGGGAAAATATACGAGTCAACTGGAGAATTTAATGTCAGGAAGGCACGTTGGCCACGGTAGCTCAAAGGTTAAGAGCGACTGGACGGAAACCAGGAGATCCGTGGTTCAAATTCCGGCCATGGCATTGAATTTTTCATGTTGACTCTATCCATCAAACATCTTAGCCTATATACGGCTAGTGTGGAGAAATGATTAATTTCCATCAATTAACTAAAATAATAAGAGTTAAATGATGAAGCCTGGGACTTAAGTACTTACAGTAGTAAGTCGCCACAAACGGTGTATCTCGGATGTGAGAGCCCCAAGTGGTCTAACGGGGAAAATATACGAGTCAACTGGAGAATTTAATGTCAGGAAGGCACGTTGGCCACGGTAGCTCAAAGGTTAAGAGCGACTGGACGGAAACCAGGAGATCCGTGGTTCAAATCCCGGCCATGGCATTGAATTTTTCATGTTGACTCTATCCATCAAACATCTTAGCCTATATACGGCTAGTGTGGAGAAATGATTAATTCCATCAATTAACTAAAATAATAAGAGTTAAATGATGAAGCCTGGGACTTAAGTACTTACAGTAGTAAGTCGCCACAAACGGTGTATCTCGGATGTGAGAGCCCCAAGTGGTCTACCGGGGAAACTATACGAGTCAACTGGAGAATTTAATGTCAGGAAGGCACGTTGGCCACGGTAGCTCAAAGGTTAAGAGCGACTGGACGGAAACCAGAAGATCCGTGGTTCAAATCCCGGCCATGGCATTGAATTTTTCATGTTGACTCTATCCATCAAACATCTTAGCCTATATACGGCTAGTGTGGAGAAATGATTAATTCCATCAATTAACTAAAATAATAAGAGTTAAATGATGAAGCCTGGGACTTAAGTACTTACAGTAGTAAGTCGCCACAAACGGTGTATCTCGGATGTGAGAGCCCCAAGTGGTCTACCGGGGAAAATATACGAGTCAACTGGAGAATTTAATGTCAGGAAGGCACGTTGGCCACGGTAGCTCAAAGGTTAAGAGCGACTGGACGGAAACCAGGAGATCCGTGGTTCAAATCCCGGCCATGGCATTGAATTTTTCATGTTGACTCTATCCATCAAACATCTTAGCCTATATACGGCTAGTGTGGAGAAATGATTAATTCCATCAATTAACTAAAATAATAAGAGTTAAATGATGAAGCCTGGGACTTAAGTACTTACAGTAGTAAGTCGCCACAAACGGTGTATCTCGGATGTGAGAGCCCCAAGTGGTCTACCGGGGAAAATATACGAGTCAACTGGAGAATTTAATGTCAGGAAGGCACGTTGGCCACGGTAGCTCAAAGGTTAAGAGCGACTGGACGGAAACCAGGAGATCCGTGGTTCAAATCCCGGCCATGGCATTGAATTTTTCATGTTGACTCTATCCATCAAACATCTTAGCCTATATACGGCTAGTGTGGAGAAATGATTAAATTCCATCAATTAACTAAAATAATAAGAGTTAAATGATGAAGCCTGGGACTTAAGTACTTACAGTAGTAAGTCGCCACAAACGGTGTATCTCGGATGTGAGAGCCCCAAGTGGTCTACCGGGGAAAATATACGAGTCAACTGGAGAATTTAATGTCAGGAAGGCACGTTGGCCACGGTAGCTCAAAGGTTAAGAGCGACTGGACGGAAACCAGGAGATCCGTGGTTCAAATCCCGGCCATGGCATTGAATTTTTCATGTTGACTCTATCCATCAAACATCTTAGCCTATATACGGCTAGTGTGGAGAAATGATTAATTCCATCAATTAACTAAAATAATAAGAGTTAAATGATGAAGCCTGGGACTTAAGTACTTACAGTAGTAAGTCGCCACAAACGGTGTATCTCGGATGTGAGAGCCCCAAGTGGTCTACCGGGGAAAATATACGAGTTAACTGGAGAATTTAATGTCAGGAAGGCACGTTGGCCACGGTAGCTCAAAGGTTAAGAGCGACTGGACGGAAACCAGGAGATCCGTGGTTCAAATCCCGGCCATGGCATTGAATTTTTCATGTTGACTCTATCCATCAAACATCTTAGCCTATATACGGCTAGTGTGGAGAAATGATTAATTCCATCAATTAACTAAAATAATAAGAGTTAAATGATGAAGCCTGGGACTTAAGTACTTACAGTAGTAAGTCGCCACAAACGGTGTATCTCGGATGTGAGAGCCCCAAGTGGTCTACCGGGGAAAATATACGAGTCAACTGGAGAATTTAATGTCAGGAAGGCACGTTGGCCACGGTAGCTCAAAGGTTAAGAGCGACTGGACGGAAACCAGGAGATCCGTGGTTCAAATCCCGGCCATGGCATTGAATTTTTCATGTTGACTCTATCCATCAAACATCTTAGCCTATATACGGCTAGTGTGGAGAAATGATTAAATTCCATCAATTAACTAAAATAATAAGAGTTAAATGATGAAGCCTGGGACTTAAGTACTTACAGTAGTAAGTCGCCACAAACGGTGTATCTCGGATGTGAGAGCCCCAAGTGGTCTACCGGGGAAAATATACGAGTCAACTGGAGAATTTAATGTCAGGAAGGCACGTTGGCCACGGTAGCTCAAAGGTTAAGAGCGACTGGACGGAAACCAGGAGATCCGTGGTTCAAATCCCGGCCATGGCATTGAATTTTTCATGTTGACTCTATCCATCAAACATCTTAGCCTATATACGGCTAGTGTGGAGAAATGATTAATTCCATCAATTAACTAAAATAATAAGAGTTAAATGATGAAGCCTGGGACTTAAGTACTTACAGTAGTAAGTCGCCACAAACGGTGTATCTCGGATGTGAGAGCCCCAAGTGGTCTACCGGGGAAAATATACGAGTTAACTGGAGAATTTAATGTCAGGAAGGCACGTTGGCCACGGTAGCTCAAAGGTTAAGAGCGACTGGACGGAAACCAGGAGATCCGTGGTTCAACTCCCGGCCATGGCATTGAATTTTTCATGTTGACTCTATCCATCAAACATCTTAGCCTATATACGGCTAGTGTGGAGAAATGATTAATTCCATCAATTAACTAAAATAATAAGAGTTAAATGATGAAGCCTGGGACTTAAGTACTTACAGTAGTAAGTCGCCACAAACGGTGTATCTCGGATGTGAGAGCCCCAAGTGGTCTACCGGGGAAAATATACGAGTCAACTGGAGAATTTAATGTCAGGAAGGCACGTTGGCCACGGTAGCTCAAAGGTTAAGAGCGACTGGACGGAAACCAGGAGATCCGTGGTTCAAATCCCGGCCATGGCATTGAATTTTTCATGTTGACTCTATCCATCAAACATCTTAGCCTATATACGGCTAGTGTGGAGAAATGATTAAATTCCATCAATTAACTAAAATAATAAGAGTTAAATGATGAAGCCTGGGACTTAAGTACTTACAGTAGTAAGTCGCCACAAACGGTGTATCTCGGATGTGAGAGCTCCAAGTGGTCTACCGGGGAAAATATACGAGTCAACTGGAGAATTTAATGTCAGGAAGGCACGTTGGCCACGGTAGCTCAAAGGTTAAGAGCGACTGGACGGAAACCAGGAGATCCGTGGTTCAAATCCCGGCCATGGCATTGAATTTTTCATGTTGACTCTATCCATCAAACATCTTAGCCTATATACGGCTAGTGTGGAGAAATGATTAATTTCCATCAATTAACTAAAATAATAAGAGTTAAATGATGAAGCCTGGGACTTAAGTACTTACAGTAGTAAGTCGCCACAAACGGTGTATCTCGGATGTGAGAGCCCCAAGTGGTCTACCGGGGAAAATATACGAGTCAACTGGAGAATTTAATGTCAGGAAGGCACGTTGGCCACGGTAGCTCAAAGGTTAAGAGCGACTGGACGGAAACCAGGAGATCCGTGGTTCAAATCCCGGCCATGGCATTGAGTTTTTCATGTTGACTCTATCCATCAAAAATCTTAGCCTTTATACGGCTAGTGTGGAGAAATGATTAATTCCATCAATTAACTAAAATAATAAGAGTTAAATGATGAAGCCTGGGACTTAAGTACTTACAGTAGTAAGTCGCCACAAACGGTGTATCTCGGATGTGAGAGCCCCAAGTGGTCTACCGGGGAAAATATACGAGTCAACTGGAGAACTTAATGTCAGGAAGGCACGTTGGCCACGGTAGCTCAAAGGTTAAGAGCGACTGGACGGAAACCAGGAGATCCGTGGTTCAAATCCCGGCCATGGCATTGAATTTTTCATGTTGACTCTATCCATCAAACATCTTAGCCTATATACGGCTAGTGTGGAGAAATGATTAATTCCATCAATTAACTAAAATAATAAGAGTTAAATGATGAAGCCTGGGACTTAAGTACTTACAGTAGTAAGTCGCCACAAACGGTGTATCTCGGATGTGAGAGCCCCAAGTGGTCTACCGGGGAAAATATACGAGTCAACTGGAGAATTTAATGTCAGGAAGGCACGTTGGCCACGGTAGCTCAAAGGTTAAGAGCGACTGGACGGAAACCAGGAGATCCGTGGTTCAAATCCCGGCCATGGCATTGAATTTTTCATGTTGACTCTATCCATCAAACATCTTAGCCTATATACGGCTAGTGTGGAGAAATGATTAATTCCATCAATTAACTAAAATAATAAGAGTTAAATGATGAAGCCTGGGACTTAAGTACTTACAGTAGTAAGTCGCCACAAACGGTGTATCTCGGATGTGAGAGCCCCAAGTGGTCTACCGGGGAAAATATACGAGTCAACTGGAGAACTTAATGTCAGGAAGGCACGTTGGCCACGGTAGCTCAAAGGTTAAGAGCAACTGGACGGAAACCAGGAGATCCGTGGTTCAAATCCCGGCCATGGCATTGAATTTTTCATGTTGACTCTATCCATCAAACATCTTAGCCTATATACGGCTAGTGTGGAGAAATGATTAATTTCCATCAATTAACTAAAATAATAAGAGTTAAATGATGAAGCCTGGGACTTAAGTACTTACAGTAGTAAGTCGCCACAAACGGTGTTTCTCGGATGTGAGAGCCCCAAGTGGTCTACCGGGGAAAATATACGAGTCAACTGGAGAATTTAATGTCAGGAAGGCACGTTGGCCACGGTAGCTCAAAGGTTAAGAGCGACTGGACGGAAACCAGGAGATCCGTGGTTCAAATCCCGGCCATGGCATTGAATTTTTCATGTTGACTCTATCCATCAAACATCTTAGCCTATATACGGCTAGTGTGGAGAAATGATTAATTTCCATCAATTAACTAAAATAATAAGAGTTAAATGATGAAGCCTGGGACTTAAGTACTTACAGTAGTAAGTCGCCACAAACGGTGTATCTCGGATGTGAGAGTCCCAAGTGGTCTACCGGGGAAAATATACGAGTCAACTGGAGAACTTAATGTCAGGAAGGCACGTTGGCCACGGTAGCTCAAAGGTTAAGAGCGACTGGACGGAAACCAGGAGATCCGTGGTTCAAATCCCGGCCATGGCATTGAATTTTTCATGTTGACTCTATCCATCAAACATCTTAGCCTATATACGGCTAGTGTGGAGAAATGATTAATTTCCATCAATTAACTAAAATAATAAGAGTTAAATGATGAAGCCTGGGACTTAAGTACTTACAGTAGTAAGTCGCCACAAACGGTGTATCTCGGATGTGAGAGCCCCAAGTGGTCTACCGGGGAAAATATACGAGTCAACTGGAGAATTTAATGTCAGGAAGGCACGTTGGCCACGGTAGCTCAAAGGTTAAGAGCGACTGGACGGAAACCAGGAGATCCGTGGTTCAAATCCCGGCCATGGCATTGAATTTTTCATGTTGACTCTATCCATCAAACATCTTAGCCTATATACGGCTAGTGTGGAGATATGATTAATTTCCATCAATTAACTAAAATAATAAGAGTTAAATGATGAAGCCTGGGACTTAAGTACTTACAGTAGTAAGTCGCCACAAACGGTGTATCTCGGATGTGAGAGCCCCAAGTGGTCTACCGGGGAAAATATACGAGTCAACTGGAGAATTTAATGTCAGGAAGGCACGTTGGCCACGGTAGCTCAAAGGTTGAGAGCGACTGGACGGAAACCAGGAGATCCGTGGTTCAAAACCCGGCCATGGCATTGAATTTTTCATGTTGACTCTATCCATCAAACATCTTAGCCTATATACGGCTAGTGTGGAGAAATGATTAATTTCCATCAATTAACTAAAATAATAAGAGTTAAATGATGAAGCCTGGGACTTAAGTACTTACAGTAGTAAGTCGCCACAAACGGTGTATCTCGGATGTGAGAGCCCCAAGTGGTCTACCGGGGAAAATATACGAGTCAACTGGAGAATTTAATGTCAGGAAGGCACGTTGGCCACGGTAGCTCAAAGGTTAAGAGCGACTGGACGGAAACCAGGAGATCCGTGGTTCAAATCCCGGCCATGGCATTGAATTTTTCATGTTGACTCTATCCATCAAACATCTTAGCCTATATACGGCTAGTGTGGAGAAATGATTAATTTCCATCAATTAACTAAAATACGTTGCTTGTGTTTAATGCACTCACAGAGAAGAATCCGTCTTTGTCAGTGAGAGAAGTCGAACAGATGTGCTCTGAACTTACAGGCGTGTGTGTGTGTGTGTGTGCGTGTCTGTGTGTGTGTGTGTGTGTGTGTGTGTGTGTGTGTGTGTGTGTGTGTGTGTGTGTGTGTGTGTGTGTGTGTATTAGATGAGCATGAACATCGCGACATGAAATTGAGACTTTTGAGAAATTGAGAATTGAGACGTTATTTAAGGACAATCAGACTGTACCAGGATACAAATCGCAAAATGTACTACTTTCACGAGACTTGGGTGAATGAAGGACACACAAGTATGACGTGACACGACTTTTAAGACTGAAAGACAAGCATTTTGGCAAGGTGTTTTTGCTAGTTTAAAAATTCCCAGTGGAAAAGGCCGAAAGCCTTTCATTACAAACTTGTTTAAGTTTCATTGCTCATTCATTTAGTTTCAACTTGCTCAGTTTCATTATGAACTTATGTTTTTGAATGCCTTCATATTCTTATTTGTATGGTTTTATCTTCCTGGCAATTATTATGACGTTTACTGCAGTTTTAAATGTGACGGGAAGGCACCGCCTATGGCCTATGGCGCGAAAGCATTAGCCAATTAGGGTGAGGGGGAAGGTAGTTGCATGCGGAGTGATACATGTCAGCGGGCCAAGGTTATATGAAACAGACAATAAGATGAGAAACCATCAAATAAATAACCAAGTTCTAATATTGCTAATTTCTCCACGTAAACTACAATTTAGATGGAAAAATTATAAAAAAAAATATGATTTTCCTAGAAAAACTAACAACTTTTGCTAACACACAAAAAATTTATAATAGCTCATTGACAAATGAAATGTATGTACGAGGGTCATTTGATAAGTCTGGTAAAACCATTAATAATTGTTTTTCGTGAACATTTCACCTTATTTCTGGACATAGTCTCTATTGATGGCTATACACTTGGTCCAGCGATGTTCCAGCTTTTACATTCCGTCGGAAAAATAGGTTTCGTCGAGGCCTGCAAAATACTCGATGTTAAGTTTAACAACTCCATTTGATGAAAATGTCTTACCATCAAACAGAATTTCCAGGTTTGGGATTAGGAAGAAGTCACTTGGATCTAAATCTTATGAATGAGGTGCACTTTTGTCATTGCGATTACTGATGTGTGCGATGGTTCATTATCCTGGTGAAAGAGTACTCTTCTGCGTTTCAATCTCGGTCTATTTTTCAGTCAACTCATGTTGCAAACGATCTAACAATGAAACATAATAGGCTCCAGTTATGGCTCTGCCTTTTTCAAAGTAATGTGTGAGGATTATTCGTTGAGAATCGGAAAAAACAGTGCCATCACTTTATCAGCTGCCAAAATGGTCGTTTCCTTCTTTGGTGCACCTTCACCAGCCTTTCTCCATTTTTGACTGCTGTTTTGACCCTTGTGTGTAATGATCATTCCAAATTTCATTCACGGTCACAAATCACCGCAAAATCTTGCAGATTGTGATTAAACATTGCTAGACACTCGGTAGAACTGTTCTTCCGGATGCGCTTTTGTTCGTCTGTGAGCAATCGCGGCACCCATCTTGCACACATTTTTTTCATTGCTAATTTTTCGTGCAGAATATTCAGCAATCTCACGAAATTTTATATGGTGGTCTTCCATAACCAGAGATAATTCGACTCTTTGCAGATGTTATTTATGTCTAACTGTGAAAGGCCTACTTTTTAGTGATAAAGGTAGCGTTATATCCTATGGTTGAGGATAAAAAAATTATTGAAAATATTTTACAACAATAGCTTGTAAACGAAAACTTAAGAAAACAATATGAATAGAGCACTTTAGGTCCTTTTTTTCTCATTTTGAGCTACTATAAATAGATTCCCGTCCTGCACCGTCGCGTAATGGGCTAAGGCATCATGCTCTGCTTTCCTGCCACGGAATGCAGCTCGGGTTCAATCCCACCCCTGGGGTGTGGGTTTAAGTTCCAGGTATGGGACTGGCGCCCACTCAGCATCATGAGGAAGCTAAGGAACTTGTGATAGGTGAGCGACCCTGGTCAAGAAAGACAACTTTCCGGCTGCGGGTGTCGAGATGCTGACCACATCTCCTCCCCGTATCGGTTGGATGATCGCCCACCTCTACCTTGCGTATGTGGGCGTGGGGCCAGCAGTCAAGTTGGTAGGCCCTGGTTCAATATGGACTGTAATACCACACGAAAAAATAGATACCCTCCTATATATGTCATTGACAACATAGGCAATCTTGCTTCTTGAGTAAACTAAGAACGTATACTATAGCACTAACGAATTTACAATAAATTCACAGAAACTGAACTGAGAATGATCCTTGAATTCACAATCATCAAATCTCTGTTGCCTTCTGTTTTGTTTAGTATTCCAGAGTACAAGGATCTGCAGAGCGTGTCAATTATGGCCTGTAGTATGTAGGTACGCTAGAGCACGGCAGTAAACGTAATCTGTCACGTGGGTAACCTTCTCCAGGTCGATGATCATTCAAATGCACAGCAGTAAACGACGCACTCCGTAACCTCTCAGGGAAACCGCCAAATTTGTTACTGTTTGCATGCTGGTAGGGCATTTCTCTAACGATCTTGCAAACATTTACTCCTTCATTAAGGCAAAGTCTTCTCAATTAGGTAAATAAACGTCTAACTTGATTGTATTATTGTTTTTGTATATTTTGACATTTAACTCTTAAACAGTACACATTGTCCCTATCCTTTTTATGAATTATATATTATCTGTTTCCTATTTATGGCTGGCAAAAGTATTCTATCCCTAAAACATTCAATGTCAAGATTTCTCCGTAATTTTAACATCGAGACCCCCGTTTGTAACAATAAATGTACGAGGGGTATCGTGAAACTTTAATTATCACCCTTTAAAAAATCTGACACAGAGTTTGTGTTGCTATGTGCTTTTTAGCTCTTCTCTACGTAGTTTCCATACAAATTTACACATTTTTCCAGCGTTCCTTGACCTTCCGAATACTTTGATTGTAGGAGTCTGCAGAATTCGCTTCAAACCACTCTTCCACTCCATTAAATCACGTCATTTATGTTGTCAAATCGGCGACTACGCAACGGAACAAGAAAAAGTCACTTGATGTGAGATCGGGCGAATAAGGTGGATGCTGTAAGGTTTGAAAGCCACATTCCCTTGTTTTTTCAACTGTTAATTGAGATGAATGAGCTGGTGAATTTTCAACCAGAAGAGGAACAACTTTGGAGAGCATGCTTCCTCGTTTCTTAATCAGAGCTGCTCGTAACTTGTCCAGAAGATTACAGTAGTATCTGCCGATGATGGCTTGACCCTTGGCAAGATAATCTGTAAGAATAACTCCACGACAGTCCCAGAAAACTGAAAGCATGACCTTCCCAGCTCACTTTTGCACCTTTTCCTTTTTGGGATGGGGAATCGGCATGTTTCTATTCCATATTCATGGTATTTATTTCTGGATCATACTGATAGATCGAGGATTCAACCATGGTTAATAGAAAAATCATATTCATCCTGTTCCAACAGCACCAACATCTGTCTTGAAAGGTTACGCCGTGTTTACTTTCGGAAAGGGGTTAGCAAACGTGGAACACACCGTGCAGACACCTTAGACATGCGCAGTTCGTCATAAATAATTTTCCATAGAGTGCCATAACCAAAATGTGTCTCAATCATGATAATTTGAATGGTTGCTCATCTGTCTTCCAGTACTAAAAGCTCCATTTTCTTCACTGTGACAGCTGACAGTCTACCAGCTATTGGCTCGTCTGCCAGGGACATGCGACCAGTTTGAAAATTCCTTTTCACCTCACAATAGTGTCATACGATGGGCGATCATTTCCATAAACAGACGTCATATCATCATAGATTTCCCGGGCAGCTTTGCCTTTCAAATGCAGGGACTTGATCACACTACGAGCCTTAATTTTCTCCATCTTACACCTCAATCACTTCTGGCACTCACTTTAAGAAACAAAAGTACTCAATCTCTGAAACTAGCATCAGTATATCCCAAAAAGCATGAAATTTCTGGGCCTTCAAGTGAACAGATATTTAGATTAGAAAGCTCACATAAATTACATCTTACCTAAACTTAGCTCTGCCTGTTATGCTATCCGACAGCTGATTAATGTGAGTTTTATTGACACACTTAAATTAGTATATTATGCATACTTTAACTCTGTTATGGAATATGGAATATTATCTTGGGGAAACTCAAGAGAAAGTAAAAAATATTTCTTATGCAAAAGAAGGTTATAAGAATCATTACCAACACCCACAACAGATGCTCCTGTAAAGATCTTTTTACAAGATTGAGGATATTAACGCTTCCTTGCATGTATATACTTTCGAACCTAAAATTCTTTGTATGCAATCGTGCTTTATTTGCAACAAATAATGTAATTCACAAAATGAACACTAGACAAAAGTATAATATCCATTATCCCAGTGCTAAACTTTCTTGCTTCCAGAAAGGTGTGTATTATGAAACTATCAAAATATTTGGCGCACTTCCTAATGTTCCTAAAGAAAAAGTTGGTAATTTCGGTGCTTTTAAAAAAGCTGTTAGAGAGCACCTTTGCTCAAAATCTTTTTATTCTGTACAAGATTATCTGAATGAACAATTATCCTGATAATGCTTCTGTAGCTCTATAAGTAGCATCTAACTATTCCAATGAGAAATCATTACTAATAAACCTTTGCTGCAAGTTGAAAGTTTATTTTTAATATATATGTATTTAAGAAATAACAAGAATGGTATCCATTGCAAAAAGGTTGAGACCTACTGGCATAAGCCAAGTGAAAACTGGCTTAAAAGGTGTTTCATATTGTATCATATATAATTATCCCTGCTTTGTTTTCCATGCTTTTGTTCATATTGCCTGTATACTATAATATGTTTCTTATGTTAACTTTTGTACATATATATGCTATTAAACTTTATATCTCTGGACATGCTCAATGTTCACAGTATTTTCTGGCTACAAGTGAACCTACTGAACGCAAATCAATCCAATCCAATCCAATCCAATCCAATCCAAGGGATGAATGATGACACTGAAAAATTTTCATCCTTCTGGCATAAAAACTACCGGGTGATAATTATAACTTTATGGCATCCCCTCGTATTATGTTTATTGTTATGTCAGTAATACTGTCTGGTTAAATGACGTCAAAGGAACAAATACATTAATTAATATAGTTACATGGATTGTGCTGTGCTTGCGGCCGTGCATTAATAATGCCAATAAAATTGACGTTTGACGTATTCATTAAATTCCAACTATATCACAAAATAATAAAATTAATTCTAAACGTGGACTGTATTGAATAGTTTCTCGGAAAGATGTGGCCACTTGCAGACTTCACAAAAAGTTTATTGGACAATACATCAAGCTGTGTAATCGGTTGATGGGATTTTATGTTGTAACTCTAGAATTTTATGACGGCCATTAGATATTTTTTGAATTAACACGTCAATGTAAATGCAGTAGACACTAACGGACATAAATGACGTAAATGTGGCTATTCTCTTCAACCGAGAGCCAATTTGTAAAAATTTACGAGTTTTTTCTGGAGGCATAGAACCTCGTGCACAACGCGTGGATAAAAAGAAGAATTATGACTGAACTCCCACGCTGAATTTTCCCATTATGTCTGCACAGTGACGTGCATAATTATGTACCTAAATAATTATCACCCTTGAATGTTATAATAAACAACATCTGGTTGCAATTTTAGAGCTTAGGGCTAATTTGTAGCATTTATAGACAAATGAAATATACTGTGCATGAACTACCTTATCGTTGCTGCTTGTAATATCACGTCACATAGATGAGTTATACTTGGAGTACAAAAGTGTTTTATGGCTAATTTTCTTGCAAACTGGCCATTTCCGTAAATATGATGATCTGTTTAGAATCTCCAAAACTAAATGTTTTTGAAAACGTGCAAATATTGTGATGTGGGAAGTTGTTTATCTTTTTAATTTTTAATAGTTCCTTTTACATCCTGCCGTTAGCTGCAGAAGTAATTCAGCTTTGGAACATAATGGCAATGACATTAACCCATATAGTGTTTTGTACGAATGCTGTTCAATAAAGAATGACCATAATTTTTTTACATTCATAATTTTGCGCACTAAAATTCAATCTTATTATATCCTGTAATCTTAATGTGAAACAAACACGCCGTAGTAGTTTCATTGTTGGTACTCCTGGTTCCCACCTAGGAGAGAACCAGGGAAGTTCAGACATATTCAGTATCGCCTACCGCAGCAATTGAGGTAACACGCGAGGAACAATATGCGGCTTAGAAATTCTGCTTTTGTCTCAACAAATCTTCAATTGAAGCCTATGCATGGTTACAGGAGGCCTATGGAGAGTCTGTTCTTCCCTACAGCACAGCTCGAATGTGGTTTAAAATGTTTAAAGAGGGCAGACCATCAATTTCAAAGGAAGGTGGACCCAGTGCTCCAGTTACTATTCTTACGGAAGAAAACATCAACACTACTGCTGCCATTTTGAGAGAGGTTCACGAATTACCTTAAGATCACTTTATAAAATACCGAATATTTCATTGGGTGCCTCATTTCCGTGAAGCAGGCTCGTTGCTACAGCACGATAATGCGCGGTCATATATTGCCAATGTTCTTGCTGAATATCTTGCAAAACTCAACATGAAGTGCATTCCTCACCCTCCCTATAGTCCGGATTTAGCTCCATGTGACCTTTTTCTATTCCCTTAGTTAAAGAAACACCATCGTGGTAGGCATTATCCATCATCAGAAGCAGTGGTGAAGGCTGCGGAGGCGATTTTGCAGGATCTCACAAAAATGGTTTCCAGCATGTCTTTGAGAACTGGGAGAAACGCTGGGACAAGTGCATCGCATTCAGGAGAGAATATTTTGAGAAGGATCATCAAAATTATGACGACGAGCAAAGGTACGTTGTCAAAAAAATGTGATCATTCTTTATTGAACAGCCCTCGTACATTAGACGTCTCATGTTCACTTCAAAGAATATGGTGAGATGAGTGCAAATATGTATAGATCCTGGTGGAGGACACCTGCAACATTTTCTCTGATATGTAAAAAGTGTAATGTAATTTCGCAATTGTGTATTATATTCTGCCGAAGTTGTACGCGTGTTCTCTTATTGGTTCAAAAGTTATAGCTTATTGAAATGGTTCAGGTTTATATGGATCACACTATCATATAAAAACAGCTGTTAAAATATTTTACGCAGGATTTTGCAATAGTTATATTTTCCTTATAAATTTAGATAATCACAATAACTGCGAGCTTTATTTTATTTGAGGAAATAATTATATTTTCTAAAACGTATAGAAACATATAAAATCTAGCAAAACCGTTCAACAAAAAGACGATCATCCTTTTATGTAAATACGAGCTACGACGTTCAAATGTTTTTCGAGTAAGGAAAGAGCGTGGGATATTCTGCCAGATATCTGAATTTGAATACTTAACACTTCAGTGAGTAACAAACAAAGAATTTAGTGATTTCCACTAATACCAGCGTAAAATAAGATCAAACTCAGCACAAATAGGTAGAATTTAGTGAACTGAAATAAAATAGAAGATTATATTCTAGTATTAACTGTGCACTGCCATCACTGGAGTGGCTTAGGAGTGGGAATGATGCTGAAGACCTACAAATATTGGAGAATCTGACCACGAGAAAAATAGAGCAGCGACTTACTGCAAGGACAAATGTGTAAGTATTTGGGAAGTGAAACAATAGGAAAGAATATATAGAAAATTATTCACATTGCAGAATGCTTTTTCCTTTACATAGTTTGTCGTTTTTATGCAATTATCTTAATCGTATGTCCTTTCAGCTTCAATTGCAGTCTATAAAGCGCGTTCCGACACAAAGACATCTTCTCATCTGGCTTTGGTCGCCCTTTTTAACTTAATTTTTCTGGTATGTATTGCAGTACTAACTTTGTAGTCTGCCATTATTTATTCTTTATATATCTTAAACCATTGCCGTTTTGTTATTCTGTATCCTGTCCTCTAAATATTACATTGAGGTGTTCTTGTATATGAATATTAGTCCCGTAGGGGAGGGGTTCCGTCCCCTTCAGCTGCCGTGGTGCTGGCGCTGCGGACCCTTAGCACTCGAGGTACCTCTGACGTTACTAGAGGAACCTCGGGCCGACCATTTGAGCCCTTCCCTTAATGGGAGTGGTTCGGACTGGGTTAAACTCGAGGGGGCAGTATGTTCCCGAAACCCGCGGACAATCGAGTACCTCCGGCCAGGCTTTGGCCACCCGGAGGGGTCAGGTGGTTGCTTGAAAGGTCCCGCGTACTCAAGCAACTTAGAGCGGCACTTTTCCTGTCGGTAATGCTGCAGCTATGGCCACTGTGCCACTACCTGCACCGCTCCACCTAGATGCCACTACTGTGGGACACAGTGCCTCACCGCCGAATGCAGGAAGCATGATCTACGACACCGACGCAGGTACTGTGCTACCTGCAATGGTTTAGGCCATTTTACAGGTCAAGTGCAGTGCCCTCGCTACACCAGAACGAAGCTTCAAGTAGAACGCAGCACTCCAGCGACCAGGGAGCAAGAAGCTCCAATCTTACCACCTACCGTAGCAGCAGCAATCCATCTTTCCCAATGAATACCTGACGGAAGCCATGCAGGATCTTCGGAGAGAAATGCAGACCATTGGAACCCGTCTTGCCTCACTTGAGAACACCATTGCAGATTCACAGTCCTCCAGAGAGGACAGACATCACCTCCACTCCAAGGATTGCTCCACGGCTAGGCCAACTAGAACAAACAATCACCACAAGCATCGCAGAACGCCACGCAGAACAGATCGAGCAACTCACAAAGTTAACAGCAATGGACCAGCTTTTCGCCGACACCACAACTGACATCCAGACTCAACTACACCTGTTCCCACAACAGTTGAAACAAATCAACAGCAATATACTCATCCTTTGTAAAGCACAAGCTCTCAAGCTTGATGAACATTTATTCGGAGAAAAAAAGCCATCTCTGCCTCCCCCAAATAAATAAACATATTGGCTGAAGAGGGCGAAATAAGCCCTAAAGCAGCCATGGGTGAGAATACACCTAGAATTCCCCCTTAAGCAAAGCAAAGCAAGTCTGCAGAGCTAGTAGAAGTTATGCTAGACCACCAGGCGGCCCCACCGAGGTTTTTCGGTAGTCTACCCTACGGGGTTGACGCGCGTATGTGGCGTATCCGCTTCCATCCGTCTTGACGTTGTTGTCGATGGGGGGTGGGGCTCTTTAAACTCCAGATATTGCCATATGGAAAGAGCCCCGGAGTTTTTGTGCTCCCGGGTTGAGGGAGGCCAGGGTCTTTGGTCCTAAGGGTCCTGGACTAATTGGGTAGATTCTCTGCACCTAAATAAATATTTGAATATTAGGTATGAGGGCTGTTCAATAAAGAATGATTGCATTTTGTCTTATTTTGACAACGTACCTTTACCCATCTTCATAATTTTGATGGCCCTTCTCGAAATATTCTCCCCTGAATGCGATGCACTTGTCCTAGTGTTTCTGCCAGTCTTCAAAGACATGTTGGAAACAATTTTTTGGGAGATCCTTCAAAATCGCCTCCGCAGCCTTCACCACTGCTTCTAATGATGGTTAATGCCTCCCACGAAGGCGTTTCTTCAAGTTAAGGAATAGAAAAGAGTCAGATGGGGCTAAATCTGGACTATAGGGAAGGTGAGGGATTCACTTCACGTTTATTTTTGTAAGATATGCAGCAACAACATGGCAATATGCGGTCACGCATTCTCGTGGTGCTGCATCCAGCCTGCTTCACGGAAATGTGGTCTTTTGCGCCTGTTATGGACTAGCGATGTTTTCAGGATATCCCTGTAGTATTGTCCAGTTACTGATGTGTGCGCAGGCACAACATGCTGATAAGCCATTCCATGAACTTCAAAGAATGAGATGACCATAACTTTCCCAGCAGAAGCAACCAATTTTGCTTTTCTGGGGGTTGGTGATGAAGGAGATTTCCAGACTGAGCTTTGCTGTTTGCTCTCAGGATCAAAATGATGTAGCCAAGTTTCATCAGCAGTGATTACGTTTTATAGGAACTCCGGATCTTCCTCTAACATCAACTTTAACTGCATGTTACCTCCATTGCAGCGGTAGGCGATACTGAACATGTCTGAACTTGGCTGGTTCAAACAGGCGGAAACCAGGAGAATCAGCAATGATACTACTACGGCGTGTTTGTTTTACATTAAGCTAACACAATATAATAAGATTGAATTTTAGTGTGAAAAATAATGACCCTAAAAAATTATGATCATTCTTTGTTGAACAGCCTCTCCTGAGGAATTGAATCTCAGCTGGTTTTTGTCTCCTTTTAGAATAACTATTGAGGACTCAGTTTTTACTACTATATAAAAGTAGAGGGACAGTAGACACTTTATAAACTTTTATAACAGTCTCCTTTCTAGTTTTGTTTCTTAACGCTCTTTGAATTTTTCCATACAATTTTGTTGGTACTAAGGTTTTTATGGACGTCCTTCTCTCTACCGTATTATATACAGAATCCCAGGTATCTAAAACGGTTGACTGGTTTTATTATTTCGTTATTAATAACTATTTTGTATCACACTGGAAATTTCGCTTTAAACCCCACAATATTACATTTATTAAGAGTAGCTTATTACTTGTAACTTAAATATTGTTCTTTTAAGTTCTTTTCTGAAGTGGAAAGAATGACCTGAACATCTGCAGATAAAATTGTATTGGACAATACGAGAGTGGTCTGAAAATTTTGCGTCGTCAACATGAAAATGGCAGCACTCGTAAATAAAAGCTAGTGAATTTCGTTGGCCAACTGTTACTCACCAAAATTTCAGTCCTTTTGGACGCTCATTTGTTATGTAGCAGTCGTTTGAGCGAGTTGACGTGAGTGTTTATATTGTGACTTTGTGGGTTCGTGAAATGAAAAGTCCAATTACACAAACTCAACAATGTTCTTTATTTCCGCCGACTTACAGTTTAACACTTGCCAATTACACAGAATTACGTACTGCACACAATTACAATTCACCAGTTCGTCCGTTAAAGTTACACTTTCACTCGCGATTACGTAAACTCCGATGCACATACACAGTCTTCTCGTCCTTACACTAGCACTGAACTCTTACGCTGATTGCCAAGAACTCTGACTCACTGACTCCTCTTGTACGACGTGTTGCTTATATAGGATCCGCTTGCCGATCTGGAAGGTTCTCAATTAGGGGAAATATCCCGTAAGTTCGAGAACACAGGTGGAACAGAAAGAGACGGCGCAGTGATGTTTTTTGTCCCAGCCATCCCTTCTTAACGCTATAAGACAAACGAGAGGGCGGGGCGAACGCCGACCCTTCTCCTGCTTGCCCACTCTATAGGGTGTTCCGACGCTCGGGTGACAATATGAAAATGGACAAAATCGAGTATCGAGCTGTCACTAAATATTTGTTTTTGAAAGGCAATACGTCTACGCAAATCAAATCTGAGTTGGATTCTGAGTATGGGGACTCTGCACCATCATTTACCACAGTGAAATTTTGGGCAGATGAATTTAAACGTGGCCGTAAGAGCTTGGGAAGCGATGAACGTTCGGGACGTCCAAAAACTGAAAGTTTTGACGAAAACATCACGAAAGTTCACCAAATGGTGTTAGACGACCGCCGAGTTAAAGAGAGAGCGATATCAGAATATATGGACATGTCAAAAGAACCTGTTTGTCACATATTAAATCAGCATTTAGACATGGGGAAGCTCTCCGCGCGTTGGCTGCCTCCATTGCTCACGTGTTTGAATCTTCAATACACCATTATACGCCCGAATCAAAAATACAGTCCAAACCGTGGTCTGGAAAGGGGAAATCAGCTCCAAAAAAGCAAAAGCTATTTTTTTTCGGCTGGGAAAGTGTTAGAGGCTGTTTATTGGGATAATCATAGAGTTATTTTAATCGATTATCTTCGAAAAGGAGAAACCATTACAGGAGCATACTACGCATCATTAGTTAACAAGCTGAAGGCAGAACTTGCAGAAAAACGGCCACATTTGCATAAAAAGAAAATCCTGTTTCACCAAGACAACACACCGTCTCACACCTCAGTAGCTGTAATGGCGAAAATCCACGAATTACAGTTTGAGCTGCTTGACTCATCAGATCTAGCCCTAAGCGACTTCTTTTTGTTCCGTCATCTGAAAATTGTATACGGAGGACAGAGATTTTCGTCAAAGGTAAACTGACTTAAGTGGGATCCAATGGGCATCCTTGTCTTACACAAAACTTGTATGTTTTATTAAAAAATGTATGCTTTAATTAAAAATAATTCTTCTTATTGTTGGAATAAACAATTTAGTTCAAATTCCACCTGTTTATTTTTTACTTCGTCTTTTGTTTATGATTTTCTTAGCATCTCTATCTTTCTCTTTCTCTCTCACACACCTTCATTTTTCTTTTTTTTTTTTTTTTTCCTCTCTTTATTCAAGAAGCTTCAATGCATGCATTTGAAGTGAAACCTCGATATGAATTTTCTAGATGAAATGTAATGCAACTACTACTTGGTGTATATTATTAAGTATTAAAGACAATAAATACAAATAAAAAAAGGTAATCCAAGTTCATTAGAGTGCTATACAATATGTAACTTCTTTGTTTCTTTGCGCAGCTGTATCATAAATGGTGTGAGATACGTGTTCGTAATGTAAGAAGAGTTTCCGCAGTGGCCACTAACCTATTTCCAGAAAGCTGTATGCCTAGTCTATGTTTATTTCCTCGACACTTCTGGCCAAAGATATTTCATTATTTATGATCTAATAAAACAATTTCTTCTTCGCCTTTAGGTTTACGCAGATCTCCTGACTTGGCATTTAATTTACCGAAAACACTCTTTTGTTCAGTAATGCGAATTTTGATAGTGTTTTGTCTTTGTTTATATAAGTGTTAAATCCAGTGATTCATTTGTGGTTATAACATTTAGTAAATATCCTGATGATGGGAGCGATGTACGCTCCCGAAACTTCAACTTCTTGTCGTCTTTTCACCTGGCTTGCTTCCCGAGAACTTGAGCACAATAATTCAGGAGTTAAATCCTTTGAGGTTTCTTTTAATCTCATAGGATTTCAGTCAACAAGTTCTGTGTTCTTTAATCTCCCAACATTCCTTCTATATTTCGGCTAATAAATCAATACAACATTTGTATGTGATATTTTTTTCATTTCCTGGAATATTCTTTCCAGTTATTTCTAAATTTGTTTGTCCTATCCGTGGCTGGTTTCTAATATATTTATTAGTTTATCTCCCACGTTCAAAATAGCCAGATAAGGTATTGCATTCCAGCAAAAATTCCATGTCCGACATTCCACTGGAACACATCTTCTGAGCTTCTTTTAATTAAGAAAAGGTGTGTGGTTGTGTGTGTTTGTGTGTGGTATTTGTTGTTGTTGTTGTTGTTGTTGTAATTTACGTCCTCCAACGTTAAGTCATATCGGATGGTGAATGATATTGGTGAAATGATGCTCAAATGAATCCAGGATCCATGGAGCTTAGAGTTACCCGACATTCGTCTTTAAGGATAAGGAAAAACCCCGGAAAAGAACTTATCCAGGTCTCACACTGACCGAGATTCGAACTCGGGACCTCTTGAACGTGAGACAAACACGCTATCATCTACGCTACCGATACATGCGTGTGTGTGTGTGTGTGTGTGTGTGTGTGTGTGTGTGTGTGTGTGTGTGTGTGTGTGTGTGTGTGTGTGTGTGTGTGTGTGTGTGTGTGAACTGGATAAACCAAAGTACCTCAGTTACTAAGCCTGGTATTGAAGTTCTGCATCTACCACTGATGTGAAGTGAAAAATTAAGAGTTAAAATACATATAAGAAATTTTAAATTAATTTTCAAAAATTGCCCCTGAAGTTCTGTTCATACTGACAGCTTTTGTACTGGTTGTATACTGTAAGCGATATTCAAAATTTTACTGCATAAAACGCAGATCCTGCTGCCCCGTAAATCGGTTGGTAGAGCTGTCTGCTGTGCCAGGGATTCCGGGTTCGATTCCCGATGATTGGGGTGGGGATTCCACCAAGATAGTTCGTCATCTTTCCCAGAGTCTGGAAGTATGAATGAGAGTGCGAAAGTGTGCGTGGTCTAATGATTAAAATCCAACGTATACGAGTTAACACCTTCGATATGCTCCAAAGGTGAACGGCAGACGATATGAACATTGGAGTTAAAGTTTGGGTATAAATGAAACAAAAACAAAACGCAGATATTTTATAGTACACAACTAGTGTCAAATTTTCATTTCTTTAATTTTTTCAATAAAATCTTAACATTGGCTTCAATTTTCAAATACTTAAATTTTGTTCAAACAGAAAGCTACCAACGGCGGATTTTAATGTTCTGATTATGCAAAATAATGAAGTTTCAAAGCCCCCACGTAGCAACCAACACTTAAATGATTTGTCTATAACGTAAGACTTTCCGATTGTGCCTAGAAGGAAATGTAATAAAACCATTTCTAAAAATTTCTACCTATTTTAATGAATATTGACTTCACTTTTCAAGACTTTATTTTAGTTTCTCTTAAAAGAAAATGAACCCATGACGTAACACACCGAAGTGGGCCAAGTCTGCCAATCCGACTGCCAGCCTAACGCGCACATGCTCAAGTTAGAGGAGGGCGATCTTCCAACCTATACGGTGAGAAAATCTTGGGCACCCCAAGCGGAAAAGTTTATTTACGCAACAGAGCCGCTTTTTCGGCGTAGCTCCTCAATTTACTCACGATGCTGACTGGCCACCAGTCGTATAACCGGGATTTGAACTCCGCACCCTCCAGGGGCACGGTTGATCCCGGGTGTATTCCGTGACAGGGAACCAAAGCACAACGCCCTTACCCACTACACGACACCATACCACAGTTTCTCTTTTAGTATTCTTTAATTGTGCCTTATATATGTATGTATATAAAATTTTGCTAATTTTACGAAGCAGTGATATATTTAATTAATTAGAGCCAATGGAAAAGCTCAATGCCGTTGCCAATGTATTTAAAAGAATTAATTCTTTAAGGATTAATTCCTCAATATAGATTTACATTAAAATATTCTATATAAATGTCCTGGTAATTAAGTACTTAAAATAGTAAGTCGCCACAAGTGGTTGTCTCAAATATGCGAACCCTAAGTGGTCAACCGGGAAATATGATAAGTCAATTGGACAATTTAATGTCAGGAAGGCACGTTGACCATGGTAGCTCAAGGTGTAGAGCAACTGGACGGAAAGAAGTAGATCCGTGGTTCAAATCCCGGACATGGCATTGAATTCTTCAGTTGGCTCTAACTAACTAAAAATCACCCATATACCGGAGTAATGTATTTAAAAGGATTAATTCTTTAAGGATTATTCCTCAATATAAATTTACATTAATGATTTATTTATTACTTTGATCTCGTAGGCTTTCAGGTTAGATTAGATTATTTATTCTGCATATTCCAAAATGTTACAATTTACAACTTTGGCTACATTTATTTGTCTTTACCTTGTTGCTACCTTGGCTTACATGACACCCTGGTCTTCTGCTCTGACAGGTAGCTCTTTATCTCCATGCCTCCTTGATATTTAGTTAGCCCTTTTCTTCTCCCTCATCTTCCTTTCTTATATTCTTTATATTTCTAGCCATTTTTCTTTCACTTTCTGCAAGAATTCGCCACTAGTTCTTACCTTCTTTTACTCCCTTCCCGTTAACATTTTTATAGCTAATATCCTTTCCTCTACTTTATCCCATTTTTCCTCCCGAACCTTTTTTCTCCACATTGAAACCACCTCGCATTCTGTTACATAGTGTTCTGTGCTTTCTTTTCCCCCACACAATTCACAAATTCCCTTTTTCCTATCTCTTATCCCTTTTAGAAATATTGTTCCTGTTCTCATCCAAACCAACCCTTCTCTCTCTTGTCTATTGCAGTAATTTACATATGCTTTCGTCCCCAATTTATTTTTATTTGTTTGTAAAATTGTAATGATTTCATATTTTCTAGACTTTCCCATATTTCCTGTCTTTCTATATCTTCTATTCTGCATTTTACTAATTTACCCAAATCGCTTGTATTCCTTTCCTCTAATCTTCATATATCTCCGATTCCTACTTTTTCCTTAATGCCTCCTATTTCTGGCAACCAACTATTTGATTATCTAACCACGATTAATTCTGCGTCTATGCCCTTATCTGTCTTTGGTTCATCATGTTTTGTAATGTTTACAAGAAACAAGGTTATCTACCGTGTCGGCCCAAAAATAACCGCACTTTTGACCCAGATTTCAACAGCAAACACTCGGTTGTGGCTTACCTCGGCTCTTTATATACCTTTACTGTTAAATCTACGCTAATTTGCAAAAATAAAAAGGCGTCAGTAATTGAAATTGGTGGTGCTTCGTGACCCAACAGTGGAATCCTTTACCGGTGTTTTTGGAATTTTTCCTGAAAACCGCTACGTGAGAAGGAATTTGTGTTTCCAAATTAAAAGTTTAACATTTCACACGCGTACATAGCTGTACACATTTCCATTCGTGGTAGAAAAAGCTGGGCGTATGTTGAGAGGAGAGGAAAATGTGTTAAAAAAGCGAAAGTTGGGCGCTCGAAAATTAGAAGGTATATATGAATTGATGACACGTGTGACTTTGCCAAACGTTTTATACATTCTGTGGGTTGAGTTAGTGCTGTCTATGGCAAATCAAGCTCATTTGGAGAAGTTTCATTTAAAAATGATTAGTATCACACTATGTTCTAATAGTATACAATATACGTGTTAAATTCCATCCAAAAATTTATATCCATATTTGCCGAAAATGAAGGTTTTAGATTAAATTAGATTGATTTGCGTTCAGTAGGTTCACTTGTAGCCATAAAAGGCTGTGAACATTGAACTTCTCCAGAGGTATAACGTTTAATAGCATATATATGTACAAAACTTAACATAAGACACATATTATAGTACACAGGCAATATGAACAACAATATGGAAAACAAAGCAGGGATAATTATGTATGATAAAAAATCAAACACTTTTTAATTCAGTTTTCACTTGGCTTATGCCAGTACGCCTCAACCTTTTTGCAATGGATAACTATCCTGTTATTTCTTAAAGACATATACATTAAAAATAAACTTTCAACACGCATAAAAGATTTATTGGTAATGATTTGACATTGGAACAGTTAGATACTACTTACAGAGCTACAGAAGCATTATCAGGCTAATTTGTCATTCAGATAATCTTGTACAGAATAAAAAGATTTTGAGCAAAGGTACTCTCAAACAGCATTTTTAAAAGCATCGAAATTATAAATTTTTTCTTTAAAAGCATTAGGAAGTGCGCCAAATATTTTGATAATTTCATAATGCACACCTTTCTAGAAGCAAGAAAGTTTAGCACTGGGATAATCGATAGTATAGTTTTGTCTAGTGTTTATTCTGTAAATTACATTATTTGTTGCAAATAAGGCACGATTGCATAAAAAGAATTTTAGGATCGAGAATATATACATGCAAGGAAGCGTTAATATATTCAATCTTCTAAAAATATATTTACAGGAGCATCTGTTGTGGGTGTTACTCCATGGGTTTGATACTCCCTAAATGAAAAAAAAATTGAATTCATATCCACGACATTCCAGTATTGTTTGAATGTCATGAGATATAACCTAAAAGTAAACTACAAATAAAACCACGAACAAAATATACACTCTAGTAATTAATTAAATAGGTAGCTAAGAATCCAAAAGAAAGAAAAATGACATAGTATAACCAAGACAAACCTTTTAATGCCATAGTTCTATTCTATCACTTGAAAAAGACGAGATAGCATTTGTTGGAGACCTGTGTAACTATTTTCCCTGCATGTGGACAGATATGTTTACTTCTGTTTGACATAAATAAAATAATTAGATTATGCAGTACTCTTCCCTTGGACTTCACCAATAATTAACTCTCATTTTAGTTAATTATTTCTGGAGTGCCAAACTGTGTATATTTTCCTGTTTCTCATATGAAGTTTATAATTAATAACCGTTGTATTATATTGTTTTAACACTATATTTATTTTGAGGAATTAAATTTATACCAAACTCTTTCATTTTTTTTTTGAAAATATTTATTAACCCAAGAATGGTAAGTAAATTTTTTAAAATTAAAGTCGTCTTTTATTTTTCTAAATTTAAAGAGTTTGGTATAACTTTACTTCCTTAAAATAAATGTAGTATTAAAATTTATTGCACTTCTCTATAAAAGATAAAATTCCTAATAATAAAAAACCTGGTATTTATCAGTTTCATTGTTTCGATTGTGATAAAGTTTATACTGGAAAGACAAAATGTAATTTAGAAACCAGAACGAAACAATAGTTTTGAAACATTGAGTATAAACAAACTGATAAATCGGACGTAGCAGATCACTTTTGGTCATTTAACCATGAAATAAATCCAGAAGTTAAATTATTAAAACAATTAAATGGTCCGATAAATTTAATGGTTTGGGCAAATATATCTATGTTAAAAAAACAAGCACCGCGTAATGAATTTTCAAATACCGGCAGTCGATTCTGTTTTTAAATTTGTTTTATTTTCAGATTTTGGTAGTAATAACAAGAACATATTGTGATTTTGTGGGTTCGTAGAATTAAAAGTCCAATTTGCAGAAATTCCAAATGTTGTTTACTTCCGTAGAAATACACTCTGATCAATTCTCACGTAACAGCATTACGACACTTACACACAGTCTACCAAGGTCGATGACCAAACAGCGTTCTGATTACATCACTTTACCACATCAGCTCTCATTATAACACTCTACAGCTATTTACTCCTCTCTGACTGACTCTTGGCCAGTCAGCGCTCCCTCAAATACCTCATCTGATAATTCCAGACTGTTCCAGAACAATAAAGAAACCGAATCAAGATGTCACCATAAATTTCCATTTATTTCAGTTTGTTTGTTTCGGCAGACATTTATCTCCAGTGCTATGTTTATCTGTTTATGCAAGCTCTTTTATCTCATTGAAATAATGTCCGAAACCTTTTATGCCCGTTGCCACGACATCTAGCGTTCGTAACGATGACGACAGCCTTGTTTCCGGCTGAAGGTGTGTATAAGTGTACATGAAATAGCGATCCCGGAGAATTTATACCAATTATCATCATTTCTTCTAAGATAATTGAAGTTTTGCGTTGCAAATTGTTATATTTATATATGTTATAAATGTCTATAAAATTTTAAAATTTTCTTTCACACTTTTTTTTCCTTCTTCAATTGTGCTTTCTGGCAAGTCATACATAGCAGGCCACAAATTTTTATATGACTATCACAGCTTCTTTTCCAACCTGATCCTAAGCAGTGGGATATGTGCAATGACTTCGCCCGCTCGAAAGAAATGAAATGTGAAATGTGTAGTGTTTAACGCCCGCTTTTACTACATACGGCACCGCAGGCGGTGACACTGATGATGCATGAGATGAAGATGGAGCACCGGTGGAATGAGATGGCGGGGGAAACCGGAGGTCCCGGAAAAACCCGCCCCAACGCCGTGTTGTCCACCACAAATCTCACTTTGCGGTCGCCTGGGATCGAACCCAGGCCGCCTTGGTGAGAGCCAAGCGGTCTAACCACTGAGCCACGGCGTGGCCCGCGCTCGAAAAAGAATTCGAGTCTTCTACCTACCAAGAATAGAAATTTATAATCTGTAAAACAAATCTTCATTTACTTCGCTAAACAACATTATATGTATGTATGTGTGTATGTATGTATGTATGTATGTATGTATGTATGTATGTATGTATGTATGTATGTATGTATGTATGTATGTATGTATGTATGTATGTATGTATGTATGTATGTATGTATGTATGTATGTATGTATGTATGTATGTATGTATGTATGTATGTATGTATGTATGTATGTATGTATGTATGTATGTATGTATGTATGTATGTATGTATGTATGTATGTATGTATGTATGTATGTATGTATGTATGTATGTATGTATGTATGTATGTATGTATGTATGTATGTATGTATGTATGTATGTATGTATGTATGTATGTATGTATGTATGTATGTATGTATGTATGTATGTATGTATGTATGTATGTATGTATGTATGTATGTATGTATGTATGTATGTATGTATGTATGTATGTATGTATGTATGTATGTATGTATGTATGTATGTATGTATGTATGTATGTATGTATGTATGTATGTATGTATGTATGTATGTATGTATGTATGTATGTATGTATGTATGTATGTATGTATGTATGTATGTATGTATGTATGTATGTATGTATGTATGTATGTATGTATGTATGTATGTATGTATGTATGTATGTATGTATGTATGTATGTATGTATGTATGTATGTATGTATGTATGTATGTATGTATGTATGTATGTATGTATGTATGTATGTATGTATGTATGTATGTATGTATGTATGTATGTATGTATGTATGTGTGTGTGTATGTGTGTGTGTATGTATGTGTGTGTGTATGTATGTGTGTGTGTATGTATGTATGTGTGTATGTATGTATGTATGTATGTATGTATGTATGTATGTATGTATGTATGTATGTATGTATGTATGTATGTATGTATGTATGTATGTATGTATGTATGTATGTATGTATGTATGTATGTATGTATGTATGTATGTATGTATGTATGTATGTATGTATGTATGTATGTATGTATGTATGTATGTATGTATGTATGTATGTATGTATGTATGTATGTATGTATGTATGTATGTATGTAGGTATGTATGTATTTTTTTCTTTATTGATAACAATCAGCATGCCCCACTACATAGTAGTATTACATGCATTACATTACATTTTTCCAACATTTGATTTTACAAATTGTACATATTTACATGTTAATATTACATTAGATCTTTTAGCAGTTGATTTCACAAGTTATACATATTTACATATCTTTATAGGTTAATTGAATTTATGTATTTACAGAATGCTTTTATGTGGTGTTTTACAAGACTCTCGTTGGTTACTGGCCACTTGCTTCCATTTAGAGTTACATCTTGAATTAGCTTGGCTCTTTGTTGACTTTTGTCTACACATTCGTATATTAAATGGTTAACGGTTTGTTGGGAGCTGTTACCTGTGCATTTTGGATCGTCTACTATATGGAATCGGTGTAAATAAGCTTTGGTTTTTTCGTGGCCGGAAGTTATTGCTGTGAAAATTGGTGTTAAAGGAAGCTTTCTCTTCAGCCTATCTTTTATTGTTGGAAAAAATAATTTGCTGAGTGCCCCTTTGTCCGTGGCATTCCACCTATTCTGCCAGACCTGATGTCCTGTTTCTTGTATTTCAGAAATAATTACAGATTTAGGTATCAAACTATAGCTATTGGGCAGATCTCCGTCTAGAGCAGCGGATTTCGCTAGTTTGTCTGCTAACTCATTTCCACATATACCTACATGGGCTTTAACCCAACTGAAGTGTATTCTCCATTTTTGTCTTTGTAAGGTATTACATATATTAAGGGTTTTCTCTGCAATGGAGTTATGTTTATTATTATTCCGCAGAATGGCTAGGGTTACTGTACTATCTGTATGTATCGCTACAATCTTCTCTTCCTCCGGTGTGTTGTTAAAGTTTTGAAGTTCTTGTAGCGCTTTAAATATGGCCAGTTGTTCTGCCTGATTATTAGTACATCTTCTGTCTAGCTTGTATTTTATCTCTCGAATTGAAGTCCCTTGTTTGAATATTACAACTGCTGCACCCACTTGCTCTCCTATTTTGCTTCCATCCGTGTATATTTTGAATATAGAGTCTTCATCATCAGCTTCTTTAACTTCAGGTACTTCTGCAGGGTGGTTCCAGTCGCTGGGGGGCAAGGGTGCGTCATAGTCTTGTTTATTTTGCAAGAAGTTATACAGTTTGACTTTCCCTTCAATCGTGATATCAATGGGTTGGATGCCAGCAATGACACAAGATGCGTCAAATGAAATTGTCCTGTATGCCTTCGTGATTTTTATGTTAAACAACCTTTGGATTCTCTGAATTTTTCTCAGATTCTTCGGGTTGTTTAATGCAGATACCCATAAGGGTGCTCCATACGTCAGTACAGGTTCTATAGCTCCTCTGTATATTATTTCTAGTGCTTTGCTTCCAAGTCCCCAGGTTAGTTTTGCTGATTTAGATAAAGTGTGAATTAGGCTTATAGCTTTATCATGCACTTGGTCAATATGATAATCAAACTTGAACTGTTTGTCAATATGAACGCCTAAGTATTTCATGATGTCTTGTTCTATAATTATGTTATTAAGATAGATGTTTATCTTCTCGTTTGCAGCTTGTTTCTTTCTTGATATCACTAATACTTTTGATTTAGCGTCATTGAAAGTAATTTTATTTTCTCTTGGCCAATATTCAATTTTCTTCAAGTCGTGATTTGCAAAGTTTTCTACGTCTAAAATGCTCATTCCTTTCGTCATGAGAAGTAGGTCGTCGGCAAAAGCGATTAATTCAGTTCGTTTTGTATAGACTAAGTTGAGCAGGGAGTTGTACAAAATATTCCAGTAGCCGGGTCCGCAGCATGAACCTTGTGGGCAGCCCCTTTTGGCTTCTTTCTCAGTGCTAAATTCATTTGTGCTTAGACTTGTTGTCCTGTTTTTGAAATAGCTCTGAGATAACTGGTATAAATTTCTTGGACATTTCAGTTCTCTTAAGTTATTTAATATGCTGGGCCACCAGGCAGCGTCAAAAGCTCCTTTTACGTCAAGGCTTATG